>JAPQNM010000019.1:8554227-8691727 GCA_029783475.1 Metacarcinus magister | reverse complement strand
TATACACACACACACACACACACACACCCCTTTTTCCTCATCTTCCCCTCACCCTCCCCTTCCCTTCCCTCAGTTACCCTCACTTTTATAAATAACCATGCCATCAAAACCTCAACACGGATTTAGGGTGGGGGAGGGGTTGGTGGGGGTGGGGGTGAGGGGAGAAGGAAGGAGGGGGGAGGGTAAGGGGGGGATAATAGTAGGACTGCTCCCCCACCCTGAAAAACGATTACAGAAGAAGGAGGAGGAGAAAGAGGAGGAGGAGTGTGGATGAATGAGGCGAAACGGAGAAGGGGAAAAAAAGAGTGAGTGAGTGAGTGAGTGAGTGAGTGAAAAATGGAGGAAGGAGGAGGAGGAGGAGGAGGAGGAGGAGACTGCCCGGATGTGATTTCCTTGCTTCTACCTCAGTCTCACCCTCCCCCCCTTCTCTCTCTCTCTCTCTCTCTCTCTCTCTCTCATCAATCATAGCCCCTTCCCTTCCTCCTCCAGTTCTCTTCCCATATCCTGTTACCCCTCTAATTCCCCTCCCTTCCCCTCTCTTTTCCCCTCTCGCCATGTATAGGTGAGTGGGGTGTTGGTGGAGAGGAGGGGTCGTGAGGGGAAAAGAGGGGAGATGATGGAGAGGGAAACATGAATGAGATGGAATAGAAGCGAGGAGAAAAGAAAAAGAGGATAAAGAAGGGAATGAGAAAGAGAATGATGACAAGACAATGGTTATAAAAGAGAGAGAGAGAGAGAGAGAGAGAGAGAGAGAGAGAGAGAGAGAGAGAGAGAGAGAGAGAGAGAGAGAGAGAGAGAAACAGGAGAAAGAAAGTAAGGCATTTAGGGAAGGAAAGGAGAAAGTGGAAGGAGGTGGATGCTAGGAGAGTATTGTGTCCTTTGTGTGGAGGTGATGTGGAGGGTGGTGGTCGGGTGAGAGTGCTTAGTGGGCGGGGCAGGGGGGGGAAGGGGGCGTGGTGGTGGTGGTGGAGTAGGTCACGGGTCCTTACAGATCATAGGTCAATCAGGCGGAGGTATCTCTCTCTCTCTCTCTCTCTCTCTCTCTCTCTCTCTCTCTCTCTCTCTCTCTCTCTCTCTCTCTCTCTCTCTCTCTCTCTCTTCAATTACCTGAAGGCACAGTTTTGACAGCCATTTGTTGACGGACAGTTAGCTTTTCCAACGGCACAACAAAAATAATGAGAGTAATACAAATGTTATAACAGTGATAAATTAATACAAATAAAAGCGAGAAAAAAAAGAAAGTGAGTAATGACAAAACACGTCACACACACACACACACACACACACACACACACACACACACACACACACACACACACACACACTGTCAATAAGATAATCACCTAACATAAAAAACGAAAACAAAACACACTAGAGAACAAGGTGATAAGGACGAAACGAGAGACGGAAAAAGAACACGAACAACGCTTAACAAGACAACTAGAGACCAAACAGAGATAAGAAGAGGAGAAAGAAAAAAAAAAGCAGAGAAGGAGGAGGAGGAGGAGGAGGAGGTCACCGCAACATCAGCAAGCAAGGAGGGCGTGGGTGACAGGGAGGCAAGGCTAGGAGGGCGTGGGAAGGCTCTTGCAGGGGACACACAAACAGGCAGTCACGGGTGCGCGCTACCTTAAGGCGATAATGTCAACCTTCTTTGTTTATGTCTTGTGTGACAGGCGGTGCTACGACTTGGCTCATATTTCCTCACCTCTTCTCTTCCTCCTTCACCTCCTCCTCATCGTTTTTTACCTCCTTTAACCTTCTCTCTCACCGCTTGTTAAGAGAGAGAGACAGAGTGAAGTGAGTGTGAGAGAGTGAAGGTGGGTGGGAGGGCGAAGAGGGAAGGAGGGAATGGGAGAGGCAGACTAGACAGGGAGGTTGATGGTAATTACACGCTGTCATAATCTGTATTGTTTAGGTGATGAGGGATGAGTTAATCTTAATGGTGGTCTGTAAAGCTTCTAATGTTAGGCTGTTGTTGCGTGTGACAGCCCAGACACTGCCACGCGCTCCCCTTCTGTTACCAATTTTAAGCTATTCTATTCAAATTATCAATGCCTTTATTAAGACTAACTTGTGTAACGCTTCGCTATATCAACCACCACTACCACCACCATCACTACTACTATTACTACTACTATTACTACTACAAAGCTCATATTCTTTAGGTGTTTTATCAAGGCAGTGGTTATCGTAGTAATAATAGTGGTAGCAGTAGTTGTAGTAATGATAGTGGTAGTAGCAGTAATTGTTGTAGTGATAATAGTGGTAGTAGCAGTAATTGTTGTAGTAATAATAGTGGTAGCAGCAGTAGTTACAGTAATGATAATAGTAGTGGTGGTGGCTGTAACGTCCCACAAAACCTTAGTATAACGGGACCACACCATCTGGTACTACATTAAGCATGAAAAAAAGGAAAAAATAGAGTAAGACAAGTCAACAAGAGAGGCGTGAGTGACCTTAGCCGTTCAAGTGACCCCAACACACCCCCTCCTCTCTCCCAGGTCACCCCTCACCTCCCCCCCTTCCCCTCCACGCTCCTTCACTACCCTCCCATTCCCTTTCTTTATTTCTCTCATTTTATTAATCTTTTCCCCTTCACCACTCCTTCCATTCCCCTTCTTCCCATCCTATAATTTCTCCCATTCTAATATTCTCTTCCCTCTTCACCACTCCTTCCATTCCTCTTCTTTATTTCTCTCATTTTACTACTCTCTTCCTTCCTCCATTCCTTCCTTCTCCTCCTACCCTGCCTGTACGTTGTCTGAGGGAGAGATGAGCAGAGAGAGAGAGCCAATAGGTCTTCTGGTGTCTGTTCCTATGTATTCTTATGTGTTTCCTACTCTTTTCTTCATCCCTTCAGTCCTTCCAATTCTTCCTTCTCTACCTTCACTCTTTTTTTCTTCTCTCTCTCTCTCTCTCTCTCTCTCTCTCTCTCTCTCTCTCTCTCTCTCCCTTTCTCACCACCCACGCACGTGTCCTAAATCAACAGAAAGAGAGAGAGAGAGAGAGAGAGAGAGAGAGAGAGAGAGAGAGAGAGAGAGAGAGAGAGAGAGAGAGAGAGAGAGAGAGAGAGAGAGGGAGAGAGATAAACAGGTAATAAAATCAAAGCAAAAGAGAGAAAATAGAAATTAAATATAATCTCTCCTATCTCCTCTTCTCTCTCTCTTTTTAATTTTATATATTTTTTATATTTAAACTTAGGTTCTTACATATGTACAGTTTTGGGTTTATCTCTACATCCACAAATTACTTTTATCGTAAAGTAATTATCTTAAAACACATAATATCTCTCTCTCTCTCTCTCTCTCTCTCTCTCTCTCTCTCTCTCTCTCTCTCTCTCTCTCTCTCTCTCTCCTTCTCTCCTCTTCACTCTCCTCTTTCCTTTATCTCTTTTCTTTCTTCATCATTCTCCCTTCCTTCTCTTTTTATTTTTTCTCTCCATTCTCTTTCTCTTCCTTCCTTCCTCTTTTGTCTTCTTTGCCACCCTTTATTATTAACCATTCTTTCCTCCTCTTCCTCTTCTCTTCTCCTCCTCTTCTTATCTCTTCTCCTTTCCTCTCTTATCCACTCTTTTCTCTCCTTCCTTCTGTTATTCCCCATTCACACCTCCATTGCATTCTCTCTTCTCTCCTTTCTCCCTTTCTTTCTCTCTTCCTCCTTTCTTCTATTTCCTTTCTCCTCATTTCCTCCTTTCCATCTCCTTCCTCATGTATTTTTTCCTCTTTCTTTCCTTTCTCCTTTCATCCCATTCCCCTCTTCTTTTTCCTCTTCCCCATCACCTTCTCCTCCATACCTTCTTTATCTCTTCTCTTCCTCTTCCCCTTTATCACCCTCCTCTCCTCCTCCTCCTCCTCCTCCTCCTCCTCCCCCTCCCCTCCCTCCATACACCAGAATATTGCAGCCAGACCTCCCATAATGCATCAGATAAGGTTCTGTGATGGATACCAGAAGGAGGAAGAGGAGGAGGAGGAGGAGGAGGAGGAGGAAAGGAGGAACAGAGAATGATAGTATAGGTATGGACAGAGAGAGAGAGAGAGAGAGAGAGAGAGAGAGAGAGAGAGAGAGAGAGAGAGAGAGAGAGAGAGAGAGAGAGAGAGAGAGAGAGAGAGACACACACACACACACACACACACACACACACATACACATACACACTTCGTACCCCGCCTCGTCGTCGTCGTCGTTCCCCTCCTCCTCCTCCTCCTCCTCCTCCTCCTCCTCCTCCTCCTCCTCCTCCTCCTCCTTGCCAAAATCCCTACGGCACTTCACACCACAAACAAACACGACCTCAGATTCCTAGACAAACAGGCATTTACATTTATTTATTTACCTCCTAACCGCGACGGAGAAAAGGGAGAAGAGAAAGAGAAAGAGAAAGAGAGGCAGAGAGACAACACATCCTCTTGAAGTCTTCCTCCTCCTCCTCCTCCTCCTCAGTCACGCCGAGGGTCATTGCTCCCTTGGATTGAGTGTTTGTGGTGGTGGGCGTGGTCAGGTTGGGTCAAGAAGGTGAAGGGACTGATAAGGGAAGGAGAGGATAGGCAAAGAAGGGGAGGGGAGAGAGAGGTGGGGTGAATGGGGATGAGGTCGTGTTAGGAAGAGATGGGGTGAGATATCGCTGCTTTGGGGAAGGAACAAGGGGAAGGGTGTCACTGGGGAGGATAGGGTGATATGCCAGACTTGGGTAGGGTGAGGTGAGGTAAGGAAGGATAGGGTAGGGAAGGGTGGAGTAGGGAGGTGTGGGTGGGTGCGTGGGTGGATGTGTATGCTAAGATTAGGTTAGGTAAGGTAAGGTAAGGTGAGGTTAATTTAGGTTATGTTATGTTAGGTTGGATTATATTATATTAAGTTAGGTTAGGTTAGATTAGGTAATGTCAGACAAATGGAAGAACAAAGTAAGAAAGACCAGAGCTGTAAATTTGAGTAATATGATGCGCGAGGGTATCTAAAACACAACACGGAGATAACACGAAAGACAAGAAGGCACTGTAACACGACCCGGAGTTAGTAGAGGGAGAAACACTGTACTACATTACCTTAACACAAACATAACCACCAAAGTACTGTAACACGATCCGGGGTTAACATGCGCTGGATTAGGAGAGTGTGTAAAGGGAGACAATGGCAAGGAAGGGAGGACAGGGAAAGGGTGGGATGGCGTGGGAAGGAAAGGTGAAAGGACAAGTGAAGAAAGAATGGTGAAGAAAGGAATGAAAGAAAGCAGAGGAGGGAAGAATGACCAGGGGAATGGAAGGGAAGAGAGGGAATTGGTGGAGGGAGGGGTGGGAGAGAGTGGAAGGGGAAGGGGAAGGGGATAGGAAGAGTTGGCAGATCATTTAGTAATTTAAATGTTGGTCAAAACAACAGCCATGATTTCTCTTTCTAAGTACGTAGCATGCATTAGTAGTAGTAGTACCACCACCACCACCACCACCACCACTACTACTACCACTACTACTACTATTACCACTACTACTGACTATCATTATCACCACCCTCACTACTATTACCAACTATCATTACCAGCATGATTACTACTACCACCATCACTTCTACTTACACCACCACCACCACCACCACAATTACCATAACCACCACTACACATAAGCTAATCACGCTAAACTTTCTCCACTTTACCATGAGAGAGAGAGAGAGAGAGAGAGAGAGAGAGAGAGAGAGAGAGAGAGAGAGAGAGAGAGAGAGAGAGAGAGAGAGAGAGAGAGAGAGAGAGAGAGAGAGAATAATATATGCTTTAAGATAATTACTTAACGATAAAAGTAATTTTAGCATGTAGAGATAGACCCAAAATTGGACATATGTAAGAACCTAAGTTTAAAGAAAAAAGGAGAGAGAGAGAGAGAGAGAGAGAGAGAGAGAGAGAGAGAGAGAGAGAGAGAGAGAGAGAGAGAGAGAGAGAGAGAGAGAGAGAGAGAGAGAGAGCGAGCAAAAAAATTGCCTCCACACGGTAAAAGACGCGCCATTAGGGCCAGGAGGAGGAGGAGGAGGAGGAGGAGGAGGAGGAGGAGGAGGAGGAGGAGGTGGAGGAAGAAGAAGAAGAAGAAGAAGAAGAAGAAGAAGAAGGAGGAGGAGGAGGAGGAGGAGGAGGAGGAGGAGGCGAAGCAGGTGTTGAGAGGAACCAGATGACGTGCTTTATGGGGAGGAATGAAGGCAAGGGAGGAGGGAGGGAGGGAGGGAGAGGGAAAGGGAGGGCCGATGACAGGAGGGGTGAGGGTATAAGGGAGGGGAACATACCAAGAACAAACAGTACTGGCCAGCGGGGAGAGAGGGGAAGGAGGGGGTCTAAACGAGGGGAGTGAAGAGTAGATGTAGACAGGGAGAGGGGACTGAAGGGGAATTGAGTAAAATAGAAGGAATAGAGAGGGAAGGAGCAGTGTAGAGGAAGAGGAGGAGAAGGAGGCAGACTTTTATCAATCAATCCATTTTTGTCCAATGCATTCATTTAGAACAATAAAGAAAAATAAAAGTGAGTGAAGGGGAATGCGTAGGTACAATGGCAGGAGGGAAAAAGTAGACACATCCTCTGAACCTTACATCCCATCCACAGTCCAGCTGGAGAAGTTCAACTCGCTCTACATCAACAAGCTGGAGCGAGAGTTGTCAACGAGCTCAGCGAGGATGGCTGCACTGGAGGCTACGGTGCGGGGCGTAGCTGACCGTGCCACAGCCTGGGACAACATACAGAACCACATGGCAGTGTGGACCGACCAGTCACGAACCATGGAGAGGAAACTGGACCTTCTCAACAGGTGATCACAGAGACGGGGGAAGGAAAGGGTGAAGGGAACACACACATGCTCTTCACTCCTACGCCTACCCTATCCTTCCTTCTTCCTTTGTACTCATTTATACTCTCCCTCCTGCAGGTGCCACGAGAAGCAGGCGTCGTGGGAGGAGCGACTCAGTGCGGTGGACGCTCTCAACCACAAACTGACGGCACTCGACAAGAAGATCAACGCCATGACGAGGCTCGAGTTTAAGGTGGAGCAAGTGTCGGAGAGAGTGGAGGAGGTGAGACAGGTGGTGGTGGTGGTGGTGGTGGTGGTGGAGGAGGAGGAGGAGGAGGAGGAGGAGGAGGAGGAGGAGGAGGAGGAGGAGAGTTAACCATTAAGGCCACTCAACGTTAACTAAATGATCATTGTAATGGTGATAGTAGTAATGGTTGTGATTGTTGTTGTGGTGTGATGATAATGGTAAAGAAAGACAAATATGGCTGCAATGTTATCTGTTTATCTATTCATTCGTTCATTAACTCCTTCATTAATCTTTTGGTGAGTGAAGAGGCAGACTACATATCACAGAGACATGAGTCCATTCATAAGTAACACTGTGAGTAACTATCATCACATTTAGAACGAACATTTGGTCACAGTAAGTGTAAACAAGTCAAGTATCCATTCAAGTGCCCCTTCCCCCCTTTCATCTACCCTGAAATACAACTAGGGAGTACCTGGGAACACCTAGGCTAACACACACACCAGTACTTACGAGTCAAACACTTGTATAGACCCACACAGGTATACACGGTAGTAGCTAAGTAAACAAACACATAGTTACAAGTACTCACATGCAGGTGGACTCGACGGTGAAGTGGGTGAAGAAGAGGATGGGCGCCCCGGAGCATCCTGTCCTGACACAGTTCGCGGGGCGGGGCGTACTCTCCTCCCTCCTCACCATCGAGCATAAGTTGGGTAACCTCTCACGCCGTATCCCCGACGAAGGCACTGGCGAAGGGGTGTTTCCAGCCTATCAGAGAGGAAGCGTGAGTGGATTACTATTGGCCCGCAAGGTGTACCAATTATTATTATTTTATTGGTGTCCCCTCATAGGAGTATCTTTTTTAAAATTTTTTATCTAACAACTGTCAATGCATTTTAAGATGTTCCCATGTATTTTTCCATTGAATCCTGACTTTAGAAGAGGTTTTCCGATTAGATACTATGTTTTTTTCCCCTCTCATGTCTAGTTAAAGCTAATTCACTAAACTTTCTGTGTGTGTGTGTGTGTGTGTGTGTGTGTGTGTGTGTGTGTGTGTGTGTGTGTGTGTGTGTGTGTGTGTGTGTGTGTGTGTGTGTGTGTGTGTGTGTGTCCAGACCCTTTCCTTCCACCTAATAAACCTATGCCCGCCGCCAGGTGTTCGGGTCGAGAGGGCATCCCAGCATACCTTCGGTTGAGCCTGAGCCCGGCCTGCCCTTCCCCCCGAACGAGCACACCCACGCCCACGATCGTCAGTACCCGGCTAAGTCCATCCTTGTCCCCATATATGGTGTCTATAATGCACTGTCTGTGTTGTCGCCACCACCATTACTCTTGCCACTACTACTACTATTACTGCTATTACTACTACTACTACTACTACTACTTCTGTCATCACTATTACCACTTCTAGGGCAGTATCATTATCATCATTATTTTTATTGCGACATGGGAATAGTGAAGTGCTTGTGTGTGTGTGTGTGTGTGTGTGTGTGTTGCATCCCCTCGTTGTGTTGCAGTGCATGGTGGTGGTGGTGGTGGTGGTGGTGGCGTGGAGTGTGTCCTTCACCCAAGGGACTCCCGCCGCTTACAGGACGTCAGCGCCAAGGTGGACCTCGTGTTTGACCGTCTAACAGATCCTGACTACGAGTACGACTACTTCGTCAGTGAGTGAACAACCTCGCCCTACGACCTTCCACCCCCTCAAACTTACTTCCTAACTCATTATAATATCTTTTCCCAAACCCCTCGAAAAGTTATCCTCCATTCTCCCTCTCTATTACAAGTCATCAAAGTTCCTTCAGTCCCCCATTAATACCATCCTCGTTTTCTTCTACGTTTTTTTCTTCTATCACTATTTATAGTCTTAATTCCCTCTTATTCCTCGTTCTGGCAGACCTCTTCCCCCTTCCCGCCATGCCTCTCATTTACCTGTATCAAACCACCCCTGCTATCACGCATACTTCCATCTCCAAGGCCCTTGATTTTCTTTTATTCAACAATTTGTGTGTTGAAACTCCCTTCTTTTCTCTCTTATTATGACATTAACTATTCCTCTCCTTTCCCTTACCTCATACCACGTCATTCCACACCACTAGTGTTCTAACGGTGAGCCTCCCACCCTACCTTTCCTTTTCTCACACCACTGCTAACACCCTTCACCATCCAACACCCTCATTGATTACGCACCATTCCTTACATTACTATTAGTTCATCCACCATTACCTCTCCTCAACCACTCAGTCCACTTATGTCGCCACTAACTAACGGTATCTCCCCAGTTCTCCCACCGTATTGGCTCCTCATCCTTCATCTGTTTCCCCGGCACTCATGCTTCACACCTTCCACGCTCCTTCCCCAGGCCAGGTGCAGCAGAGGGCAGCCCCGTTCAGCCCCGCGCCCCAGCACCAAGAAGAAGATGAGACTACCCCCGAGCGCCTCTTTGCCAGGTTTTGGAAGAGTCTGTTCTCGCCCTTCAAGAACTTAAAGAGGAGAATTCATGGATTCGAAGCACAACTGATCTCTGTGCACAGGTCAGCCCCTTTGGTCATGTCAGGTCACTTCTTATCATCCACAAATATCATTACTTTATATTTATTGACAAAACTATGCAGGATTCCAAGTAATTACCGTCCATTGTCCATCACTTCTAATTTAAACCACCTCCCACCAGTTCCACTAATAGCAGCTTCAATTATATAGCTATAGTCTTTGTTATATCTTCTGGGGCAACAAGGTCACATAGTATCAGTTATCTGTAAAGGCAGTGTCACACTGGACTAAATCCCTTCAGCATTCTGACAGTTTGAAAAAATAAAATAAAACATCGGTCATGCATGCCTGTTGTGCTGATGTTATGGCAACAAACCATGGGTGTTCAGGGTTCAGGTTCTGTGCTGGTCTGGGAGATGTGTAGCAGTGAAGTGCGGCTGTTTATTTACAAGTAGTGGCAGGGCGGCAGGGCCTGCAAACAGCTATTTGCCCGCACACTGAGCATGCGCGAGCAGTCTCGCCTCGTGATTGGCTGGCCTAAACTGCCTATCCTAGTGTATCTAGTTTGCCTAACCTTACCTAAAGTAAGTTTTTTTTCTTCTTTATCTTCCAAATTATATATAAATTTACTATGCAAGTGCCATGCTCCCCACTGCCCAGCATCATCTAATGGAAACATAGAGGAACTTGCCTAACCCTACCTTGCAAACGTAAAGGATAGGTTAGGTTAAATAAGGTTGCTACATATAAGTTACTTTAGGTAAGGTTAAGCAAACTAGATACACTAGGATAGGCAAATTAGGTAGGTTAGGACAGCCAATCACGAGGCGAGACTGCTGCGCATGCTCAGTGTGCGGAGAAATAGTAGCTTGCAGGCCCTCCCGGCAGGGCGCCGACACGTCAGTCTGTAATTTAATGATTTAGAAGAAAAAAAACCCATTAAGTATATATATTTGATATACAGTATTCTATTGAGAATTTTAACATAAAATGGTTTCATGATATACTTATTTATTATTATTTTAAATGGCAAAACTCATGTAACTCGTTTGACTTAAAATTCTCTGCAAATCTAACAGTGCAATCGCTGACCGTTCCTTGCAGCACTCAAGATTCTGCTGATTGCTGACTAATTTGACTCAAGAAAAACTGTCAGTATGTTGAGAGGAATTAATTAAGCATGACACGGGCTCAATAAGCTCTCTCTCTCTTAATGTAGTCACTTTTGATTGCGTTTGTTTTTGATAATGTTTACTCTAGGTTAAAAAACAGCCCACTTAGTTTGAATCCTAGGGTTCATGTGGTCTGAATTTCTAAGTAATTCTCTGGTACAAGCTAGTGACGCTGTCCTCGACCAGTCAGGTCGTGCAATGAGTCTGCGGTCGGCGGGAGGGAAGCAGCGGCAGCGATGAGTCGTGACTTGGCGCCGCTTGGGGAGGAAATGAGACAGGTGGCGCAGGACTCAAGGGATGCAATGGCTGATCACGCAGCCTCGCTGCATAAAGTAGCGCAGGTAGTACTAACAGTATTATATATGTGATAAAATAGTATTAAAATACAGGACACAACGAACTTTATTCAATCCTGTAAAAAAAATAATTAGATAAGAACACACACACGTGCAGTTGAGTTTAAATATTAATTTCATTTCATTGTCAGCCTGAAATAATCATATATGTCATACACAACACTTTGCTTGACTGGTCAGAGCGTGAGCCAGGCAGCCTACGTGACAGACCAGGTGTTGGCCGAGGTGAGGGGAGGCTTCCAGACACTGGGCTCGTCCGTGAGAGATGGTTTCACAACCACCAGAGATCTCATCCTGCAGTACTGCTCCAGCGAACCCCGTCAGCCGCCTATGCCGCCGCCGCCCACCTTGCCCAGGTTGGTAGCCGCAAGGCGTCGCAGGCAGGGGTGGACGCGAGGGCAAGTCCGCCTCTGCCAGGCCTGAGAGGGTAGTGTCCTTCCCTGGCTGCTGCCCCGCCAGTGGTGCAGCGGACGGGCTGCGGGTGGTGGCTAAAGCTCCTCCTTGCAGAGCAGAGGACGAGCGGCGTCAACATCCCCAGCAGGCCGCCCGCAGACGCTATAACACTCGCTACTCGTACAACGTATACGTCCCCGCCGGCAGCAGGCGGGGCAGGAAGAAGGGCTCTGGTCTACGGCCCGGCAAGACACTCCAGCGACGAGGTGGGAGAGCGAGGGCGGGTGGCAGGAGGCGGGGGCGGCGCGCGGCACCTGCCACACAGCTGTGAGTGTTGGGCTCACCGTCCCGTCCCGTCCCGTCCCCTCAGCCACCCGCCGCACGGCACGCCGCATTAACTGCACCCTCGTCCGCCCCCCCTCCCCATACAGTAAATAACACGATAAAGGGAATGTGATGTGGAATGGTCTAAAGAAATAATCAATAAACTGTGAGTGAGCTAACACCTAATATCGCTGAGACTTGGGGTCGCCCGTGCCTGTCGGGACGCGGGGGAGGACTGGTGACATATGATGTTATACAGGGAGGCGAGGTGAGGGAAGGGCGGTGCATCACTTTCTTTTCCCCGGCAGCACGGACAGCGGCAGAGGCGGTTATGACGGCAGACCCGACGATGGCGTGGTGAGGCGTGCAGGCACGGGGTCCAAGGACTGTTCTGACATGCTGGCGGAGGGCTACACCCGTTCTGGCGTGTACTCCTTCACTCCATCCTCCCTACATCGCAGCTCATACGGCCACGATTACTACAGCAGGCGAGTCAACACGCTGCATGATGCTCACTTGTGACAGCATGATCTCAGCTAAGCCATAAATCTACGCTAATCTATCACCGTATTTCACAATACAAAAAACTTTTCAATATGTTTATTTATTAACTTATAAATTCCTCAATATTTACATTTGAATTGAATAATGTACAAGTTCTTGAATGACAACCTCTGATCGGCCTGACACAAACCGTAATGAACACTATACATTAACAAGGCCAATACACGGCTGGTACTTCTTCCATAACCTTACTAGTACAGAAACAGTACCATAGTACAAAATTTTTTCAAATAATCAAATGGATGTCATACATCTCCATTAGCGTATAGGTTAAAGATAATAATACCACCCAAGCATGGAGTGAGGCCACAGGTGAAGTGATAACAGTGTGTGCCCCAACAGATACTGTGACCAGGAGACGGGTGGTGGCGGCTGGACGGTGTTGCAGCGGCGGGGACTCAACATCTTCAATTTTACGCAGGACTGGTATGCTTACAAGGATGGTTTTGGGGACCTGACGCAGGAGTTTTGGTGGGGCAACGACAATCTCCACAGGTGAGCTGGAATGAGGATGGCGGAAAGCCCCACACGTACCTTGAAAGGCGAACTGTAATGTACACATACTATTCACTAATCATGATACAAGTGCCACTTTTTTCTTGTGTTGCCCCATGCATCATTATAGTATACGTACATTAATATTTATTTATCTATCTCCCGTGTGTGTGTGTGTGTGTGTGTGTGTGTACTCGCAGGCTCACTTCAGAGCAGAGGATGATGATTCGCTTCGACCTGTGGGATTTCGAGGGTAATTACGCCTACGCCGAGTACTTGACTTTCAGGTGAGTGTAAGAATCCCTCGTGCCAGCACCGACACCCTTACACTCCTTACAATCACTACCTCTCTACTCCTCATTACACACATTTATACACCCAGCCTCATCACCATCACCGCCACACCACAAGTAACATGTTACCTCCCCATTACCCATCCCCTTCACCTGTCTCCCGCCGCACCCTCACTCCCTCCCTCTTGGCCGCAGCATTGGACCCGAAGGGGATAACTACCGGCTGCAGGTGTTTGACTACCAAGGTAACGCGTCTGATAGCTTCTCGGCGCACAATGACTTCCTCTTCTCCACCTATGACCGTGACAATGACAAGGCGCCTGATTGCTGCCCTTGTGCCCTGGCCTACGGTGGAGGTTGGTGGTTTTACAGGTAAGACAAATGCTGTGTGTGTGTGTGTGTGTGTGTGTGTGTGTGTGTGTGTGTGTGTGTGTGTGTGTGTGTGTGTGTGTGTGTGTGTGTGTAATTCACTATCACATGCTGGATTCGTGATTGGCCCTCCTCAAAAGAGTTCAGAGCTCATAGATACAAATTTACGGTATAAACAAGCAAGGTATAATGAAAAGAATATTATAATTATTAGGTATTATGGTTGTTATTATCATTATTAACAACTACAACTGTTGTGTGTGTGTGTGCAGCTGCTTTGAGAGTAACCTGAATGGGGAGTACTACACACAACCCCGGGAACACCAGTACCGTGGCATCATATGGGAGATGTGGCTTGGTGACTACTCCCTGCGTGCCACCGAGATCAAGGTCCGACCAGCATCTTATTCTTTCTCTGAGAGCAGCGGAGGACCCACCCTGCCGCAGCCTCCGACCTACCCACCCTCATCCTATCCAACCCCACCTGAGCTCCCCCTACGTCAGCAGTGATCCCTTATCTTACCCCTCTCCCGACAAGTACTTCAAACAGTTGTATTTCTGGCTACTGTAATTAATGACCAAATGTCCCTTGCGAGTGTATGGTTCTTTCACCCTAATACATATGGTAGTACACGTGTGCAAGTGTGTTGAGTTTACAGAGTGAACGTGTGTTGTCTGAAGGAGACTAAAGGTTATGTTATGACTATTTAAGTATTTTCTCTGTTGTTAACTCATCTTGTACAGGGAGAAGCCACACACACCTTTCTTCATCAGTGTTTGTTGATAGGGTTAAAAGTGTGTTTCAAGTGGCACCACTGTTACAAGTAATAGTGAGTGTAGTATTATCTGCGCCAGTGCCAGTAGTGCACACTCAAGGCCACTGTGTGACACACTTTACCTTGAAAAACAACGGAATGAGCACAGCAAGTTTTCAGGGAAACCTTTGGGGCAGAGTTGCTAAGGATGTTGAGTGTATGTTTAATTTAACGATGCTTTCACCTGATGGGGATTGAACAAGTAATTGCATGTACCTGCAAAACACATGTGTATTTTCATTGTTGCTGTATTCATTAGTGTATTTCCTCCCTGGCTGGGGAAATGGGTGACCAAAATACACACAACTTTCCTCTCTGGAGTGAAATTTTTTCACATATCACACACCAGTGTACTTAATTTCTATAATTAGGATAGTCTTAGGTAATAGGTGTAGAATTTATATTAAATATATAAGCAATAAAATTAATGACCTACTTTTGGCATGGTACAAAGTGTACAACTGCTAGCATATTGTTATACTGTATTATAATCTGCAACAAAACAAATATGAACCATATAATTGGTTTATATGCCACAATTCAACAAATGATGTTTCATTTTGTCTTAATTAAATAAACTTCCATTTCATCCACTACAAAGGATGTTATGAATATTCAACTGGTGTCAACACCTGCCTACCATATTAGGGGGTCAACAGCCTGGTATATAAATATATACTACAATATATAAAAACATCCACTAAAGAAATGAACTGTAAATGTAATGTCTATATAAAAGTTAATATGTGATGCAACTTATAGAGTGAAATCTGAGTACACCAACATAATGAAATATTTTTTTTTACAAAGTGTTCTAAACAGTGGAGAAAGTACAAGTGAAGGAATGGAAATAATGAGAAATGTTCTCTATATGTATTTTTAGACTCACCTTGCCATCTCATCATTTCTTCTTTTTCTTCTTTCCTTTCTTTCCTTTTGGTTTCTTTGTCTCGCCCTTCTTAGCAGCCTTGCCCTTCAGCCCTTGAGCCTCAGCCTCCTCCTCCAGGAGACGTGCACGCTTCCTCATGATGGGAGTGCGCTGGAACCATGCCTTCATTGCCTCCTCCTCCTCCCTGCCTCACACACACACACACACACAAACACATAGAAGTAGAAGTAAAAGTGCTAAACATAGAATGAAATTATGGAAAGAAGAGAAATTTAATATTAGCATATTGGTAATTGGCCCAAACCACTACCATGAAAATGTCAATAGAATGCACCACCAACCCAAGGTTATCATCCTCCATTCTTGAGATGCAAATAATCCTTTGTTGTGGCTCGGCTTCAAGGTTCATGTAATCTTATTCAAAGAAAAGTAAAATCCCTTGGAATACTTAAACTCACATTACCTTTTCTACCTCTATTGCAGTACCTACAGGTCTGTCTAACTACATATCTATTCACCTATCTATCTGTATGCTTTACTGTCAACCCAAACCCACCGGTAGATCGGCTCCAGCTTGCTCAGAGGCACCACAAACTCCTCAGCAGTTAATGGATTCTTTCCCTGCTTGGCCAGACGCTGCTCAGTCACCACCTGCAACACAATGTTTGTTTGGATTAACATTATCCTTTATCTACACTCTCACCTTAACAATGAGAAAAATCACTTGTAAATAACTTTGCACCCGATGCATCACTTACTTGGGTGACCACACTACATAGGTGTCCAGAAGTGTAACCATCACTGATGCGAGCCAGGCCACTGATGTCCAGTCTGTGTGTTATCTGGTGGAACAGAGGCTCTGGTAAAGTTAGTAGCATTTACAAATCATGGTGCTATTTCATGAATATCTTTCATATATATTTTACTTCAGTCTGAAATTCTTCCCTCAAAAATATCCTTCCATCCTTATCATTACTGATATGTCAAACATTCCTATTAGTTAGAATTACAGTGAAACAGTTGAGGGATGGACATCTAAGTGAGTGTTGGTTTTGAGATTGAATAGTCATAACAGCACTTCCTGTCCATTTAATCAGGACTAAACTAAAAAAAATTGTCCTCTTATAACATGAAAAAGCCAAGGTAAGTACTTAATATAGTTTTGTCTTTTGTTATTTCTTGTTTCTAGACTCCACTTTACATTTGTGGAAAAAGGCAGCTTTAAATATCAATCAATTACGCATTATTGTTCTACAAGTGTGCAGAGTAACCTCCTGACAGTCCTGCGTAGAAGTGAGACTGTACTGTACCTTGGCACCGAGGAGTGTGATGAGGCGGCGCAACAGGTGGGCTCTGGCACTGAAGTTGGGCCGTGGCACCATCAAGATCTTTTGGTATACTGATGACAGGGACTGTGCCACCACAAAGAATATGATAGATTACATTTTATTTTCCTGCTTCATAATGTCACTGATTAAATACACTATCAAGACATCATTTGCTCTCCTGTAATCAGTCTCCTCTCTCTCCTATCAGTCACTCCTTCCTCTCATCATCCTTTCCCCTATATGGAATCTTAAACCTAATAAGTAAATCCTGGGAAAAAAAAGGTGATGGATTCTAATTTTCTATTTTTGTCTTTCTATTTCAAGCACAAAAGTTTAACTGGATAAAACAGACTTCTAGAAGTACTGCAGATATCAAACTAATGTAAACACTACATAAACTTCATTTCATAGGGAATATTTTACTATATTACATCAAATTTCCTGCAGCTCTTTTGAGTTCAACTAAAGCACAATAAGCTTTCCTTAGCCCCACCAACCTTAACATCACAGTTCCACGGAGCATTGGTCACGCCAACAAACACTATCCTGTCCTCAGGTCCAATACTTTTTAACATGCGAGGCATCTCCTTCTTGAGGCGACGTGGGTCTGATTTGTCTGTCTTGGGGATCTGTGGGTTCAATGGTGGACATTTGACAAAAGGATGTTGTGTGAGGCATGTTGAGACATATATAAAGTATGATATTTAAGAATAAAAACTATGGAATGTACATAGATTAAAACTTTTATATGCAAAATGATTCATGAAGAGGAAGGAAATATTAAAGAAGAGACAGCCTCACCTTCTTCATGAACATTTTGTCAGCACAATCCACCATGACCAGCGTGGGCTGCAACAACCGTCCCACCTGACACAACACAACACAACACTATAAACCATCATACATCACTCACCCTCACAGTTTGCAGTGTCATACAGGATTGGTTAAAATAGATAGAAGACTTGTTACTATTGAACTAAGTAAGACAGTCTTAAAATTATTTCTTACTAAGAAGCATGACAAGAGGCTAGTAATAATTATGTGACTTAAGGTGAATAATGCATTCTATAACATATAATATAAAAAGTCTTCTTTAATAAGGCTATCATAATGAGTTTATTACAGGGTTGGAAAAACCCCGGGTTTTTTATAAAAAAACCCCAACCCCCTGGTATTTTTTGGGTTTTATTGGGTTTTTTATCTATTCTTCATAATAATATGTAAATCAGTTTAAACAAGCATTTAAAAAGTAATCTAGAGTGAAAAAAAAGGTTTGAAGTGTTATCTGAAGTAGTGATGGGAATTCCGGCTCTTTTCAGGGAGCCGGTTCTTTCGTTCATGTTCACTTAATAGAGCCGGTTCTTTTGGCTCCCAAACAGCTCTTTCGGCTCTCAAATACTTCTTTTTTTTTATAAGTAGTATTATATATATATATGTTTATAACCTTATATATATTATATATATTATATATATATATATATATATATATATATATATATATATATATAATATATATATATATATATATATATATATATAATATATATATATATATATATATATATATATATATATATATATATATATATATATATATATATATATATATATATATATATTATGTATGCAGTATGTCTCACACGCGCACACACACACACACACACTATCAATCTTCTTTCCTTATCCTTTATATCAAAGTAACAACTAGAACATAAGCAAGTGAGACCATGAACTTAAGCTCAAGATTAAAATAAAACTCCTGTTTAATGTTATTTATATAATTTATATATTTTCTTTTTTGTTAAATATATTTAAAAAAAACCCAAAAAAACCCACTTGGACCGGGTTTTTTCAATGCCAACCCTGGTTTATTAATCAATGAATATAAAATTATAATTCACTAGTCATACATTTCCTTTAGTAATTTTCATACTTATTAATCAATTTATTGATCTTTTTTTCTTTTTTTTTTCTCCTCTTATTACTGATACAAGGTTCCATTATCTTACCTTCATGACCAGGTGAGTGAGCATGTTAAGGCCAGCCCTGCCTGGGTATCGACCTACTATATTGGTGGCTGTGAGATCCATGAGGGTGGCTCCGGCCTCGTAAGCCACCGCCGCCACCAGCTGACTCTTGCCACACTCACGAGGGCCAACTAACAACACACTCTTCACTAGTGTTGTTCCCTCATGCACACCATCCACACCTGTAGTCATGGGCCAGGTAGGCTTATTATTAATGGTAATCAAACAGGAATTTACAATCCAACACTTGGGTATATCATATCAGATTCATGTTTCCTTTTTTCCCTTTTTTTATGTTATATATATTTACATAACATGACATTGTTTTGAAAATCTATCTATACACCTGTCTTATAACCCTGTTAAAAGAGGGTAGCCAAGATGAGGCATTTAGAGTTCAGGGAGACTTTACTCTCTCTTTCTGTACTTTCTCCTCTTTTTGTCACTTTTAACGATCCTCAGGGAATACAGTGGTAGTATTCTTGTAGCCCCATCACAGGGCTATCAAAATAATCACTCATTATTTCTGAAGGTATCAGCAATCATTATCACTATTAAAGTTAACGCAACTAACAATATCAATAGTCATCTACAAGTAGTATGTTGCAGTGGGGAGAGAATAATTAACATTCTATAAAACTATGAATAAAAATTACTAATGTGAAAAGTAAATGAGAAGGTAGGACACACCAAGAGGCAGGATGATGTACTCTGTGAGAGCATTCTTGATGTCTCCGAGGGCAGGCTGCGGGTACTTGGTCTTGGTGAGCATTTCTGTTCCAACTAAGCTTATATCACCCAGCAAATTCTTCATCCTCCCCTCAGGAACCTTTTTGATGATACCTGTCAGGATACACAACCATTACCATGTAGCCACACGTCACACCACTTCCTGCACAAAGGATACATACAGTAACACTTAGTTTATATAATAACTATGCACTCTTTAAATTTGGACAACTCTTGAGTAGCACATCCTATGTCTATACGAGATGTGAACTGTGAACTCTGAAAGCCTTTCCCCGTGCACACTTTTCTCTCTTACCATTCAGTACGAGTTCCTCAAAAAGTGACTCAGTAGTCCTATCCGGAGTGAGATCTTTCTCCTTCCTCTTCCTTCCCTTCTTGCCACCTTTTTTAACTCTTTTCTTCTTTTTTGCACCTCTCTTCTCCCCTTCCACATCCTGTAAAAGTAGAATACAATGTAATGCTTTGACCTTGCTTCATGTCAGTATTGGTCATCATTCTAAATTCAAGAAAACTGGTTCAATATAGCTTATTATTGTTTATTGAAGATGTACAACTTCAACGTTTCTGTGACAGAAATATTTCTTTTATTATTTTGGAAGTGGAAAATGACCAAAATTGAGGTTAAAAAGCATTTGACGCCATTTTACTGCTTAATTATTAGTCATAGGCAAATATTCATTGAGACAAAAGTTGTAGAGTTTTAAAATGTCTATCAGATGCTGCAAAGATATTTCCAATATCTCTAATAGCATTTGAGAAAATTAGGAAGAAAGTAATTTTTTTGGAAAAAGGATAGTTGACATTTTCTCGGTAGTTTACATACCATTGTCAATATACTATAGCTCAAAACAACAAGCGTTTTTACCTCTATCTAATTGACTCTATACATCTTTTACGTAAACCTCATACTTTTCAAGTTATTTAATAAAAAGTGTCGCCGCGGTCCATCTTGTTGACATACTGCGGGAGAGACTTGGCTGCCGTTATGTTGACGGAGAAAATTATTTCCCTTATACAAACTACGGTAGTAGAATTCATATCTTAACGTGCAAATGATGAGATGCTGCATCTATACTTCCTTTACATTTTCTAACTTATAAATTTGGGCAAAGAACAGAAGAGAGAGAGAGAGAGAGAGAGAGAGAGAGAGAGAGAGAGAGAGAGAGAGAGAGAGAGAGAGAGAGAGAGAGAGAGAGAGAGAGAGAGAGATACAAACAGACAGACAGAAGAGCACTCGTCTCACCTCCTTGAGCCGCTGAATCTCCTGCCTCATGAGATAGTCTACTTGTTTCCGTATCTCCAGCTCGACCCGCGCCCGCTGCTCTGCCTCTATCATGTCCTCCTCTGCCCGCTCCTCAGGGTTCTCCTCGGGCTGCCTCAATGCCCACACATCTGCAGCAACCTAACACCTTACTTTCTACTCAACAATGGTTTTCTCTCTTCTTGGTTTATAGATATAGCACATAGTCTTTTCAGCAAACACTATTTTCTAAGATTTCTTGAGATTTCATACTGGATGTTGTTTTCAATATGACTATAAAGTTTGGAATAAGTTTAAAATGTTGAAGAGTGTATGAACTGGTGTGTAATTGATTTTACTGAGCAATTTATCCATTAAGTGCAGTCTGCAATTTTTTTTAAAGATGAGTTTGCTATGATGAGGGTCAGGAAGAGTAAAAGAAAATACCTATCACTAAGATGAAATATAGATTAAAAAAAAAGTAGATACAGGTGTAGGTAAAATGTGTGTTCTAACCTTGGTACTGATCACAAGCTCCTTGCAGTGCTGCCACATAGCAGGATGGACGCAAGCAGATAGAACGCTCCTCATCTTCCTTCTTCTTCTTTTGCTTGGCTTGCTCCCTCACTCTCTCCCGCTCACTCTGGCCACCAATACCACTATATCATTACAAGGTAGTCACCATCATGGCTAACTATATCAATCATATCCACATTACATTAGTTTATGATGGTGTACATGCACTTACAGCTCGGTACTACAAGATGAACTGTAATTTACTTTGATATTTCCAATGATTCTGGAAACATAGCATAAAGATTTAGTGTCTAGGTTCACAGTGATCCAATCATTTCAACCGTAAGTGTACAATGAGAAAGGGTTCCTCAAACTTCTCTGTTGTTACTGAATACGTCATTACATACCTAATAAAACACAACAAACTGTAGTGTTATTCTAAGGTGAGAGGAATATCCAGTAGTATCTAAAATAGCAAGGACAACTAATAAAATTGTTAATATATTCTCCTTATCTTGAACTCATTGAATTTACAACAGAGAAATTACATAAAATAACATGACCAACTGACATCTCATGACACTACACGTGCCTTTTGAGCCCTTCCTGCTGGGTTTTAAAGAGGGAAGAGAAGAAAGAAATGCACACCTGAGGAAGGGCAACAGGAGATAAGAAGCAAGGTGAAGGATAAAAAGTAAGCAATCCGCTTCCCTTAGTCACTGTAACCCCTATAGGTCAGTGCAAGAATCCTACAGCACAGAACTATTGTTACCCATGCATAAATGTGGAATAAAAATTATATTAAGTCCTATCTACATAAATTTATAGCACATTATACAAAATGGTTTTGTAATTAATAAAAATAGGTAGGGGTTCCTGCTATAATAACATTCATCAAAAGATAATTAAATGTTATTCTTTGTGAGACAAATCTTCACATATATAACCAATGGTATGAGCACTTGGCTTAACAGTTCCAGTCAATCACATGTTTGTGAGCATGATTGATGCGGTGAGTGCAAGAAGAACACCTCCTGTGAAATGGGAGGACAGAGTGCTAGAGAATGTGGGAGAAAGGAGAGAAAGGAGAATGAGAGGATTAGAGCATGCAAGGAGGGAATGCAAGGACAGAGATAAATGAACACTATTTTGTCATGGCTGTCCCCTAGGGGGAGTTCTTAAGAAGGGGCATCAGATACAGATAGTTGATCACATGATAATGTTGTAAGACAAATGTCTTGTGTCTTGTGGTCCTGTATGAAACAGCTGACTATGACCAACAAAGACAAAGTAAATTACATTTGGGATGGCATTCACTGCATTCACTGGGAGTTTGCATAAGTGTGTTTGGGCAAACTTGTAGCAGATATCTGAGTTGGAGTGGCAGGAATCAGTGATTAAATATATCATAGTAAACACACAGTCAAGCCACTTGGTGCAGTGGTATGGTGGGCCAGGTGGATCAGAGCCATGTGGTACAAGATTCAAAGGAAGTCACATGGTTAGACAGGCGGTTCCTTCATGTTTGAAGGACAAGTGTATAGAAGCATTAATAAAACACACACATACAAGAAAAATTATGCATAAAGAAGCCTCATGCCAAATGTGTTACTCTGCAGATGGCAAGCCAAGTAATGAACCAGGAGTCCCAGCAACACTAGACATGAGGCAGGCACAGTGGAGGCTTACATCAATGCGGGATCCAGATGAGGGCTCCTGACACAGGGACAACATAAATTAACCTTAACGCACATACACATACACACACATACACACACACAGAGACGGGATACCATGAGATTACTCCCCTCTCGTAAACCACAACTAGGTAAATACAACTAGGTAAATACACACACTAAGATAAACATATAAATAGGACACACACACACACACACACACACACACACGCACACACACACACACAGGCACAAGCAGCAGGAGGAAGGAGTAGTAGCTGGCATACACTGCCACAATCAAGGGCATGGGAGGCAGTAAAGGTGGAAGTAAATGAGAGCTGGCAATTATGTGTGGACAAATTATTCTCGCAAGTGAAGCTATTTCTTGAAGACTTCTATCTGACTATGGTTTAGGTAACTAATCCTGTGTACAAATGCAAGTGCATATCAGTGTGCAAACGGGTGTAAGACAAGAAAATTCATTACATATTTAGAGATGGAACATATCAAGCAAGGAAACTGGAAATCTGTGGTGATGGTATGTGAATGTTCTAAGATCACTAGAAATGAAGAGGAAAAAGTTAGTAATGGGTTGTGGCTTTACACAGAAATTTTGAAAAGAGAAAACTATAATAAGAAGCTAATACACCAAATACCTTAAAATATCAAGGGAAGAGTCAAAGGGGAGTATCCACAAACTCCACATCAATATCCTAATCCACCTTAAATAAAATTTGTGTTCCATCATAACAGAGTTTACTACATTTACATTATAATCACACCACCAAACCCACAACTTAAACCCTCACATAAGATACAATCAAATAATCTGCTACCCTGAAAACATCTGGTAAAGAGGTTGAAGGTATCTAATCCAGGTGCTGACTTGCTTTATATCTATAATTTTGTACCTACCTTTTTATCAGCCAGGGAGCGAGCATCCTCACTAGTGGCATCCTCATCCGGCGGCACCAGACCCACGATGGCTGAAGACCCTCCCTCCTCCTCCTCAGGCAAATCAGGGAACTTGCCGGTCTCGTTTCTGTAATACACACACCCTCATCCTGTGTACTATTGGACAAACACACACTAAAAACGAAAATTAAAAGAAATAAAACACAATCTGACTTTAAAAAATCACAGGGACAAAAGAGAAAAAAATAGATACATCTAGATAGATCAAACATACCAGGAAAGATTGGAAGAAATACAACTGACTACACTTGAAGAGAGAAGAGAAAGAGGAAACATAACTATAATATACAAATGGATGAACAACATGGTGAATATCACACACACAACACTGAGAGAAATATATACTTGGAATGACCTTGTCCTACCCTACTTCCTCTGCCTGGCCACACTTACTTTTTCTGAAACACCCACTCCCTGATCTTGTCTTCCATGGAGGTGAGGAGGTGGGTGCCTTCTTCATACATGATCCTGGTCTGGATGCGCTTCACTGTATCCTCAAGTTCTTTTTGTCTTCCCTCCTGCACTTTGTACCTTTCCTCTTCCACTGTCTGCAGCTTTCCCCCCCAGCTGCGGTCCAGGGTGGGGTCAGGCCTCTGTGTGGTGGAGAGGTGATATCAGACATACTTCAGCCTCACTCTCCTTTTATATTAATGATGCATCCAGATTTTATAAAGCTGCAAAACTCAAGATTAGGTATCATTTCTATTGAACTTAAAACAGTAAAGTAATGCAATATCTTATATTTCCTAAGATGAATATTAAACATCATAACATGACAATCACACAACACACACACACACACACTAAAGAAAAGTCTGGAAAATATATCGATACAGAGACAGGACCACATGAGTGCAGCTCAGGCCCTGTATACTACAACTAGGTAAATATGCACACATACACACACACACATACACACACACACACACACACTTACCCCTCTGAGCCATCTTTTTGTAAGAGAGAATAGAGAGGAGCATCCCTAACCCCTCACTCCATTCCTTTCAATTGTCTTTTATGAACCACATGCATTATGGCGCTAATATTCCTGCAGCCCCACCATAATAATTACATTTATCATGAATTTCATGTACACTGAAACAACAACAGTAACTCACTTTGTTTGAATCCATGCACATACCAGCCCTAAGAAGAGTTCCTCAGTGAAGCGCATCTGGCGCACACGTCGCCTGGCCAGCATGCCTCGGGTCACTGCCTGCAGCCGCACTACTGCTGCCACCATGGACAGTTGCTGGCGGCCCCTCCCACGTTCACGCTCCTATGGGGATAAACAATACCTTCTGTGTGTATGGATTTGAATAAGTCAACACATAACACAGCACATCATTGTATGCATAGTTGAATGTGGTGAATTGTCCACTGCATGAATAATTGTGTCAATAATAGAAAATATGTCATCCAAATATACAACTGGAAAGGCATGATACAAATTAATATTCTCTCCAAATTCAGTTTTGGTTTTCTAATTTCTTTTCAAGATCAAATAAATCACCAGGTCAAGGCAACAAACATTCTGCAGATGGTTGTTACATAGATGGGTATGTTCTATGTATTACATCATTGAATTGTGAAAGATCAAAGGAAGATTTACCAAACAAGATTAGTTTTCCTTTGATAATGCATTGCCTCTCACCTGCCTGGCCAGCATATCTCTGCGATGGTCAGCCCTTGCCCTGCCCTGCTTGGCTCGCTCATGGCGCTGCAGCAGTACGATGGCTTCAGACACACTGAGGGGCAGCACGTCATCCTCACACACAGCCTCCAGACCCGCACGACGCAGACAGTCATCAATTAGGACATTCCTCTGTGACAGTACATCAACACAGTCAGGTTTGCTAATTTCTTAACAAGTATTGTCTTAAATTAATGTTCCTTATCATTCTAAGAATATTATGCAAAGTTGAATTATTTTGGTACACTCTTTTATATGAATATAGTCTGCAAAATGGGAAAAGAAAAGTTCTGAGGAGTCTTTAGAATTAGGTAGTCAACATTTTTTGCATTGAATTTATACCTTTTGGTGTTGCAAACTTTGGATTTAAAAATAATCTTATGGTTCCAATCAATTGTAAAACATAATGGCCTAGTGAGCAATCAGATCAGATTTTCTTTTCTTATATTTTTCGTGCATAAAAATAAAATTGAAGAGCTGACCATCCCTTTATCAAATTCTATAGGAAATTAAAGAAATGAACATTTTTATGTTTGCATATCTATGCAATGAGAATCATGCAAAACTCTCTTGGAAGCATAACCCATGTTCAAACACCTCATGAATTATTGGAAGGCGGTCTCTCCTGACATAAGTTGGTACAGGCACTAGGAGGTCATCTGGGGACAGGTTCAGTTCCACCATCACATCATCACAATGCACTGTGTCAATCAGCTCCAGACCCACCAACTCATGCTGGGAACAAAGGTGCAATGCATATGCTCAATAATTCTTACTTTAAGCTGGTGTTCTGTGTCCTCTTTAATTTTATTTAATCCTTCCAGATGCTGACTCTATACATGGGCTGGTAAACAGTTGAGTTCAACACAAAATGGCATATTGTGATTTATTGATATTTCTCTATATGAATAAAATAATTGTTAGTGCTTTTCTGTACATGGTAAATATTAAGTAAGTAAGTAAGTAAGTATTAAGTATATGTATTAATTTTGCAAAGGTAAAGTTGCTTCATCTTACACTACCACTGACATTTGAATTGTTTATCTAGTGTGATGCACCTTACACTCACCTTACAGGAACATACACACCTCAACACTAAGTCAAAGGACTGAAACTTGCACACACACAACACCTTGAGCTCCACTATCCTTCCGAGGGTGTTGTTGAGCAGGTGCCTCAGCAGGTGGCGGCGCTGGGGGTGCAGCAGCAGGTCGTGACAGGTGTCCAGCCGTCGTGCCACACTCAGGTACTGCACGTACACGCGCCGCAAACGTGAACTCACATCGCTGCGTTGCTTCATGATATATAAAACATTTCTTCTTTTTGATTATCCAAATTTACATGTGTATCTTAAAATAAAAAATAAAAATGTAGGAAAAAATATCTGGAAATTGTAATTTGAGTTTACAAATTCCGATACATTTATTAGATTCAAACACTTTATGTACATGCAATGGAGGAGGTTGCATGATGTAAATAGCATAGTGGTGTTCTAGCCAGCAGTATAATTGAAGGAAAAGTAATTGATAGATGAATGAAAGATAGATATCACATATAGTTACAAGGAAGAAAAATAAACTTACTTAAACAATAAAAAATAGTCACCCAATGAATGCCTATCCTAGCCTTTAGTGACACTTTACCAAGCAACAGATGAGCCTCTTGATAAAGCTTTTCACCCTGCTAACCCTTGAATGTTAAGTATCCCCCACTCCTCCTCCTCCTCATGAAGCAAGGTGTGTTCCTACTTCATCCTAGTGTAGTGGTTTGAACTTACCTCTGGGTGATAAGGTCCCTGCAGACCATGATCCTTCTCCAGGACAATGATAAGGTCCTCCTGCGTCTTGGCCCAAAGGTCATTGAAAGTCCTTCAAATTACACAAAGGCACAGATAACTGCATATGGTTATTACATAGGAATTACATGAAATATTCATTATATCATCATTGCTGTGGAGCATACTATACATCAATAAAATGGGTGTTGTTTTACTTGCTCACTAACTACACTATCTGTATGATTTATCTCAATAAACCTCAAAGCAAAGGAATCCTCGACACTTTTGATCCTCTTGCTCCTGCCAAATGACCATCGTTTTCTTACATAAACCTCATACTATTCCAGTTACGTATATAAGAAGAAAAAAAAAAAATTCTGGTCTAAAATCTAAGGGGTTTCCCTGCTGAATTTAATGACAATTTTGACACTTCAAATCTCATGAAAATTTACATGAAAATTCCCTGGCATACTGTACACGAATCTGGATCCAGTTTTCTAATTGCACTAATTCAAAAACCCTATTTCACCCTGTTGCCTTGTAAAACCAATGGAAATAACAATGATAACTATTCGTTTTAGTGACGTGCCCATATCTCGTTTCCTACGCCATGAATCACTTATCTCTTGTCACATATCATAACTATTATTTCCCTCTCATTATGACCGTTAAGGGAGCCACTGACGTGCCATGCTTTACACAATAACCAGTGTGATAACAGCACCACCCACCCCACCTGAACGACATGCCGAAGTTGCCGCTCACTGCTTCACTCACACAGCGTCTCGCGTTGCCATAGTGATGATGGAACACTATCAGGATATAAAGCAATATACACTACTTACCACATTACACATAGCCTTGTAGAACTAATTTAAGGAGTGTGATTTCTTTTTCTTCAAGTTAGATACATTAATTTAAAATCAATGTTGCAATGGAAAGAACAGTCCCGTAAAGAAGTTTAGCTATTTGTTTATTTACGTGCCATAAAATTTCCCGCCAAATTCGTGTCACTTTGCACATCACACAGCTGAGGAACGAATACGTCAATACGGTCTGTAGTTACAATATGTACGTCAAAGTCAAAACCATGGACGGCAATCAGACTGCCGTCCTCACCATCTCCAAACTGACAACCATAGATGATTTCCGAGGCATGGTGGAGGAGAAAATGAAAGTGAACAAGGATTTCCAACGATTGTTTTACCGCGGGAAGCAGGTGAGGCTAGCCTTCTTTACCTATTAATTCAAACTGGCGACTTGCTTCTGGGTGAATTCCATAGTCTATAATTAGCCCAAGTTGTGTTGTATCTTAAGAAGTATTATATTTAGTGAATCTTGGTGAATATAGATGTGCTTTATAATTCATGCTCTGCCTTCCATAGTATAGGTAGTAGACAGTTGACAGTCCAGACGATGAGGGTACTGCAGGACACCTCCATCAAACTGTGAATCATCTTTATGGTTATTATCAATATCTAGTCTGAGAATAAAAAGAAACCGACTTTGTTAACGATTCGTTCTGAGTCCTTTTCCCAATTTTTTTTGTGTAAACCAGACCATTGGTGTAGGACCTTCAAACAAAATTCCAACAGAATGACAACAGAAAGTGCAATTTATATGGATTTTAAAGAGTTTTTCCTTATAAGTGAGTCATGGAGTCATGTCCAACTTCAGATTTATCTCTCATTTCTGAATAGGACATTGTTTTCATCCTGAACAAGAATGAAAGCTTTAGAAGGGAAGAAAGTGGAATAATCCCTTATGGCTTACGATCTAAGGAATGACTAACAGTAGTAGTACATTCAATGAAAAAAATAGTCTCATCGTTTATACGCTTTATTTAGTGATTAGAGGTGTAATATGTATTGTAACCCATGACAGATGGAAGATGGCTACAGTATGTTTGACTACAACATCAACGTTAATGATGTCATCCAGCTGATGGTTAAACCAGTGTTGTCTGAATCCAACACCAGCAAATCCACTAAACCTGCACCATCCAAACACCTTGTGGAGGGCAAGGAGAATTCGAATTCTGAGGTGAGCAAACAATTTAATAGATTATTCTCCTACACAGATTAATTTTCCTTTACCCATATGGTCTGAGCTGGATAAATATACTTATGTTCTGGTAGAGATCATCAAGATATCAGTCATTGCCTTGGCAGGTCTTTTGACATAGAGAGTTGTCCATCATGACTTCTCTTAATAACAGCTTGCCTCTGCCAACAAGTTGTAGTATTGCAGCCCTCACCACAGGGCTAATAGTGACAATGATAATCAATATCCACTTTTCAACAGACTAGCCTGGAGCCAGTGAAGAGGAAGGAGAGTGAATACTACAGGGTGGGTGACCTGGTGGATGGCAAGTCCCTTTATGATGGCACCTGGTGGGAGGGGAGGATAGCCAAGATAACTCCCAACCCCGATGCTGTGGAGTGCTCGGATGGGGATGACGGTTTCCTCTATCATTTTGTGGATGAGAGGTAAGTGTCCTTAGTGTTGTGAGGAATGACTCAGAGTTGGGGTTTGTTTGCATCCTCTTCCAAATCTGTAAGTGGAGCTGAATATTTTTGAAGTAAGTGGTGTTCCTACAGATTGACTAATCCTTTGAGGATGTTCCAAGGAACAGACATTAGAACAAACAGATTAATGAAGTTGATAGTCTTCTTACTGTACTTATAGTGTTAGCTGCTCAGCTTCAGTTGAAATGATGACAGTTATGGGGTATTGGGTCAGACCAAATTGTAAATTGATGTGCTTCACAGGTGTGAGGCAGAGCCTCCATCAGAGCTGCTGCTGAAGCACATCCGTCCCCGTGCTCACCGTATGCTGCCTCTGGAAGACTTGAAACCCGGGGACATGATCATGGCAAACTACAATCATGAGAACCCTGACCAAAGAGGTTTCTGGTTTGACTGCAAGGTGAGTTATTGTAGTGGAACTTGTTGTTGAAATGCCTCCTTGTTATAAGGCTGCATCCCCTTTGGCTGTGTATTGGATGAAACTCATATGATTAATTGTTATTCCATTGCAAATATAGCTATGTTATGTTATAATGTTATAGTGTTACACATGTGAACCTTATGAAACAATACAAAGTGATCACCACACTACCTTCCACAAACATTTACCCTAAGGTGTATGTGACATTACTATTTGTTCAAAAATATACTTTGAATTTTCTTCTTATAAATTCCTGAGTTTGGTACAAAAACTCATGCAGTAACATGTTATCATGCATCTTACTTCCTCATACCATGATATTTTCTTGTTACACTCTCATCATGTGGTGGTGGTATGATTATTTTTGTTTTCTTTGATTATGTGGGAAAACTTTATATCTGAGAAAGAGATGCTGTAGTGTTGAGGAAGTTGATATCTTTGTAGTTAACAGACATTGTTTTATAATTTTTTCAGATCATGAAGTGAATAACTTATGAAATATGTTCCATTATTGGTTAGCATTACATTTGACTTTGTGGTCCTTGTCTTGTGATTGGTTGGTGTGCTTTTTAAATGTGTGTTCTCCACTGCTAGCATTATTAACTACAGCGAAGTAATTGATGTGTACAAGGGTATGAAAATATTTGCCAACTACTCTCATGCATAGAAGCAAGGAAGTGTGCATTTTAATTGTTCTTCACTGTCTTCCTAGGTCACTGGAGTCACCAACACCAGGACACAGAAGGTAGTGGTGGCAACAGTATTAGTCGGGGCAGACTCTACCCCCATGGATGACTGCCACATCAAGCTGGTGGATGAATTGTTTGCTTTGGAAACAAGTATGAAACTGAATGAACGTACGCAGGACATAGAGAGGCTGGTGGCACATGGCTCCCCATCCAAAAGTAAGTCACTGTGGCATTCTTGATCGTATTTTTTTTTATTAATGCATGTTCTGGTGTGTCTAAGGATTCCATTCTGTATTCAAAAATTTGTTTCCATTTTTTTTTTTCTTTATGAATAATGATTTAAAGTCAAGGTAAAGGGAAGTGATGTAATTTTCTCTTTATCTTTGTTTGTTTTCTTCCTTCTTAAATTTGTTACTCATCTTTTATGGGATTTGGCTAAAGTTTTGGCATCAATTAGTCACTTAATGTTTGGGAAAGGGTATGTTTTGTAAAAAAGATAAATAAATAAAATGAGCCATGATGGAAAAAAAGTATTGCTCTCTTCATCATCCTTTTGAGCAACTCTTTCGCTATCATCAGTTTTGTTTATTTTCTCCCTTTGTGTGCCATTCAATTGATTATTTTTCTCATAATTTTGCATTAAGGGAAGAATGCACCTAATTGCTCCATCTGCAAGGACGTCTCCCGTTACAAGTGTAAGGATTGTGGGTGTCACCAGTGTGGAGGGAAGCAGGACCCACACCAGCAGATCATGTGTGATGAGTGTGACATGGCCTTCCACATCTACTGCCTTAACCCACCCATGGAAGCCATCCCTGATATGGATGAATGGTAAACACTTAATGATAAGTATTGAACAAAAAAATTATAATAATCTATTTATTTATATACCGGACTGTTATCCTTCTAAATGAAGATAGCCAGGACAAGGCATGTATACACACACCCATGCACACATACATATACACTCCTCTCACTTAGCCCCTAGCCTCCATAGGAGAAGAGAAGTACACCTCACCCAAACACTGCACGCAAATGGAGACAAGGGTCATATCCACAGTGAGTCCTGCCACTACATATTTAACTCATGCCCTCTCCCTCCCTGCACCTGATATGATCCAAGGGTCACACCAGATGCATGAGAACCTCCTCCAAGGGTTGTCAAGGCTGCATCATTAATCATGTATTCACCACTGTTCTCCATTCACTTCTATCATGCACAATCATCCTTCCTTGCTCCATAGACATTCCTCTTTCACTCAACACTCTTTTCACACCATCCATCCATTCCGTTCTTGGCCTTCCTCTCATATATTTCACATATCTTTCATGGGATCCTCTTCATCAACTGGTCCTCCATACTCGCCTTGTGTCCATGCTTTCATTGCTCTCACCCTCCCATCTTGTCACACTATATGCTCCTCTCAGATAACTCATTTCCACAACACACACTCTTGACTGCTGTGCCTTATTCCGTGTCCAAGTCTCTGATCCTTATGTCAAGGTTGGTAGGAGAAGACTTTTTTTAACTTTTAAACATGATCAGTGTGTAATGATACTTTTCAGGTTCTGTCCACTGTGTAAGAATGATGACACTGAGATTGTGAAGGCTGGAGAGAAGTTGAAGGACAGTAAGAAGAAGGCCAAGATGGCATCAGCCAAAAGCAACACCTCCCGTGATTGGGGGAAAGGGTTTGCATGTGCCGGCCGACAGAAGATTTGCACCATTGTCCCACAGAATCACTTTGGTCCTGTGCCGGGTGTGGAGGTTGGCACTCTCTGGAAATTCAGGCTGCAGGTATAGCATTGGCTTGTGGTGTCTTAAAACATCTTTACTTTTGTATTGGGAACAAAGAATATGTCTAGAGGTGACTTGCAGGTGTGATGTTCAGTTGCATGGCTGACTTGTGCTGTTGTTTCCATCTTAAGGAATACTGATTGATCTAGCGATTCACCTCTAATTACTCATATCAGCTTCAGTGCAGAATGTAATCAGCACACCATTTAAACTTTGGACAGCTCTTGCATTCTATACTTGCCTCAACACCACAGAAGCCTTATGGTATAGTAACAAATCTGTTTCCCTCGTAGGCTTCTGAGGCTGGTATACATCGGCCTCATGTAGCTGGAATCCATGGCCGAGAGAATGAAGGGGCTTACAGCATTGTACTCTCTGGAGGCTATGAGGACGATGAAGACAATGGGGACTCCTTTACCTACACAGGCTCAGGCGGGCGTGATCTATCAGGCAACAAGCGGACGGCAGAGCAGTCATGTGACCAGCTACTCACCCGCATGAACAGGTCAGTTTGTGAAGATGGATAGTGAGGGAAGTAGAGTAGACTTGGTTTGGTAGGAAGTAACAGAGAAAGTTGAGAGATAAACAGACAGACAGAAAGGAAGGAATGAGCAAAGAGAAATATACATGCAGTCGAGACAAAGACATATTTCATTAGGTTAATGTTACATGGATGAAGGGTAGGGATGAAAAAAGGAGGAAGAGTGGGTGATGAAGAATGAATTATCATGTTTGATCATACTAACTTGTGGTTCCTTTCCCTAGAGCACTCGCCTCAAACTGCAACACTGCCATTAACATAGAAGGAGCTGAGGCCAAGGACTGGAAGGGAGGCAAACCTGTGCGGGTGATCAGGAGTGCTAAAGGACGCAAACATTCCAAGTTTGCACCAGAAGAAGGCAACAGGTACACTTTCTTGGGTTAGATGCCTTGTGCAAAGCTTTCATTATCTAACATTTATAAGTGATCAGTCATATTTGGCAAGGTTTGAATTTGTGAAAAACAATTTGGCAAAATGATCCATGGATCTAAGACAATCCCCTCATGGTATAAAAAAGATTACAATACATTGTTATTCAAAACTGGTTCAGGCGAAATTGATTTCCTGAAGATAGATCTCAGCATGAACATTTGTCAGTATAGATATTTTAGCCACCACTGTAATAATAATTCTTTTTCATGCAGTTGTCTATCTATGTACTATGCTCACATGCCCCAAGGGGGGGGGGGTAGCAGACAAATCATGCACACACATACATACATTCCTCCCGCTTAGCCCCTGGGCCCCTAGAGGAGAAGAGAATGGGCCCTATTTGCCCCCATGCAGTTGTATAACTATTATTCTTCCAGAACACTTGTCTGATGAATGTATTTTGTTTTGGGAGTAGAAGGTTTTATTACAAATAGCTTTATTGCTCACTATTTTCATTTATTTGTTAAGAATAATTTTGTCCTCACGAGATCACCACTAATGACTCTCACAGGTATGATGGCATCTACAAGATAGTCAAGTATTGGCAGGCCAAGGGGAAGAGTGGCTTCAAGGTGTGGCGGTATCTGCTACGAAGGGATGACCCCACACCACCACCCTGGACCAAGGAGGGCAAGAAAAGGATTGAGAAGCTGGGACTAACAATACAGGTGCAGTCTTCTTCAATTTTACTGAATTCTAATAGGAAATCTATCCATCCATATACCCAACTAATATTCCCCTTAAAGGGAGTGGACAAGACAAGGCATTTAGAGTTCAAGGAGACATCACTCTCACCTTGGGGGACGTTTTCGGTGGGAACGAGGCATTAGTAACTATAGATTTTATGAAATAGTGGACATGGGCAGGAAGATATAATAGATGGACTATTAGAGTAAAACAATGGCAGTCCAGGGATGGTAAAAGAAGGCTTGCTAGATGGAAAGATGCATTGGGAAGTTTTGCTGTGGTAACCTGGAATAGACGTGCAGCTTGTAGAGGTGATTAGAGAAGGTTGGGTTGTCCTGCTGTGGATTAATTCAATAAATCAAATCGGTAATAAGACTTAGTGAAGAGTTGTATCTTAAGTGTTGTATTTGTGTACAAGTTGTGTGTGGTGTAAGGAATAATGTAGTTTCTTTTGGCAGTATCCTGAGGGCTACTTGGAAGCTCAACAACAGAAAGAAGAAGCAGCTGGGAAAGAGAATGATTCAGAGGAAAACGAAAAACCTACAGGAAAGCAAAAAAAACAGAAGAATAGGAAAAGAAGTTTGGATAAAAGGAAGGTGAGTTTCAGTTCTAAACCGGTTGATACACTTGGATGTATGTCACCTAAATACCACTCATAATAAAGGTGCATATATTGATTAGATTCGGTTATGTGAGACCTTATAGATGTTTAAGTCTTAGTGAAACATGATTCCATTGTATATGATATAGAAATGGTAAAGGTTTTTCCTAGTGCAAATTCTGGTTGGGCATTGTTTATAATGAGAACAGCAATGTGTCCATCAAGCCACCAGCTGCCATCACACCCACCTCCATAAACTTACACAACAAAATATAAACTGTTACTCTAAATGCAAGATTGAGCGTCACTTTATTAGAGTATTTATGCAGTTAAAGTTTAAGGAGAGGAAGTGAACAGTGTTACAATATGGTTATATGATAATGTTCCTTTTAATGTCAGGAAGAGGAGGAGGAGGAACCAGTATCTGCAAAGAAGAGGAAGTCTGTTGGGTACAGCATAGAGAAGGAGGTGGAGGCCTTAATAAAAAAAGACATCCAGAACTGCCGACTATGGGACGAATGCAAGACACAGCTCCTTGAAGGCCAAGTGGTGGGTAATCAAACTTTTATTTATATATATATATATATATATATATATATATATATATATATATATATATATATATATATTTATTTATTTATTTATTATATGATTATGAAATTTTTTTGTGCCTACATAAGCAATCATATCATGCTTTTAATAAACTGATCTTAATTGATCTTCTTCCTTACAACTTCTAACTTCATCATCTTATTCCTTGCAGCACTTCTTGAGTAGTGTACAAGACAAATTTTTATGTGTTTGCTGCCAAGAATTGGTATTCCAACCTGTGACCACTGAGTGTGTTCATAATGTGTGCAAGACATGCCTTCAACGCTCCTTCAAGGCAGACGTGTTTACCTGCCCAGCCTGCAGGCATGACCTAAGGAAACACCACAAAATGGAAGTCAACAAGTCTCTTAGTGAATGCCTCTTGACACTTTTCCCTGGATATGATGCCACACGCTGAATTGATCTCATGTTTATAGATGCATTTTGACTTGCCATTTGGGGATCATGAAAACAGAACTTCAGAAGAGAACACTTACTAAATGCATAAAGACAATTCTATCACTGCGCATGTTTTTTAATAATTCATACCAAAAAAACAAAACAAAAAAAAATCTAAAACCCACGCCAAATAACAGGTAGGAGGCAAGTTCATCTGTGCCTCCATAAAAAGCCTACTGGTGCCAACGGTTTATGATACAGAAAAAAAAGCATTGAATGGTAAACTTACATGACATATTTTTTACACTAAAAGACTTACTAAATAGTAATCTGAACTCCATATTATAGTTCATAGTGTATGAGTGTTTTATTTATCTAAAACTTGTAATTAGGAAATTAATATTGAATGTACAGTTATAAATTATTTTGTAATAGCCATTTATTGTTTGTAAATTACTTTTAGTGTACTGTTCATATTTAGTGTCTTAGACTTTTTAACCATAATCATAAAGCATTCATAGAATGTTACTGTAATATTAATACTTTTATGGTGCAAAAATCTTTTTACAGAATCACCAGTTTTTTATATTTCTTGGGCAAGCCATTTATAATAATCACCAATTTTGTCCATATTCTTTGACGGCATTATATTTGTTATACAGTGTCCTTAAAGGGCTAGGCTAGACATGTAGTAATAACAATATTTTCTCATATTATAATATATATTTTAATATGACTTTGTTCAGGTGATATAGATATATATAAAAGATGTCCATTTTTAGTGCTTGCAATATGTAAATTCACTTTTCATTGTGATAATGATGATGCAAGGTACCTGATGGTGATGGAGATATCTTAGATATTGTGATATGCAGCTTAAGTAACAATAACAATGTAAAAGAATTGAGTTAGTATCAGTATTCCTATATCCTAGCAAGAAGGATGTGTAGCCTATTACAAGGAATTCCCACCACAATAGTAGACTACCTGGGAAGAATGAGCAGGGAAACTATAGGAAGGTTGGACTACAAATCCATGGTGCTGCTTTATTTATATATTTAAATGGATCTCTGGTTTTGCCGTTCTTTAACAAACCCACATCCTCATACTTTGCCTTGCTGTTATCTCTGATTTGCCGTCTGCCTTTTAGCTGAATATAGTGTCATGTGACCTTTGATGTCTGCTGCTTACTTTCTTCACATTAACTCACTCAAACACCACCACTAAAAATTGAGGGAGGATATGTTGGATGCTAAGGAAGTGAGAAGGATTGTACTACCATTATAGTAGTAGTAAAGGTAGTAATGATGGGAGTAATAATTTTTGTAGTAGTAATATTAGTGGTGATAGTAGAAGTAATAGAAGTAGAAGTAGTAATAGTAGTAGCCTAATAGTGGTAGTGTAATAGTAATCTTAATGGTAATAATATTGATAGTAGTATTGGTGGTAGGCTGAAGTGAAAAGGTGGTATGTGGGAGCATCATTGACACGTAAGGCCTTTGATCTGAAAGACACGTGTTCATTAATTCAGTTATCTATTACCAGTCTAGTCCAGTCTCTCTCTCTCTCTCTCTCTCTCTCTTTATAACATACCATAGTTAACATACGACTATTTATGACTGGTATGTGAGCAGAATGCATTTAAAAAAAAATTTATTTCTGAGCCTCTTATGTAAATTATCTGCTTACGTAGACTAAAACTTATCAGAGGCCGGTAATCCTATCAGGTGAAAATAACCACTTTCACTTTTCTTCGGTCCATCAGCCATCTCCCTTCTCATCTTCACTCCCATCATATTATATCATGGAATACAAAGCCATCTAGAAGGTATCATACATTGTAAATATATACTAAAATACAAAAGTTAGCCTCTCTTCTTCTACACTTGGAGGAGGAAAACGTCGTCCAAGAATTTGATGAACTGCCAACTCAGAAGGAAATCCCACCATCAGCTGTAGGTGACGTCAGCTGTTGAGTGGGTGACGGGGGTTCAGTAGACAACATGACTGAGGGGAGAGGGGTGTGGGAGATATTTCATGTGGTGTTACTATGTGGCGCGTGGTATTTAATAAGTTCCGGCAACAATGTGGTGGGAAAGACTCTCCTCAACGAGTTTCCTTACCCGATGACAGTGACCATGGTGCAGCTGGTGTCCATTGCAGTGTTCAGCAGCCCAGTGTTAAGGTGGATGCGAGTACGGCCAAGAGCTGACATCAGTTGGACTTATTATAAACGTATAATTATTCCCTTAGCGTTCGGGAAATTCGTAGCGTCGGTATTTTCTCACGTCAGTATATGGAGAGTACCAGTCTCCTACGCCCACACAGGTATGTATGTATTTATGTTACCTTTCCCATGCTTACATCAAGTGTTTGCAGAACCTTTTTTGTGCTAACTAGTCCAAGCAGGTATTTAGTAGGTTGTGTGTGTGTGTGTGTGTGTGTGTGTATTCACTTGGTCTGGAGGGTCATGCGTTGGACTCGTGGTCAGTCATTGCCTTCGCAGAAAGAGGTCAGAGCTCATAGAGGCCGATCTATGGATAAGGATAACCTGTATTTACTTAGTTGTATTTACCTAGTTGTAGTATACAGGGCCTGAGCTACACTCGTATGGTCCTGTCTCCGTATCTATATTTGTCCAATTGTTCTTTCAGTTGTTGTACATTCTTTGCCATTATCACCTCTTCCTTCAGTCCATTCCAAGTATCTATACGTCTCTGGGAAAACTGTACTTGTTTTTGTATCGTTCAAGCAAATTTGTTTTTGCAATTTTTTCTTGTCTTAAATATTTAGCCTCTTCTTTTCAATATTAGATATTTTCTATCTGTTTCTTCAAGGTTGTTCATCAATTTATATAATGTAATTAAGTCTCCTCTTTCTCTTTTTTCTTTTAGTGTTGTTAGATGCATTTATTTTAATCTTTCCTGATATGTTAGGTCTTCCAATTCTGGCACCATCTTAGTTGCATTTCTCTGTATTCTTTCTAATTTCAACACATGCTTTTTCTTGTGAGGGGACCATATTACTTCTGCATATTCCAATTTTAGTTTAATCATTGTAGTTATAATTTTTCTCATCATATCTTTATCTAGGAAGTAAAAAAACATCCGTATATTTCTTAGTATTCTGAATGAGTCTCCTAAAATTCTATGATAAGATAAGATAAGATACACTTTTTTTTTTTGGATCAAATTTCACATATTGTACAATGATAAATTCTTTGTGGTGGGAGCTCATTAGAAATAGTATTAAAGTATATACATACATTTGACCTTACAATGATATTAAAGGAAGCACACACATACTAACTCATAACACACTTATCGAAAACTAATAAAATGAAATCCTTTTGAAATAGATAATTTACATACACGTCACAATTCACTTATAGACATTCAGTACAATAGATTTTTTAAAGATATACACCCTCACAATACACATTCACACTTACAAATACAATTGAAATACAATTATCTTTGTATTTAAGTGAGGTGCAATTCACTGTGAATGTAAGTAATTATAAAGCTTTATGCTCTTTGGTACAAACAAGTCCATGAATCTGTCTCTTCTACCTGGCCATAGGAAAATATAATTTTCACGGAGCGGGTGGTTTCAATAGAACACTCAATTATATTATGAATTGGCATTTTTTGTCTACATTACATTCCTTCAAGATGTATCCTGATATACCATCTGATCCTATTGCCTTTTTCTCATCTAATTCCTTCATCATTTCCTCTATCTCTTCTCTATTAATCTTGATTTCTCACACATATTTTTTTCTTTTGTGTGTTTACCTAGTTGTAGTAAACAGGGCCTGAGCTACGCTTGTGTGGTCCTGTCTCCGTATCTATATTTGTCCAGTTTTTCCTTCAGTTGTTGTACATTCTTTGCCATTATCACCTCTTCTTTCAGGCCATTCCAAGTATCTATACTTCTCTGGTGGAAGTTGTACTTTCTGTGTGGTTTAAGCAAATTCTATTTTGCAATTTTTTCTTGTGTCCCCTCAGCAAATATTCATCCTCTCCTTTTCCTTCTATTATTAGATATTTTTTATGTCTGTGTGTAATAATAATAATTATTTTAATAATTATTATAAACGGTTTTTAAAATGGCAGTCATGGACTGAAACAATATACAAGTGTGTGCGGTGATCTTAAGGCTATACTGACAGTCTATAATTTCAATTGATGGTTGTTGTGATTTATGAGTTATTTTTTCTCATCTGTTGGATAATTTTCACTTTGTGTTATGTAAATTTAGCCTCGATGGACACAGATGTTCAATAGATAAACTTGATTGCTATACATATTTTAGCTGTATGGTTAAAAAAAAATGCATATAAATGGATGAATAAGAGATATAAAGTGGATGAAGTTCAAATAGAGGTGTCAATGGAGAGTTCTGCCGTGGCCCCTTTGATGGAATTCCAAGGGACAGGTGTTAGAACAGATTATTTTTCTTAGATAAACAGACAATTGAAGTCCAGGTAATTTGGTATTGAATGAAAATTTCAAAAGGATATCTAAATGGTGCAGTACACATTTGTATTTGGTTTCTTTTCAGTGAAGGCCACCATGCCGTTATTTACTGTGTCGTTGGGTCGTGTCCTGCTGGGGGAGAAGCAGACCACTAAGGTAAGAAGGGTCCTTAGGCTAATGTCAGTGCTGGAGACTAAGAACACATTTTAAGTGTATGTTATCAAAAACAATTGTTTAAAATGTTTTATAGAAAAAAGTATATGAATACACATTTATCTTTTTATCATCTTATATTGGTGTCAAAGAAAAACACATTCCATGCACCTCAGTCTTTATCTCATCACTTTTTTATCAGCTGATGCCTAGTACAAGTAATTAAGTGAAAGTCTTGACATAACTTTTTGATGATAAGATATGACATGCTTCTCATTTCCTTTTTAGGAAAAAAATCACTATTAGACACACCAGGAGCATCATCAGTTTAGTATGAACGGATTATATACTTATGTATCTACTTATGTATATCATCAAATCAGTACTTCATTTTGAAATAAGGAAGTCAGATAACAAAAGCACCTACTTCACAAAGGTAAAAGTTACTAAAAGAAGTGTCAGGAACATGGGTGTCTTAACTGTTGACCCCCAGACACCCATTATGATATACAATACCAAATAAATATGGCTTTCTTTTGAGGGGAAAAGCAATTTTTCCCACATTAGTCTTGCATATGCAGGTGTTTGTTGCTTATCTCCCTCCACATGATAAGGGACCATTGTAATTCATTAATGAATGATTATATTATCTTTTTTTTATTTGCTTGAACAGCATCTTGTGATGAGTACACCAACATTGCATATTCATTTAATCTTTGTATGTTGTATCAGTTTGATAAAATAACATCACCATTGTAGTGAGTCAATAGGCTGTGGCAAGTTAGGTGAATCAAAAGGCAGTGCTACATCTTACCACAGAAGGATACCATTTTCTTTCCAGTATACATTAATTTCTGAGATGCTATTGTTCTCGAAATTTCAAAACCAAGTCAGTAGGTAAAGTACTTTGTAATATTTTCCTTTGTTAGTCTTCTTAGGAATCAAATTTTGTAGTTAGGTTTATAAAAATATAAAACATTACTCAAGCTTCCCATTTGTCTCACCCTCTTAGTTATACTAACCAATTGTTGGAATCAATTTATTTGTCCTACTTCCTATTATTATCAATATCTATTATATCTATTATCTTTTTATCACTGCTTAATCCTTACCCTCTTTGCTCTTTTCCTCCCCAGGTATACTTCTCCCTGGTCCCCATCATCTTCGGGGTCGCCATTGCCACCATCACAGAACTGTCTTTTGACATGCTTGGTCTCGTTGCAGCCCTCATGTCCACTTGTGGATTCTCCCTCCAAAACATATTTTCAAAGAAAGTAAGTTTATATATATATATATATATATATATATATATATATATATATATATATATATATATATATATATATTAATTTATGATTTGGTGGAGATGGTGTTCTACTTGTTTGTCATTGTCTAGTTTGGGTTTGATTATCTTGTGTTCATATTTAGTGTTTAATAGATCACAATAATATACATATCTATTGAAAAACATAATAGTATCTAGCAATATCTTTAATAAGGCAACTTATGGCCTCAAATTGCCATAATGTAAGCCTAAAATTATGAAATAATTGCTTAATTCTTATTCATGTTAATATACAGGTGCCTTCTTTTCCTTTTGTCGTGTAGGTCCTAACAGACACAGGGATCCACCACCTGCGTTTGCTACATCTGTTGGGTTGTATGGCACTGTTCATGTTCCTTCCAGTGTGGTTTTTCACTGATGGACTCAGCATCTTCCAGGATGAGAGTCTGGTAATGTGAATATTTTGGTTGATAATAAATACTTTAATATTTTTTATTGTGATTAATAGTGACTTTTGTTTTTATTTTTAATGTAAACATGGTTACTAATTGAATTATATTAATTTGTAAAAATTATTATATGAACCAGGTCAAATAGTAATGTGAATAAAACTGTCATAATATAAAATGGCAACATTTCGTGTCACTAATTTGGTATCACATGACAAAGGCAGATAATTGAGACTGCATGGTAACCCCAAGTTCTGTTCAGCTGGTGAGGCGTGACCCTTGGGTTACTGTAAAACTGCTGCTGCTTGATGGTGGACTCAGCTGGCTGCAGAACCTGGTGGCATTCACCATCTTGCACCATGTGACTCCTCTCACCTATGCTGTTGCAAGTGCCACTAAACGCATTTCCATCATTACTTTCTCTCTCATACTCCTACGTAACCCTGTCACACTGCCAAACGTAGTAGGAATGTCCATGGCCATCGTGGGTGTCTTGGGCTACAACAAGGTATGTGTTAACTTTGTGTAGGTGTGTTCATTTTGTAAATATTTTCAAAGTATTGATATACAATTCCTTGATATGGCAAATATTTTGCTTCTACTCAGTAGGATGTATTTCTTTTATTATGCAGATTATCTTTTTAGATTTACACTTGAATCCTCGTGCTCTTTTAAGATGTCTTGGTTAAATCTTCACATTATCCATTGTTTCCAATCCCTTTATTGCTTTGAATATCATTATTAAGTCTCCCAATTACCAACCACTTCATCTATTATTTTAGCACCTACCTTGCAATTCATATGATGCATTATGATTACCTTGCTTCCTTCTTCAAACTCACTTAGATATTTATTCAATTCAATATTTTTTTCGTTTCCTTTCACTGTTTTTACATTTAGAGGAGCATACACAAACGAATGCATACTTCACTAATCCAGTTTAAACTTGACTAACATATCTTGTACTTTTCTATCTGTAATCAAAAAAGGTATCCTACTGATTTATATTTATAATGGTGTCTTAGTCTTTTAAGTTTTCCCTTTATTCTAATGTTCACTCTTTGGTCCCTTTCAAGTAATTGTTTCCTTGGTTCCTTGTTCCATGGTGCTCCTTTGTCTCCTTGAACTCATGTTGACTTTGTTCATTACTTTCCCACGCTACTTGCACTCTTCTCAATGCATCCAAGAATTCATGATCTTTTGCCATTCATGCATAAAGTGAGAGCAAGTACTTTCTATCCTAGAGAATGCCAGTGTTATTGTTCTGTAATGATTTTTAATATATCTAGGGATTTAATATGTTTTTGTTTTCAGGCAAAGTACGATGCAAATCAGTCTAAGAAGAAAGCTGCATTGATCCCTCTGAGTCAGGTGACCACCACCAAACACCTTCACCATCCTCTTCAGGCTCCACCTTTCCACCCTGCATATGTGTTCAATCATCTGGATGCAGCCAGACAGGGACCATATCCAAGACTACAGAATGGCACCTCACCTGTGCTTCACACCTCCCTCCAAAATGGTCACATCCCTCAAACAACTAAAAACCATCACTCAGTTTTGCATGTCTCTAGAACTAATGGTAGTATAGATGCTTAATAAGGTCATAACTAGAACAATATAAGAAAATATATTTTTTTACAAAATGTATTGATATTAAATTTTACTTGATTAAAGGAAACCAAGCAGTATTTAGAGTGCACAAGTACAAGGATCTGACACTTAAGGTTGGAGTTACGTGATCACTGATATTTATGGATTGTGGTGCCTTTCTCTAGGAATAAGTATGTTGACAATGGAGTGCTTAATTTTTATTGAATTTAAAACATTTGTTTTTAGGGACAGTTTTTATTAAACTACTGTAATCTCTGTGTGATAAGATGCACTATTTTCTCCAGAAAAATGCACAATTAAATCTCATTGCATCATAGCACTCGATCATGAGCAAGATTAGCGGATGGGAGCTGGATGTAAACCCGCCGTTGGCTGTGTTTAAGTGCATTGCAGAGGCAAGTACGAGCTGTTGCTAATGTGAATGGGTATAAAATTGTGCTGCATTAGATACATAATTGACAATAACCAAATATTTAGTAATGGGTCCAATATGTAATGATTTGTGTCAAAAAAGAAAAATGCTGATCAGTCGGTACCTTAAACTTGTTATTAAATCTTAATATTTTTTTACAAAAAAAAGAAGAAAAAGTAACAAATTATACGGTGCACCTTAGTATTTGTAGCATCATATCATGCAGGAATTACAGTACTTACAAATCTGTGATGCTCAGTGAGCCATTATCCTGAATTTTCCTTTCATTTACATTAGGTCTGAGCTTATATAAGATATCTGAATGCACTACCAAAGAACTACAGGCATAAGGCCCCTAGGGCTTCCAAACTACATAATTGTTGGAGTTCTGAAATCTTTATTACAATTATGTACAGGGAACTTGTGACTTGTGCGCCAATCAAGATTACTACTGATTCACTATGCCTAATTGGAGGGAGAAGATCCCAAAACTTTTTTCAAGTCCATTAGGCCACTTTCACACCATCCAATTTTTTGTAGTGACTATGACTACCCACAGTGCAGGAGATGATATATTTCCTTGTCCTGGAAGACAGAATGCACTGTACCTAGACATGATTCAGATTACTCTAGTACTGTAGTACAGTCCATATAAGCTGGTCTGCTGTTTTGTGTCCTCTTCTAATGAATTCAAAGGCAGTGTTGATGCAGCATAAGGAGGCTTAATGTTCGAGACTAAATTGTTTTTGCACTCTGAAACAAAGCTGCCCAAACATATGCTTGACATTAAGCACTCAGCTCGGATTACAAAAACATGCCTTCTGTACAGAGTAACAGGAGATTTATAGCAGACCGCATCTAAAAGTCTAATGTCTTTTTAGGGGAGGAGGAAAAATTTTTATTCTAAATTTTATGTAGCAAATGAAGAAATATTAGAATATGTAAAATACAACTTTCTTGTCACAGATTTTAAATTCTGGTGCCATCCAGTGATGGACTGTGTGATAAGTGAATTATGGGAGGGTTGAAGGAGTGGTGTGGTGTGGATGAGGAAAGCAAGGGAATGGGAAAGGAAAGGTGTGCACTCCTATTGTATCCTAGTATTTGGGAAAGAATAGAGGCTCATGGATGGAATAGGTTTAGAATGGGCAGTCGGGAAGGTAGGAATAGTGAAATATGCGTGGGTCTGTGTGTAATGCCTTGTACTTTGAAGTATGTAGCCATTCGAGGCCTGTGGCTGGGATTGAACCCCTGACAGTATGCTCAGTGTATTGATGCACTACCAATCAGACGAGGATTTTTATGTATGAGTGTATAAGAGAAATTCAATCCAAAGTGGGGAATGTAGGTGCAAGTCTGAAATTTAATGGAATGGGTTGGATAGTGGTGGCATGCTTGCTTGCAGAGTGAAGAAGAATTTCAGAGAGTGCTGGATGAATTTTGTAGTGTATGTATGAGAAGAAAGCTGAAGGTGAATGCTGGTAAAGTAAGGTGATGGTCTTCAAGAATGGAAGTAGAGGTGGTTGACTCTTCTGTCGTGTCCCACGTTTCTGAAGGATATGAGGTGTCAGCAACTATAGATAGATAGATAGAATCCCCAGCATACACCTCAAAGTAGGTACAGAACATGTCTGCTCATAAGGCAACTCAATATAAGATACTAACCAAAATTTTGAATGAAATGTTTAATTTTGAGCTAGCTTCACTATTAGATGATCTCCCTTAACCCCTAGGGTCCGGCTGACAGATATTTCCATCGGAATGTAGAGTCCGGCTGACGGATATTTCCATCATAGCTACTTTTTAGCCAAATGGGCCTATCTCCGTCAGCCGGACTCTACGTCCCGACAGAAATATCCGTCAGCCGAACTCTAGGGGTTAATGGGTGTGGGGTTAGGGGGTAAGACTGGCCTGACAATGGCATGAACCAAGCCTCACATAGTCATACAGGATGTTTTACCAGGTGGTTTGGTATTCTGATGGTACATTAATCACAATACTATAATTTACCGATTAAACATCATTCAAAACTGATCACCAGAACTGTTGGTCTCTACTTAGCCCTTAAGCATAAAAAAAATGCTGCTGCTCCATTCATACTTACGTCCACCTACTCTCTTATCTCTAATGTTATTGTGTCAGGCTGAAGAGCTAGATGTCTGGGTGCCTCTACTCCTTCAGGACCAAGGATAGGCCTCAAAATCCATCAATATTCTTATCCGGTGAGTCAAGTGCAGGGTCTGAATGATGTGTATATGCACTCCATTCAATACCCTGAACCTGACACCACATTACAGTGTGGCTATTTTGAATATTGGTGTTACTGATGTAGCTGTAAACAACAAACATTTTCATGTAAACATTGGATGTGCAGTATCATGCGGTTATTGGTTTACATGAAAATGTTAAAATATACCACAACCATTTTTGTGTGAACACTGGATGTGCAGTGTATTTGAGGTTACTGCATTAACTGTGAATAGCATAAATGAAAAAGTGTAAACTATAGGTCGACTACATTTGGTTGTGAGACTAATTTTCATGTATTAGCACTGCTCTATGATACAATTATCTTTGTAAATAGTGACATTGCCATCAGACTATTTAAAAAATTATTTTTGTGGCAGTTGTGATAAATTATTTGAGTGAATGTGTAATTAATTATGTACATCTCATTATAATAATTCATATGCAGAATTCACAGTAACGTCTTGTTATTCTGTATCCTTATTTATTTTTGTCCAGTAGATGTTCTTTGCACAACAACCTTCACCAAGTCCTTTCAAAATTTCAGTTCTATTTGAGGTGGAATTCCTATATTTAGTTATATTCTATTTTGATTAATTCCCTCATGTTCATGCATCACTCCACACCAGTTCACTCTTTCCGATCCTTTAACCCTTTCAAAGATTATGTTTAATTCTCATTTCTTTCCAACAATATTTTAGTGATCTTTTGCAAAATTCACATGTTGGAGATTTCAGACATGTAGATTTTGTATGACACCTATAAATGGGATTTTTATAGACTGCATAAAAATCATAATAATTCAGACCTTTTAATTCCATTGCGTTACAGTCGTAATAACCACAATACATACCAATTTTTCCCACTAGCAGTGAAACACAAAAGTAAAATTGTTTAATACATGCTGTATATTGCAAAGAATTTCATGCACATCGTGGTAAAATGTAATGAAAGTCCTAGTGCAGACAGCCAAATACCAGTGTGTGCTCTCTTTTAATTTCAATGACAACAAAAATCAAATAATCATAATTTCACAATCTTTAACTCTCACAAAATTGTTCAATCCAATACTGATGTCTTCTTACTAGGGTACATTTTCCAATTCTGTTATGGTGTTTATTGATTACAAAAGCAATATTTCCTTATTTTCTCTGATGGAGTTGAGGGAGGGTGTCCTTCACCATGGTCTTCACCACAGTTTTGAGGATCACACTCTTACAGCTCATTATAACCCAATTTATAGGTAAGGCTGTGACCTTTCATACACCACACACCCCATTCTCTTGTTCAAGGAGGACAATAACTGTGTGGTCACCAGTGAAACTTTGCACCTTGAGCGAGGCGTGAACCCGAGCTTACTAAGTGACAGGCCAAGACATTACAACTGAGCTACCAAGCAGTGTGTGGCGTTACATTCAGGTTGTGTCAGATATTCTGCATCATTAAACAAACTATAATGGAATTGATTAAGGAACCCTTTGCTATTACAGGATACTGAATGTTAATTTAAACACATGGTCCAATTGAAATAAGCTGTCTATGAAGTTTGTTTTAAAAATAAATACCACCTATAACTATTTTGTATTGTGTCTAGAATATAATCTACTAGCCCTCATAACTGAATGCATCATGCATGATGAAACAGGAAAAAAGAAAGTAATTATTATTCCATTATGGTTGAAGCAAAGCAATCATTACCAAGAACATCACATAAGTCTATGAAAATATATCAGTTTCTTATGTTACAGTATATGGAGCCTACAAGATCGATGATCTATATAGGAAAACGAATGATGCAAAGTATATGCTAAATAATTGTATAATTACAGATATTTTACACTGCAAAAACTTATATTAGTAAGCTCTGATAAAAAGCATGATGAAAATTAATAAAATAAGTACAGCGCAGTTTTCCATTTCACTGGTTTCAGTTTAGCAAGTTGGCTCTCCTTTCCCTATATATACCACTCCCTTCTTACCCACACACTTATGATTACACTTGTTGGCACTTAAGAACCCACTTATGATTAAACTTGTTGGCACTAAGTGAAGGCTGATGTATTCCTAATGAGCATCCTTCCTATTTTTAACATCATTGTTGTTTGTCTCAAAATACCATCTCATCAGCATAATACTCAACCCAAACTTGTTACATGCTGCCTACTCTATTCTTCATCTGATCAGGATGCAGTAATGGAGAAAGCGATGATGCCCATAAATTAGTCTAAGAAGACGGCTAGTCTTTTTTTTTTTTATCAAACTTCTTTGTCATAACCATACGTTCCTTAGAGGTTGGCAAGGCACATCTGTTGGCTGCAAAGTGATTGCATTGCTCAAATATTCTTGTGAACAAAAGCTGATGACATTGTTTTCTTCTTCATTTTTAATCATGAAATGAAATGTGTTTGAATGATAGTCTTCTGAGAGCTGGGCTGTCATTCAGTTTCAACTCCTTTCTTACTCTTTGTGAGTTTTCTTTGCAACTACCAGATTTAAGGAACTAAAGTAAGAATGGTCATTCATTACATGAAATAGGTAAAGTATTACCTTGATGTGCAAAGCCATTGACTCAAGTGGTCTGTGAACAAAGGCTAGAGGCAGACATCAAGTTGCCACAGAATTTATTCTGGTGATGCAAATTTCTTTGTTTCTAGATTAATATGGATTAAACTATCTTCCACTTTCCTTTTAAAAAAGTCATAAAAATTTTACTACAGGTAGAAAAGATTGAATGGAAACTGAATTGGCCTCATGCATTTGGACATTTTCCTAGATAGCCAAGTGAAGGAAAAGCTTACCATCTCTAGTCTACAACTCACCAGACATAATTTTGATGTGTAATCTTGTCAAACTTGGTCCAAACATTTGAAGAAGTAAACACAGGGATCCTATTACAAGATGCAAAACACCATCTTGGTTGTTTCTGTAAATGCTTAGTATTAGTGCTGGGAAGGGTTGAAGATTCAAATGTAAATATGACTTTATAGGGCGGCAGGAGTCAGTAGACATCCAGGAAAGCATTGCTCATGAGGATAGTGGGAGAGGCTATAACAGGACAAGTGTTCACCACAACAAAAAATAATATAACTATCAACCATTGGATACTAATAATGTCTACATAACATTCAAGAAATCATATAAACAACCAACAATACAAAAACAAAACTTAAACATCCAGTAGTACTTACCATATCAGTGTGATCTGACACTCTTTAACGCTGCCAATCACTCCTGTATTGCTTGCCATTTCGCCTTCTTCAACTTACGCTGCAGTAAGGACCAATTAGTTAACATCTGAACTATTACAGTTATCATATAATGTGAGTGTTTGTTCAAGAAGCACAAAATTTACACCCGACTCACCTTTCCATTCTTTTTGGCTTGATATTTCTTGTGAAACATTATGAGTCGCTCTATGGTAGATTCCCTCATTTTTATTCTGTGATTCTCCAAGATGTACCTGAAGAACCATCAATATTATATACATGCTCTACAAGCATGATTTGGTGCCTTTGTCCACCTGGACACTTTTCCCTGTAATAATGATTACACAAACCCATACTTACATTCTTCTTATCAAGTTTCTTAATTTCAATTTCATGAATAAAGATACACACCTTCTGGTAGCATCAATTCCATGCTGAAGGGCATAGGCTCCTAAAAGGGATCTCTCCTTCACATTGGTGTACAGTTTCAATGGTAATTTCTTGTCTTGCAGTAGGGTCTCCTAATAAGAAATAAGGAAAAATATTAAAAAAAATCCTATCATGATAAATTGTCAAAGAAAAAAATTGTACCATGGAATTCAAGTACAGTAATGCGCCCTTAAGTTTACTGAATTAGCAGTTCATTATTATATATATATATATATATATATATATATATATATATATATATATATATATATATATATATATATATATATATAAGTTACAAGCCAAAAGGCTTAATGTAGAAGAATTCTAAAATGTTATAATCTAGCCATAAGGTTGAGTAATTCCCAATTCCTTATGGACTAGAGACTGATAGTGATGAATGAGTCCAATCCTGGGTATATCTTTGGAGAGAAGATTTGCTTAACTTGGATTGTGCATAAAATTTCTGCCTGGTTGGTTGTTGGTTGATTTGCTACAAATTCACGAAATACCTCATGTAAGCACTCACATTGTGTTCTTCAGGTTTCTCAGCATAACACCTTCGTTTTATCCGTCTTTTTCTTTTTTTAGGTTCTGGAGAAGTATGTTCTCTTTCCTGCTCATTGTTTTCTTCCTCCTCCTCCTCCTCCTCCTCCTCCTCCATCAAATGGTCTTCTCTACTATTCTCATTCTCTTCCAAAATTGTTTTTTCATTTTCACATGATAGAACCGATACGTCCAGATTGTTGATGCTGGTGGATGATAATAATGATTAAAGACAGGTAAGGATAAACAGATGAATAGACATTGAGACAAGGATGTTGCTATATTGTGAGTTTTGTTATTGACAAACTGGGCTTGACAGAGTATACTACGTACTGCATTTCAAGACTTCAGTATCAGCCATGTTTTGGTGAGTACAAGTACTACAATCTGTGCTGTTTTGGTATGTTTCAATGAGTTCTTACTGTGTGGAGAGAAGTAATAATTGGATGATTCGGACTTTTGGCTAATTTGACCCAGGTCTCTCCCCAATTAGGTCAAATAATCATGAAGTTCTTTTGAAAGCTTCTATAAATTACTCATTACACCCTTAACAATTCTTTAATTACTTACAAAAATCACTCTGATTACTGTGTGCCAAAGAACTGGCAGGTTAGCTCCCTTCCAAGTTTTCAACATATTACCAAGACTTACTTATTTGAAATGGCAGTGAAGGGCAGGCTGCTGGTAGTACTGAGAGGCAGACCGTGGGGGAAGGCCAGAGGGGTGATAGAGCTGCGGGGAGAACCTGTGTCCGATGAGACTCTTGCAACTGGCACCATGATCTGCAGAGAAATAAATGTGTAAGGAAGGGAGTGAACACCAATGTGCTAAACTCTCTTGAACCTAAGATGCTCTACTACAAAAGCACATTTAATTGTCAAAGTATTGACAGTTGCAGGATCACAATGAATGGGATTAATTTGGAAAGGTGCAAAGTAAATTCACCTCATTATTGCTACTACTATTATGAAGTAACTTACCTGTGTGAGGCCCTTGATTTTCAGAGCTTGACCCAGTACTACCAGCTGCTGCAGACGGTGTTGAGGGACATGCACCTGGCCTCGGTAGATAAACTGGAAAACAAAGAAATGTGCATTTCTTGATAAAATAAAAGCATTCTTATCAGAGCTTTGATGGTTCAGATGGACCAATGGTTTTCATAATGCTCATATATAAGATGTGACCTGAAATGTTTCCATTGTATATGAATAAAGCAGGTAACACTTTGTTAATCTACAGCTAGATATTTAAGAATGAGCTCCAAGCACCTAAGACTGACCTCCATTAGCATGAGAACAAGGGAACGGGATGTGTTGAGGAGAAAGATAACAGGATGTGGGTTGGCCACACGGGCAAACAGATCCCGTAGGTATGAGGAACACCCAGCCAAGACCACCCGGTGGGCACCCACTATGCCATCTTCACATGCTATACTGCAGTCCACAAATTCCTCCTGTAATGTAAATAAAAAATGGTTGGTTTTGTACTTGTTCTGGATTTTAAAATATTCCCATAACTTCAATTCAAAAGTGATCTGTATAATATTTCAGTACCACACAGTATGCATACTGTACTGAATACCTGTGGTATAAGTTTTAGTTTAAGTATGCAGTCAACATTACGAAACTGATGGTAATTCTAGATAATAGTACAGTACATCTCCAAGACAAAGTCCCGACTCTGGACTGCTCTATTTGAAACTAATAATACTTAACTTTTTGTAACCTGACCTAACCTATGCAGCTTACTGTAACAAAGGCTATGATAGGTTAGGTCAGGTTACAAAAGGTTTAGTTTCATTAATTTCAAATACAACAGTCCGGAGTTAGGATTTGTCTCAGATCAATGTGGTTCTATTATGTATTTTGAATTACCATGGGTTTTGTAAAGTCAACAGCATACTCAAACCTGCATAGATGTTCAGTATAGAATGTATCTGATGCAGTATTAAAATACTATACAGATCAGTTCTGAGTTGTTGTATTCCAGATATACCCTGGATTCTAATCCTAAATCCTTCAAATACTTTTTGACTGTTAGGATATTTGGCCTCTTCCTTTTTAGTAACTTTTCAAAGAGGATAACAGCAATACCCTGAGACCTGTAAACAGATATGAGAGGTTGAAACTAACAGAATTTCAGCATGCCTAAATTTAGATGCTGAGGAAGAAGGCATGACTTTTAATGAACTTACTTGTTCACGCAGTGTGAGAAAGATATCACCATAGTTGGAAAGGTGGTCATTCCAGCGCAGCAGGTATTGGGAGGGAGCAGATGCAGCCATGATTCTGTAAAGAGAAGATGGGTCAGGCTCAATGCTCAACAGATGGAATGGACATGTTTTCTTTAGGTGCATGTCTGCATGTACGTATGTGACTCATCAATAACATGACCATGATGTAAACAGGAACCTTTTATATATGTGGTATAAGCTTGACGTTTTAGGTTATATGGTTGCGATTGATAATTTGAATGAGATTTTGTGCTGCAATATCCAGAAATTTTGTAAATTCCCCCATTACTAGGCAATTATGTTTTTTTGGTTAAGATAAAGATTTAACACGATGTTAAAATTTGACTTGTGTTTAATATGTAATACCCTTAAACTATTTTAGCAGTTGGGAAAGTTTAAGTAGTTGACAAGGAACTAAGTGTAGTAGCAGAGAAAACCCGGAAATTATGATGTAATGTGAAGTTTGATTAAATTGAAATTCGTTTCAGTTAAGTTCTTAATTTTCGGATGAAAGAATTTTTACCTGATAGGTTTTAAATGAATCTGGCATTTGTTTTTCTTGAAAATAACCCCTCCCCCCTTTGAAAGTGACAATACGGAAGGTAGACTGGTAAGCTGCAGTAATATTTCAGATGCAACGCCCCCCCCCCTGGCACACAACCAACCCCCTACCACCCGGCCTGTTTTTTTTATTATTTTTTAAAAATTATTTTAAAACAATGAAATGTTACACTTCCTAACCTAACCTAACTTTTGAAACCAAAATCGACCTATATACAACGAAAGGATTTCCATTAGTAACATTAATTTTTTTTTTCTTTTAAAACAATTGTGCGTGATTTTAACCAATAATAATTTTCCCAGGTGGTGAAGGTCAATGGAAGACACATCACAAAAGGACAAGTAGTTCATACTGTAAGAAACTATATATGGGCACGTCATTTAAGCGAATCTTTACCAAAACAAATGTTAAATTCATTCAAAACATCAACATAAACCAGGAAAACCAAAAATAGTTTCGTCTGAAAATAGAGAACGTCACTAAAACGAATCTCAACTAGATACCAATTATTTCCAGACAACGAACATAGACCAAAACCTATATGAAGCAACTCGACTATGGTGATACTGTACACATTTACCTTCAACCTGTTGCAACTAGGTAAGGAAAATTGTGAAAAAGTTACAAGGCCAAGAATGGTCATCAACCTACAATAGCAAAACAATCACATGCCATTTACCTTCAGCCGTTAGTAAGGATTCCACACCAAGCCACGCACTTGAAAAACGTCTCCTAATGACGCAGGGACTTGAAAAATTGTTGGTCTGTCTTTCCTCGTAAGTGCGGGAAACCAATCCGATGGTGTTTTGAATACTGCCTTACAACGGCTCTACTACGTATGTCAACTATTAAATATCTATTGTTTCTACTGCTGTATTTAAACTGCTATCTACCTATTATTTTTTAATGATATATTTGAAATGCTAGATATGTATTATTTTTAATGTTGTATTTGAACTAAGAGCTACTGCTGTGTTTGAACTGCTAACTATATTATACTTATTAATTATGATTATGTTGTGGTCGTTGTTGTAATTATTTTTTTTATAGCTGTTGTTATTTCATTAATGTTTATTTTCTATTTCTTTGCTATTATTGGTTTGTTGATGTTGGTGTATCTGCTGATGCTGATGTTGATGTTGCTGCTGCTTTTCTTGTCCCCTTTCAAAAGAACATAAGAATTGAGGAGACTGCAAAAGGCCTATGACCTACACGAGGCAGTTCCTTGTCCCCCACTGCCTGATGCTGCCTATTACATACTCTAGAGCCGCATTTTTGTCGTCCACGCGCGGGATTGGATTTCGAAGACCGTCTTGGGGCCGTCTTGGGCCGATCAGTGGCCACCACAAAAACACTTTTTCTTGACTTGGTGCCGAAATATTATTATTTGGCTTACAAAGTTTCCTAAAAACTTTATTAAAAGTAAAACATAGCTACTGTACATTTATTTGAAATTACTTGGCGACATTAATTTCCTTTTTGTTATGGTTGCCGAAATTAATGTCAGCGCCGAAAATAATCCTACACAGTACATAACCAAAACTGAGCTGCATAATCTAGGTGGAGTCTAACTAGCGCTAAATACAACCTCAGAATGACCTCAGAACTTCTATTTGTCACATACCTACCAAAAACATCCCAGTATCTTTCTATTTATCCATGTCTAACTATAATACACTGTTCCCTGGGGCGCAAGTCACTGCTTACTTGAACTCCCAAAAGTCCCTCTCACTATATGACCTTCCTAAGGTAGTGTCATTTAATGTGTAGTCTACAGACCTATTACCGGTAAAGGTTCGTAAGACGACCTATTCGATATCTCCTTAACTTTAGTATGCACTGCAAATTCAACCTCAGAAACTTCTAAAGATCACCTCAAACAGTTATTCTGCTGAATTACAGAAAAAAATACAATTTATTTTAGGTTACGTTAGGTTTTATTTGGTTTGATTAGGTTACGTTAGGTTTAGTTTGGTTTGGTTATGTTAGTTTTGGTTAGGCTCATTTAACTGCAGCTCTGGGAAGGTTATGCTAACAAAGTTATCTTATTTGGTAGATGTTTACATCTTCACCAGAATGGCATGTGGCTACGAAAGAAAATGGCATGTTTTCTAATTGCCTTTGCTATATGATAGCTTCTAACATCTACATCTTCATTACTAAACACTGTTGATTCAATGTACTAAACTCGTATCTGGAACACCTGGATACTGACAAACTATAGATCGAAGTGCTTAAAGATACGTTGTCATCCACTATTCATCCGCTATTGGTGCGGCCTGTGCCTTATTATTTACCTGGTAAAGCATCTTTTAAGTTATGTTATGTTGATTATGTTATGCTAGGTACGGTTTGGTTCGGTTAGGCTCGGTTATATAAGCTTTTAACCTAAAACTTAGGCACATGCCGTATCTATAAGCGAGCACTGTGAGGATACAACATTCGTTAGGTTATGTTTAGATTAGGTTAGGTAATGTTATGTTAGGTACGGTTTGGTTCGGTTATATAAGCTTTTTATATTATATTATACCAAAGTTAGGCACGTGCCGTATCTATAAGCGAGCATTTAAGTACGGCTGCCGTACCTATAAGCTGTGCTATTATAGATAGTACGCCACATACTCATTTCATGACATTACTGGCATTAATCAGGGTAAAGCTGTGCTTTACCCTGATTAAAGCTATGCTTTACCGCTTTACCATACAGTATTATCACATTTGTATATTCAACGCACTATTTTTCAACTAAGGTGGCGTCATTTCCCACAATTAAGGTGGGAATCAGCATATTTTACTCAAATAAGTAACTATTTACTCTCTCTGGGCCGCCATATGATCTTGATCTTGATCTTGATGTCACAGGTGACTTGAAATTTCCTCCAAGTCGGGCCTTTATATCGGCAGCTCCTGTGAGGGGAATAAGGGGGGAAAAAAAAAGAGGAAAATACACAGAAAAAAAAGAAACTAAATAAATCAAAGATGCATACTCTAATTACATGCCCTAATCTCTCAATCTCGCATACCACATTTTCTCCAGGAACTCTTTCACCGCATCAATCATCCGTTCACTCGTCTCCTCACACAGTCCTAGCAACAACGCCATCCATTCCCTTCCAGTTCTTTCAGTCACCTCATTCATTTCACGTCCCATTTCTGCCAGAATCACACGCATCATTTCCATTCTGTCACGGTCATACTTCTCGCATTCTAGTACTACATGCTCTACCGTCTCATCCTCTCCCATATCACACATCTGGCACACTTTGCTGCGGGACTCTGACCATCTGTAGTTCCTTGCATTCACATCCATACACTGTGCCCTAGCTCGGAAGAGAAGATCACCACCCAGGCTTCCATCATACCACCTTACATACATTGGGGCCTCTTTCTCTCTGTACCATTCCAAAGTCTTCTTTCGTTCCATCTCAGTCTTCCACTTACTTAGTCCCACACCTTTCACTGTTTTGTCTATCTCGCTTTTCCACCTTTTCACATCCCACTCTAACCCTTCTCTACTTCTGTTCATCACCTTCCATTCATACAACCATTCTCTCCCTTCACAAAATTTATGCACCCACCTAACGAGCATGCCACTCCTGTCTACCATGTTCAGACATTTCTTCTCCCATTTACTCCTCCTTACATTCCACAAATACACCTTCCGTGCAATTCTTGTATTCTCCATTCGTTCCAGCCTAACTTTATATCTCAAAGTTGCCTTTATCTGTCTCTCCCTGAACGTACTCCATCCCATGTCACCTCTCAAAGCTTCTACAGCTGCATACCTTGGTGCATTCAGTGCCATTCTTGCTACTCTATTCTGCCCTACTTCCAACTTGTCTATCTCCTTTTCACTCCATGCAATCACTTCCATACCATACATTACACTCGGAACAGCCACACTCTTCCATATCTCTCGCAACACGTCATATTTACTCGCTCTCATTCTTGCTGCACTCCCTAGTCTGCCAACCCACTGATTCACCATACTAATCTTTTCATTCTTAGCCTTCTCACATCCATTTGGGCTCATCCATATCCCTAGATACTTGTATTCACATACTTGCTGCAACTCTTTCACTCCAAGTCTCCATGTAACATCCCTCTCATCTTCTGATCTATTCACTATCATTACCTTACTTTTTTCACAACTAAAATTCACTCCAAAATCTCTTCCATACTCATCTTGTCGATGTTTTTCAGGGGAATCCGGGTTGCAAGCTGAAATACGTCTCTCAAGACAGCTCCCAGGCCGAGTCTTTTCGGCTTGGAACTGTCTTCGTATCCTCCAAGCTAAAGTGGACGACAAAAACGCGCCAGGCGGGATTGACTTGGGTTTACCGAAGACGATCTTCGAAACCGTGGACGACAAAAATGCGGCTTAGGAGAAGGGCATGGTTTTAATGCCTTTCCTCGCCCGTGGGAGCCTGGTAAACATGATGGAGTGTTGCTTGTAGTCTGCGGAAGGATTCTGGCACCATCTTCACTTTCACTTAGTTTCACCCTTTTACAGGTCTGCTACGTGTTAAAGGATTCTGGCACCATCTTCACTTTCACTTAGTTTCACCCTTTTACAGGTCTGCTACGTGTTAAAGGATTCTGGCACCATCTTCACTTTCACTTAGTTTCACCCTTTTACAGGCCTGCTACGTATTAGAGTCACCTGAAACCCCACTGTTCAACAAGCATTGCTCTCCATTGTGGGTGTCAGGCTCCTGCCATCACTTCAGTAAGTCGATTTTAAAGTTTGTTAATCTTCATCTGATTCTTATACATCCTCACATCAGTGGTAGTGTTAGAACTTACGGATAATATTGAGATAACATTAGCGTGTTCTCCCGAGGTTAATACTTACATGTCAGGTAGAATTAAGGTTGCAGAATATGGAATACATATCAACTTTCGGAAACTTGTTAAAGCAAAAAAAAAGCTAGATAAAAAGTTATTAGGCTAACCTTATCTCCATATTATCGAAATTTACATTTGAATAAAGGTATTTTATGCTTTACCCTTGTTTAATCATATAATATTTCAGCTCGCCCATACGAAATAAAGTGTGATAACGCTGTTTTATGCTTATCTTTCTCATATCTGAATGTAATGAGCCACTAATATGTGCACACATACCCATTTCAAAGCTTACATAACGTATCAGATATTATAAACCAGCTACTTTAACACTGCGTTTTATATCACGCAATATTACAGTCTCCCATACGAAACAAAGTGCGATATATATGTTTACAAAGAACTCGTGACAGAGGACATATATAAACTAAACTCTGAAGTATCAGCTCCTGCCATAAATGCATTTGAATATAGATTTAGCTTATTCACGAAAAGGAGTAAATTATGTCCCCCTTGGAACTAAATAAAAGCTCTCAACCAAAACTAGTTAAAACAGTCAGTAAAATTATATTCAAGAATCATTAAGTTGCCCAGTCTTCATTAGTGAGGGAATAAGAAATCTTCTTGTCGTGCCCACACAAATTAGGAATTTGCGACGGAAATGTAATTAAGAAAACCTTTTCAGAATTCATCAGGTAATGTATTAATATAACCTTGAAATCTGTAGAGCATTCTGGTGAAGATGTAAAACAATACCCTCCTTTTTCTCAAAACATTGTTCAGCTGACAGGATGCGTGCCACTCACTGAACATTATATTTTTGTTAATATTCCTATTCTACTCATGGCTTCACCTTGAGAACTATCACATATGACAGCATAGCATTTCATCGGTAAGTTAGGTCAGGTGGTGCTCGTCATTATTTACTCGCAAAGCGTCTTTGAAGATATGTTAGGTTGGTTAGGCATGTTAAGGTTATGGTTAGGTTAGGTTTGGTTATATAAGCTTTGATGAATCTGCATAACTACTGCTCATCCCATATCTTCTTCCTATAGCCAACAAGCTTAGGGACCACTTGGGAAAGCGGGATTTTAGGGTGCGGGAAGCAAATATAGGCCATGTATGGCACTCCAGGAAAAAAAATCTAAGGTGAAAAAATTTAGTTTTGTGGTAAAAAACTTATATAACCCCCCACACTCCCATCCTAACCTAACCTAAACTGAAATAACTTTATCACCTCTTAAATGGGGGGGGGGAAGCCCCCGACCCAACATAACTTAACCTAAACTAAATTTATGTAATATGCTTTTAACTGGTGGGGGCAAGCCCCCCCAGACACCCCCCCCCAACCCAACCTAAGTGTTGTAATAATGTTTATTTTTTTACCATTTCCACTAGTTGAACAGGGTATTCCCCTTGACTTGAGGAAACACTTTATTTTGGGGACTGTCCATTTTTCAATATAAAATGTCTCCATAATGTTTCAAGCAGAACAAGAAGTTATTCTTGTTGTTCTCGAAGTCTGGGGGTACAACTTTGCAACGGTGATTGCTTGTAGCAACTGTAATCTTGATGTGATAGCTGTATCAACCCTGCAAGGTCACAGGTATTCTTGGGAATTTGGTGGCGCCGTGCAGGCTGTGGTGCCACAGTCTCTAGTGCTGCAAAGGTGCAGGTTGCAGATGAGAGCTACCTAAGAGGTGAGTTATTGTTGGTCTGTGGAAGTGGAGAGATGACAGTTAGTGTAGGAGTGCCATGCAGTGGGAGTAATGGTGTTCTACTACTGCTACTGCTACTACTACTTGTTTGTTATTACAGAACCTTGTCCTCCTGTGTGCCAGATCTGGGCTGTTGCAAGATGGTTGACTGGTTCCTGGTGGCAGTTGTGTTGGGGGGCACCACGAACCTAGTGGGCCTCTGTAATCTATGCACCTGTATCAGTTTGCTCTTCATCCTGGCATTGATCAGGTAAGACTCACAGGTGTTGGATGACCTCATCCATACCTGGAGATGACCTGGTGTGCAGACTGGGTCACTGGTATGCTTCCTTTTACCATAGTGTTAAAAGTAATTGACCATTATTGCTGCATGTGATGTTAAAGTTGTATGTTGAAAATATGTTAATTATGACAGAGATCCACAATGACCAGAAGGGAAAATTTTAATGTCAAATACCAAACTATTTTTTGTTTTTGATGTTTCCTTCAATGCTTAAACATAATTGTAATATATTATTCTCCTTATTACTAATTCAGTCATTCATTCAATATATCCTATTGTAACGAACTACAGTATATCTAAAGTTTATAATTGAGGGTTGAACATTGGTCTGTATCTCTTTACCTGTCTCCACCTGTGTTTGTAAATTTTAAGAAGTACAGGACTGAGGCTTCACATTTCCTCTAAACAGCTGGTCTTTCCAGGTTTATCATCATGCCCTTGGACTGCGATGTTGTGCTGAAGCTTTATGAGCTATTTGGCAACAACCCAGGCAAGTGTGGCAAGGGCTGGGTGGTGTGGAGAGAGAGAGAGAGAGAGAGAGAGAGAGAGAGAGAGAGAGAGAGAGAGAGAGAGAGAGAGAGAGAGAGAGAGAAAAAAAAATAATATATATATACACATTTATATAGTATATCACAACCACACAATCATTGAACATTGCAAGATATAGCAAGACATTTTGATGGTCCTGCATTTAGACATGATCCATTCCATAACACCCTTTTCACTCCATGCTTCCCACCCACAGAGAGCCTCAAGGGCAAGGTAGTGTGGATCACAGGGGCATCCAGTGGCATTGGTGCAGCCCTGGCCTTGCGGCTGGCCCAAGCGGGTGTCAAGTTAGCTCTTTCAGCACGCTCAGTGGAGAAACTCAACAGTGTGAAACAGCAGTGTGTTGGTGAGTCATGGAAGACAACAAAGGTGGCGGAAGAGGGTGTAGAGGGTTACGTACACACAAAGGTTGGACAACAGACGAATGTGGCTTTGTTGGTTTATTGCTGCAGCGTTGGTTGTACACAAGTAGACAGAGTCCAGGGAAGGTGAGCGTGTGTGTTGTCTGGGGAGCCCCGACGTGGGGCTCCCAGACACTATGCTGGAGGTGTTGCCTGGACTGTGTGTGGTGGTAGACTGGCCTCCCCGTGTCCTGTGTGTGTGGGAGGTCATATAGCGTCCGGTCAGGACAGGTGGTGTGAGGTCAGTAATCTCGACCTCAGCCGCGGTCTCGAGGGAGGTAATTATAGGCTCTGGGTGTGTGTGCACCTGGGTATGTATAGGTGTGTGTGTATGTGTGTTGTCACTACAAGGGTGACTCAGAGGAGTTTGATGTGGCAAAGGGTTGCTCTGTTGGAGGTGGTGATGGCGTTGGCATGGGATGGTGTGGTGAAGGCTTGGTGGGAGGAGGTGGTGGGGCTTATTGGTGAGAACTGGGTGTTGGATGCAGTTATGTTTCCTTATTTTGTATGTGTTAATTTAATTTTTGATTATTTGCCATCTTCTTGTGAATGTTATAAACTTTGAATTTAATAGTACCAGTTCCTTATATACTACTTAACCTGTCATTCACTTATACACCTGTTGGCAGGGATGGATGGAGTGACAGAGGACAATGTGCTGGTGGTGCCACTGGACTTGGTGAAGTATGACCAGCACCAGGCGGCCTTGGACACAGTCCTGCACCACTTTGGGGAGGTGAGCAGGCTGTACCAACACCACAGTGAGGAGTTGCTTGCATTTGTGTCCAGAGAAACATTTCAATATTGCATCAGATTGACTAGGTGTAGGCCCACTTTTTAAAACATAGTATATATTAGCAAATATGAACAGTCAGCCCCATGTTGGTATTGGGTGTCCTGATACTTAGCAGAATCAAACATCAACACTGTTCCATGCATGGGTGACATTCCTGATCGTATGTGTAGGTGTGGACGTGTTCATGGCAGTTCACTAGGCTCACACATTCTGCTTCAGTGATAGTTTCTTCTGTTCTAGACAGTAAAGTGGCTCCACTGAACCATGCTCAGAAGCAGACATTAACAACATTGATTATGAGCATTAATACAATTAATTATGAGGAATACTGTGTTCCAGGACTGGTGGTACTGTACTGGTACTGTATTACCAAAGGATACCAGTGTGATGAGTGTATCTTTGTTTTATTAAGGTTTCTTTTATTCATCTTTTTCTTCTTGACACTCTTGTTCTTGCGCTTGTTCGTCACACTTTTTTGCAGATCCTTTTTTTTTTTCATTTTGTTCTTCACGCTTCACTCATGTGTTTTATTTTTCATGTGTATGTTCACATATGTGTTCACATTTTTGTTGTTGTGTTTGTTCTTTATGTGTGCCTGTCCTCATCTTTCATGGATTTATTCTACACTTTTTTTTCATCTTGTGTTTTTCACATATTTGTTCCTGATTTTGTTCATGTTAATTAGGTTTTTGTTGTTGTAATTGCTCTTTATGCTTTTGTTCTTCATGTTATTATTATTTTTTCTTATTCTTCTCTTTTCAATTTCTTGTTCTTCATGCTTTGATTTTGAGGTTTTTGTTCATATTTTTTGTTCTTAACAATTTGTTGTACATGTTTTTCTTCTTTAATTTTAATATTTTCATTTTTTTCACACAATTATTAAAAAAAAATTTTAGCTTGTTTTTTGTTGTCAAACTTTTTTCAAGATTTTGTTCATCACATTTCTCTCTACACATTTTTGTTCTATTGTTTGTTCTTCACTCATTTGGCTTGCACATTTTTCTTCACATTTTTATGTTGTGTTTTTGTTTTCCATGTTTGATGTTTCTATCGTGTTTGTGTTCATGGTTTTGTTATTGTTTTGAACTTTTTTGTTTTTCCTGTTTCTGTTCACATTTCTGTTCTTCGGGTTTATGTTCATGGTTTTCTTCACTTTTTAGTCCTCAAGTTTTCTTATTCATGTTTTGGTTCCATATATTTATGTGATTCGTTTCCTTTGTTCTTCACGGTTTTGTTTGAACATTTTTCTTTTGTTTCATCTTTTTGTTATTTGTCTTATTTTTTGTTAGCTTTTGTTCTTTTGGATCACATGGAAGATCTATTAAACATAGTGATCATTGTTGCCAGAAGTCTTGGGACCTAACATGTTGTAAGTACAATATTTATTGATGGATAAAGTGTTGTGTCAGTCCCTTCTTCTGGTCTCCTCTTAGATCTAAAGTCTGTAGCATGTGCATTAGATGGGATGTGCATAGGCATGTCCTTTAAGCAAAGTAGATTGATGGTAAGGGTGATGATTTGGGATATAGGGAAGCAAGGGAACAAGAACAACCAGAAGGGCAGGCTGTGGTAACACCTATCCCCCACCACCCTCAGCTGGATGTGCTGGTGAACAATGCGGGACGCTCCCAACGTGGCCGCTGGGAGGAAATCCAGATAACAGTGGACAAAGACCTGTTTGAGTTAGATGTTTTCTCCACCATTGCTCTGAGTCGCCGGGTATGCAAGTACTTCCAGGAACAAGGGAGGTACGGCCACTTTGCTGTCACTTCCAGTGTTGCTGGCAAGTTAGGAGTCCCCATGTCTGCCTCGTATACTGCTGCCAAGCATGCCCTCCATGTAAGTACCCATTCCAGCATGGGAAGAAGACTAGGGAAGAGTAAATCAATTATTATCATGTTCATGTGGGTGTAACAAGTATATATATGTATATTTATATCTTAGTACAGTATGTCTCATCACTTCTTACTAGCCACGGTTTGTCTGCAACTCGTCATATTTTTGTCCTTCAGTCTCCATTTATCATTTTTTTTAGTATTTCTTGACCTTCCATCCTACAGTTGACTCATGCCTCCTTGACCTTTTGTAGTTTATCAAGAGTATTGTTTATTCATTTGTCTCCAAGGTTCACACCTGACATTCCATATTATTCACAAATGTCAATGAACAGCTTATATATTTTGCTTTCTCTCCTTTGCGTGGTGCAGGGTTACTTTGAGTGTCTGCGCACAGAGAAGATAGGACAAAGGATGAGCATCACCATGGCATGCCCGGGGCCTGTTGTGTCCAATTTGGCTGACGCTTGCTTCACTGAGAAACAGGGAGAGGTAAGAGGGAGCAGGGCTTAGGGAGGGGGGAGAATAGGTCATAAAAAGGGTTGGTAGGGAAGTTTTGGGGCAGAACTTGTGGAGAAGATGGAGAGATAAGTGATGTATCATTACTGTGGTGTTGAGGGGCTGTTGTCAGGGCTTGGGATTAGCAGAATGCATTTTAGTGTACTATGGCTGTGTTTGGTGGTACATAGTGTCCCTTTTACCGTGAGGCTCAATGAGTGTAGTGGTATAAATGAAGCCCATTTAGTACAGATGAGATAAGAAGTGTGAAGTGACATAGCTATGTAATCAAGAATAATTGAGGGATAAAGAGGGAGAAAGAAAGAACTAGTAACATGACTGTTTGTCAGAGAATATATAATCACATGTTAAATACCTTAAATGCATGAACTCAAGATGTATTTGTTACAAATGTGACATGTTAGCATTTCACCAACCACTAACAACTCCCTTCATCACACGCATCTCACCACCCATCCTTCTCTCACATCTCAATCATCACATCACATCCATTCAACCCCTTATCACACCTCACACAACCCACCCATCCTTCCCTTCATACATCCCACGTCTCACACTATATACATTCCCACCACATCCTCCACAGTCTCTTGGAGAAAAACGGACAGGGAAGATGATGTCAGCTGAGCGATGCGCTGACCTGTTTGCTGTGGCATTGGCCAATCGCCTGTCAGAAGTGTGGATAGCACTACAGCCAGTGCTCACCTTGATGTATTGCTATCAGTACCTCCCCACCCTGACCAAGAGGTATGGCATGGCTGCATGTTTGACTGTTTGAATGGATGGCTGTATAGATGTCTGTGTGTGTGTGTGTTTGTGTGTTGCTGATTGTTTGTGAGTGGCGTTTTGTCTCTATGCTTATCTGGCTAGAGCTAGATGTCTGTCATCTTATCTTTGATTAGATAGCAGTCTTTATTTGTTTGGCTGACTTTCAGATGTTTGTGTAGTTGTATCTGTGGAAGGAAGAGGGAAGAGTAAAGAATATAAATTAGGCTAGGTGAATAATGGAGGTTGTGGGAGACATTGGAAAAAGGAAGGAAAATACAAACGGGAAGTGAATGAGTAACAATGTGAAGGGAAGGAATGAGACAATAAAGAAAGGAGAGGATAGGGATCATACTGAAAGGAGGAAAGAGAAGACGAGAACACAAGCAGATGACAGGCAAGGGAGACAGACAGCAAGGGACAATACTTAGGGAAGGAGAGGAAACACACTTAGAATGAAGACGCACCACCCACACAAAAAAGACCACATACTTTGAAGCAACAACACACATTAGCAACACATACAAAATAACAACATACAGCAACAAGAGCTTTTCCTCGGCAGTGTGATGCAACACCTGCCACTTGGCATGATCATGAAGCTCCGTGATGGCCGCGAAGATCTGGCCAAGTCTGGAAATAAGTAATGGTAAGCAGCAGCATGCAAGCAGTGGTCAGAGCAGCAATAGGTGGAATGATTCTGTGGGAGCTGCTGATACAAGACTACCATGGGGTGCATCCAGGTACCTTTTAGAATTCTGATTTCTTCCTCAAAAAGCTGTTGATTCGGTGATGCCATGAATAACCTTTACAACCTGAAGCCTATTGGGGTTAGGTTATGACATTTTTGCATTCCAGTGATTGGTATATAGTGTATGTGAAAAGTTATAACGCACACAAATTTCTGGGAGCTCATTTCCTATCAGATTACTAAAATTGTGGATATATTTCAACCCCATATGGAAGTTACTTTATTGAATTTTCTTGTTTCTTATACACGTCTTTGTGACATTTTGGTATACTACAAGCCATATGTTTTTTTTATTCGAGCTTAAATTCAGGCCAGCAATTGCAAAACTCTGCTTCCAGCTTGGAGAGTGGATGTGTCACAGCCTTGTAACTTGTGCCTTTATTACTGTCCATAAACTCCCTATTGGATAAATATATGATTAATTAAAAGGCCAGTCTTTTATGAGGTCAACTTCACAATTACTTAGCCATTTTTTAATTTTATTTTAGCAGTATGAACTGGTGCTTCATCTTGCTAGAAAATATTGGCTTGAACCTTTTCAGATAATGACTTAAGATGATCCACTAACAGTTCCAAATACACTTTTTTAATGACTAGTGTTTTTAGGGAACAAAAGATTACTAAGGTCATGGAAAGTAAAGGTTCACTAAACCAACAAACTTTGAGGGTATTTTGTGATTTTGTGAGTGTAGCAAAGGTGATTGAGATCCAACCGTGGGTGACTGTATACTTTGTTATATGCCGTACACACACACACACAAGTGCTTTCATCAGACCACACTACTATATACTACTTATCCAAGGTGTAGTCTTGATATTTCCTTGCAAACTGGATCCTTTTCTTCCTTTGTTAATCTTTTATTAGTCTCTTCTTTTTGGCACAGTAATTACATAACCTAAGGTGACAGGGTATCATGAACTGTATAAAGGAGACACCAACTAGTTAATTAAGATTCCCTTCTTAAAGTTGGCGTCTTATAAGGTTAGGATTACCCTCTAGGTGCCTTCTGAGAAGTTTCCTTGTCTTCTTAGATACCTTATGCAGCCTCCCAGATGGCTTTTGTGGAAGGGGTAAGCCTTTGTTGCCACCAATTTTAAAATTTATTGTATCATCTCCCGAACAGTGAGTAGCTTCAAGCCTTTCTGAGTACAAATTTCTTTGTTACTTAGATATGCTTTATGTAAATATCATAGCCTGCATAGTTTTTTTCCTATCAGTGCATTTTCCACTCATATCTATAGTGGGCTTTAATCCAAAAAACAGAAGTGCAATATTAGATCAGAAAGCAGAAAAAAAGAGGGAAAGCCAGCCTTATACATTATAGCCTTCTGAGTGATTGATAAAATGCTAATATTGGCAGCATGTTGTCTGGAAAAAGGAGAAGGATGTGTCTAGCTGCAAAATGCATGGTAGTCTCTATACCCGACGTTGTTAGCCCTTGCAAGGAGAGTAACAATGTGAACAGTGACCACACTCTAGGGTCGGCGTGGTAATATCGGTTTCTCTTGCAGTTTTCCCCACATCAGTTTATTCTGAAGTGTTACAACTAGCCATTCAGAAATGCTGCAAACAATGTGTGAAAAGAAAATAACAGAAACTGCACTGCCAACAAAAAAACATTTAGTTTCCAAGCAAGAAAGGCACCATGCAAGTCACATTTGGAACGCCAAATGTACAATTTCTCTTTCAGTTTGATGTATAGTTTTTCACTTATTACTTTTGATAGTCTGAATTTTGCAATTTTGTAATAATTTTTTCAAGGTTCTTGACTATTTTGCATTGAATGGTGTTGGTTGTATAGGTTGACCATCGATAATCCGGCAACCATGGGACCTTAGGACTGCCGGATTTTCGAAATAACCGGATTATTGAGGTTTTGTCTCCTGACCCTATATATGCTGTATATACTGTAACAGAAAATGACTACAATGCTTTAAAGAAAGAAAATTAAACAGTAAATGAAAAGCAAATGAAAATTTAATGTTCAACAACTAAACGAAATAGTTCTACAGAATTTTAATTAATTATTGGACCATCGAAAAGAAGTTAAATAGCAGATGGGCTGTCAGGATCATCATCTTCATCACTGACTATACAGCAGCAGATTTTAACAATTTGCAAGCATTTGCTAACAGCTGATTCAGGATACAGCGCCATCAAAACATAAACATAAACACCTCCCCCCCCCGCTTCTATTTCTCTTACTGTCCTCTTTACAGGGTCTGGCGACAAGAGGGATTTGTTTAATGTATTTTTGTCATCTCTTGGCCAGTACCATTTTAATATTATATATATATATATATATAATAATAATCAATTAATTAAATAATTAATAAAAAAAACACCTCCCAATAACAAAAAAATTGAAACTGCTCTCTGAAATTCATGTCGGAATACTGAAGCAACCGGAATATCGGTTGCCGGATTATCGATGGTCAACCTGTATAGCAAATCCAATCTCCTTGTTGTCAAACATTGCTTATTAATGACAGAGTGTGCTTCTAGTAAAATACTGTTTTTTCCTCTGTGTGTTTATTTTGCACCTTCGTAAGCATGTTGTGTCATTGTAATGCCATGCTTCCACCAGGTCACTAAGTTATGTTCAATTGAATTATTCTCCAGTGCTGGTGTTTCTTGACACACTTTATAGCACCTCTTCTGCATTATTAATTTCTTCTTATGACTTTTTTCTTGTAGTATTTATTGATTTGAAAGCACATAATGAATATGCCTGAAGATCCATGAAATTATTTTGTTTTAAGTAGAAATACGAACTACATTGGTGCCTTGGTCCAAACTATGTGGTCCATCCTGAAGCGTGACAGTAGATTGAATGAAGTGTATTGAGTAGGCTTTGGTGGGCACAGGTATGTGTACCTCTCAATTTACGCAAGTATTGTGTTGTTGGAGCGTTCGCGTACTTTAAATTTCATGTAATGTAAACATAATTTCCCACATAGTGTGAATACATATAAAAACTATTCTTTTGTTCATGGGACACTGAATTTTGTTGACTAAGACTTTGAGTTGAATCAGACGTGGCGTAGTTCTCTCTCTCTCTCTCTCTCTCTCTCTCTCTCTCTCTCTCGCTCTCTGCTCTCTTGCTCTTTGCTCTTGCTCTCGCGCTTGCCCGCTCGCGGATGGACTTAGCGAGTGGAAGAATAGGATGGATAGAAAGGAAACTCTGAGGTGGTATAGGGAGAAAGAGGCCCTAAAGCATGAAGTTTGGTATGATGGTAGCCTAGGTGGTGACCTTCTGTTCAGAGTGAGAGCGCAGTGTGTGGAAGTGAATGATAGGACCTATATATGGTCAGAGGATAGGAGGAAAGAGTGTGAGATGTGTGACAGGGGTGTTGATGAGACTGTGGTGCATCTAATATTAGAATGCAAGAGGTATGAGAGAGCACGTGCGGATATGATGAGAGTGTTTCTGAGTGAATTAGGGCATGGAATCAATGTGGTGGGTGGAAGGACTGGTTGTTAGTGGATGGTGCTGCTGTTGGGACTGAATGGTGTGGCAAATGGACGAATGATAGAGGCTATGAAAGAATTCCTTGAAAAAGTGTGGAATGTTAGATTTAAGAAGTAATTCTGCTGAGTATTTTTTTTTTCTTTTCTGCTGGTTTTTTTTGTGTGTGTTTTCTTTCACAGGTGCTGCCGATTCAAAGGCCTGGTTTTGGGATAACTCAGACCTCCTGTGACATCAAGACTCACACTCTCTCTCTCTCTCTCTCTCTCTCTCTCTCTCTCTCTCTCTCTCTCTCTCTCTCTCTCTCTCTCTCTCTCTCTCTCTCTCTCTCTCTCTCTCTCTCTCTCTCTCGTGCCGGATATTGTGTTGCAATGCGATAATAAATGTTATGAATTAATAACAACAAAACATTATGAGTTCCTTTAAGGATATTAGATTCCTTTCAAGGTGTTATTTGCCGTGAGTGTTGTTCTGGTTGGTGCTTTATTTTTAACCTTGTTACTTTTTTAGTTTGTTTAATTGTCTGTTTGTGAGCGTCACGGAATGCGTTTGAAGGAGAAGGAGAAAGAGGAGAAATTGAGGTGCAGCAAACATGGGAAAAAAGGAAATGGAGAACAATTTGAATCACGTAGCAATGGACAGACTGAAGAACATGTCTGCTTCTGCTGCTGTTGCCGCTACTGATATTCCTGCTGCTGCTTCTTCTGATATTCCTGCTGCTGCTGTTGCTGCTGTATCTGCTGCTGCTGCTGCTGCTGCTGCTGCTGCTGCTGCTGCTGCTGCTGCTGCTGCTGTTGCTGCTGCTGTTGCTGCTGCTGCTGCTGCTGCTGCTGCTGCTGCTGCTGCTGCTGCTGCTGCTGCTGCTGCTGCTGCTGTATCTGCTGCTGCTGCTGCTATTGCTGCTACTGATGTTGATGCTGATGCTGATGCTGATGCTGATGCTAATGCTGATGCTGCTGTCATCGCCGACACTGTCACCGTCACCGCCGCCGCCGATGCTGCTGCTGCTGCTGCTGCTGCTGCTGCTGCTATTGCTGCTGCTGCTGCTATTGCTACTGCTGCTGCTGCTGCTGCTGGTGCTGCTGCTGCTGCTGTCGCTGCTGCTGCTGCTGCTGCTGCTGCTGCTGCTGCTGCTGTTGTCGCTGCTGTCATCGCAGACACCGTCACCGTCGCTGCTGCTACTGCTAATCATTATTATTATACTCATTATCATTATTTTCAAGCGACACGGGTAAGAACAACAATGACAAGTATAACAACAAGTATTTGTATCCATTAACTTAAATGAATTCAATACATAGAATACATCAGTAAATATAAAAGTGTAAGTCAAACAAACACCACGAGTCCGTCATTCATTGTTGAAACAAATACAAGTAACAGTGAATCACACACACACACACACACACACAACGTTAAACACAACCTAACACCTATCACATCCTTCCACACTGCATCATTAAAAAAACAAAAAACAAGGATAAAAATATAAGTGAAACTCATAAATATGAAGGCAGAAGAAGTACAAACAAAGAATAAAACAAAACTTATATAACCTCAAGTAGTGAACGTTAAATAAATTAATGCTTTGGAGACACCTGGCAATGATGATCGATGCAGGTGTATATATATATGAGCGAAGTCGAAATGTTCACATCATCCATAAGGGAAGTTGTGACGCTGTATGGCCTACGCTCGTCCAATGAGTGCCAAGGGTGAGTGTGACGTCATCCCCAACACTGCAAAGGGCGGTGGCGGGGTTCCTAGTCTTAATGGTGACTGTTTATGTAGTTTTAGCTCGGCCTGAATGGGTGGGTGAGTGACGGGATGAAAGTGGTGCCGTGAGGTGGGTGAGGGAAGAGTTTGACGCGGCCTTCACAGAGAGAATGTATCTTTGCGAGTGAAAGCTTTTTATTATTATTTTTTTTATGCATTTGTTATGAATGTGATGTGATAATATTAGCTGGACAACAGTGACTCATGAGAGGGAGAGTGACAGAGAAAAGGGTGTTGACTGCAGAGTTTTCCAATAAGAGGAGATGAAAGAGCGGAAACATTCATTAGTTCATGCACTAGATAACTGGACAGAAAAGAAGAAAAATGTAACGTTAATGGATGATTCAGGTCTAGTAAAATATATTGTTATGTGTATGGTTCTTAAAATGATCAAACACGAGAGGTGGATAGAAAAGTTACGTCAATTTGCATGTATGGTTTAGTAAAATATAAAGTTCTTGGCGCAGTTCTTCAAAAGGTGATAACTGATGATCAAAAGGTATTCGTTGGTGGGTATGGCATAGTTTCGGGTACAGTCAAAATTACGTTGATAAGTGCGGTGCAGCTTATTGATATATATCTGTAATGTTTTGGTTACAGTACTTGAAATGAATAAAGAAAAGGTAACAGTGATCTAATTAATGTAGATTTTATAACGTAACTAGTTTTGAGACGTTAGTTTATAAAAAAAGAGCGTAATGGTTGTCTACTATTAAAATTTGTTAATCCTTGTAAATAAGAGTAACAAACTCGTTTTTCTTTACAGTATTAATGACTGAAATTGATTAGATAATAATAATAATAATAATGATAACAATAATGATGTTAATGATATTAAAAATGATAATAATGATAATAATAACAACAATAATAACAAGAATATAAAATCAAAATATGAATAAATAGAATTTTCGTAGAGAAAGCCGAACAACAATATAAATGACCTAACACAATATAATATTCTCAAATAACACCGAACAAAGTCATGCATCATACAGTAAATAAATAAAACGGAGAGCGTAACGTGTCCTTGTGCATAGCTGTCTACCAAACCTTCAAACAAAAGAGTATAGGAATGCGCAATATCAGCCTGATGCTTGTATGTACTCTTAGACAGATTGGAACGTCCTATAAGCCTAGTATGACCTGCCACCTTCTTTATTTACTACAGGTGAGGAATGGGTGCATGGTTTGTGTATCTTACATCGTTATAACTCAAACAATAAGGTGGGGGAGTGTAATAATAAAAAAAAAATAATAAACGGTTTATTGAAAAGGCAGTCTTGCGACTGAAAATATGCATTGGGGAGAGGGTGACATGAGAACAAAAAAATTGCCAAACACGTGCCCGCACACACACACACACACACACACACACACACACACACACACACACACACACACACACACTCACTCACACACAAACAAGTAAAAATTAGCTCTAGGACAGACATGGGTTCAGGAATTAATCCCTCGCACTATGGTGGGAATCGCACTCAACCGATATCGTTCAGTGCGGGCTTTCACAGGAACCAGTAAGTTCTGGTGTCGGGTGGTCCTTTGATGTGGTGCTTCAGGTATGTGTGTGTGTGTGTGTGTGTGTGTGTGTGTGTGTGTGTGTGACATTGAGGGAGAAGCAGCCACGGATGAATGATGAATGATCGTGTGTGTGTGGTGGAGAGAGGTGTTTCCTGCTCAGTGATTGGAACACTTTCTGAATCAGTGATCAGGCGCCTTGTAATGAGTCAAGTCGGCCTGAGAGGGGCTGGGAGTAGGGGAGGGGGTCGTAGGAGACGGAAGGAGGGATGGGGATTGAGGTGGGAGAGAGGGGGTCTTAGAGAAGAAAGGGAAGTGAAGGAAAAGGAAGAGGGCTTATTGCACACTATATATGATTATGAAGTTTTGTGTACGCACACCTAAAAAGAATAATGATGATAATATGAAATGAAATATAACAAATTAAAAGGTATCGTTGCGTCTCAATGCGAAATAATGTGACGTAACACGGAAGCAAGTGGAGCTTTACTATGAACTTTGATGCCATGGAACCAATAAGTAGCAGTAACAATAATAATAATGATAATAATAAGTAATAGTTAATAAGAAAGCAATAAATAATATTAATATTAATAGGTAATACGTTCAATAATACGGTGTTTGCAATGTGGGTAGGCTAATCGTGGCTCATTTGAAATAATAAAAGTTTGAAGATTAGTAATAGAATTTGCAATACTTTTATAACAAGAGTTTATTACAGTTATCAAAATAATATGTTGAAGAAAACCAACAACAGTTAAGGTGTTCTCACGGCCTTGTCACGCTCTTGGTTCAGACTTAAATACATTGTATAAAGTATATTCTATATAAAAACACTTAAAACTTTATACATTATTCATTGTCTCATATTATTATATTTATTATTATAATTATTACGATTATTATTATTATTATTATATTATTATTAATGTTATTATTGTTATTGTTATTATTATTATTATTATTATTATTATTATTATTATTATTATTATAATTATTATTATTATCATTATTAATATTGTTGTCATTATTATTGTTTTGGTAATAATTATTATTCATTCATTCATAATTATTATTCATTCATTCATTCGAACGCAGCAGGTAGGCCCGAAAGAACAAGGAATTCCAAAGATTACAGAAGTCACCAAGACACCCGTGCAATGCGGAAAAGAAAAGATGTAAAAAAAAAAAAAGTGATAGATACCTAATACGAGACAGGACTTATGAACGAAGAATACTGAATAAAGAAAAAGGGAATTAACATAAGATAACGGGGATAAAAAAATAAAAAAAATGAGATGGCCACAGTGCTTATACAATAACTAATAAGTATTTATGAATTTTCAAAAGTTACAAACTCACACCGTCCAGTATCCTACACGGCCCTTCCCACGCCCTTCGTCCAATACTTCCGTGTGCAGCATAAGGCCGAAAGCCCCTTATGTGTGCAGTGACAGCCTCTCTCCGAAGGGCGCACCGCGAGGCCTGCAATCCCTCTTCCTAGACCACCTTCCTGTCTTTCTTTGTCCAAGCTTAACTAACTAACACAATAACACCTGCGAGAACTTTAGTGCCACAGAGTCAATTGGTGATAGAAAACTATAAATTGTAACCCCTGACTTAGCTGTTCTTTTTTTTTTTACTTGCGTCTTGGTTATGTGCAATGTTCGAGGCTGCAGGTACGCGACGCTGCCACGGGAGGAGGTCAAGGAGGTCAGGTCACGGGCTCACTTCGGATTGCTACATATAGTCTTGTATGTGCAGGGTAAAATGAGGTGATAACAAGTGGTTTTACGTGTTGTGCTAAAAGGCGATCTGTTATGCTCTCTTCTTCGCCCAGTATGAAGTGAAGAAAGAAGCAAAGGGATGGGAGAGGGATTGAGGTAAAGGAGAAAGGGGAAGAAAGGAATAAAGTGAAACGAAGGAATAAATTATGAAAAATACTACCGGAAGAGAGGGGAAAGGGAGAAGTGTAAAGGGAGGAGAGGAGAGGGAGTGTGCCTGCGAGCGTGAGTGTCATGCTGTGGTCACGTTCATTGTTCATCTTGACACACTAAACTTCATTGTACATTACGGTGTGTTTGTGTGTTTGGTGGTGAACGGACACATCACTACCACCACCACCATCATCATGGCCAGCCAGCAAGGGTGATGCAATATTTATTTATTTCGGTACGCTCTAAATTACATGTTTTTTATGGTTTGTTTTTCATTTGTTTTTCAATTTATAGATACGTGTTTCTTTTTTTCTCAACTGTTTCCATTACTTTTTTTTTTCCCCAATTAATTTCCCCGTTTTAATTGTTTCCATCATTATTTTTTCCTCTTTCCTCCACCTACACACTAAAAAAAAGACCTTCAAAATTAATGGGTGTTTATTTTTAAGGACAGTTTTGTCACTTTATTTTTTCCCTTCACACGTGTAATACCAGTGAGTCATCGATGTTTTTTCTCTCCCTTTTTTTCAGTGGCGTTGTGATTTACTGAGTGTGAGGATGTTGTATTTGTTGACGGGTTTTGTTCATTATTTTGTACAGAGGAAGGGGAGTAGTGGGGAGGGGGAGAGGAGCAGGAGGAACAGGAGGAGTAAGATGAGGTGGAGGAGTGATAGGAAGCTACTACTACTATTACTACTATTTTTACTACTACTACTACTACTACTACTACTACTACTACTACTACTACTACTACTACTACTACTACTACTACTACTATTACTACTACTACTACTACTATTACTACCACACCTGGGACCATTACGCCCACAAGGACAACATGAGCTTAGCGTGAAGACATGTTGATCACCACAAAAAACATTAGGAAGTGAGACGTGGGTTTTGGCGGTAATGATAAGTGTTGATGACGCTCGTTCATCCTCCTCTTACTCTTAGGGCAGCGTCTCTGAAACTGAGGTACTACGCTTAGCTTATTCCCAGAGGTACACAGAGGTATATATAGACAAGGCTTATTTAAGGTACGGAAAGAATTTTGATCTGCCCTTCACCTGTACGCCTTTCTCATAGTAGGAAAAAACAGTACAGAGGAGTGGTTCCCCATCTTCCTTGCCTCCTGAGTAGCCTTCTCTTATGACGTGCAGGGAATAAGGTAGCAATAGTCTCCCAATTTGGACGGTGATGTTGATAATAGTAAAACATGAAGAAAAAACATACAAGCTACGTATATTGTAAAGGTTTTGAATATTATGAGAGAGAGAGAGAGAGAGAGAGAGAGAGAGAGAGAGAGAGAGAGAGAGAGAGAGAGAGAGAGAGAGAGAGAGAGAGAGAGAGAGAGAGAGAGAGAGAGAGACTAACTTAGTTTCTTTTCCTCCTCCTCCTCCTCCTCCTCCTCCTCCTCCTCCTCCTCCTCCTCCTCCTCCTCCTCCTCCTCCTCCCCCTCCTACTCCCCCTCCTCTTCTTCCTCCTCCTCCTCCTTCTCCTCATTGCTAGTAAGAGGAGGCAGAATTAAGCTTACACACACACACACACACACACACACACACACACACACACACACACACACACACACACACACACACACACACACACACACACACACAAACAAACATGCATATCAGTCACGCTCTCACGCCCACAATGCTTCAGGGACACACGCCCACACCACTACCACCATCACCACCACCATTACTATACCCCCACCACACCACTACTACCACTGCCGCTATCAGTACCACCGCCACCAATCACCACCACCATCACCATCACCACCACCACCACCACCACCACCACCACCACCACCACCACCACCACCACCACCACCACCACCACACCACCACCACCACCACCACCACCACCACTACCACCACACTCATTTTTATTTATCATTCAGTTGCGAAGATTTTTAACATTTTATTTATTAATTTTTATAGATTACTTTTTCCTTTTTTTTCTTCTACATCAATGTTTTCCTCTTTTCTCATCGAGTCTCAATGCGTCACTGTCTTCTCATTTTATGTTCGATCTGTTATTGTTTATATATATTTTTTATTTTTGTATTAATCTCGGTCAGGACAAAGGAGTAATTAGTGTGTGTGTGTGTGTGTGTGTGTGTGTTACAAGTCACGTGCTGAGGAATGATATGTGTGCTACTGTGCTCTTTGTTTTATGAGTATCCTTTTTCTCTCTCTCTCTCTCTCTCTCTCTCTCTCTCTCTCTCTCTCTCTCTCTCTCTCTCTCTCTCTCTCTCTCTCTCTCTCTCTCTCTCTCTCTCTCTCTCTTTCGTCCTGTTGTGATGTATAAAATGATTGAATTTAATAATGATAATGAAAATGCTTGTAATTTTCAAGGTCAGATGCACACATACAAGGCACGCCTCTCCTCCCTCCCCCCTCCCTCTCTTCTCTCCAACCCCCTCACCAGTCCCTCTCCCCAATATCCCCTCCCCCTTTATGTCACCCTCCCCTCCATACACCCCTTTCTTGTCTCCTTTCCCCTCCACGCCTCTCCTTCTTGTCTCTTCCCCCACCTCCCTCACTCTTTTTTTCCCTTCCCCTTTACCCCTTTACCCCTCCCTTGTTCTCTTTCCCTCCATGGTTCCCCTCTCTTCTCTCTCCCTAACGCTCTCCTACTCCCCTCTCCCCTCCTACTGCCTCCCCTTTTCCTTCTCTTCATGTCTCCCTTTGCTTTCCCTTCCCTTTGTTTTGTATTTTTTATCTCCTCCTTATTTCAGATTTTCCTTCTGTTCCTCCTGTCACCTCCCATGTCATTTCCTCTCCTCATTTTCCCTTTTCCTCCCTTAGGTCCTCCGCCCCCTCCACACACTCCTCATCTCTATGTACACACACCCTTCCGCCCTATGTAACATACACATGTAAATACACACACGCACACTCCATCATATAACATACATGTGTACATACTCATAAAGTCTTTTTTTTATTAATGCAAGTTCCATCTCATTACATGATATATTCACACACACACACACACACACACACACACACACACACACACACACACACACACACACACACACACACACACACACACACACACACACACACACATACAGCCCCCTCCCACCCTTCCTTCCATAGTCCCCTTTCTCCCCCCTTTCACTTCTCCCTCCTCACATACATACTCCTCTCCTACTCTGCTCCCAGCCTCCCACGGCCTCCCCTCATGACCTTATGCAAGGACAGGTGGCGTGGCGAGGCTCCGTAATAACGCGTTGGTGAGGTGTTCCGTGAGGCTGGCAGCTGCCGCTTGAAGGTTACCAATGCGAGGCTGGAACGATTTGAAAGGAAAAGTAAAGTTAGGCTGAAACCATGCGGGAAAAGGAGATGATGGAGTATTTTGAAGCGATGAAGGATAGAAGGGTGAAGTAATGATGGAAATATAGATAATAAGAATGACGGAGAAGAGCGGTTAAGAAGAGTATAAGAAATATGAAAATGAATTGATCGTAATAATCTGGAAGAAAATTATACTGAAATGGTTTATAAAGACATTCATGATTGGAAAAAAAGATGAAGATATAATATAAAAAATAACATTATTATGATGCACCAGTGTTACGTGGAATTAAACCGGAATAAATTATGTGAGAGAAATTATAACGAAACCAGAAATGAAAGTAAAAGTGGCAAAAAGGGATTGCCAACCTCGACTAAAACGATGAATTTTAAATGATATTGAATAATTAGGAAAAAGTATACATAGAAGAATAAAAAAAAGCATATGTAAGACTGAACCTAGACTTATACCGCTGAAAAGACGCCTCGAGAAACACTGATTCTTCTCTTCCTCTTTTTTTTCTTCCTCCTTCTCTTCGTCTTCCTCAGCATCCCCTTACATTTCCCACTTCATCTTTTTTGTTTTGCTCTGTTCTGTTCTCCTCTCCTCCTCCTCCTCCTCCTCCTCCTCCTCCTCCTCCTCCTTCTCCTCCTTCTCCTCCTCCTCCTCCTCCTACACTTACACTTACATCAGTATCGCCTCCTGTTTCCTCTTAATCATCATCATAATTTGTTCCTTCTTTCTTTTCTTTTTTTTTCACTTTTCTTTTCTATTATCACTTCATCTTGAACTTTTTATATATATATATATATATATATATATATATATATATATATATATATGTATATATATATATATATATATATATATATATATATATATTTATTTATTTATTTATTTTTTTCCTTGCATCACCTTCAGCTGTGTTCATTACATGTATCAGCCTTGTGTTTTGTTAGCTTTCCCTTTGACTTTTCCTTCCTTTCCCGCCACCACACCGTCCCTCCCCATCCTCTGTCGTCGCCTTGCACCTGTTGTGGTCACGTGATGGTGTGCGTCACGAGACACGCATGGCACCTGTCACTGGTCTCATACAAAGGATTCTATACTTTATATATTCTTATTCCAGGAAATTTCATGGATCGTAATCAAAGATCTTCGTAGACCAATGGATAGATTAATTTGTCTTCGTTCCTCAGCCGTGACTCTGACGTACGTAAATAGACTAGATATTCACGGGGTATCACATGGAAACTTTGAACACAAGTCTTTTTATTTATGTTTACAGCAGGCCTAAATTTGTTGATGCAGGGCTTCTTAGGAGATAAAAAAATACCACTCACGTACCGTAAATCAGAAAAGAAAAGAAAAGAAAAACGCGCACAACATACATTACTTTTGATATCCACGCCAATACAAACACAACTTCATAACTTCACCCATTGCTTACACATCACCTACGTAGTACGTACTACATACAAACATACATCCCTTGTGAATATATAAATCACATCTAAACTTACGCACACCCATTGCAAAAAATGCAATACGCAGGAGTAGGAAAAAAAGGAGAAATGTAATATATGTAGACCATTGCTTATTTTGAGGTACGACAACCCGTCACGAGACCCGCCTCCAATGACCTTGACCGCCATCGCAATATCACTATACTATATACCGCCCGCCGCCACGCTCCGAGGCTGTCCCCGCCGGCATCCACCCTCACCCCACCCCGCCCCCCTGCCTCCCTCCCTCACCTTCATGCTTTGAGGCTAGACTAGAGGCTGATGGCTATATGTTGGAAGGTCGGGATAGGCGGTGAAGCTGGTTCATGCAAGAAGTTTAGTATTATTGTGTAACTTACGGTGTTGAACTTACGATTTTAGATTGCGATACTAACTTGCGATACTAACTTACGATAGTAACTTACGGTATCAACTTACGGTACTAGATTACAATATCTATTTACAGTATCAAATTACGCTATTAACTTACTATTGTAACTTACGGTATTAACTTACAGTATTAACTTAAAGGCATCAACTTAGCGGTATTAACATAAAAATAGTGAACATTTTTAACTCGCCTTAGAGAAGCATAGAAACAAGTATAAATCATATGGACATGTAATGTATCTAATGCCATACTATTTCGTAACTCCTTAACTCCTTCACAACTCCTTTACAACTCCTTTACAACAACTTCCACCCTACACAACGCACCCAACACCACCATCATGCAACCATAACAACAAAAAAGAAAGCTAAAAGTATGGCAAAAGTATGTCACAAAACTATGCAATGAAATGCTGTCACGCGGTCTCCTTAAATTGCACCCTTAAGGAGGCGTGAATATCCTAAAAAGGCAAGGGAGGGAGGCCATGCGTGGGAAGGGGAAAGGGAAAGGGAAAGAGGAAGGGGAAGGGGAGGTGTGAAGGGTCCCATCATCATCATCATCATCAACCTCGGTTTTTACTCCCTGACAAGGCTGATGCTCGATTTTCATGCATTTTCTTAATATTTTGTTTATGCTCTCCTCTGTGAGTGGTTAACCTTTATTTATTTATTTGTGTATTTTGAGGCTTCACATTGTATTTTCCTTCATGTTCGTTTGTTCGATATGATTTGATTATCTCTTGTAATCTATTTTTAGCTAATTTACAGTAATAATTCGTGAAAATAGGGACACTCCTGACAACATATAAAGATATTTCGTTCGACTTTGTACGGTTTCCAGATTGGAATTTCTGAACGAAAATCAACGTTAACCCATTCAGTTCTTGCGGCACACCGTATGTGCCAGCAGCGTCTCCCTCTCCTGTGTTTGCGGCACGACGTCTGTGCCAAGATCTTTATATCATTCCCATGCATATACCAAACGTATGATGACAATAAGTATAGGCCAGTGTAACAACTTTTATCATTATTTACAAATTTCTATTGTCTTATGTATCAGAATTACCGTTCCTATGAGTATTTATGTGATATTCAATAGATAATTTTACGGTACGATAACTGCGGTTTGGCAACACCGCCGGCAGCAATATATAACCGTCGCTCCGTCGGCCGTCAGCGACGGGCTCTTCTAGCTAGCATTAGATATTGGATATTGAAAATATTGGAAATATTGGAAATATCATTGCAGCATCTGATACACCTAATTAAACTGTACAACTGTCATTATGAATATTTGTTTTATGACTAATAATTACGCAGTAAAATGAAACTTAATATTTATATATAAACATGACATTCCTCCTCATTTTCCCGAAAGCTATTAGAGATATTGGAAATATCATTGCAGCATCTGATACACCTAATTAAACTGTACAACTGATATTATGAATATTTGTTCTATGACTAATAATTACGCAGTAAAATTAAACTTAATATTTATTTAAAAACATGACTTTCCTCCTCATTTTCTCGAAAGCTATTAGAAATATTGGAAATATCATTGCAGCATCTGATACACCTAATTAAACTATACAATTGATATTATGAATATTTGTTCTATGGCTAATAATTACGCAGTAAAATGAAACTTAATATTTATATAAAAACATGACTTTCCTCCTCATTTTCTCGAAAGCTATTAGAGATATTGGAAATATCATTGCAGGTTCTGATACACCTAATTAAACTGTACAACTCTCATTATGAATATTTGTTCTATGACTAATAATTACGCAGTAAAATGAAACTTAATATTTATATAAAAACATGATTTTCCTCCTCATTTTCTCGAAAGCTATTAGAGATATTGGAAATATCACTGCAGCATCTGATAGACCTAATTAAACTGTAAATTTGACATTATGAATATTTGTTCTATGACTAATAATTACGCAGTAAAATGAAACTATATATTTATATAAAAACATGACATTCCTCCTCATTTTCTCGAAAGCTATTAGAGATATTGGAAATATCATTGCAGCATCTGATAGACCTGATTAAAATCTACTACTGTCATTATGAATATTTTCACTAGTACTAATAAATACTGAATTTTACTTTTTTAAAAATTAATTTCTTCCTCGTTTTCTCGAAAGCTATTAGAGATATTGGAAATATCATTGCATCATCTGATACACCTAATTCAACTGTACAACTGATATTATGAATATTTGTTCTATGACTAATAATTACGCAGTTAAATAAAACCGTATTTTTATATAAAAAAATGATTTTCCTCGTCATTTTCTCGAAAGCTATTAGAGATATTGGAAATATAATTGCAGCATCTGATAGACCTAATTAAATTGTACAACTGATATTATGAATATTTGTTCTATGACTAATAATTACGCAGTAAAATGAAACTTAATATTTATTTAAAAACATGACTTTCCTCCTCATTTTCTCGAAAGCTATTAGAGATATTGGAAATATCATTACAGCATCTGATACACCTAATTAAACTGTACAACTGTCATTATGAATATTTGTTCTATGACTAATAATTACTCAGTAAAATGAAACTTAATATTTTTATATAAACATAACTTTTCTCCTCATTTCCTCGAAAGCTATTAGAGATATTGAAAATATCATTGCAGCATCTGATACACCTAATTAAACTGTACAACTGTCATTATTAATATTTGTTCTATGACTAATAATTACGCAGTAAAATGAAACTTAATATTTATATAAAAACATGAATTTCCTCCTCATTTTCTCGAAAGCTATTAAAGATATTGGAAATATCATTGCAGTATCTAATAGACCTAATTAAACTGTAAAACTGAAATTATGAATATTTGTTCTATGACTAATAATTACGCAGTAAAATGAAACTTTATATTTATATAAAAACATGACTCTCCTCCTCATTTTCTCGAAAGCTATTAGAAATATTGGAAATATCAATGCAGCATCTGATACACCTAATTAAACTGTACAACTGTCATTATGAATATTTGTTCTATGACTAATAATTACGCAGTAAAATGAAACTTAATATTTATTTAAAAACATGAATTTCCTCCTCATTTTCTCGAAAGCTATTAAAGATATTGGAAATATCATTGCAGCATCTGATACACCTAATTAAACTGTACAACTGATATTATGAATATTTGTTCTATGACTAATAATAACGCAGTAAAATGAAACTTAATATTTATTTAAAAACATGAATTTCCTCCTCATTTTCCCGAAAGCTATTAGAAATATTGGAAATATCATTGCAGCATCTGATACACCTAATTAAACTGTACAACTGTCATTTTGAATATTTGTTTTATGACTAATAATTACGCAGTAAAATGAAACTTAATATTTATATAAAAACATGACTTTCCTCCTCATTTTCCCGAAAGCTATTAGAGATATTGGAAATATCATTGCAGTATCTGATACACCTAATTAAACTGTACAACTGTCATTATGAATATTTGTTCTATGACTAATAATTACGCAGTAAAATTAAACTTAATATTTATATATAAACATGACTTTCCTCCTCATTTTCCCGAAAGCTATTAGAGATATTGGAAATATCATTGCAGCATCTGATACACCTAATTAAATTGTAAAACTGATATTATGAATATTTGTTCTATGACTAATAATTACGCAGTAAAATTAAACTTAATATTTATTTAAAAACATGACTTTACTCCTCATTTTCTCGAAAGCTATTAGAGATATTGGAAATATCATTGCAGCATCTGATACACCTAATTAAACTCTACAACTGTCATTATGAATATTTGTTCTATGACTAATAATTACGCAGTAAAATGAAACTTAATATTTATATATAAACATGACTTTCCTCCTCATTTTCCCGAAAGCTATTAGAGATATTGGAAATATCATTGCAGCATCTGATACACCTAATTAAATTGTAAAACTGATATTATGAATATTTGTTCTATGACTAATAATTACGCAGTAAAATTAAACTTAATATTTATTTAAAAACATGACTTTCCTCCTCATTTTCTCGAAAGCTATTAGAGATATTGGAAATATCATTGCAGCATCTGATACACCTAATTAAACTGTACAACTGATATTATGAATATTTGTTCTATGGCTAATAATTACGCAGTAAAATGAAACTTAATATTTATATAAAAACATGAATTTCCCCCTCATTTTCTCGAAAGCTATTAGAGATATTGGAAATATCATTGCAGCATCTGATACACCTAATTAAACTGTACAACTCTCATTATGAATATTTGTTCTATGACTAATAATTACGCAGTAAAATGAAACTTAATATTTATATAAAAACATGATTTTCCTCCTCATTTTCTCGAAAGCTATTAGAGATTTTGAAAATATCACTGCAGCATCTGATACACCTAATTAAACTGTAAAACTGACATTATGAATATTTGTTCTATGACTAATAATTACGCATTAAAATGAAACTATATATTTATATAAAAACATGATATTCCTTCTCATTTTCTCGAAAGCTATTAGAGATATTTGAAATATCATTGCAGCATCTGATAGACCTGATTAAAATCTACTACTGTCATTATGAATATTTTCACTAGTACTAATAAATACTGAATTTTACTTTTTTAAAAATTACTTTCTTCCTCGTTTTCTCGAAAGCTATTAGAGATATTGGAAATATCATTGCATTATCTGATACACCTAATTCAACTGTTAAACTGATATTATGAATATTTGTTCTATGACTAATAATTACGCAGTAAAATAAAACCGTATTTTTATATAAAAACATACTTTCCTCTTCATTTTTTCGAAAGCTATTAGAGATATTGGAAATATAATTGCAGCATCTGATACACCTAATTATTCTGTACAACTCTCATTATGAATATTTGTTCTATGACTAATAATTACGCAGTAAAATGAAACTTAATATTTATATAAAAACATGACTTTCCTCCTCATTTTCTCGAAAGCTATTAGAGATATTGGAAATATCATTGCAGCAGCTGATACACCTAATTAAACTGTACAACTGATATTATGAATATTTTTTCTATGACTAATAATTACGCAGTAAAATGAAACTTAATATTTATTTAAAAACATGAATTTCCTCCTCATTTTCCCGAAAGCTATTAGAGATATTGGAAATATCATTGCAGCATCTGATACACCTAATTAAACTGTACAACTGTCATTATGAATATTTGTTCTATGACTAACAATTACGCAGTAAAATGAAACTTAATATTTATATAAAAACATAACTTTCCTCCTCATTTTCCCAAAAGCTATTAGAAATATTGGAAATATCATTGCAGCATCTGATACACCTAATTAAACTGTACAACTGTCATTATGAATATTTGTTCTATGACTAATAATTACGCAGTAAAATGAAACTTAATATTTATATAAAAACATGACTTTCCTCCTCATTTTCCCGAAAGCTATTAGAGATATTGGAAATATCATTGCAGCATCTGATACACCTAATTAAACTGTACAACTCTCATTATGAATATTTGTTGTATGACTAATAATTACGCAGTAAAATGAAACTTAATATTTATATAAAAACATGATTTTCGTCCTCATTTTCTCGAAAGCTATTAGAGATATTGGAAATATCATTGCAGCATCTGATAGACCTAATTAAAATCTACTACTGTCATTATGAATATTTTCACTAGTACTAATAAATACTGAATTTTACTTTTTTTAAAATTACTTTCTTCCTCGTTTTCTCGAAAGCTATTAGAGATATTGGAAATATCATTGCATCATCTGATACACCTAATTCAACTGTACAACTGATATTATGAATATTTGTTCTATGACTAATAATTACGCAGTAAAATAAAACCGTATTTTTATATAATAACATGAATTTCCTCGACATTTTCTTGAAAGCTATTAGAGATATTGGAAATATAATTGCAGCATCTGATAGACCTAACTAAACTGTACAACTGATATTATGAATATTTGTTCTATGACTAATAATTACGCAGTAAAATGAAACTTAATATTTATTTAAAAACATGGCTTTCCTCCTCATTTTCTCGAAAGCTATTAGAGATATTGGAAATATCATTGCAGCAGCTGATACACCTAATTAAACTGTACAACTGATATTATGAATATTTTTTTTATGACTAATAATTACGCAGTAAAATGAAACTTAATATATATTTAAAAACATGAATTTCCTCCTCATTTTTCCGAAAGCTATTAGAGATATTGGAGATATCATTGCAGCATCTGATACACCAAATTAAACTGTACAACTGTCATTATGAATATTTGTACTATGACTAACAATTACGCAGTAAAATTAAACTTAATATTTATTTAAAAACATGACTTTCCTCCTCATTTTCTCGAAAGCTATTAGAGATATTGGAAATATCATTACAGCATATGATACACCTAATTAAACTGTACAACTGTCATTATGAATATTTGTTCTATGACTAATAATTACTCAGTAAAATGAAACTTAATATTTTTATATAAACATAACTTTTCTCCTCATTTCCTCGAAAGCTATTAGAGATATTGGAAATATCATTGCAGCATCTGATACACCTAATTAAACTGTACAACTGTCATTATTAATATTTGTTCTATGACTAATAATTACGCAGTAAAATGAAACTTAATGGTTATATAAAAACATGAATTTCCTCCTCATTTTCTCGAAAGCTATTAAAGATATTGGAAATATCATTGCAGCATCTGATACACCTAATTAAACTGTAAAACTGATATTATGAATATTTGTTCTATGACTAATAATTACGCAGTAAAATTAATCTTTATATTTATATAATAACATGAATTTCCTCCTCATTTTCCCGAAAGCTATTAGAGATATTGGAAATATCATTGCAGCCTCTGATACACCTAATTAAACTGTACACTTGTCATAATGAATATTTTTTCTATGACTAATAATTACGCAGTAAAATGAAACTTAATATTTATATAAAAACATGACTTTCCTCCTCTTTTTTTCGAAAGCTATTAGAGATATTGGATATATCACTCCAGCATCTGATACACCTAATTAAACTCTACAACTGTCATTATTAATATTTGTTCTATGACTAATAATTACGCAGTAAAATGAAACTTAATATTTATATAAAAACATGACTTTCCTCCTCATTTTCCCGAAAGCTATTAGTAATATAGGAAATATCATTACAGCATCTGATACACCTAATTAAACTGTACAACTGTCATTATGAATATTTGTTCTATGACTAATAATTACGCAGTAAAATGAAACTTAATATTTATATAAAAACATGATTTTCCTCCTCATTTTCTCTCTCTCTCTCTCTCTCTCTCTCTCTCTCTATATATATATATATATATATATATATATATAGATATATATATATATATATATATATATATATATATATATGTATATATATATATATATATATATATATATATATAAATATATATTATATATATATATATATATATATATATATATATATAAATGTATATATATATATATATATATATATATATATATATGTATATATATATATATATATATATATATATATATATATATATATGTATATATATATATATATATATATATATATATATATATATATATATATATATATATATATATATATATATATGGTGATGTGGGTGGTGTATCATACGTCTGGCAACGCGCTTCCCTCGTATTATGGCTTTGAAATCGTTTTGTATTCAACTTCAATGCAGTATAACTTATGTAACTTAAGACTAAACGAAGTGTTGATGCTACTGTTCAAATCGGATAAACCAGGAGATATTTACTATCCTAAGCATATTATTCAATGTATAGATTGAAAAATCATAAATTATTAAATCACAGGCGATACAAGAAACTTTTTTCATTATCACGGTGAATGGGTTAACGACGACAACACTTCCCATTCATTACTCCACCTTGTCCTCTGCGTCAATCGTGTCGGTCGTACCCTATTCATTCATTCTCGTACTTAACTAACCTCGTAAATTTTCTTGTACTTTATGCGCCTGGCTTGCCTTTGTTAAGCGTTTCCTGGTTTGGAAGGTGTACTTTAGTGTTCATTGTTCATGCCTTGTCTCTTTTGAAAATACTTATAATGTTGAGAGTTTTATATTTATTTTGTTTTTAATCTTTAATATACTGGCGGTGGGAAGAATCGACTTCCTCTTCATGATCCTCTTCCTCCCCCCTTTCCTGTGTCCTTGGCCGTGTTCCGTTTATCCGTGTTCACCGTGGCCACCTGCATGCAGGCTTGGGGTGGGGGGAGGTGAATGTTGACCGTCCAGGGATTAGAGAGCCGGAGTTATACAAAATCCCTTTAATGAGAATCAGCTTTGGTGGGAGGCTTCTGCGCAGGCGCACAGGAGTGGCGAGGAACCCAAACACAAGTTTCAGTCAGTACATCGATCTTTGCTGTTTGAGAGGTTGTTTCCCAGGTGTTATGGCATGTAAGTATTCTCATACACAGAGAGTGCCTTATAGTTGCTTAACACATGTTTTAAGGTTCCAGCAAAGCTGTAAAACAAGATAAATGAAAGAGATAAATCAGGCTACCATGGAGGCTGTGTATATACGAATGTAGTAATTTTAACAGGCTGATTTTAAGACCTTTGATTCAGTGTTAGTTGATGTAATAACTGTTATTGAATATGAGTGTCTCAGTGTTATATGTAGCATGTGTTACCTTAGAAAAACAATTTCGAGCGGGAAAGGGATTTTGCATAACACCGGAATCAGGGGATGAGAGGAGTGGGGAAGGAAGATGGCTAAGTAGTTATCATTCACGGCACCCCCCCAAGCCCCATCCCCCCCATCTCTCTCTCTCTCTCTCTCTCTCTCTCTCTCTCTCTCTCTCTCTCTCTCTCTCTCTCTCTCTCTCTCTCTCTCTCTCTCTCTCTCTCTCTCTCTTTCTTTCTCTCTTTCTTTCTCTCTCTCTCTCTCCTTCTCTCTTTTTCCTGCTCGGCCGTGAGACAAAAATGTTTGCCTCGACGCATTCCTTCTCTGCCTCAATTACCCTTGACACTCATCTCTTGTGTATTTATGGCGCCACAGTGGAGGGGATGGGGGAGGGACGGGGAGAGGGCTGGAGGAGTGATGGGAAGGAGAGAAAGAGCTGCATTCCTGCCTCATCATTCAATCATTCATTCATCATCATCGTCTATGCCAGAATACCACAACAAAACCTTCTATCTCTCTCCATCTAGTTTTTCCTCTGCCTTCTATTATCATATCTAGGTTGCCATTCTGTTACTCTAATTGTCCGTCTAATATCTGTTCCTATCTCTTCATGTTAAGCCAAACAATCTATACATTCCCCTTTGGACACACTTGAGTTTTCGTTCCAGGCTTTTCTTAAGACTCCATGTTATTAAAACTGATTCAATAAACTAGACGCTCAAATGTTCTGTCCTAAGTGGGTACATATCCAAAATATCATAATACTTCTACTTCTACTACTACTACTACTACTACTACTACTACTACTACTACTACTACTACTACTACTACTACTACTACTACTACTACTACTACTACTACTACTGCCAATATACTGATTCCACACAAATGCAAATACGAGAGAGAGAGAGAGAGAGAGAGAGAGAGAGAGAGAGAGAGAGAGAGAGAGAGAGAGAGAGAGAGAGAGAGAGAGAGAGAGAGAGAGAGAGAGAGAACAATTCTTTTTGAAGGACTATTAAGAAAAAATTGTACCTTGGAAAGAAGGGGGGGAGGGGGCCACTACACGTGTAACCTATTATTATTGCTATTATTTATTTATTTCTTCTTCTTCTTCTTCTTCTTCTTCTTCTTCTTCTTCTTCTTCTTCTTCTTCTCCTCCTTCTCCTCCTCCTCCTCCTCTCTCCTCTTCTCCTCCTCCTCCTCCTCCTCTCCTCCTCCTCCTCCTCCTCCTCTTCCTCTCCTCCTCCTCCTCCTCTCCTCCTCCTCCTCCTCCTCCTCCTCCTCCTCCTCCTCCTCCTCCTCCTCCTCCTCCTCATCTATCTTCTCTCTACTTCATTTTCATGTGTACCTTAAAATACGTACAAGCATGTGCATCTGTGTGCGTTTAGTGCCAGGAAATGAAAAGGGATGGGAGCACGTCCGGCCATGTGAGTGTGTGTGTGTGTGTGTGTGTGTGTGTGTGTGTGTGTGTGTGTGTGTGTGTGTGTGTGTGTGTGTGTGTGTGTGTGTAAGAGAGATTGAGAGAGAGAGAGAGAGAGAGAGAGAGAGAGAGAGAGAGAGAGAGAGAGAGAGAGAGAGAGAGAGAGAGAGAGAGAGAGAGAGAGAGAGAGAGAGAGAGAGAGAGAGAGAGAGTGAGAGAGAGAGTGAGTAAAATGTAATAATGAACAACCTACCTAATGGAAGCACAACAAATAAAAAAAAAAAATTGTATGAAAACTTGTTATTAGTCGTGTGGATGTACTGACACACACACACACACACACACACACACACACACACACACACACACACACACACACACACACACACACACACACACACACACACACACACACACACACATACACACACACAGGGTTTCACAGTCATGTTCACAGGAAAATATACAACACATCATCATTTGCTGACTAATATTTCTTCTTATTTTCAAACACTTTTTCATCGTTACCATGACAACTGATTTACAGGAAAGTGTTGTTTTGTTGTGCGCGTAACTGTTTGCACCCAATTGACGAGTGTTTGCAGCTGGTTTAGTGTGCACAAAATTGCGTGCATTGTAGCGGCAACTATATGCATTTAAAGGGATATGCCTCGCTGTGTCTATAACGGTTGGCATAAAACAAAAATAGTGTAATCCTGTTTTAGGTATAACATTTTACTTTGAATTTTTTTTTTATATCGTGAACAACAGACATTAAATAGGTAGATAAACAAATAAATAAAACATTGTGTTAGCATTAAGAAAAGTGTGTTTTCACATATATAATTCACACATATATTTTTTTATCATGATCACTTTAACATTCCCTAGGCTCAGTTTTCTCTTAGTAATGTTTTTTGTTTGGCTGGAAAATAGTAGTCGAGAGCTTCTTCCTTTCCAGTGATTTATTAATTATCACCTAACTGATTTTGGTAGACAATCAAATGTTATATCTCGCTTATCTAGCAATTTGTTAATTAGTTAATTATACATTTGTCCCATATCTGCATGACACTTGTGAGGGTATTATTTGTTCGACTGTGTATTTCTTTTATATTTCTTTAATTGTCACGAAAACAATGATAACTAGGATCACATAATTCAAACATCTGACTGAATCTACGAGTTACGTGTTTCCGGTTAGTCAGTCAGTCAGTCAGTCAATTAAGAACAACCGTCTTTCAGTAGCCTTGACATCATAACAATCACACACAACAAACTGACTGACGCGGATTGGTTCATACTGGAAACTAGTCCGTATTTTCCGATGTAACTGATAAGAACAAAAACTTTCCAAACAGTGGATAGATACGCCACTATACCATACATTGCACAAACTATAGTAAAAAAAAAGGAGGTTTGGTTGGCTTAATTTAATGACAATAACAGTACGCTGACCACAACAAAGGAAGGGAGAGAGGCGTAGTGAGTGGTGCCGTGAAGCCCCGAGGGACACCACCAGGCTCACCATGCAGGAAAAAGAGGATCTCGTTCCCGTCCCCGCAATGCAACCAACGCCAACCTCAATAAAGGGAAAGGAAAAGAAAACGCACCTAACAAATGTTTGTGAGTGAAATAAAGGAAGTGTTAAAAGCGTATAATTATGTGTAATGTGGTGACGTAAGGAATGTGTGAAAGGGTTAGCATACATACAGTCCAATCAGAAATGCTTTGTAAACTTTGGTCAAACTAATAACTATTTGACGAATCTTCTGAATAAATAGTTAGATTAATAGATAAATTAGGATATAATACTGCGTTTCCTCGTCTTGAAATAACGTATGATAAAATACACGTGATGTACAATGATAATTAACCATACGCCAGCCATTTCATGCTGCACCTTTCACGGAAATGAATAACTAAATGAATAACCGAAACAACAATCCCAGTTATCATTGCCTTAACGATGATTTAAGATTGAAATACTACCACTTACAGTTTAGAACTAGTCATAACAAATGAATACTTGGCAACACGATTATATTGCACGTTATGTTCGTCAACATTGAGACATTGAACCAGTCATGAATGTCGGCCAGCAGAGGGCATCAGGATCACCGTGACCCCACACACCACGCCACGTACTTTAATACGGACTTTGGACTATATTAGGAAACAAAAGTGATGCTGCCTTTCTGGTTACGAGCAAACCCACTGATCCTTTTATTTTATTTTATTTTTTCTTCCGTTTTCACATTTAATTATAGATTGATATGGCGAAGACAATGCACATTTCACTCTCTAGTGGTATATAAATAGGGTACATATTCCTATCCCTTTAACTTTCTTGAGATGCCCGGTATAGTTGTTAGGTTACAGGGAAAACTTCAACTATAATTAGATAAAAACCTACTGAAAAAAAACACGAATATAGATGGATAAGTATATAAAAAAGGAAATAAAAAAAATAGATCAAAATTATAGAAGGTCAACCATCCTATACACACAACATAAACACACAGGAAAACAAGGAAAAAACAAAAATACCAGAAGGCCAACAATCTTTTACACATCATAAATAAACACAACAAAAAAAAGTATAGAAGGCCATCTATCTTTAACATCAAAGCTGCCATCATCACATGTATCACAGGAAAATACAAGCCAAGCCAATGTTTGAATATAAGCGATGCGTTACTTAAGCTCGGCCTCCTTACTGCCTTGCCTCAGTGCACTCTGTTGACCTCTCTACCTTCCTTGAAAGTTGACACACACGTAGGACAGACACTCCCACAGTCCTCCTCGCCACGACCTCCCTCAATGTAACTAATAATAATGATGATGATAATAGTTATAATGGTGGTATTGTACAGCATTCACTCAGACTCTTGTTTTTTGTGTGTTTATTTTTCTTATAAGTGAGGCGCCTTAGAAAAGAAATATTTATCTGGTTAGCTCCGGAGTAAATGTGGTGGGGAGTGTTATTGTGGTTTTTGTGCAATGATCTTAGTCTTCTTGTCTATTGTTATTTGATGTTTATTCTCTCTATTCTCTCTCTCTCTCTCTCTCTCTCTCTCTCTCTCTCTCTCTCTCTCTCTCTCTCTCTCTCTCTCTCTCTCTCTCTCTCTCTCTCTCTCTCTCTCTCTCTCTCTCATCAGCCAATCACAACTTCGCTATCGTATGTAACTATATTGTAGTATGTAGTATTTGTTGACCTGAATACCACTCCATATTCTCATTCAATAGAAGCAAACCACTTCATAATTCCTCATCTACTTCACTTTTTTCCATCTTATCTCGAGGAACCACTTTACAATGTTCATGCACTTGTCACTTACTACGTCAACGCTTTTTCAAGTGTTTTGTTTCTCTCCTGCAGATGTTGTGGTCGTGGCTGTGGTGGTCCTCAGTGTGGTCATCCAGGTGCTGGGGATGCCGCAGCTGGGAACAGAGGTGCAGATGGAGGATGAAGGGCTGGTGACGCTCCCAAATGAAACCCAGAATGACGCGACAGAGCTCAAATTGTCTCAGACTGAAGCTGCTCAGACCGACCTCGACCTGATTGACATAACTGAGGCCAACCAGGATGGGACTGAGATGTCTGAGACCAGCACAGAACAAACTGGAGGCTCAGACGCCATTCCAGACCAGATCAGCGAACCAGAACCCATTCCAGACCAGATCAGCGAACCAGAACCCATTCCAGACGTGATCAGCGAACCAGAAACCAGTCCAGACGTGATCAGCGAACCAGAACCCAGTCCAGACGTGATCAGCGAACCAGAACCCAGTCCAGACCACATTGACTTGCCCCACAACAAGCCGACCCAAATTAAGTTTCCGGACTCTGATACAAGTGAAGCTGACGTGCTTGGTTTAGTTCTTAGTGAAAATGATATGACCGAGGACAAACTAAGCGAAGATGAGGCACCTCACCCCGAGCCAAGTGTAGGTGACATGAGTGAAAAGAGTCCAAATGCAACTGATACCCAAACGAGTGAAGATGAAATGCCTGAAGATAACCCAAGCGAAACTAACATGGACAAATCTGAACCAGACGAAGATATGATGTCCGAAGTCAAGCTAAATGAAACGGCAATGTTTGATACCAACGCAAATGAAACTGACATGTCTGAAACTAAACTAGGTGAAACAAACATGACTGTTGAGATGAAGCCCAGTGAAACTGAGGCCGAAAAGGAAATGGATGAAACGAAACCAAAAGAAACTGACATGACTGATACCAAAAAAGGCGAAGACGATCAGCCAGAGACCAAACCAAGCCAAGAAACCACACCAAGCCAGAAAGAGACCACACCAAGCCAGAAAGAGACCACACCAAGCCAGAAAGAGACCACACCAAGCCAGAAAGAGACCAGACCAAGCCAGAAAGACCCCAAGCCCAGCCAAAAGGAGACCAAACCTACTACTAAACCGGGAGGTGCTGACGAGGATAGGAAGAAACAGAGCAGACCGGGTGGAATGGGAACCAAGCCAGACCAAAACAACGCCTCTGACACCAAACAAAACACATCCAGCTGTCGTAAACCTGGTGTTGAGTATCCCATTGGTGAGTATATTATTGTTATTATTATTATCATTATTATTATTATTATTATTATTATTATTATTATTATTATTATTATTATTGGAGGGAAAGTGAGAGAGAGAGAGAGAGAGAGAGAGAGAGAGAGAGAGAGAGAGAGAGAGAGAGAGAGAGAGAGAGAGAGAGAGAGAGAGAGAGAGAGAGAGAGAGAGAGAGAGAGAGAGAGAGAGAGAGAGAGAGAGAGAGAGAGAGAGAGAGAGAGAGAGAGAGAGAGTGACGACTAAAGGTCAGGGATGAGAGAGGGGAGAGAGAGGAAAGGGTGAGGGGAGGAGAGGAAGGGGGGAAGGAGCTTGTCATCATTTCGTAAACCTATGATGTTTTTCATTACTATTATTATTGTTGATGACCTATGCAAGCCCCCTCCTCCTTCCCCCGACTTCCCCTTCCTCTTTCCCCTCCTTTCCCCTTCCCCTTCCCTTACCACCCCTTACCATCTATCACCATCCCGTCAATACTGTCAATTCCCCTCCCCTTCCATCCCCTTGCCATTCCATCCCCATTCTCCTTCCTTCCCCTCCACTCCCAGGCCATCTATGACCTCTCCTTGTGTCCATTGCCCCTTCCACCCCTTCCCCTCGTCCCTTCCCCTCCGTGTGACCTAAAGTAATATTCGGATTCACAAATTTATGTTTCCCTCCTGATCCTCCCAAATTTCCCCTTGTACAGGTAACCCTTCCCCCCTTTAACACTATTTTTTTTCTTCATATGGTGGATTATAGTAACCCTTCCCTAAGCAAAAAGAAAACGGACGTGAGGTAGATCGATTTTGATATGTAGGAATGACTCGAAATTAGTCAAAACTGGTTTAAACTAGTCAGAACCAGAAGTCACATTTATTGTACTTAACAACTACTATTACTTAAGTTATGTTATGTTATGTTAGATTAGGTTAGGTTAGGTTGCATTAGGTTAGGTTAGGATAGGTTAGTAGTATGACCTAACCTAATCTAACCTTACCTAACCTAACCCAACATAACTATCTTCCTTAGGTGCAGCTAGTCATGCCTAGATAATACTAGTTATACACTAGTGCATCGGTTCTGACTAGCTTAAACCAGATCTGACTAATTTCGGGTTTTAACTGTAACACACATATATATATATATATATATATATATATATATATATATATATATATATATATATCAATCAATCATTGGGGGCGTACGCCGAGGGGCGCGTCCCCTCGCCCACCCTCCTATGCCAGCCCAGGCGATTACCCCGAGCAAGTTTGCATGCAGGCCCCATTTCCCATACCAAGTAACTCCCAACAAGAAGCATCGATTTGCCCCAGCCACGACATTTAGATATATGAATATAAAGATATAGATGAATAGATAGATAGATAAACTGATAGGATGATAAATTATAAACAAATCACTGAAGCAAACTAGAATGAACGAATAACAGGCAAGGACAGCGGGCTTACAGAAAGAGATTTTTTTTACTTCTTTTCTCCTCTTTTTTTTCAGTGTTCCCATCAACCATCACCAATACCTTATAACCACTACTATAACACCTTTACACCTTAGTATACAACACTTGCATCCCTTTCCTCACCCTCTCACGACTCCCAGACACCTTACAGTCCCTCACGATCGTCTTTTGTCACCCATCTGCAGGCATAACCTTCGACGAGCTCCGGGCGGCCTTGGAGGAAGCTCGTGTGTTGTTGGTGGACGTGAGACAACCTTGGGAACTGCGGGAGACTGGACGCTTACCCTGGAGCTACAATTTGCCTCGTAAGCGTGTGTCTAGAGAGTGTATCTACTTGTGTGTGTGTGTGTGTGTGTGTGTGTGTGCCTCCGAGTGTCTGTTTCTCTTCCCTTTATATATACATCAGTTTTTTTTTTCCCAACGTTCTCTCCTTTGCCATACAGTTATCTTTGTTCTTGGTATTGATTTTTGAAGTAATGGCCAACTGTATTTTTTGAATGGGAATCTATATTGTTATTTATTTATTTTTTCCAGGTATTGTGTGTGTTTTTTTCTTTTTCTCTCTCTTTTTAGTTTTTTAGTTTGCATCCTTTGCCTTTGTGGGTCACTTAAAGGTGCAGGAAAAGTAGACACTCCTCCAAGTAAAGGGAAGAGGAGGGAACAGCTGGCTTTGTTTCTCCCTTTCCAGCCTTACACCTCCCCTTCCAACCCTGCCCCTTCCCCTCCAGCTCTGTCCCTACCTTTCCAGCCCTTTTCTCCCCTTTCCAGTCCTGTAACTCCCCTTCCAGTCCTTCCCCTTCCATTCAAACCCTGTCCCTGTCTTTTTAGCCCTGTTCCTCCTGTTCCAGTCCTGTCTCTGCCCTTCCAGCCCTTTTCCTCCCCTTCCAGTTCTGTCCCTCCCCTTCCATCCCTGTCCCTGTTCTTTTACCCTTTTTTTCCAGTTCCAGCCCCTTTCCTCCCCTTCCAGGCCTGTCACTCTATTTCCAGCCAAGCCCCTCTCTTTCCAGCTCTATTCCTTTCCTTAAAGACCTGTCACTCACCTTCCAGCGTTGTCCCTCCTCATCCAATCCTGCCTCTCTCCTTCTCCTTCCAGTCTTGTCCTTCTTTCTACCAGTCATCATCATCATCATCATCAGCATATATTTTTTTCCTTACCTTTATCCCCCTTCCAACCGTCCTGCTCCCTCCTAACCCTGCCTGCCCTTCTCGCAATCTCTTTCCATCAACTTTATTCCCATCCTCCTCCAGCCCTTCCCCCCTTCCAACCCTGCATCCCCTTCCAGCAGCCTTGCCTCCCCTTCCAGAAGCTCTGTCCACCTTCCAGCTCCTCTCCCTCCGCTTCCAGTCAAGTTTCTCTTTTTATTTTACTTACACAATATCGATGAGAAGTAGTGTTTAAAAGTAGTATTCACAGACAAAGCAGAAATTAGATTATTGTTGTCAACGAATTCTGTATCAATTGTGTTCCATCCTATTCCTTCTCTTCTCTCTTTCTTCATTTCTTTTCTCCCTCTTCTCTTCTTCCCTGTATCTCCCCTTTGTTCATATTTCCTTCCCTCCCTTTCCTGTTGTACTTTATTTTCCTATTCTCTTACTCGCCCCAATCCCTTCTCCATGTTCCCTTCCCTCCCCTTTCTCCCTACGCGTTTTTAAGCTACTCTCAATTGGCGTGCTTGCATCGTACAGCCAACCATACGTGTTGTACCACCTCCTCCTCTTTAAGACCCGTCATCATTTTGCTATTTGTAGGAATTATTCGAGAAAAAAATATCCTTGAATTAAATGACTGATGAAAAGTAAGGGAAATTATGCATCAAAATGAGCGAAAAATAATGATGTGTTCTCTGTACGTCTGTGTTTGTCTGTTTAGGTTTGTTTGTGTTTGTGTTTGTGTTTGTGTTTGTGTTTGTGTTTGTGTGTGTGTTTGTGTTTGTTTCTCTGTGTGGTTGTGTTATGTTTGTTTGTGTCTATTATTGTTTACCTTGTATTTCCTATTATGTCTTTCGTTTGTCTCTCTCTCTCTCTCTCTCTCTCTCTCTCTCTCTCTCTCTCTCTCTCTCTCTCTCTCTCTCTCTCTCTCTCTCTCTCTCTCTCTCTTGTAACAAAGTAATACACTTCAGCAAAACACACACACACACACACACACACACACACACACACACACACACACACACACACACACACACACACACACACACACACACACACACACACACACACATACAAAGGCCTACATGGCTGTGTATGCTTATGAACTGTACGTGTGTGTATTTTCTATTTGTTTATGAGAGGGTTACGTGGGTGCTAAATGCAGCATGACCTTGTGTGTGTGTGTGTGTGTGTGTGTGTGTGTGTGTGTGTGTGTGTGTGTGTGTGTGTGTGTGTGTGTGTGTGTGTGTGTGTGTGTGCAACCTTCATTCACCTTGCATCCAGAATACTGAAGAGTTAGGAATAATAGGCGTTTCAAGAATCTTCATCCAGCAAAGAGAGAGAGAAATAAGGAAAGAAAGAAAAGAAAAGAAAGTAAATGAAAGATTGAAGAAATAAATAAATAAATGCATCAATAAATAAATTAATGAAAAAAGAAAAAAAAATAGAAATGGAAAAGAGACAAATTAGAAAGAATATAGTTTTGTGTATTTTGTATATTTTCCTTTCTCTTCTATTCTATCTCCTTCACCCACCACCCTTCACTCCCCTTCCCATCCCTTCCCACGGTCCCACACCCCCATTCCCTTTCGTAACCCATTTTCCTATTTCCATTCCTTCTCCCATTCCTCTCCCTTCTCTATTCTCGCTTCGTCCTTCCTCTTTCCCATTTCCTCTTCCCATTTCTCCCCGCTCCGTCCTCTATCTCTCCCCTTTCCCTCTCTCCTCCCCTCGCATCCTCTCACGTCCTATCTCTCTACTAGATTCGGTTGTGATTTTAAAGTTACTGCGCGCAGGAATCTATACACACACACACACTCTCTCTCTCTCTCTCTCTCTCTCTCTCTCTCTCTCTCTCTCTCTCTCTCTCTCTCTCTCTCTCTCTCTCTCTCTCTCTCTCTCTCTCTCTCTCTCTCTCTCAAACACCTTATCCAAACAACCTTAACAAACTTTCCTCCTTCCCTCCATTCCTCCACTCACCATCACTTTCCCTCCCTCCCTCCCTCCCTTCCATAAATCACCATCACTCTCCCCTTTACCCTTCCTCCCAGGTGTCTCTGTGGTACAGTGTTCGACTCGTGACTTAAAGATTGCGAGTTCGATCATGGTTTACGTCAGCCTATTGGCGAGAGAGGTAGCGCTCTTTATGGTCTATAATTACATTGTTTGGGGGATTATTTGATTACTTTTTAATCACTCCTCACTCTATCCTCCTCTCCCTCTGTCCCTCAAATCCCCATAGTCCTCTTTCACCTCTTGAACTCCCCTCCACACTCCCCCATAATCCCTTTTTTACCTTTTCAACCTAAACTCACTCCCAATCCCTCATAATTCTCACCAAGACCCTCATGAAACTCACCACACTCCACTATTTTTTTTTTTATAACTCCCCTTCTCTCCCCTCCTCACAGTCCCTGAAATAGAGGAGGCTGTGGGCCTGAGCGAGAACACCTTCATGGAGCGGTATGGGTTCCCTAAGCCCATGCCCGAGGACACCAATGTAGTGCTGACGTGTAGGTCGGGAAGGAGGATACAGCAAGCGTGGGAGCTGCTGGAGCCCTACGGTTACTGCAATGTCAAGTAAGTGGGCGTGGATGGGCGCGAGTGACACTGGGCGGGGAAGTTGACGTAGACAAAGTGAGGAACAACAGGGAGGCAGGGGAGGGGCGGGAAGGAAAGGTAGGGGTAAGGGTTAGTCTGGAGTAGTGGGTGAGGTTCAACGCATAGGAGGAAGTAGTAAAGGAATGAGAACAATGAGGAGTAATGAGTACGAGGTTAAGGTAAAGAATAATAAAGAGGGAAGCCAAAGAGAAGTGTGTAAGGAACAGAACGGGGTGGAGTAAGATAAGTTTGTAAGGATGATGAATTGGTTGGGTGTCGGTAGGTACTAACTCCATTATTCTTTTTCCTTCTCAGATTGTACTTTGGATCCTACCTGGAGTGGAAGAGTCGAGGTGGCCCGCTGCTGCCCGTTCCCTCCATCCGTAGACCTTTCTAAACACATACACACTTTGCATCGTTTTCGTCCTTCTCGTATTCCTCGTCCTTCAGTTCGTCTTCCTTTGTGTTCTCTCTGTTTTTGAGCGGCTTTATTATTTCGTCACAATCTCTAGCTTTTTATGCTCTCTTTTTAAGTTTTATTTCTCTTCTCATTCTTTCATATTTCTTTGCTTTTATTATTTTCTCATTTTGCATGTCTCACAATAATTGCCTTTTTTTGTTGCATATCTGTCATATGCTTCATTTAGTGAAATTTTTAATGTTGCTGTTATTCTTAAGTAAATCATATTTATTATTTTGTCAACACTATTAGCCTCGACCAAAATACAATAGTCTTCCACAACAATGGTTCGTTTTCTATGTTTAACTCTCAGCTGGGCTACCAATCGACGGCAGTAATTTTTCCCTTACACAGACATTATGGAAGAATTTTGTTTGTCTCATAAAATAAACAAAAGATTTATGTTAATTCATGCACATTATCTGTCAATATTATGAATGTGTCATAAAGAAATAGCTTTAGGTAGTACTTATGACAATTTGTATATTTTTTAATATCTTCCGTCATTGAAATAAAAGGAAAAACATACTATTGTTGAATTTATGTCCTCAATATGTTTAATTTATATATAATAAAGTCATGTGATGAATGAAATGTTGCAGTGTACCACTAAAACCAATACCGAGTCGCTGCCAATGAACGAACATATTAATTGTTTTGTATTATAATTAATGATTTCCAATATCCCCCTTGTCCTGCTTCCCCCCATTGACTGTGAAGGTATTAGGGAAGTTCTTTTTCAATTTTTTCATTCAGCATTATAGTGTCAGGTTATGAGGACGCAGAGATATAAGGGACAGTTGGAATGGCTTCACAAGTTATATTTTCTTTACATAACTTGCATCAAGCCAGTCTTGCCTAAACATGGCATTACGCAATTCAGTGATTCATCCCCAGCCAGTCATCTAGCTTCAGATCAACGTCATACATTGCTTTAGAGAACCGGACACCATAATTAAGTGAGAGTTGCGCAGGTGGACCGCGCACACTCGGACGCGGCGGCAGGACTGTAGAGGCTGCCCTATTTACATGATATTTACTCCCTTTTGAGACACTCAGTGGGCGTGGGCGGCGCGGGCGGGCGAGGGAGAGGTGTGGGCGGTGTATGGGCGGCCGCTCCTCCAGAATGGCGGCTCCTGTGGTAGTGAACGCGACGGCAAAACACACAGCAACTGTAAGTCCCGGCTGACAACCTGCCTTGCCACTAGTTTATGACTTTTTTTTTATTCTAGATGACGGTGACCTCAGGGTTAGGGGGAGGAGGTCAGGGCACTGCTATTTACCGTTGTGGTGGCCCTGACTGTGTCCCCTTAGTCCCAGCACCAAGCGTCTTGTGTCCTGCCTAGACTGACGCATTTATTTTTCATTACATAAAGTGGTGTGGTCAGAGGGGTGAGAAAAATGTGAAACGAGGTCACCTGTGTTAGCCCTAAGCAGGGCCGGCAAGGACAAGGTGGTAGTGGGTATGGCTGCGTCCTGGTCCTGGCTCGGCCCCGTGTGTGTCAATGTGTAGGTTAAGATGTTGTAGTGACTCCAATGTGAAGGCAATGAATTATTTTACTTATTCATGATTGTGATTGGCGTAGTGGTGTGGATGAATCAGAGTTGTGTAGGCAGGGGTTATAGTGCCTTGGTGGTGTGGTGTGACGGTGTCAATACTGAGTAGTGTGGTGGTGTGTGTAGTGTTGTGGTGGTGGTGTGTGGTGGTGTGTGACGCGTCTGCCTGCTCATCAGGGTTCACATCCTTGTCCTGACACCTGGCACTCACCCAACGTGACTATATCCTGTCTTGTAAAGGTGTTTGGTGGTGTCAAATCTTTGCCTTAGGCTGGAAGTGAGCCACTCTTGATGTCATTGTACACTTAGTGTTTTGTGAAAAAATTTACTTTTTTTTTATCCACGCATGACTTTATATGTGCTTGTCATATAAATGTGAGGTGAAATTGTAGATTCAGACAGTGCTCCTTTTCTCTTTTCCTCTTTACCGATGGCCAACAAGCAGCAAGACCTAATGAGTCCTACAGAACCCACTCAAAACATCTGCCATATCTTTACATGTATTAGCTTTGGTAAATTTCCTAATGCCACATACAATCTTTGGTAACATAAGAGTGCTTGGTTTTCGAAACTAAAAGTAATGCCATGTTTTAACCTCCTAACCATGGGGCTTTACCTCCCGTGAACCCCACTCCAATCCCCCATTGGTGTTAAAGTAATCCAAGCATGTCTTGTAACCTTACTGTGTGTATAAGGAAGTCAAATCATACCCTGGGTAAAAATTCGTATGAACTTCACTGTCTGTTTTCAAACAAAATAATTTTTCTGATTGATTTTCATGTGTTTTGAATTCATCTGATATTTGTTTTTTCTGGCGAATCACACTTTTTTTCATAACCCTTTCCCCCATTAAGAGAAAATAGTGATTTCCAAGGAAAACAGACAGCAGATTATTATAAAAAATATCAAAATATATCAGATGATATTAGTTTCATCAACTTAACGATACAGAAGACTGGTAACAAATGTTGAAGATTCGGGTGGGCCTTCACTGCTCCTCCACCAACCTTAGCCTACTCTGGCCTGTCAGTTTTCTATTTTTTATAAACTAATCTAACCTTTTCATTCCTAACTTAACCTAAAAATTAAGGCCATTTCCTAATTCAACCGAATGCCGTGAGAATCTAGACCAGCTTGGGGTTAATAGCTGAAAACACACCTTATTGTGGTCGATTAGAGGGCATACATTTGCATTCATCCACCACAGGTGAGCAAATGACAACTCTGGGAAGAACTCCATGTGCTCTAGATTCTTTCAGAGGCAGCAAGATGGGAGCTTCAGTATGATTGGCTGAAAACAATCATGTGATATACATTAAATTAATTTGATTGGTCCACATTTCCTCCATGGGTGGTGTGCACTGTGACCGAAGCCGAGTGCCTAATGGCAACAAGGACATTTTCCAATTTGTATTTTTATCTCAAAATTTGTTTTGCATCATTTTGACCAAAGTAAGGAGATGAAGTTTGATGGAAGACATATATACTTATCCCTTCTCTGTTCCCTATTTCCCCTCTTGACATCCCTGCTCCCAGTGTACCCTCGTGACATTCATTCCTACCCTTACAAGCTCATGTCTTCCTCCCCACACATCCATTCACATTGTTTCTCTTCTATATTCTCTTCAAGGGTGATGTTAGGTTTTGGTCATCCTTGTCCATTTGACCTTTATCATACCTATTCTCCAATCAATGATGGGGATTCACTGATATAGCATTGATATGCATCCTAGAGGCAGTTGAATTTCTGTGGTTAGATGGTGACTGGCACCGAACTTAACTCAACTGTAGGCAAGTTCAGCTGTGGGGAGTACTCAGAGTTGTGTGTATGATGAGGTAGTCTTGTCTGTGAGTTCCATGTAATGTGTGTCCCTACTTAACTTGAATCCTTGGTTTGTCTGGCACTTCTCAAGCCTGTGTGAACAATGGCAACCTTGAGGTAAATACATGGGCAGCCTTCTCATGGTGTGCCTGGGTGTAGCCAGCTGTGGTCTGAGGTGACAGCTGGTGTAAGAGTCGCTGGCCCAACTAGCCATTAATCACCAGTTATTGCTTGTCATTTATAGGCTTACCGTGGTCACAATCATCCCTGTGTATTTCCCAGCTGTTCTCTTGTTAAGTGTTTGGCTGCTGTCCTTTAAAACCCTATCATAGCCACCTTGGTAGGGATGTATTGCTTCTGTTTATTGATTGGTTGATTGATTTGTGTCTTAGCACATTGAGGCCAGCTTGGTTTATTTGGACCATCAGGGTGGCTCACTCGATCCCTGGTTTTGGCTGATTTGGTCTATTTTATTGAATGAATATATGAATTTCAGCTTAACTGAATATAACCCTTAATGATTTGGACTCGGCCTATTGTAACAAGGGCTGATTGAGCCAGGAAGTGGGCGGAGTTAGCTAGAGCCGAATGAATCAAGGTTTGCATAAGCCAATGTACTTTTATTATTATTATTATTTATCACAAAAGTCACCTTGTCTTATGTTTTAAGTAACTCTTGTGGTGCTTGAAGAGTTGTCACTAATCTGTCACCACCTTTGCAGGTTATCTTCCTCCATGGCCTGGGAGACACTGGGTGAGTACCTAAGTGTTTGTGTTCGTCTCCTTCACTCACACCTGACCCTCACAACATCATTTTTGCCTCCATCTCATACAATTTTAGTGTAAATATTCCAAGGGAGACGTGTATTTCTTATTTTTAGGCTACAGAGCAAGCATCTGGGAGGGAGAGAAAAATGGACGCAGATGCTGATTTAGCAAGAGTAGAGATATGAAATTGCCAGTTTAGATTTTTAGTAAAGGGTAGACCGAGTGTGTTTAATGTGGAGGAGAGGGGCAGGTGAGTGTCATTGAAGAAGAGGGGATAGTTATCTGGAAGGTTATGTCAAGTAGATAGTTGTAGATATTGAGTTTTTGAGGCATTGAACAGAACCAGGTTTGCTCTGCTCCAATCAGAAACTAGTGAAAGATCAGAAGTTAGGCGTCCTATAGCATCTCGCCTTGAATCACTTAATATTTGTTGGGTTTGGCGTCTGTTGTATGACGTTGAAAAATGCAAGGTGGTGTCATCAGCATAGGAGTGGATAGGGCATTGAGTCAGATTTAGATCATTGATGAATAATAGAAAGAAAGTGGGCGATAGGACAGAACCTTGAGGAACACCACTGTTGATATGTTTAGGAGAAGAACAGTGACCGTCCACTACAGCAGCAATAGAACGGTCAGAAAGGAAACTGGAGAGGATAGAATCCGTAGGAGGGTAGTTTAGAAATTAACGATTTATGCCAGACTCTATCAATATTATTTGTTAATGTTCATTGCATTTCACATGTTTACATCCATTCAGTTTTTTAATAAACCCATTGTCTCACACACTCACTGTTCTTTTTCTACAATACTTAACATTCAGCTTCCTGTGAACACCAGATGGTTCCTTTATGTGCTCTGAGTAATTGCTCTCTTGTCCACCCCACTGATGCTTGTATCTTGGCCACAGGCATGGTTGGGCCAGTGCCATGGCGGCCATCGGCTCACCTCACATCAAGTTCATCTGTCCCACCGCGTGAGTAACAGTGTGAGGGAAGGGAAAAGAATGTTACTGTACTTTTTATTGTTGTAGATGAAAGGAAGGAAGGAAGAGAGGAATAGGATTAAAGTGGTGAGGAATTGAAGGAAAAGGCAAGAAGAATGTGTTGCTTGCGCTTTAATCATTAAATAGAAGGGAAGGGTATTGGTATAAATGATAAATGGGGGTAGGTAGATGATTCAGAAAGATGGAGAGTACAAGAGTATAGTGTATGGCCAGGAGCATATGGAGACTCCTTTGTCATGACCAACCCTTGCAGGGAATTTCAATTAGCAGGTTTTAGAGTTGATTTGATGAAGATGGGTTGATGGTAATGGAGGTGATGGTAGACCAATGAATGAGAATAGAAACCTAAGCCTTCATACAATTGTTCACATGACTTATTGTTCTGATGTAGTGGATGAATGGTAGAAACAGTAGCAAGTGAGGTTAGTAAACATTGTAAGTTGTAAGTAGTTTTCCTACATCTTGATGAATGGATTTCAGGCTAAGTAAAGTATGTGTACTCTGTTTGCTTATTTGAAATACTAGTTTGCATCTAGGCTGATGAATGGATATAAGCAAATGTGTTTTAAGGCTCCATGTAACATTTAATGAGATTGTCAGATGGATGAGTGGAATTAATTACTTTTAGTTTGCAGTGCACTTTTAGCTTGGGTAGTCGTGGGGATGAATAGCAAAGAGGAAGTAATCAAGAGTAAAGTTACAGTAGATAAGGGTGAGAGTGGGATTATGATATGGTAAGATTAGAGTAAGAAACATTTTGACATGCAAAGATAAGGGTGACCATGATGTTCTGATATAAGTAAAAGTCAACATACATTATTCATCATTAGTACAGGATATCAGTGACATTTAATGGATCTATTAATGTGTTCATTAAGATATGGAGGAAAGGGAGAGTTATGTCAGGTGACCACTTGAAACGTTTAGTTCTTAACAGTTAAAGTATAACAACAGTATATATATATATATATATATATATATATATATATATATATATATATATATATATATATATATATATATATATATATATACTATTATCCAGTTTGCTTTTGAAATCATGAATATTTCTTGCATTAATTACTTTTGCATCAAGTTTATTCCAAGCTTCTATGCTTCTATATGGGAAGCTGTATTTGTTTATGTCTTGCATGTAGTCGTTATCAGTTTCTTCTCGTGTCCTGTTGTTGTTCTGTCGTCCCACACAAACAGATCATCTCTAAAAAAATTTTCCAGACCTTTTAAGGGTCTATACACTGCTATAAAGTCTCCCCTTTCTCTTCTTTTATCAAGAGTTGGTAGTTTCAGCTGCTCTTTGTAATTTCTCAAGCTTCTTTATATCCTTCTTTTTATGTGGTGACCTAATCACTGCTGCATATTCTAACTTTGATTGAATCAATAATGTGTGTACGTGTGTGTGTGTGTGCATGCACGCTTGTGTGTAGTTAGTTACTTATTGGCTTACAAAGTTTATTTCCTTTTCAGACAAGTGATGGCAGTGACCTTGAATGCAGGGTTCAGGATGCCTTCTTGGTGAGTGTGTGTGTGGGGCAGGGAGGGCAGAGGATGGGGTAGGCAGGAGTTCCCAAGGTGAAGCAACACTTAACACCATTACATTTCCTTTACTCAACAAGCTGGTATTTATAAATTAGAGGAAAGAAAATTGTTTGTTTGACAAATAAATTATACTAGTTTAAATGGAAAATTAATTTTTTAATACAAACTTTTTTCTATAAAAAATCATAAGTTAAAATTTTTACAAAGCTTATAATTAAATTGATAAAAAGTTAATAATTTCTTTCATAAACACTTACCTTTCCATCATATTTATCAATCTTGCTATATTTTTTCTAATTAACATTTGGCTTCCTTAGATTTTCTCACATCCAGACTAACTTTACATCCATCGTTTTTTTTTAGTCCCTACCAATTGATAGTTATAGTTCTTGAATGTTAATAACATGTCATCCTCCTTGCAAGAACATCACATTATTTTGACTCCCTTTGTCTCAAGCCTATCACCGGCTGGATGTTTAGGCCTTGGACTCACTGCTTCCTTAACACCATATCACTATTTCTTTTTAGGTTTTTCCTTTAACTTACCTTTCATTATCCAACTCGTCAAACTTTTATTATTTTTTTATTCTCTGCTGTTGGAAAACCACTTCAGTATTTCCTCATCTGTCCATACCAGGAAGCTGTTTACAAATCATAATCTTATTCTATCTATGACTTAATCTCAAACTACCTTACACCATTGACTGTTTGTTCTCAAGCATTTTATTTACAGTATATTTACTCTCAACCTTGTATTGAACACTCATGTCTCACAGCTACTCAAAACATTACTGTATGGTGGTGGTTTGGTGCAATGAGTTATGTGTTGAATCTAGAACTGTGTATCAGGTTCTAATGGGATTTCAAATATTTCCTCTATTATGCCTTTTAGTTTGGTCAGAGAGAGACGTATAATATAGAAGGTTCTTTCATACCTGATCTGGCCTTCATCCCTTTTGTAGTACCTTTTATACAAACGGAGGACATTCCTACATTTTGTCCTGATATTCTCTAGATAGAGTTGTTGACAATTGTCGTACCAGATGCCCATGTGACTGCTGATAAGTATCTCCTCATCATAGTGTAATATTAAAGAATGAAAGCAAAGCGGATGTCCACAGCAACTCATAACCTGTTTGGCTTCCCTCATGTATTTGGATTGTGATAGAATGGCACTGAAATAATATGAATGAAATTAGTGAAGTTCAAGGTTCAACTGTTCTCATGCCCAGTGTTATTGATTTAGGTTTGACCTCAAGTCCTTGGATGTGGATGGACCAGAAGACGGTGGTGGGATCAAACGTGCGAGGGACAACATCCACACACTGATAGATGAGGAGGTGCGGGCTGGCATCCCCCATGAACGCATCCTGCTGGGAGGATTCAGCCAAGGAGGAGCATTGGCCCTCTACTCCACCTTCACCCACACCAAGAGCCTTGCGGGGGTGGTGGGCCTCTCCTGCTGGCTGCCCCTCAGGGAGGAGTTCCCACAGGTGAGACACTATTGTATTTTAGCTATTAGTGTGTGCACATGGACTACAAGGGAATAAGGGTAATGATATCAACACACTCACACACACACACACACACACACAACACTCTGAAGAAATGGTATGAATTCATCTGGATATACACGGAAGGCATTGATAGATATGTTCTAAAAATGGTTATTTGAGTAAAGAAAAAGAATGAATGGTTTAATTGAAGATGTGAATTAGCAAGATTGGAAAGAGAACAAAACGGAATAAGTGGAGGAAAAAGGAAGAAACTTATGGGAAAAATACAAAACAACTAGAAATGAATATGTAAGAATCCGAAGAGAATAGCTGGCTGGCCACATAACCCTAAATGTATTGTTTGTTCCTAGGCTGCCATTGGCAACACAGGCGCTCCCATCCTGCAGTGCCATGGTGACTGTGATCCCATAGTACCTTACAAGTTTGGCCAAATCACCAGCCAAATCATCAAGAAGTTTGCTGGCAACATTGAGTTCAAGACTTATCGAGGAATGATGCATTCATCCTGTGAGGAGGTGAGGTGATGCACCTCAAGGTGTAGTGCCCTGGTGGCACATTGGAAGGGAATGGCTTGGAGAGAATAATTTAAGAGGTGGTGGTGATGGATAAGGAGATAAAGTTGGTCGTGGAGAAAGAGGATCAGGAAAAGAAAGAGGAGATGTAGAAGTAGTATGAAATGTAGTTGGAAATTCAGGACAAGTGATAGATGGATTTGAGATTATAGTTGTAACCTTTAGAATGGATTAGAGGGCAAGGCTTAGTAACCCAAGTCATATCAGTGTACTGGCCACACTTGCTGTCAGCTGCTTCTCACTACTATATCTATCTATCTATAGTTTCTGACGCCTCATTCTCTCCGGAAACTTCCCCCAAGGGTATGGGCATGACATTTCTCCCTATCCACACACTCCCTCATTGCTTGTTCAAGCCCTCCCCCTCTATCAGCACATCTCTCATGCATGCACTCCTTTACTCTATCCTTCCATCTTACAGCTGACCTTCCTCTCTTAAGACCCTCAATTTCACTCACATACTCTTCTTTTTCTAAAGATGACCAAAACATCTCTAAGTATTTTTTTTCACCCATCCCACACCACCACACCACTACATTTGCACAAGTTCCCATGCCACATCTTTCATACACAACTCCATTGCATTCACACCAAATGCTCCTCTCATTTCCACAGCACACTCTTGACTGCCGTGCCCTATTCCATGTCCAAGTCACTGATTTATACATCAGTGTTGGCTGTAGGATACTGTTCCTTAAACCTCTCCTTAGCTCCATGGATACATTCCTTCCTCTCATAATCCTTGCAAGTGATCTTATGACACACCTGCCTTTCACAGCCCTCTCTTTTACTTCCTCTTTCTTTCGCAATGTAATTGTTGATATTAGCCAATACAGACTTAGTGTCAGTAACTATGAACAATCAGCATTATTGGACCGATGTTTCCCCATTTTGTCCATAATATATATATATATATATATATATATATATATATATATATATATATATATCTATATATATATATATCCCCCAGACTAACCTACTCACTTTGCAGGAAATGGCTGACATCCGAAAGTTCATCTCCCAGCATTTGCCACCAGTGTAGAGGCCTCGCTCACCACCAGAGGGACAGCAGATATGGAAAATATTGCATTCATCCTCCAGTCATCTGCTTGCCCGACAGAGAATTCCTCATAAGATCTTGCCTGTAACTATATCTTCAGCTTTGGGTGCAAAGTAGGACTTTTATCTCATTTAGCTTTTGGAAGTATGTAGAACTCTGCTTCAACATTCTTAGCTTCTTGGGTTAATTTAGCTGAAAATTCACGTTAGCTAATGGTAATTTTCTTTTAATTCTTATGGTTTCTGGAAAGCCATATGAAATCTAGTGATTAGTTTTCTCAAGTTTTATTGTTATTTTCTGCAATTAATTTAATGCAATTATGTATATCAAAATATCTGGTGATAATTTGATTCATGTTATATCTAAATGTCAAATATTTTTCAGTTTTTCATAGAAAGATTGATCAGTGAACCCACTACTTTGTTCTCGTACTCATCTTCTCTTTGGTAAGCACACACTGGGGCTCACTCTCTTAGTCACTCAAGATTGTCCTTAATTAAGAAGTCTTCATTGGACTCTACTGGGTATCTGATCGAATGTGTGTGTGTGTGTGAGATGGCAGTTCCTTCAGCCCAGTCCCACAGTCCCCTAATGTTCAAAGATGTGAGTCCTCAGTCAGAGCCTCCTTGTTGTGATGTCAACTGTACATTTCCTCCTCGGGGCCTTTAACCCCCTCTTGTTGACAAGAAAAGGTTCCATTGATCCCAAGTGTCAAGCAATTCTTTCTGAAGCAGACACTGGAGAGTGAGGCATGTTGGTGCTGAGGTACCTTGCATGTCTGGTTCTGTTGAGTAATTTCCAAGTTCTGTTTGGTGTCTAGGGGATGGTATTAGACTCTTCCTCGTAGGGGCACTATTGATATACTCTCTTGATTCTCTCCTTACCAGACAGCAATCATGTACATTAGTTTGTTGGTGTATTCCATTGAGACAAGACCATCTTAGATGTAACATCTGTTTACTCCCTTGCAACGCATCAGTTACATACTCAACAACCACTGTGTGGATCACCCAATTTGAATGACTGAATCATCATTATTTTAGCCACTCATTGTTAGCAATAAGCTGTGACTAGATGGTACTCTTTTCATCACCTTCCCTTCCACTGTAATGCTGCCTCTCCACGTTTTAGTAGCCAGACACCCTTGAGGAAGTGTGACCTTAAACCTCTTGTCTTTGTAGCCTGTTAATACCTACTGTAATACTTCATTCAGCCAACCTAAGTCGACCCTTTCATGCAACTTAGGCAGTGATGCATTATGCACTGACTGATTAAATAGTTCAAGTAACTTTTCATCATTGTTGTAAGGCAGTCGCAGTCATCCTAATATGCTCCCTTCCTTCGTGTTCAGGTGTTGGTAGGTTGCAGTTTCTTTGCTTTGTTAACTCATTCAAAACATACTACTACACCCCTTGATCTGGTAAATGCTGTTCGTATGTGACTTTTCTTTCCATTACATACTCAATACAAATAACTCATCTTCCATCTTACTTTTATAAAAGCAACTTTTTATTAATGTAGTTTTGTTTTCATATAGGACAGCTTGATAATCCTTTTTTCTTGCCTGAGTAATATATTGTATGTACCCTAGTTTTAAGTAATGGTAGTCACTGCCAGGCTCACCGAATTAACCCGTTCCGATGTACCAAGTGTGGTGTGAGTCCTTGTTGCATCATGGGCTGTCCTAATCACCAGGTGCAGGGCGGCTGCCATGCTGGTGAGGGAGTGAGGCGTTAGTCTTTAGGCTCTGAATCCCAGTGTTGCCCAGCAGATGTGAGGCTGCAGAGTGTTATCATTACAATCACTAGGCTGCAGTAGTTAACATAGTGTTGGATCCTATTTATAGCTGTTTATTTAGGCTGGTTTAGGAATTCTTTGATGCCTGCACCTTCCTGGATAGCTTTAGTTCACCTGTAATAACTTATCTGACATAGTTAAGCTTGGTGATCACCACAGCACCAGTTGATGCTGTCAGTTTGTTCTCTTGTGAGGGACATATGTGTTACTTTAGTTACTCCCATATGTTATTTGTGTATTGTAACCAATTAATAATTTATTTAATTTTAATTTAAACATTTGAATACGTCATTAATATTTTTTGTCAAACAGCTGTTGGCTTTTTGTAAAAGCACTGAACACAGTGGCACAAGTAAGTTGTTCTATGGCAATAGTTGTTGTTTTGGAATGAAATACACATGTATCCGATGCCCTGTTCTGATACTTAAATTTATCTTCAACTGCAGTAATTTCAATCAAAATTGTTCAGAAGGCGATGGGTTCTCAGAGGAGTGAATGACAGTCTTTGGTTTGTGGCACCTTTGGTGCAATGCATTTACTTTTTTCATCTCGTGTGGAGTTTCGTAAATCTAGCTCAGGTTCTGGTTGTCAACTGTCCAGTGTCTGGCCTTACTGTCTTGGTATCATGGGAATCCTGTTTGTTTGAAGACATTGGCGTATATTGGGGGGAGCCTATCGGCCATGGTCCCACCCTTTTGTCCGAGCAGGGCTGCGTATCTGCAAATCTAAATACATATGCAATATCCTCCTGAGGCCTTAAAATGAACAAAAATTTTTGATTTTTAAAAACTTTCTCCTGGCCGACAGCTTTAGAAGTTTTCTTTGTTCAATGCCCTCAAAAAAATCTTGGATTCACTACTGTGGCTCCACCTTCCAAGGACATATACGCCACTGTTTGAAGATCATCTCCCCATAAGAGCAAAGGCATCTCATGAGGTAGTAACATCATTGTAAACTGCATGTAGCTCTTGTATTCATTTGTGATATCTGAAAAAAGACAGGATTCAAAACGCATTTGGCGCACACTTAAATTTATGTTCTTTGGCCGTGAAGTATTATCGTTACCATCAGTGTGAGCAGAGTACAGGTTGGAGTAGGAGTGTGAACAACAGACTCGTTTGTAAGCCTGGCCACATTACTTCTCAAGTTATGTCTAAGCCAAGGTATTTCTGCTGTCCATAAAGGTTGATTCAGAATATCTGCAAGTTTTACTCGGTTCTTATAATGCAGGCTTACTATTAATATTAAGTACAGTTGTTTGGGTGATCAGCCAATATTAATATGTAGACAATTTAATCTTTCAATTTTGTATCCTTTAAAGGTATTTGAAAGCTAGGAGTATGTACTTCTTATGTAAAGGCAAGATGCTGTTCTGTAAGAGGAAGATATATGACTGGTCTTTGTTCAACCACAAACTTTTATTTACATCCGAATCATGATGCAGTAATCCCCACTGTCACTGGAGATTCTGGTGATGGCTCTTTAGGCATTGCACGAGGCAGCGAAACCTTTAGGACTTCAGGTCCCTTGGCCTAAGACTAAGGTATGTGAAGCTTTCCAAGATATCAATGTCCTCGGCCACACACTTTCATAACTGTACTGTTTCAGCTAGTTTGAGGCTAACCAGCTGAAACAGTACAGTCTATTCTTGTGTGTGGCCGAGGACATTGATATCTTGGAAAGCTTCACATACCTTGGTAGCGTAGTCCATAACAATGGTGGGTCATGTCAAGAGGTCTTACGGTGTTATGGACTCGCTCAGCACGAGTATCTGGCGTTGCAGGTACCTGTGCAGACGGACAAAGATTTGGATCTTCAAGTTGCTGGTGATGCCTGTCTAAGGCCTCTTTCACACGAACGGTTTTTTGCCGTCCAGTGTCTGCTGCACGGTTTAGCTTTCTATCAACTCTTATGGGAGTATTCACATTGGGCCGGGATGGCAGTTTTGCCGTTAAAATCATCTTCCTACCTCCTCCTTTACTGATAATTAAAAAAAACTAATGATTATGAGTGTGCATTTAGCTATTTTATGTTCGTTTTGGGTTTGATTTTATGCATTATAAAGTTATTCTCTCTACTACTACTACTACTACTACTACCACCACCACTACCACTACCACCACCACCACCAACACGAACAAAAGGAAGGGAGATGGGGGGAGAGAACAGCTGAGAGAAGATGAAAGGGCAGAACCCACAGGACACATTACAGAGGATGCTCACCCTTATGGTTAGGCAGAATAGGGGTCAAAATCGAGGAGAGGAGAGGAGAGGAGAGGTGGTGGTGGTTAACATAGAAAAAAAATTGGAAGGAGAGTTGCTCGTCACCCAAAACACTCCTAGATCAAGACACTCACAACCCGAGGACTGACTGTATCTCTGTAAAGGTATATGGCAATCTTGTAACCTTGTACCTCAAAGAACCTCATTGGTTACAATACTGCCACTACATAAATGCTAAATAATCATCTGGTTATGAAACAGCACTAGAATATTACGATGAAGGGGAAAATATTAATTGAGGAGACTTCTGTTGTAACATTTATCTTCTCTTATGTATATATGCCTCACGTCAAGACCATGAGCTGCTGCAACATTGAAGTTTTCTTTTTTAATACTAAATGGAACTTTTTAAAAAGGCACACTACATTTGAATTTGATGATTTTAATTCCTAAAGATTCCGTTTGCATTATTTTGAAAAACTATTCAATTGTCAACATGTCCATTCCTTCCAGAGAGGTAACCATAATACAAGTGCCCAGACATCCCTCTTCAAGAATATCTACATTTGTTAGTTGTTACATATTTTCAAAACACTGTACCTGATGATGTGTAAGTGTTGCCGACTCACTGGCACAAAGATAGTCACTTCATACTCGCCTTCCATGCACCAACTCATGCCTGGAAAAACTCTTGAAAATTAAATGAAGTGGAATAACCAAGGTGAGTGTCCATAACATAGAGGTCTTACTGTACTACATTTAGGAAGAACAAACATAACAGTATCACAGTGTAGCCTAACATGACCCAACTAGTGATGGCAGCGGCAACATCTACAACATGATAGTAATTCACTACAATAACCACTTGTCAAGAGTCACGTTAAATCCAAATGATCAGATGGGAAAAACAATGAGGAGGAGGTTTGAGCCTCAGCCAAGTTAGATTCTCTTTATCACAGTTGTTTGAAATGACTTATTTCTTTGGAGCACTGTACATATTGAATCGAGGCAAAGACACCCTCTTGTAAGCAGTGGCCAACGAACTCAATGCACTGCAAGGAAAGTCTTTACCACTTAATACATTTTATACCAAAATAAGGAGTAATGCTACCAGTCCATCCACTCAATAATCTCTACCTATCTATATACTGTGCTGTTATCCCCCTAAAGGGAGGTAGCCAAGACAAGGCACACCAGGGTTCAGGGAGACCTTACTCTCCCCTCCCCCTCTGTTCCTTGTCTTTTCGTAGGATAGTATACAGACTCACAGACCCTACCTCCATCACTTGTCGTAGGGATTATGATGGTAGAATTCTTGCAGCCACCACCCAAGGCTTAGATAGATAAAATGATCACTCTAACCCCACCCACCACAAAACAGGTAGCCCTTCCTCCACCCAACAGGCACCTACCTCCCCTTCACCTCTATCGATAATTTGAATTAGGTTCCTCCAACAATGTATAATGAAATTTTGCAAATTTAAATTAATAACCTTTGAGATAGTCACTGTCATATTTCCATTAACCAGAAATGTATATAATTACTGTGCCTATACATAATCAAAATTTAAATAAAACATTTCATATATTGCACTATACAAGTGCACTTACTCCAGTGTAAGGAGTAACAATTTGTACAAGACTCCTTCCCTAGCAGATAGCCTCTCCTCATTAAGTTACCTATAACAATATAATCCTCCCACCATACTAATACTTCCTTAGAGGTCCTTGTATGCTCTGAGGCAGCTTGTATCATACTGGGAGTGGATCTTCTCATACATAAACTTGAAGAAGAACAGCAGATTATCATACTGTCCCTGGTAAGGTGTGGTGGCGGTGGCGTTGTGCACCTCCACCAAGAAGTAGTATATGGCCTCTATGGTTGCCAGGTAGGTCTTGGGTTTCCCTCTCTGGTACCGCCAAAACAAGGTTTCATGTTGGCTCAACTCAATGCAACGCAGGCCTGGAAAACAGAATGATCTTTAAACATCTATACTGATACTCTACATCTGCCTTCCTCTCTACTTTAGCCTCCCACTCTTTCCTATTGACATTGCCTTTGTACTAAAACCTACTATTCTTGTTTCCTCCAGTTTACATCTCATAAATTCCTCCACCCACTTTACCCAATCACTGTCTTGCTCCCTCTTCCACTAAGAATCTCCTATCTTTAATCTGCCATTTCATTTACATTTCCAGCTATTCTTCACCTTTGTCCTAATTCCTTCCAATCCTGGCATTTACCTTGTTGCATCAGAAAAACAACCTGACACAATGGAACACAGAAAAGAACATTCCTTGCTCTCATTACAGCAACACACAACACAACACAACACAAGCACCTCTGATCCCTCATTGCCACACCATACAACACAATGACCTTAGATCCCCTTCACACACAACACACAACACATCAACACACTGCACCTCTGACTCTCTCATCACAGTAGATCTTCCGTGTCTGGTTCCAAGTGCAATCTATGAACACAACCTTGGTGAATGGGAGGTGGGGTCGGGGCCGCTTCAGGGAGGGTGGGCGAAGCGGACGCAGTAGCTCCTCAACCCCCATCGCTCCCTTGTCCGGAAATATCAACACTACATCCTGGTAAGAAAGGAGGAGTGGGGTGAAGGGTGTTGGATTGACTTACTAGCACAGAGCATCAAACATCTATAAAGTGACTTATTGAATTGCATTTTGTTTATTTCTCAGATGCCACTTGTATAAATAAAACAAAACATGGTAATAGACAGAACAAAAATTAATGGAAAAAAAAAAGCATCTGCTGTTACTCTTCCTTTGCCTAAAAAAATGATCAACACATTATGCAGAAAGAGAACAAGAGTGATGTTTTCCATTTTCTTTATCGACTCGACAGGAGGTTAGTAGAGTAGTAATAATAATAAAGAACTGTCCAAAGAGTCTGCTTAATTATCTATTTATTTATTCACCCAAAAGGAGGTAAGTAGAGAGGGAACAAAAAATAGAAGTCCTTTTTTTTAATTTGATTCACCCAAAAGGAGGTCAATCAATTGTGTAGAGTGGAAGAAACGTCTGTAATGTTCGCTCCATCACTCCTTTGTGGGGAATATCAACACCACATGTATAGGGGAAGGCTAAGGAAAGTGACAAGGTTCAATTTACTGGAAAAAAAACCTGAAAACTCCCCAATTTAATAACCCATTTTGACAACTGCTCTCAACACCTTTCACCCATCCTACACACCATCTTTGTATCCATCTCCTCCACACTCTATATACCTTCCATCTATTCCCTACATTTTCCACACCCTCCACCCATCCATCCCTCCCTTGCACCAGACCCTGACTCACATTAGGGTGGATGGAGTAGTCTGGCAGGGCGGGGTGTGTGTGGATGGTGACGTCCTCCGGGCACAGCACAGCGGCGTGGACGGCAGTGCTCTTACCAGCAATCTCCCGAGGATGTTTAATGATATCAATCTTGAAGGGCAGCTGTGGGGGGAGGGGGAGGGGTCAGAGGAGTGTTAAGTGTATGAAAGTTTGTGTGTTTTCTTACTGAGTGATGTAACAATCCACTAAATTCCTTGAAAGTGATATTTTTGTTCATGAATGCCTGAGTGTGCTATCAAGTCCTATACTGAATATGTAATTACTGAACTCAGGAAACAGGCAAGGCATCAACATTATTAGAAACATTGCATCACCAACCTGCAGGGAAGGGATGCGCTCAGCTATGCTCGGCAGCGGCACATAACAGGTATAGCAGAAATATTTCCTGGATTTCCTACACTTGACACATGCGCTGCGGTCATCAATATCATCGAGGAAACTTGAGTCCTGTATTGTCATGTTGGCGAAGGGGTTGACGATGTTGTTGGAAGGCTTGATGCGCCGGAGCTGCTCTGTGTTCAGCTTCCGGAGGTCCACCACACCCTGCTTATTGGTGGGAAGTGGGACAGCAGGGAGTGGTTGGGCGCACGGCTCCTGCTCACACATATCTGTTGAACAAACATATTATAATCTTTTTGTCTTGCCTGAATCTCTACTGATGTTGACTGGTGTGACCTTGAAACGCACAAACTTGTATTCTAATTCATACAAGTGACACGGGTAACACAGGGCAGTGAGTGTCCAGGGAGGTACATGTGAGGGGAAGGTTGGAGGGGCTGAGGTAGAGGGTGTGGTGGTAGTAGGGGGAGACAGGAATAAATTCAAATGGTGTTCTGTCCATACATTCATATAGAAGGGGATGCAGCTGACTGCCAGGGTCTGTGGTAGGTGATGAACATATAAGGGAGGTGATTTACTTGAAGCAGTAGTAGGATTTCAGTTTAACACTACAGTGCTCCCTCCAATTTTGCGTGAAATTGATTGACATTGCAGCCCGAAACATTCAAGGAGGAAGTGGGGTAGAAGGAGGGGTTGGGCATCATGACAAAGTGATAAAAGCAGCATAAACAAACCAAGGAAGAGGAAAGGGAGTAAGAGTGACATAAATAGAGGAAGGGAGAGAGGAAGAATGAGGAAGTGATAAATAACAGAAAATGTGGGTGAAGAGGAAGGAAAGCAGAAGCAGGAGCAGGTATGGAGGAGATGGTGAAACACAACACACATGAAGGGGTCTGCCAGATATAATTCACCATGGTCTGGAGGATCACGCGCTGGACTCATGATCGTTAGCCATTACCCTTTCCGAAAGAACTCAGAGCTCATAAAGACGGCTCTATGGGTAAGGCTGAAACCTCTCACACATCACACACCCATCCCCTTGTTCAAATGGACAGTAACTACTCCCTAGCAGTGAAAAATGCAAGTGTTTGTGTGCATTGACCTAGTTTTAGCCCTGTGGTAAGGGTTGTAAGAATACTACCAATGTGTTCCCAGCGGCTCATTCAAGGTGACCATAAGGAAGGAGTGAGGGGCGTGAGAACCCAATCCTCTGTATACTCTCCAAAAAGATAGCACAGAAGGGGAGGGAGAGTAAAGGTTCTCAACATTATATCTTCATATATATCTTCATTTAAGGTTCAGGTATATAGATATAATTACCTACTGGGTCTTAGGCTCATCACAATGATGTATAAACTTAACAAGAATAAAAGGGATTATTAACACACTTGAACACAGCCTTGACCATTGGTTCAGAGCATCACTAATACAGAACACAGTACAGGACTCACTTTCTGGGCTCGGCTGAGAAACATCTTGCTGGTTAGTATAACTTTTTTCTGGTGCTTCTGCTTCTCCATTACTGCTCATGGTCACCTTCTCACACCTGCTGAAGAGAAAGGACCTGCTTTAGTGTGTAATTAACTATGGTTTGGAGGATCACGTGCTGGACTCATAATCGTTAGCTATCACCCTTCCTAAAAGAGCTTAGAGCTCATAGAGATCAATGGATAAGATTGAGGCCTCACACACACCCATCCCCTTGCTCAAGGGGGACAGTAACCACTCCCTGGCAGTAAATAATCCTTAGCGACCTGAGCAGAGTTCCAATGCATGCCTTGCCTTGCCTTGCCAAGTGACAGGTGACAGGTGAAGTTGTTATCACTGAAGCACAGAGCAATGTATGTGTGTGTGTGTATTTATTTTACCTACTTGTAACATACAGGAAAAGTCTCCAGTATGTGTGTGTGTGTGTGTGTGTGTGTGTGTGTGTGTGTGTGTGTGTAACCCTTCTTGTATAGATCTAGTGTGTGATGGCACCAATCTTAGGTATTTCTGGAGCCAATAAAGGAGGGAGAAAGTTTACACTTCACACTTTATGATCAACAAGATATTTTAGTTCCTGCCATAAGTGTGTCTGTGTCTCTGGATGGACAGACACATCACACATCTGCCACGGGTTGATGATAACTTGATAAATAGAGAGGCGGTAGTAACATATACCTGACACAGTACAAGCACATGGCACACCCTTCTAACGTCAAAGTCATCACCATAACATAATTTTCATCACCATCTCCATTCATTTTGTTCTCCAGCTTGATTATGGTAACCAGAAAATGACATTAAGTCCTCATTATTTGGCAAAAATCTAACTATCTAACACCTCCACCGCCACCACCCAAAATTTGACCAAACAAGAAAAAATTACCCCCCTTCTTCCGGTAACAATACCTGTGCTTTGCGGAACTTGCTGAAATGTTCCGATGGTTAAATTACTTCATGCTGAACCTTACCAGGGACGAAACAATGTAAACTAACACGATGGTTGTTCGAATAGCCGATGAAAAATTAAGTACACGACAGTTGAGTGAATAGCTGATAAAATATTATTTGCACGACGGTCATGCATATAGACACTATCATATGGAATGGCTATTTGCACCACGGTCGTGTAAATAGACTTTTCTCATTATGTGCACCACGGTCGTGCATATAGACACTTCTGAAACAAACACTCGGGTGCTGTCTGTTCTAAATATTCCTTGAAGTGCTTTGACAGTTCGTTCCATGATGTGTCGGGTACAATGTTCACACACGTATAAGACGGTAGTGTGTACATCTCTGCTATATGGAATACCTATTTGCAAGACGGTCGCATATATATCATCGGCTGACTGAGTTACACTGAACCTCTTCACTTCACTTAGTTTCACTTAGTAGATTTCGTCAGTTAGTGACGCAGCTGAGCTGGAGCTCCACTGTGGCCAGGTGACACCCACTCCTCCATGGTCCACTCAACAAGGCGGTTGGAGTTCTGTCTGGGGTATCCTGGTGTAGGTGGCTGATCAGGTATTTTAGCCAACCACTTGTCCAAGTGTGTCTTGAAGGTGTCTGTAGCCACCCCTACCAAGTTTCGTAATGTGGTTGGGATGCAATTGAACACTCGCATCCCGTCGTAGGTGAAACTGTGGTGTATGATGGACCTGATCCTTTGTGATGATCCCGGTGTGGTCCTCACGTAGCACAGCCTCCCTCGCCTAGGGTGTTGTGTGGCCACAATGCCAACATTTGGGACCTTTTGTTCCAGGATCTTCCAGACGTAGATGATGATGTATCTTTCCCTGCGTCTCTGGAGTGAGTACAGCCGCAGTTCCCCGAGTCTTTCCCAGTAGTTCAGATGTTGGACCCCTTGTATCTTGCTGGTAAATGTTCTCGGGGGGGCCTCAACCTCTGAGATCTCTGATCTCTACCCATTAAAATTTTCACATATGTGTTAAGGACAGTAAGTATAATATGTGGAGCCAACAATTGGGTCAGCTCAGCGTGGAGGTCTTGTTCTTAAGAATTACCAAAAATTCGTCCTGAACATAGCGGGGTTTTTACCGGACCGTTTGTCAGCCTTTGTCCACTACCATCAAACACAACCCAAAGTACTTTTTCAGTTACAGCAAAAAATTTTCCAAAATTAAATCACAGATTGGCCCATTGAAAAATGACGAGGGTAACATATCAATAGACCCCAAGATTACTTCCCAGCTACTACTTCAACACTACAGTAGAGTATTCAGTGACCCACAGCCCCATAGAATTATACACAACCCAGTAGAGTTCTTTGCTGAGGATACACACCAAGACAAGCTGGCAGACATTACCATCACAAAAAGAGAGATTGAAATGGCCATAAAAGAACTAAAAGCAAACTCAGCAGCTGGTCCAGACGAAGTACCAGCCATTCTACTGCTCAAGTGTAGCAAAGCGTTGGCACACCCACTATGCAGGCTGTGGCAATGCTCTCTGGACACAGGAGTGATCCCTCACATACTCAAGAGGGCCACTGTATGTCCAATATATAAGGGTGGGGACAGATGCCTCCCCCAAAACTACAGACCGGTAGCCCTCACTTCCCACCTTATTAAAATTTTTGAAAAGTGTGCCCGGAATAGAATAGTTCAACACATGGAGGACCACCACCTATTCAGTGACAAGCAGCACGGCTTCAGGAAAGGAAGGTCCTGCCTGTCAAAACTCCTGGCACACCACGACTGGGTCCTGCACAACCTGGCAGAGGGAAGGAATGTGGATGTCGTGTTCCTTGACTTTGCCAAGGCTTTTGACAAAGTGGACCACGGCATCCTCCTCCACAAAGCCAAGGCTCTCAGCATAACAGGAAAGCTGGGAGTGTGGATCCATGCCTTCCTCACAGGACGCCTCCAAGCAGTCACCGTGGATGGACACAGGTCAGAAGAAGCAGTAGTGATCAGCGGGGTGCCGCAGGGTTCAGTACTGGGTCCCCTCCTCTTTCTGATCCACATAGGAGACATTGCTGAGAAGGTGGGAGGCTCGTCCCTCTCCTCTTTCGCTGACGACACCAGTGTGAGCCTCCCCATTACCACGGTGGAAGACGTGCCTCGCCTCCAACAAGACCTGGAGGCAATCTACGCCTGGACTACAACAAACAACATGCAGTTCAACGAACAAAAATTTGAGATACTGCGGCATGGGCAGAAACAAGAAATAAAGGAAAAGAAATTATTCACAGAAGGAGGGCATGATATCTGTGCACAGCAACATACCAAATGCCTTGGTGTATACCTCAGTGAAGACTGCTTCTTCCATCACCACACTGAGGAGACAATAAGGAAGGCTAAGGGCATGGCAAGCTGGGTACTAAGAACCTTTGCCACTAGGGAGCCCCAAACCATGCTTACCCTCTGGAAGACCCTAATACAACCCCTTCTTGACTACTGCAGTCAGCTGTGGTCGCCCCACAAGAGGGGTGATATTCAAAAACTAGAAGGGGTGCAGAGGTTCTTCACAAAGCGGATCAGAGGGATGAGAGACCTCAGCTACTGGGACAGACTCAGGGAGCTGGGGCTTTACTCACAGCAACGGAGAAGGGACAGGTACAGAGCCATCTACACCTGGAAGATCCTGGAAGGACAGGTACCTAACCCCGCGCCCATCGCACTGCAGCCTTACACCACCGAGAGGAGTGGTCGTAAATGCACAAGGAGCAGCTTGCAAACCCGAGCCCCAGAGAGGATCAGGACCCTACTGGCATCAAGTCTGACCCACGACGGGCCTAAGATCTTCAATGCCCTACCTAAAGAATTGAGGAGCATCACCGGCAGTCCAGTGGATAAATTCAAGTCTAGCCTGGACAGGTTCCTGCGGAGAATACCAGACGAACCCTCAGTGCCAGGCTATACGGCTGGATGCCGGACCTCAAATACCATACCAGACCAGGTGGCCCTAAGGAACAGGGATGCCAGGATTGGGACCAGCGGTGGATCACCATGGCTGTGAGGCAGGGCCTCTATACTACACTAACTAACTAACTAACTAACTAACTAACCACACAGTATGCAGTGTGACAATTCTTTAATAAACACTGACAGACCCGATGACCCTCCGTCTTCTGCCCACACAAGTAACCAGTGTCACTCTTCAACCAGTAACTAAGAAGGAATCACTACCACACTACATCGTTCTCCGCTGTACAAACCAGTCAAAACAAACCTTGGTGTCGTCGGCGCACAGTGTATGTAGCTTCCTGGAACACGACAACTGCCTACAGGCTTCCTATGGCTGTCCCTTGATGAAAGTAGTGCTTCCAGATACCCAAACACATTATAAATGTGAGTAAAAAGGTACAATTGTGCCTCTCCCTTCCCGCCACGCTGCACCGCACCAACCAAAACAAAACAATGCGCGTTCGAGGATGCCTTAATTTACTTCAACTAAATTTTCATTCTATAATAAAGTTTATTATATGATCACTGATTGACACAAACAATTTAATTGGATATACAAAATATTATTTCATAAACATTCGGCTTCTAGTTATATCATTCATGTTGGAATTAATTTGAACCAAATATTACATACCAACAAATTACGGCATCATTATTATTCATCAATCAAGAAAAAAAGCTTACCTGCTGCTTGTCTATTCTAGTTCACTAATTAGATTTTATTATGTTTTCTTTGCCCCTCCAACCTTGGGTGTTGCATACATTGTGCATGCAACACCCTATCCCTTCCCATCACGCCCCATTTCTTCCCACGGTGCCTGGTTTTAGCCCATGTACCCACTCCACTATCACGACCCTTGTACACTCCTCACACACTGCTTGTTAGCTCGGTGGTAACGTCTCGGCCTGTCACTCGCAGACTCGAGTTCGCGCCTCGCTCACAAGTGCAAAATTCACTGATGACCAAGTAATTACTGTCCTCCTTGAGCAAAAGGATGGGGTGTGTGGTGTGTGAAAGGTCACAGCCTTAGCCATAAATCAGGCTATAATTAGCTGCAAGCTCTCTCTAGGAGGGTAATTGTAATGCCCGAAATATTTGTCTTGTACATTACCCCCCTATCATTCTTTAAATCAGTTTTCTATGAAAAGAAAATTATTTCCTTATATTAGCTTAAGTAACATTAATTAAAATCAAACTCTATATCTTAAAGTAATTAACTTAACCAGATTTCTTTTCACAAGTTTCTATTAAGAAAGATGATGCAATATATTATCAGGTGTATTCAAACACAGTATCTTCGAGTCAAATTCCAGTTAGAGTATTATTAGGAACGGTATTGTATTATTTTGATCATGTGTTTTGATTAGGAACAAGTTTGAATCTGGAAAGTGAAAATTAAGTTATACAGTGTTAAAATCAGGAAAAGATTGGGTTTCGAAATTATTCTGTGTCAAGTAAATGAAATTTAACGTGTGGAGTGGCCAACAGTATTATTGAGGTCTCTGGTACCAAATAAACTGAACGTGTCACTCAGATTATCAGTGTGTGTAACATTATTGAGTTTGTACTCTTTTCTTTTTGTTGTTAACATATAAAAAAATATCTTTTGGCAAATAATAAGTATACAAAAATCAGAAGTTATTTCATTAGTGACATGTCTTCCCCAGTGGTAACCAGAGTGACTCCTTGTGGCTAAGATTTATTACTACCAAAATTACAACAACAACGACCAGTGGCCAGTTTTCGAAAGGGTTCCTATTTCCCTCATAATAGGTGGTGGCAGCAGAATACCAACCCGCTTAATAACATCATATATAAACCCCAGAGCATGACCAGGGAGGTGGTAATAGTGTGTAACATTAATTAGTTGAGGTTTTTTTTTTACTTCTTACTTTATATGGTGGTTAGTAATAATAATAAAAGAACCCCCCTCCCGGGCATGACATAATTGCTGGTTAAGTTGTCTTGTGTTCCGCTGATAAATAATAGAAGGTTAGACGTTATAAGGTTTTGTAGCAATTGTATTATGACTGCTGTGAACTTTGTGTAGGACTGATAATCAGCTTCAAGGCCGGGGGAAAAAAGGTTTAACAGTAAAGTGAAGTGAGTTTGGTACATGATATGACAGAGGTGATAATGGAGATGTAAACTAAAATGAAACACGTAACAGGATAAAACCTTATTGAACGATAAGGAAAATACAAAAGCCGTCCACTACAACAGCACCATCGACCACCACAACGAACAGGATATATGACGATACACAGGCAAAGATAGAATTAGTATAGGATGGTATATACACGTAATGAAGCGTTTTAATCGACCTGCTACTACTACTATACTACTACTACTACTACTAGTACTACTACTACTATCATTACTACTACTGCCTGCCTGAGGGTGGTAATCAAAACAGCAAAAGTTATTCCGTTTAAATAAAAAGGAAAAAATAGTTGCACATCTCTCTTTTTCATGCAGTTATTTTTTTACAGAGAGAGAGAGAGAGAGAGAGAGAGAGAGAGAGAGAGAGAGAGAGAGAGAGAGAGAGAGAGAGAGAGAGAGAGAGAGAGAGAGAGAGAGAGAGAGAGAGAGAGAGAGAGAGAGAGAGAGAGAGAGAGAGAGAGAGAGAGAGAGAGCAACAACAACAATAACAACACCAAAGCCTCCGGTCCTGCCCTTCGGAGGGGACGCGTGGAGGTGAATAGGTAGCATTATTATAATAATTGTATCCAGGTGTTCATGACAAGGGAAAAAAGAAACACATCTATTTCACCTGCAGGGAATGACATCAATCAGCGAATAATAAATACATGACAAGGAGATAATTGCCAGCTGTTCCTAATAGTGGATACGTCTAAAATATACTTACCAAAAACTAAACCATTTGAATGATATGAATGATCAAATGGCAAATATTTATTATCTATGAGAGCACGAAAAACTATTATCTCTCTCTTCAAAAAATAAAGAAGTAATTCTAGCCGTGTATAACATTTAGTCAAACCGCATTTGGAGTATGCGGTGCAATTTTGGTCACCTCACAAAGGACTTGATACAATTAGAAGGTGTCCAGCCTAGGGTCACTAAGATGGTCCCGTCCTTACCTAACAAACCTTACCAAGGAAGACTACCACCATTCATCTTGTTCTCGCTCGGGAAACGACGTCTCCGAGGAAAACTTATAGTGTTTAAAAAAACTCAAAGGATTTACGAATGCTGACGCGAATAGATGTTTCAAATTGATGATTCATCACGAACAAGGAGTAACAGGATAAAACTATAAGATGTAGACAGATTCAACTAGACTGCAATAGATTATGTTTTATTAATGACGTCGTCAGGGAGTGAAATAAACTCCAACCTTCCCTGGTGCAGTGTAACACAATACATTCGGTTCAATACAAACTTGACCACCATCTCCTCCAACAAGCTCTCCGATAGGAAGATGGCACGCGGCGTCCTGCAGGCTGTTTGACTGTGTTCTGACTGCGTGTATTTTCTAATACCATTATTCTGCTGCGTATTATTTAAGATATTATCTACTCTAGGTCAAGAACAGACCACCTAGTTTGTAACGCAGGGTCTGCATGGTTGTTCTAAGTCTCTCTCTCTCTCTCTCTCTCTCTCTCTCTCTCTCTCTCTCTCTCTCTCTCTCTCTCTCTCTCTCTCTCTCTCTCTCTCTCTCTCTCTCTCTCTCTCTCTCTCTCACACACACACACACACACACACACACACGCAGATTCCATTCAAGGTCGCGTGAATGATTCTTTTTCTTCTCTTTCCTGTAACTGCTCACTGGCGGATCTGAGCACATAATGTAATCCCGCGCGAAACGCTGAACATTTCTGTATATATCCATGGGTGTATTTCGCCAGGTATTGTTTACATTTATTTTCGTTCTGTAATATCGAGAGTGAGTGAAAATAAGCAATGAAATATTTGCAACACCATACTACGAAGGATATATATATACTGACGCAACACAAAAAAGCTCCCAAAGAGTAACACAAATAAACAATAATTATGAATAAGTTGAAAAGCAATGAGAAAGATTTGAAACCATAACGGACGAGCGAGAGAGAGAAGAAAAAAAAGGGCCATTAGTCTATTGATGTATTAACTGGCTTAGATTAAGGAACCGTGACAACACAACACAATGCAATGCAACACAATGCAATATACCAACAACACAATGTAGCACTTCCATTATTATGTGCACGATGCAACACAAGACAAAAAAAAATCGATACAAAATGGACCAAATAATAAACTGACAAATTGATAAACACATAATAAAAAATCACCAAGATAGGAAACATAAAATCTCAATATCTAGAAAATCCTACTAAAGGAAATAAATGAATACACATAACTAACTGTATCCAAAAAAAAATTAAACACAATACTTAAAATAAAAAATAATAAAAAAATAAATAAATCGTTTCATTCCACCATAATATAAGTAAGAGAACTAACAACACGAGACCTACAAGTCAACAGATCTATCAAGCCCGAGCTGACCTAACCCTCTACCTAATTTTAACCCTCGTGTAAACAACATTGTACTCACTCACACACTCACTCACTCTCTCTCTCTCTCTCTCTCTCTCTCTCTCTCTCTCTCTCTCTCTCTCTCTCTCTCTCTCTCTCTCTCTCTCTCTCTCTCTCTCTCACAACCTGGAACTTAAATGCGGCGTCATTGATATTTTTTCTTTCTAATTAAAAGAATGATTTTTTTTCTTCAGCTTTGTAAGTATTCATGAAAGGGGAGGGAAGGAGGGAGGGAGGGAGGGAAACGGAGGGAATTAAAAGGTAAGGGGAGAGAAAAAACCTCATTCTCTCTCCCTCTTCCCACTCTCTCTCTCTCTCTCTCTCTCTCTCTCTCTCTCTCTCTCTCTCTCTCTCTCTCTCTCTCTCTCTCTCTCTCTCTGTTTGTGTAAGCGGGGATTAAAGTTAAAGAAAACACAATTAACATTCCATCATCATCATTATTATCATCATCACAAATAATTTTACCTTCACCATCTTCCTCCTCCTCCTCCTCCTCCTTCTCTTCTCTTACATTCGGGAACTTTCTCCATTTAATTTAACCACCTTCTCTTTTACTTCCTTTCTTCTTCACCTCTTCCTCCTTCCTCCTTTTTCACCCAAACACAATTCTTCCCTCATCACTACCTCCTCTTCCCTTAACAGGCGTAGAAAGGGAAGTTGTAACACTGAACGCCGGCAGGGTTAGCAGGCTGGGTAGGGATAGGGGGGGTGCGGCAGGGGTAGAAGGGGTAGGTAGGACAGTCAGCCTGAGACACACTGGCAGGGAGCTGGGCAGGGTACGCCACCGTCAGCACTGTCAGCATTGCCAGCAGCACCAGCGCCGTCAGGAGAGTGAAGGTCTGAGGGTAAAGTTTGTAGGTGTGTGTGAGGGTGGGATGAAGGGAGGGAGGAAGGGAGGAAGGGAGGAAGGGAGGAAGGGAGGAAGGACGGGAAGGGCTGATGATGGATAGTTAAATGGATGGATAGACAGACGTATGAATGGATAGGAAAAAAGGGAAAAAAAGGAAGAATTGGAAGGGATAAAACAGGATAAACAATTCTAGATGGAAGGGAATGAAAGCAAACAATTCAAGAAGGAAGAAAGGAAGGGATTAAAGATAGGAAAGAAAGAAAGGGAAGTAGGACATAAAAGAGAAAGGAATTTAGAAAGAAAAAGAGGGAAGGAAAAAATGGGGGAAGATAGAAAGCAGAGCAAGGACAGATAATATAAATAATAAATCAATAAATAAATGAGTGAAAGAATGAAAACATGAAAGAAAGAAGAAAGGACGTAAGGAGAGAAGGAAGGACGGGCAAAGGAAAAGTGAGAATGACATGAAGGAGAGAAGTAAGGGTGGAGGTAAAATGTTAAAGATATGAGAAAAAAATAGATAGATAGATATATATAGAGAGACTCACCAAGGTTCGCATGGTGTAGTGGACTTTGGTAGTGTGGTGGGGTGTGGTGGGTGTGGTCACTTTATATACTAACACCCCCTCTCACCCCCCCCCCGTCTCACCCCTCACCTTACCTCACCACCTGTCCCGTTAGTGTTATGTCTGTTTATTAGTTTCTGTTTGTATCTGTCTATCTATCTGTCTGTCTGTCTGTCTGTCTCTCTCTCTCTCCACTACTACCACTACTACTACTACTACTACTACCACTACTACTACTATTACTCCCACAACCACCACTACTACTACTACTACTGCTCCCACTAGTACTACCACCACTGCTATCACTACCACTACAACCACCATCACCATCACTACAACTATAATTACAACTAAAATAATAAGAAATTGATTTTGAATTGAATACGTGCTTACCTTCGGTTGAGGAGAGTCATTAAATTAAGAGGCACAGGAGGGGGTGGTGATGATGATGATGATGATGATGATGATGATGATGATGATGATGATGATGATGATGATGATGGTGGTGATGATGATGATGATGATGATGATGATGATGATGATGATGATGATGATGATGATGATGATGATGTGATGTGATGATGATGATGATGATGATGATGATGATGATGATGATGATGATGATGATGATGGTGGTGATGATGATGATGATGATGATGATGATGATGATGATGATGATGATGATGATGATGATGAATAGTTTAAAGGCAAAAGGTTCCCTCTGCTTCCTGGATTATTCTATTTGTATGTCTGTCTGTCAGTATGTTTGTATGCGTCTCTCTCTCTCTCTTCATCACCAGTTTTAGTATCACACAAGGTCATCTCCTCCTCCTCCTTCTTCCCTTCCCTTCCCTTCCTCTTCCTTCTCCTCCTACTTCTTCTTCTTCTCCTCTTCCTCCTCCTCCTCCTCCTCCTACTCCTCTTCCTACTCCTCCCTCTTACTAGTCCTCCCTCCAGCAAGGTCAAATACTGGATCGTATAAAAAAAATAAATAAAAAACGTACATGTATGCAAAAATTATGTAAGTTTCACCTTATGTGTACGCATGACACATATATCTATTATTTTATGAAGACACCAAACACACACACACACACACACACACACACACACACACAGGGCGTTGCTGGACACCCTTTGGAGACATGACCTTGAGAGAAACGGGAAGATTATATTAAATGTCGAGAGAGAGAGAGAGAGAGAGAGAGAGAGAGAGAGAGAGAGAGAGAGAGAGAGAGAGAGAGAGAGAGAGAGAGAGAGAGAGAGAGAGAGAGAGAGAGAGAGAATATAAGAGGACAGAAACACACATATAACAGTAATAATAATAATAATAATAATAACAATGATAATGATAATAACACATACTCAATGAACTTTATTTTTCGTTTTCAATATCAAGTAAAAATTCCCATCAGTTCTACAAGTTAATCAGTGTAGAAGTAATAGTAAAAAGCATGCAGGTGACGCAATAGTTTCGTAACAAATGCATTAACTGAAACTATTGGAAAATCATTACTTTACATACCATTTCATATCCTGCTTTTACTTCTAATCCATGTATATAATAATAATAATAATAATAATAAACATAATAATAATAATAGAAATAATTAATGAGTCCTGATTAAAATATCAATTCTATTATATACGAGTAGTTTACGATCTCACAATGGAAAAACTGTTTGTCATATATTTGTTCACTTGAAGGACTGTGTGTGTGTGTGTGTGTGTGTGTGTGTGTGTGTGTGTGTGTGTGTGTGTGTGTGTGTGAGGATGAAAATATATAGAAAAAGATAAACAAATGAAAAATATGAACGAGAGAATTAGCTCTCTCTCTCCCTCCCTCCCTCTCTCTCTCTCTCTCTCTCTCAAACATCAGGTAGCAAAGGTAACAAAAACTAGCCTTGTTACTCCCTCCATCTCTCCCTTCCACTCCCCCCCCTTCTGTGTCTTCCTTCTCCCTCCTCTTCCCTTTCTTAATGTCAAGGGTTTAGAGTGGCTATTTATAAGGTGATCCATTAAGTATTTTTCTAAGGATATATGAACAAAATATAAGACATATTATCAAGTTTTATTTCGTGTCCAATTCTATTTTTTTTTTTCACCCTCGTCAGATTACAGAGTTGAGATTATTTACATTTTTGTCCTAGTATCTAAATATATTTCGTGTTTCTGGTCTCTCTCTCTCTCTCTCTCTCTCTCTCTCTCTCTCTCTCTCTCTCTCTCTCTCTCTCTCTCTCTCTCTCTCTCTCTCTCTCTCTTTTCACAGCTCGTCACTCGCTTCTCACTTCTAAAAATTAATGTGTAACTCATCTTTATCACAATTTCCTTTCATCTCTCTTTCCTTTATCCCTTTCCTGTTCCTCTTCCCAATCCTCCTCTCTTGTAATCTTCTCCCTTTTCATCCTCTTTTCTTTTTTCATATTATTTTTATTTCTCTTCCGTATCCTTCCTTTTCTTTCAGGGACAGAAAGGATATAGTCCAAGGCATGAAGGATCTACACCAGGTGGGAGAGGATGGGCGGCTTGCCAAGGGGCTTGTGGGCTGACGTGGGCGGGGAAGGCATGGGCACCCTGGTTGTAAGCGTATGGGCTGACGTGGGCAGCTAGTTGAGGGTGGGAGGGGCTGACGTGGGCGGGGAAGGCATGGGCACCCTGGTAGGGGGCAGATGGGCTGACATGGGCAGCTAGTTGAGGGTGGGAGGGGCTGACGTGGGCGGGGAAGGCATGGGCACCCTGGTAGGGGGCAGATGGGCTGACATGGGCAGCTAGTTGAGGGTGGGAGGGGCTGACGTGGGCTGGGAAGGCATGGGCAGGTCCTGGGTGGGCGGGACCTGGATGGGCGGGCCAGGATGGGCGGGGCCTGGGTGGGCTTGGGGGTAGGCCGAAGCCAGCGCTAAGGAGCCGAGGAACACAACCTAAGGGAGTCGAAGGTGGAGGGTGAGCACAATGGAACAAGGAAGGCGAGAGGTGACGCTGAGCAAGGTGATGTTTGCTGTAGGAAGTGTAAAAACTGTTTGCCGGGTGGACAGAGGACGCAGAGGAGAGAGAGAGGAGAGAGAAAAAGGCCGAGGACGAAGAAGAGGGAAAAAAGAGTTAGACAAGAGGATTGAGAGCAAGAAAAGACGAAGATAAGACCGCAGGGCACGAGGGAAGAGGAAAGCAAAGAAAATAGGTGAAAAAGATGAGGAAGAGGAAAAAGAAGAGAAAAATAGCGAATAGTATTAATTAGGATGAGAGGGATGAGAAGGGGAAGGAGGAGGATTAAGAAAAAAAAGAAGAAAAAAAACACCTAAGAGAGGAAATGGAGGAAGAGAGGAGGAGGAGGAGGAGGAGGTGGAAAAAAAACACATATAAATCCCTATTAATTTCGAAAAAGTAACGTAAAACAAAAACAAAAAATATAAGTAAGACAATACAATACAGACAATATATTACATGGAAACAAAACAAACATATATTTTTTGCTTGAACTTCAGAGAATGTGACGTAAAAGATACACAAAAAAATATTACAGTAACCTTCACAGAGAGAGAGAGAGAGAGAGAGAGAGAGAGAGAGAGAGAGAGAGAGAGAGAGAGAGAGAGAGAGAGAGAGAGAGAGAGAGAGAGAGAGAGAGAGAGAGAGTCAGTACACCCACCTGTTGCCACATCCTAAATAAACTGTTCCCTCCCTCTATCCTCCACACTTTATATACCTTCACACCCTCCCCCCCCCAAACCCCTCCACATATCCTGTTCCTCCCCCTCCTCCCTTCTACTCTCCACCCCTCACCCTCCTCACCCCTCTCTACATATGTACTCCCTGTGTGTGATAAGAGACAAGTGGAGGAGAGAGGAAAAAATAAAGCAGCACAGGCGAAGATATGGAGGAAAAAAATAAAGAGAGAAAGATAAGAAAAGGATGTATGAACGAAAAGAATTGAAAAGATAAGTTGAAAGGAAATTAAAATAAAAGTGTGGACAGCAAAGAGCGATCAAAGCAAAGGAGGAGGAGGAGGAGGAGGAGGAGGAGGAGGAGGAGGAGGAGGAGGAGGAGGAAGAGGAGGAGGAAGAGGAGGATTGATCAGTTTCTTATCTCATCCAAACTATAATTGGTACATATTTCACGGGTGTTTTTCGTCTCTTTTTCTTTTATTTACATCAACATTAATTACAAACAGAAGGTGATACAAGTAAACTCTCTCTCTCTCTCTCTCTCTCTCTCTCTCTCTCTCTCTCTCTCTCTCTCTCTCTCTCTCTCTCTCTCTCTCTCTAGGAACTATAAATATCAAGGCCCAAAAAATACATTCCACGTATTGACTTCCTACTTCATTATGTCTGTCTGTATGTATGTTATGTAGTACACATGCATCTCTCTCTCTCTCTCTCTCTCTCAACTCACAAACGAGAGGTTCTGAGAGAGAGAGAGAGAGAGAGAGAGAGAGAGAGAGAGAGAGAGAGAGAGAGAGAGAGAGAGAGAGAGAGAGAGAGAGAGAGAGAGAGAGAGAACAAAAATTACATAGAATTACATAGACAATCAGATCACACTTTAGGTCCAAGGGTACACACTAGGTGGTCTGTTCTTAACTTAGAGTAAATGTTATCTAATACAAACATGATCACACTTTCATATTGCCTCTAACCTTGTTGGAGGAGATGCCAATCGAGTTTGTGTTGAATGGAATTTCTTGTGATACATTGCACTATGGACGCTGGAAGATTATTCTACTTTCTAACGACATCATTGACAAAGTAGGATTTAGTGCAGTAAAGTTATATTTGTCTACATCTTAATTTTACTCCGTCACTCCTCGTTCGTGATAAAACATCAATGGAAAACAATTTATTTGAGTCAACATTGGTATACTCTTAAAATACTTAATTAGGTTTCCTCTGAGACGACGTATCCACTGTAACTCAACCTGTTTTGTATGTGGTATTGTAAATGTAATACAGCTCGTTTGAGATTTTCAAAATTGCTTTCTCAAAAATTTGGAAAAAATCCTGTTTTTGAGTACATGAATCATTGCATTGGTATCAACTAATACTAGGTCATGATCACAAGAGTCAAGATGTTCGCCAACTGCAACGTTTTTGATGGAGTGTTACTGACTGACTATGACTTAAGGAACCAAGTGGCTCTGTGGTGCAGTACTCGGCGCCTCACCTCAAGGTAACGAGTTCGATCCTGGTTCACGGCAGCTTCTTGGTGGGAGGTAGTGATCCCTCTTTAACACTAACAGAACTATGTGGTCTATAGTTACTTAGTCCGGGGGGACTATTTCATCACCTTTCATCCTGACTGACTATGAAGAGATCAAGTATATCATTTTGACGCGTTGGCTCTGATATTATAGTTGCCTTAACAAGTTATCTTCTAAAGATTCTAAAATTCTGTGCGACTCAAACACACACACACACACACACACACACACACACACACACACACACCCACACACACCACACACACACACACACAACACACACACACCCACATATACACCCACCCATACACACACTACAACACATATATATATATATATATATATATATATATATATATATATATATATATATATATATATATATATAGTATAGAGAGAGAGAGAGAGAGAGAGAGGAGAGAGAGAGAGAGAGAGAGAGAGAGAGAGAGAGAGAGAGAGAGAGAGAGAGAGAGAGAGAGAGAGAGAGAGAGAGAGAGAGGGTGGTGGTGTTGCAAAGACGGACTTTGAAGGGGTTTAGGAGTCCCCTTAATGGTCAATTAGAAGTGGCTGATGTTCTTCCCTTAATTAACTATGATCTGATGAGACCCAGCGGGGAAATGTGACTTCACTTTCCATCTCTCTCTCTCTCTCTCTCTCTCTCTCTCTCTCTCTCTCTCTCTCTCTCTCTCTCTCTCTCTCTCTCTCTCTCTCAGTAGATGATTCTTCCTCAAATAGTATGTTCCGTGACCCTCTATGTGGTTATGTTTTCTGTGATGACCATTGTTTGAAATCACAAATCTTTCACCCAAGTTTAAGTATTTTTTCGTTGAACCTTAACAGTGTATCACTTCATCTTGAAACACTTTTACACCATTGCATAACTCCACTTGGTATAACATTCCAGGTTATCTGTTGATGTGAGACTCGCTTGAATAATGAAATTTGTACACTTTTATAATATAGATAACTATAATTCACACTTTAGAAATAAGAACACTTGTGGTGATGGTGGTGATGTGGCTACAGCTTCCACACATTGAGTCATTATTTTTCAATGTTTCACACCCACATAGATATATAATTGCAAGCATGGATGAATTTTTTTTTCTGACACTGGGACATATTTTAAGACCTGTGACAAAAAAAAAGATTACATTGCTATATTACTGGTGACTTTAACAGCAAACCTCACTACCTCCCTCCCTGCCCAACCTCTACACACCCGTCACCCTTTGAACTCCGCAGAAGGTGAAGGACACCCAACACAGGCATCCCGCTAGGTGAGTGTCCATCGCACAGGTAAGTTTCCCACCAACGGCCTCCAGTCTTACAAAATAGACCAGGGCTGACGTGATGCTACCAGAAACAAGCTGAAGGAACGACCAATAAAAGGACCCTTCTTCCACCAACACACACACACACACACACACATGGTTCCCGGTCTAGACGAGGTGGTCAACCCTTCCTCCTTGGTGTTCTCCTTCCTGTATTGGACTGGACAAAGAAGCTGTTTTTTAATTATTATTATCAATGTCGTATGTGCAGGTCATTGAAAGGATGCTAAGTATAGGTAGGTGTGAAGACTCTCTCTCTCTCTCTCTCTCTCTCTCTCTCTCTCTCTCCGTTCTCTCTCTCTCTCTCTCTCTCTCTCTCTCTCTCTCCAAGGACATCAGGATTATGGTGGTCAATTGGACATCTTAAAGGCTTCGTGTGTGTGTGTGTGTGTGTGTGTGTGTGTGTAGATCATTAGACCCTTTGAAAGTCTCTCTCTCTCTCTCTCTCTCTCTCTCTCTCTCTCTCTCTCTCTCTCTCTCTCTCTCTCTCTGTAGTGATATTAGTGACCTTTTTTCCTTCTCTTTCTTCTTTTCTTCTTCGTATAATGGAATTATTAACCTTTTCAATCTTCCTTCTCCTCCTCCTTCTTCTTCTCCTTCTTCTTTGATCTAATATTAATACGTTTCCCTTTTTCACTCTTTTCATATCTCATTTATTTATTACATTTTATCTTGTGCCTTTTACAAGTTTTTTTTTGTTTTCTATTTACTTTATTTTTCAATTTTCTTCTCTCTTCTTTCCATCCCTCCTCCTCCTCCTCCTCCTCTTCGTCTCTCCCTTTACTAAAACTTTCCCTCATTTTCACATTCACTCTCTCCTCTTTCACTCCCACTTCTTCAATTGTCTCCTACAGTCATTTATTTTTCAATCCTATGCTTACATAACATATATAAAAAAAAAGGTAATTATTTCGTTCATAGATATGTGTTTCTCTTTAAGTTTGTGTCTCCTTGAATTGGCTTGTATACTAATTAAAACGAAGCACTGAATAAGAGGTCATTTAAACGTGATTAAGTTTGTGTCATTAAAAGTTGTGTGTGTTTGTAAAATGTTTAAGTAATGTTCGATGTGGGAGTCAGTTTAGTGTTGTCAGTAGAGTCAGTTAACATTGAAGTATTATAGTTAAGTTATTAGTGATCGTTAAAATATTATAGTCAGTTATCAGTTAGTTATCATTAAAGGATTATGGACAGTTATCAGTGTCATCAGTTATATATTAGTGAGTGTGCCAGTCAGTTATCAGTGAATCAGCAGTTACGTACGAGTCAGTTAATATTTGGTCATTCATAAAACATCAGTCAATCAGCAGTCATCCATCAGTCACTCACCATTTAGTTCAGTTCAGTCAGTCACCAGTTAATCAATAGACAGTCATCAATATTGTTATCAGTTACAAGTTAGTACTAAGTCACTTACAATTCACTCAGTAGTGTGTCATCAGTTAGTCACAAGTAAGATAGGAGCGAGTGATAATTTAGTCAAAAGTCAGTAACCATTTACTCACAAGTTAGAGCACCAGTCAGTCATAAGACAGTTACAATTGAGTCACTAGTTAGTCATCAATAAGTCACGTTAGTCACCAGTCAATCAGAAATAAGTCACCAGTCTCAAGTCATTCACAAATCAGTCAGAAGTTAGTTACTAGTCAATTATAATAAGTCACCAATCAGTAAGTCATCATTCAGTCAGTCACCACATGAGGAATCACAAACCAGTCTCGATGCCAACAAGG
>JAPQNM010000019.1:8544227-8549227 GCA_029783475.1 Metacarcinus magister | reverse complement strand
AGCGAGAAGTATAATAGAAGACTATATTCAGGCTGATTCCATTCTCTGACTCTATCTTGTGTTTGGTCGTCCTCTTCAATTCTCTTTTCTATTCATGGGAAGTGAATGTGTGGGAGGTTTCAAGCCTATGCTATCCCTTCCTTTGTTATATCAATACAAACAAAATCCATCCATACATACACTGACATCTGAAGTAATCATAAATAGAGATAGTAAAGATAGTCATTGTTATGCAGTTTAATCTAACTTCTCTACACTATTTACAAACTGAAGTGATAGGATATTCAAGTAAAGGTTAATAACGGAGCTGTAATTGCATTCCATCACACCTGTGCATGACACTAGCGTCACACGTGAGTTGACTATGAATAACCAATGCTGAACCGTTTGCAAATCCACATTAACAAATACGAAATTAATCGTTGGTAGAAAAATATACTCGCAAGTAATGTGTGTGTATACGTATGTCAGGTTACATTCCAGACCTTAATTAGCGTGACTGAGTTTATATGTGGAAAGAAAAGATAAAAAATAGAAATTAGGGTTGACGCGTCCTGTTTGACAGCGTGAAAGTATATTAAGTCACGTCACTTGATGTTACGGTGACTGGGAAGGAAAAAATGACAATGTTAAATGTGTCGTGATGATACCAAATTAGGTTATTTAGAAATCAATATTGAATTTTTCATCTTTTTTACTTTTTCCACTGGAGAGGAAAGAGAGAAGGAAGTGCCGATAAACATTATTTTCAAGTGGAGAGGGAAAGGGGAAAGTGGATAGGATGTGACAACACACATTTTTTCTAAGTGGGAGGGGAAAAAGGGGGAAAGATGTGGCACACACACAAACACACACACACACACACACACACCTGACCTCACTCGGTCAAGACGTATGTCCTAGCACTCCCGTAGCCAAGGTCACTGAGTTAAAAATGGTTTGGTATGTGTCACGACGCCTTTTTTTTATGTTCTTGCTCCACCTGACTTTAGAAACTGACTACACCACTGGACTGGCGCTTTGAGAGAGAGAGAGAGAGAGAGAGAGAGAGAGAGAGAGAGAGAGAGAGAGAGAGAGAGAGAGAGAGAGAGAGAGAGAGAGAGCACTTAAATATACAAACTCAGCAAGCAGTCGTCACTTCCAAAATATTCCCAATTCAGCAGAATACAAGAGACGCCATTATTGTCCGCCGCTGCCTGCCTGCCACTCCTCCCCCCATCCCGACTCCTTGATGTACCTGCCACCCCCCCCCCAACACCCCACCCCTCGATGTGTGCCTGCCACCCCATGCGCTAATACTCCTATCACCGTCCACTCCACCCGTGTGCCGCCCGACCAACTAATGAACAAGATGCAAAGAGGGTGAGGTTATAACGCTGCCTATACTATTCAGTTCGACCTTGAATTTGTACGTGTTGGTATTGAAATTATGATCATGATTTATTAAGTGTAATGAAATGAGAGAGAGAGAGAGAGAGAGAGAGAGAGAGAGAGAGAGAGAGAGAGAGAGAGAGAGAGAGAGAGAGAGAGAGAGAGAGAGAGAGAGAGAGAGAGAGAGAGAGAGAGAGAGACTACATATTTCATTTATATTCTTAAGTTTTAAAGATAAATAGATAGATAGATGGATGGATGGATAGATAGATGATAGATAGATAAATTGAATTATAGATATATAAATAATGATAGATGGATAGATAGATACATAAAAAAATAGATAGATAAGTAAGTAGAAAAACAGACAGACAGACAGACAAATAGATAGATAGATATATAGATGAAACAGAAAACACATACACTGATAAACAATCCAATAGACAGACAAATAGATACATGAATGGATGAAACTCTTAACTCTTAACTCTCCTCAGTATCAACAAATTTCACTGATATAACAAATTCAGTATTATGTTTTAGCCGAAACATGACACTTTAATGGAGAGAGAGAGAGAGAGAGAGAGAGAGAGAGAGAGAGAGAGAGAGAGAGAGAGAGAGAGAGAGAGAGAGAGAGAGAGAGAGAGAGAGAGAGAGAGAGAGAGAGAGAGAGAAGGAAGGCCAAATAATAATGGTGTCAACCCTAGAATTATACTTACATTTTCTTTCGTAACGTGAGAAATGCACATAAGAAACTGGCAATATTATTATTTATTATTATTATTATTTTTATCATTATTATTATTATTATTAGTTGTAGTAGAAGTAGTAGTATAATCATTATTAGTCACGTGGTGGAGGGTGCAAGAATACTACTACTCAATGCCTCTGTCTGTTATGTACTTCACTACAAGTCACCGCCACCGTCTCGTCTATACTACACTCGTTATCCCCCCATCACCTCCCCATCACACAGTTGTTCGTCAAACCCACCAGTCTCCATTCCCCTTTATTTAATTTTTTTTATATATATATATAATTTTTTGTAATTTGTAAATTTTCAGCTTAACGGCTGCCTTAACGAAATAAACCGTTTATCATTATTATTATTATTATTATTATTATTATTATTGTTATCATTATTATAATATACACACACTGCTTGGTAGCTCGGTGGTAACGTCTCAGCCTGTCACATGGCAGGCTCGGGTTCGCGCCTCGCTCAAGGTGCAAAATTTCACTGGTGGCCAAGCAGTTACTGTCCTCCTTGAGCAAAAGGATGGAGTGTGTGGTGTGGAAGGTCACAGCCTTACCCATAGATCGGGCTATAATGAACTGCAAGGTATCTCCAAGAGGGTAATGACGGGCGATCACGAAATCTGCAAGACTATGGTGAATAACAATGACACACACACACACACACACACACACACACACACAGAATGTCACTGAGCTTTTGATTAGAGTGAAAGAATGAGATGAGATTGAACAAGGTAATGATGTGAGAACCTTTACCTGGCCTCAAAGTATTGCAGGTTCGTGAGGCGCGGACGTAGATACCTCGACTTTATGCATTATACTCTCTCTCTCTCTCTCTCTCTCTCTCTCTTATGAATCCTTCCACTGTAGTAACATGATTAATGTGTGTGTGTGTGTGTGTGTGTAAAAATGTGTGTATGAAAATGTGTGTGTGTGTGTGTGTGTCATGATCAGCTGAATAAGTTCCAGTATTTCCCTTCAGCCAGTGTAGGGGAGCGATGAGAGAGGAGTTAAATGACAGTGTTACCCTTATAAATAGGTCACGATATGTATGTTAGCTTACACACACACACACACACACACACACACACACACACACACACACACACTATAATAAAAGCGACACTGCCAAAGTTTGCATAACAGCACCTATAGTGAATGTTTGTATGTATTGCCGTTAACATGTCATTGACTGGAACACAAGTCAAACAAGAACTCCCTCAGTGTTTATTTTGATGCGAAAAAGCGACATATGAATATAATGGGAGTACTAGCGCGTAGAATGGCAGGCACATTGGAGGGGGGGAGGCAGGCATATATAGGCAGGCAGGGAGGCAGGGCAGCGGCGGACAATAATGGTGTCTCTTGTATTCTGCTTAATTGGTAATTTTTTGGAACCGATGACTGCTAGCTGAGTTTGTATATTTAAGTGCATGGATGTGTGTCTCTCTCTCTCTTTCTTTCTCTCTTTCTCTCTCTCTCTCTCTGTCTCTCTCTAACATATGCATAACTTTACAACCAAGCAACAGTTTCGAGGTCACTTCGTGGTAATAATTTTGCGAAAATCTCCATCTCTCTCTCTCTCTCTCTCTCTCTCTCTCTCTCTCTCTCTCTCTCTCTCTCTCTCTCTCTCTCTCTCAAAGCGGCAGTCATTAATCTTTCTAAATGCATTAAATCTTATCGACTTTTTTCTTGTTTATCTAATTTTTCCTCTCTCTCTCTCTCTCTCTCTCTCTCTCTCTCTCTCTCTCTCTCTCTCTCTCTCTCTCTCTCTCTCTCTCTTCGCTGTTCCTTGCCACAACAAAACAATACCATCATGTAGTATTACACAAAACACTATTGTATTTTATATTTCTCATCTACACATTTCTATATTTTTTTCAGATTTGTTGATTACTCATATTTTTTCTCTCGTCTCCTCATCGTTGTTTCCAGGTCATCAGGGGATTATCTAGCGGTAAAACCTTCTTATGTGTGTTTTGTGACGCTACCACGAACTCCTTATCTTTTCCTTGTGTCCGAATGAGAGGGTAAAGTAGTGTGGCTTTGGGATAGATGAGATGGATGAGACTAAACCTTTTGTAGGATGAGGTATTAATATTTTAAGGACACACGCCCCTTTGTTCATCCGTCAGCATGTTTCTATTTGTTTTTCTTTCTCTTACACGTCTCATATTATCAACTGAGTCCCCAATCTTTCAGTAAGACTCCAAGGGGGGGTTAAAAATCTCCTCTTTTTGCTGAGTCAGTTTGCATAAATCTTCATGGTATTTCAGCACTCACTCACACACTCTCCCACTGTCTGCCTCGGCTCGTTTTAAGAAATGTATATGTCACTAGTAAACACACACACACACACACGCAAACACACACACAAACAGCAGAGTGATTTCTAAAAGTTATTCGTTTCACCAACTCTTCCACTCCACTCCACTCCACTCCCTCCCACTCCACTCCACTCCACTCCCTCCCTCTACTCCCACACTCCTTCCCTCTCCCGCCATGTCTTGTGAAGCCCTTGGCGGTGCATGGCGTGGAACCAGTCAGTCATGAGTTAATTGGTCAATCAGATAAGAAAACCATATAGTCAGTCACTTAATCACCTAGTCAATTAGTCAGTTCATTAGTCAGTCAGTCATTTAGGAAATCAGAAAGACATGCACTCATTCAGTCAGTGAGTTAGTTAGTCAATCACTTAGAAAATCAGAAAACCATGCACTCAGCCAGCCAGTCAGTAAGTCAGTCAACGAGTGAGTCAGTTCAGTTAGTCAATCAGTCCATCACACAGGCACATAACCATTCAGTGAGTAAGACACGTGATCAATGCACCATTCAATTATGCTGGCAATGTAACTCAGTAAGGTTCACTA
>JAPQNM010000019.1:8516727-8531727 GCA_029783475.1 Metacarcinus magister | reverse complement strand
CACACCCAACACACGCAACACACACAACACACCCAACACACGCAACACACGCAACACACACAACACACCCAACACACGCAACACACCCACCACGAACCTTATGTGCCCCTCACGACAACGCAACACAACGCAACACAATGCATGAGAGTGACTGTGAAGTAATGTTGTAAGTAGTTTTTATAAATAGTTTCAAGGATGGGGCCCAAGCCGTTCTGTTAGTCTGACTTAGGGAAAGAAAATGGACTTAGAATAATTATGTTTTTTTTTGTTTTCTCTCTCTCTCTCTCTCTCTCTCTCTCTCTCTCTCTCTCTCTCTCTCTCTCTCTGCTTGCGGAAATAGATAATATGTAAGAACGTAAAATACAATATAAGAGGCCGTAAATTACCATAATCCTAGATATTCTCTCTCTCTCTCTCTCTCTCTCTCTCTCTCTCTCTCTCTCTCTCTCTCTCTCTCTCTCTCTCTCATATATATTGAGAACGAAAGAGAAAAACAAATGCTGATTCATTATATCTATTTAGAGAGAAATAGTGATCAACAAATCAAGTGATGGAAAGAGAGAGAGAGAGAGAGAGAGAGAGAGAGAGAGAGAGAGAGAGAGAGAGAGAGAGAGAGAGAGAGAGAGAGAGAGAGAGAGAGAGAGAGAGAGAGAGAGAGAGAGAGGTGAGAGAAGTGAGATTTAGGTCATTAGTACCTGCATATCTCTCTCTCTCTCTCTCTCTCTCTCTCTCTCTCTCTCTCTCTCTCTCTCTCATAGAAAATAACAGCTGGATGGGGTAGAGTGTTGGAACAAATGACGAGAAAGAGAACTAAACACAATTACAGAGAAATAGATAGATCGATTGAGATAAATAGATAAATAAACAAATAAGAGAGAGAGAGAGAGAGAGAGAGAGAGAGAGAGAGAGAGAGAGAGAGAGAGAGAGAGAGAGAGAGAGAGAGAGAGAGAGAGAGAAAGCGGAGAAAGGACAGTCTTCCTTTAATGGCAGAAGTAAATTATTAGAGTTAGCTTTCATTGCATTGAAGATTAATATGATTTTGGGCTTTATGTCGCCCACCTACTGCGGACCTTTGCTGCAGTCTCTCTCTCTCTCTCTCTCTCTCTCTCTCTCTCTCTCTCTCTCTCTCTCTCTCTCTCTCTCTCTCTCTCTCTCTATCTATCTACTTATCTGTGTGTGTGTGTGTGTGTGTGTGTGTGTGTGTGTGTGTGTGTGTGTGTGTGTGTGTGTGTGTGTGTGTGTGTGTGTCAACTCTCAGGCTAAAACATTACAACGCAAGTTTTAAAGAAAACGCCTAAAGGAAAAGTAAACAAACACACGGTCAAACAAACAAACAAACAGTAAAGAATTGTTTGTTTATGGGTGTGTGTGTGTGTGTGTGTATGTGTGTGTGTGTGTGTGTGTGTGTGTGTGTGTGTGTGTGTGTGTGTGTGTGTGTGTGTGTGTGTGTGTGTGTGTGTGTGCAGTACATACATAACACAAAGCCTGACAAACATCGCTTCAATTCCTACTTTTTTACTACTAATAAATCTAAACAGAGTGATCAGGAAGGCTAGTGACCTACAAACACACACACACACACACACACACACACACACACACACACACACACACACACACACACCTACCTACTGCACGACGCTATAACAAGGCCACAACAACGACGGACTGGAAGTAACGTGATGAAGTTAAAACAGTGAACTAGTATGAGCATTGAGCGTAGTGTGTGTGACGCCTCCAAGAGTTGCAAGCCGTCAGTCACACTTGGAAGAGAAGTGTGACGTTTTTTCCTCTTTCTTTCACCTTCATTGTATATTTGGTGTCATATGTTTCATTGTATTGGTAATGTGGGTTTCAAGAGTATGGTAAGGGAGGTGGTATATACGTACAGTACTTGGTGTTTCAATAATAATAATAATAACAATTTCTTCTCTTCGTACGAGTTATAAATTAATGTTTGCACGGAAGAAAGTTATGTATTTGAGTTTTGTATATTCATCTGATAGAACAAATCCAAGAAAGTGTAAAAGTTAGGGTAGGGAAAAGAGTATAGAAAAATGTCCTGCCTGGCCTTACTCCAAAATAAATGAAATAAAGAATAAAATAGGAAATCCCCAAAAATAGGTGAAAAAAAAAGGAAGACAAATACAACTGAAAAATAAAATATAAAAGATGTAGGAATGAATAACGAGAAACTGAAATACCTAAAAATAAAACCGAAAAAAACAAAAAAAAAACATGATAAAGATGAGAAAAATAACACGCACTAACCTTTAATCTTATACCTTCCTTTACACATTCCCACACACCCACCCCCACACACAAAAAAAAAACAGGTCATAACCCACAACCCACCTCCCTCAGCTGCCATACCACGCCCATTCCACGCCCATAACAGACCCACACGACTACACTTCGCCTTCACTAAAACACAATTTGCTCACACGACCAACTACGTAACGACGCCATCACGTTGGACTCTGAGGACACAATGTTATGTAAATATCGTAACATTGCCACATTTATTACACCACCTCAGTCTGAAACAACACAAGGAAAATGCAAAGTTGTAATGCGTTAGGTTCAAAGTGACCAATGGGATGCTGACTTTCTTGTTTTCCTCCTGCTCCTCCTCCTCCTCCTTTCTTCTTCTTCTTCTTCTTTTTCTTCCTCCTCCTCCTCCTCCTTCTTCATCTTCTTCTTCTTCTTCTTCTTCTTCCTCTTCCTCCTCCTCCTTTCTTCCCCAATTCCCATTCCACAACGTAACGATATCCTTGTGAGAGAAGTAATAAAAATAAGTGTAAATAGATCAGCACATTAATAAAAATAAATAAATAAATAAATAAATAAACACCATTTTTCAACACCGCATCACCTCGAAAAATTTCACACCAATGTCGCCAGCGTTTCCAAAAATCATTCAAAAATCCAAAACCACATTATAAAAAAAAACACAGTAACCAAAAGGAGGAATATTTTAAAACATGCACCAAACACCTGTACATTAATCTAGAGGCCAATGCAAACAGGTCCTCCTCGTCGCCACCTGTGTTATGAGGCGTAAGGGCGGGAGTTTACAGTGTGCCAAGCAACTCCACGACACAGCCAGGACGCACGCCGTGAATGTGACCAGACCACCGCAAATGTTGGAGCAAAGTTAAATTGAATGACGCCACTTGGGTCACTACCTCTGAGGGCACGGTGTTTGGGGGTGTTGGACCAGGTGTGTGTGTGTGTGTGTGTGTGTGTGTGTGTGTGTGTGTGTGTGTGTGTGTGGTGTGTGTGTGTTTCCTTTCTCTCTCTCTCTCTCTCTCTCTCTCTCTCTCTCTCTCTCTCTCTCTCTCTCTCTCTCTCTCTCTCTCTCTCTCTCTGACCTCATAGCCCTTTCAAATTAATTATAACCACAACAATAACAATAACTTCTCACACAGCACAAAGAGAGAGAGAGAGAGAGAGAGAGAGAGAGAGAGAGAGAGAGAGAGAGAGAGAGAGAGAGAGAGAGAGAGAGAGAGAGAGAGAGAGAGAGAGAGAGAGAGAGAGAGAGAGAGAGAGAGAGAGAGAGCTATGTAACTAATCATCCCTCATTCATTTCGTTACGTAAGGATAATTTGCAGCTAAAGAGATCAACATTCATCTCTGCAATCAATATATATTTACTGAAGGTACTTAACACACACACACACACACACACACACACACACACACACACACACACAACCTTCTACCTGCCTATCTACCCGTCCTGAATGCCTGTCTACGAGCTCTGTCAATGCCCATCAACCACCCAATCACACAGGAGGAAGGAGCAGTGGTGTGGGCGCCTCACTCACACCAAACATATCAACACACAAATGAAACTGTGAAGCCGAACACACAACACTTGCCTGACGAAGAGCGAGAAATTACAAGACTTCAATTTGTCTGTACTGATGTGAGAAGAGAAAGAGAAACAGAGACAGAGACAGAGAGAGAGAGAGAGAGAGAGAGAGAGAGAGAGAGAGAGAGAGAGAGAGAGAGAGAGAGAGAGAGAGAGAGAGAGAGAGAGAGAGAGAGAGAGAGAGAGAGAGAGAGAGAAGGAAATTTAATCCCGTCATTTATAAGAGTTTTAAATTAATAAGGTAAGTGAAACGTGTGGAGTGAAACGACTTTTTCAATGAAGGAAGAACGAGACATGAATTCAAATTAAGAAAGAAAGACTCGATGTGTAAAGGAAGTGATGACATTCAGATGATCTAATAGAAGAATTTGATGGCTGGAATTGTCTGGTGGTGGTGGTGGTGGTGGTGGTGGTGGTGGTGGTGGTGGTGGTGGTGGTGGTGGTGGTGGTGGTGAGAGACTAAACACATATTAGTTAATTAAAATGATGTTGATGATAATTAAGGATGAATAAAAGTAAATATAGAGAAAGAACAATAAAAGTTTCGTTCATATCCTATACACTGCAACAGAGAAAGCACACACACACACACACACACACACACACACATGACGACATCCCTCCCATCATGACAGAGGAACAAAAAAGTATATACAGTTTCAATACAGTGTCTGGCATCACATCCATTGCGTGCTGCTGGTATGGTGACGACCTCATCACACCATTCCCTATGATGCAATTTTTATTATATATTGGATGATTTTGTACACTATAAAAAAAATAAATAAATAAATAAAATAAATAAATAAATAAATAAATAAATAAATAAATAAATAAAAAGATAAAAAAAAAGAGAGAAAAAAAAAAAGAGAAAGTATTTGATATTGCGATGATTACATTTTCCCCTTATATTTACAGAATTTCATATAGCCAGTGTTGCATTACAGCTGCGTATTTACTTTTCTCATTATTAATTCCATCACACACGGATTTATTTATTTCTATAATTTTTATGTATTTTGTTGTTTTTAATTAGATTTCTTTTGTAAGTCTATATCTATCTATCTATCTATCTATCTATCTATCTTTCTACTCTTTATTTATCTATCTACACATCTATTTCCTTACCAGATTTTCCTCCCCCTTACCACGCATCACAAACTTCCGTAATAATAATAATAATAATAATAATAATAATAATAATAATAATGATGATGACGAAATATATTAAACTCGCTTATAAAACCCAGACAGGTGAGTCAATGAACTTGCAACAGGTGTCTTGTGTATTTCAGTACCTCGACCCCATGACAGAGAGACAGAGAGAGAGAGAGAGAGAGAGAGAGAGAGAGAGAGAGAGAGAGAGAGAGAGAGAGAGAGAGAGAGAGAGAGAGAGAGAGAGAGAGAGAGAGAAGGGGGGAGGGATGGCTTTGTAGGGGAGGGAGAGTGCAGATGCGTGTGAGTGAGGGAAGCTATGAATGCGAGAGGAATTGAAAGAGTTTTGTAAAGGGAGAAGAAGATAGGGTGACTAAACGGCCTTAGGGTATAGGGTGTGGGTGTGTGTATGGGTGTGTGGGTGAGGATGATACTTTGGGGTGAGGGGTGTGTGGGCGTGGGTGAAGGGGTGAGGAAAAGAGGAGTGACGCAGAATGAAAGTGAGAGAAAATAAAAAAAAGAGAAAGAGAGAGAAAAAAAAAAAGAGCGAGAGAGCGAGAGAATACAGTCGAGGTTAGGTCAGGTCAGGTTACGCAGGAAAGGTCATAACTGAAACAAATATAACCTGCAAACAAAGCAAGAAATTTTATGAGGGAAGGAGAGGGGGAAGGAAGGAAAGAAAGAAGGAAGGAGGGAAGGAGGGGAAGGAGGGGAAGGAGGGAAGGGATACAGGTGTCAAGATCGTTAACTCCAGAGGTCATGAAACGCGGGGTCAAAGGTCACGGCTCAAGGTCAAACGGAAGAGGTCACTAAAATGTTTCAATCTATCTATCTATCAGGCTGTTATTCCCTCTAAATATGGGAATCTGAGACTATGAACGCACACACACACACACACACACACACACACACACACACCTCTCACTTAGCCCTTCGCCCCCTCGAGGAGAAGAGAACTGCACTAAAAATAATAAGAAAAAAAACCACCCTAATAAGCTTAAAGGCACCTGCTAAACACACACACACACACACACACACACACACACACACACACACACACACACACACCTGCTTATTAACATTTGCAACATCATCTCTTGCAGCATTATAAAAAAAGGGTCGTATTTCCGTTAGCACCTCCTCTTCCTCATTATCCACGTACCACAATATTTTTTCCCGTCTCTCTCTCCCGTCTCTCTCTCTCGTCTCTCTCTCTCTCTCTCTCTCTCTCTCTCTCTCTCTCTCTTCCTAACTTCTCGCCCGCAACATTCACATTCTTAACTCACTCCTAACTCCACACTGTGTTAACTATTCCTAACTTTCTCCTAACTGGAACACTGACAACTCGTTTCTAACTCACTATTATATATACTCCTGATTCGGATACTCTTAACTACACCCTAACTTTCTATTTCGAACTCCGATGCTGGTTAGAAACTCCCTAACTTTTTACTCGTACCTGTCTGAGTCTCCCTTGAGCGTCATTTGGCGGGAGAGGAAGCGCTTACGTGTGACCCTCGCGGGGTACTTGACCTTCACTCTGACGTGCGTGGAAAGGGCAGCAAGATTCCCAGTTTTATTTCATTCTTTTTTTCCTTCTCACCTGTATGTAACTCAATATGTCCACCGGTGACACGAGAATTAATTAATACCAACAGGAGGAGTGACGCTTTAATTTGGCTCAGTGTTTAGGTCCTGGTAATGGCGGCTTAACGATGTGATCTTGTTTCTATTAATATTGCTTTTTTTCATTCATCTTGTCGTGTTGTCGTGTTCCGTGGGTAGGTGGTCTGGTGGCCGCCGCCTGCTCGTTCACAAGCCAAGACTCATTTATATCCCTTTTGAAGTGTTGCTTTATGATGCATGGCCTTTTTTTTACACACACGGTCAATATATCAAACAGGGACAGTCTGGTGTTAATTGCGTCAGACTCTTTGAAAAGCTGCACGGGAGCTGGCCGGCCGCGTGGAGGCGAGTGTGGAGTGTGGAGTGTGACGGGGCAGTGATCCCGCGGAGGCCAACAACACGGAAGTGGCCACGCTGACCACAGAATATCCTTGGCGATGGTGCCTTTATTTTGAGATGGGGGGAGGGGGGGGGTGAGGGTCCTCTGTGTATATATATAAGAACAATGGAAGCCAAGGTAGGAGGACTTACATTCACACTTTTTAATGGAAGGGTTCAGTGACCGGCAAATCAGGTTCGTGTGTAGTCGTTCATGAAGTCAAATGATCCATTTTTTTTGCTCTGATCAAACTCAATCTAAAGGCTAAAGCTACACTGAACTATAAAGTAAAATGTTTTATATCAAATAACTTGAATGTTTCGTCCACGCACGCGTCAACCTGAGCAAGACGCGTCACCCCGGCACCAGGTTGGATAATCCTTCCCTAATTGGTGCCCATCAACACGTCACTCCATCAAACCGCGATGCCCGTTCACTGGGTCCATAATGTAGTTAATCTAATATCAAACACCACGCAACACGCACACACTTGAGGCACAGCGGCCACCACCACCACCACCACCACACCAGCCGAGGATCTGTGTACTCATGTCATTTCGGCACCAAACCATTTGGTCCTCAGTACTTTTCGGCACCTGTTAATTGTGTACTCAAACCTTATCATCACCAAGACCTTTCATCCCCAAACCACTAAAGTCACGAGTTTCTGAAACCATGACACGTCCATCCACTTTACACACACACACACACACACACACACACACACTCCCGTGGTTCAGTGGTTAACGTCCCTGTCTTCTCCTCACACTCCTTCCTCCCAGCATCCCATGGGCATCCCTTCCCCGTGAGTGTGTTACGTGTGCAAACCATACCATCTCTCCGCCGGCGTGAAGCAAACCCACACTCAACCACCACCTCACACCGCCCATACCTCACGCCTATATTTCAACGCCCTCATAACCTCGCGCACTGCTTCAAGGGCCGAAAAAAAACAAACAATATTCAGTGATTCAAAAAGCCGCTGGACACGATATATCAATGCAGCACCATTCACAATACACACTAGAACAAGGTGGACGAAGAGAGCACTCGACACAGAACATATTTGAAACAGCACTGAATAAAAAAAAAAATAATGGATGAAGGCAGAGAACTCGACACAAAACACATTCAGTCCGAAAAAAAACAAAACAAAACACCCCTACATAACACAAGTACAAGAAGACAGACGTGCTCTCTCAAGTTTTAGTTTTAGAGGGACGAGGGACAAGCCTGGGTCGCGCCACCTCCACAGGGACACACTTGATAGTCTTCACCTTGAGGCAACACTTCCTCCCAAACACAACCCTTTCCTTTCGTGGCTTCAATATGAATAAATAAACACAATGACAAAACGGCGGCCCACCCTAGCAAGACATGATGCAGGTGGTGATGTTCGTAGCCTGAAATTTACTTGTGGCACGAAGGAGGAGGAGGAGGAGGAGGAGGAGGAGGAGGAGGAGGAGGAGGAGGAGGAGGAGGAGTTATTAATAGAAATATAACTCTGATTTGAATGCCGTATGCTGTTACAAGTTGTGTGTGTGTGTGTGTGTGTGTGTGTGTGTGTGTGTGTGTGTGTGTGTGTGGTGATATACACACAGCCTTACCGCACTCTGCCATCCCCCTACACTTATCATCACCGTTATACCACTTACCACCCAAGCACAGTTACCTATGTCACACCCTTTACCTATTACCTTCATTACCTCCAATTAACAGCGGTACACATGGTCCTCTCAATCAACCACCTGTGTGCACCACCTCATTACATACTAACACCAGGTTGACTTATCATTACCTGCAAATCATTAGTACAACAACGCAAATGACAGCCAGCCAGCCAGCCAGCCAGCCAGCCAGCCACCCATCCACCCACACGTGATAAGCGGCAGTGTGACCTCTTTCTCTCTACCACCGACTCACTGCACGACAGCCACGACACATGACATGACCTCATTTCACACTCCCATCCCTCCCCCTCCCCAACACCCCCCCCCCACCAGTCTAGCCTTGCAATGTACAGGTCATCAATAACTTCATCCCTAAAACAAAAATAAAAAAGGGTGATCGTGGTTTTATTTCATTACCGTCATTACTAAACGCACGTACGAAAGAAAGGCGATAAAAGTGACATCAAACGTGAATGTTAGTGATTAATACAGCGTCAGGTAGAGTGTGGGTTGTGTGCTTGTGTGGGTGTGAGGTGTGAGGTGGAGTGAAGTGGAATGGAGTGGAGTGGAGTGGAGTGGGTGTGGGTTCATCTCAGCTCAGTTCAGGCAATTTGCTTTTCGCTCTACTGGATTTGTGAACCTTGACTGGGGGAGAGAATGTGATGTGTGATGTGTGATATGTGTGTGTGTGTGTGTGTGTGTGTGTGTGTAAAAGAGAGAGAGAGAGAGAGAGAGAGAGAGAGAGAGAGAGAGAGAGAGAGAGAGAGAGAGAGAGAGAGAGAGAGAGAGAGAGAGAGAGAGAGAGAGAGAGAGAGAAAGAGCAGACATTAAACAGACAGCCAGACAGACACACAGACAGGAGGAGTGAATGATTTGCCAGCCAGACGATAAAAAAGCAAATTCTCTGCAAAGTCTTGGAGGAGGAGGAGGAGGAGGAGGAGGAGGAGGAGGAGGAGGAGGAGGAGGAGGAGGAGAAGAAGAGGCGACACTCAATACACTTTAAAATTTTTCTGGTTCCTCCCCAAACTTAGTAGCGAGGCAGTCAAGGGGAAAGGGAAGGGAAGGGGAATGGAAGGGAAGGGGAAGGGAAGGGAAGGGGAATGGTAGGAAGGGGAATGGAGAGGAAGGAGGATGAAGGACAACACATTAAACTCTTGAAATTTGTAAGGAAGAGAAGGCAAAGGAGGAGGAATTATACATTAGATGACCAGCTCTTCCTCTTCCTCTTCCTCCTCCTCCTCCTCCTCCTCCCAATCACCATTCAAGCTTATCAACCCTTTCCTCACCACTTCTTCCTCATCAAACTGTCAACTATCTTCTTCTATCCACTTCTCATCAACTCCTCTTCTTCATTTTTCTTTATCAAACTTTTATCTTCCTTCTCTCCTTCCTCTCCTCACCCCTTCCTTCTTCTCAAGCAAACATCTTCATCGCCACCAAGATTCTCTCCCATCACCCATTCCCACAACTATCACTCCTACCCATTCCTTGACGCCATTTCACCATTTATTTAACCACACAATAAAAAAAAAGAAGAATAAGACTTAAGACTCAATTTTCCTTCACTCCTTTCCCCTTCCCGGCGTTCCCTAGGCAAGAGGGTCGTCCTGGCGTGGTCTTCCCCTGTTTACATGATTTACTCTCCGTACTAAGTCAACAACAGCAAATAGTGTAGCCTTAACACAGTCCTGGCTTGAGCACGTGCAGGGGTGGTGGTGGTGGTGGTGGTGGTGGTGGTGGTGGTGGTGGTGGTGGTGGTGGTGGTGGTGGTGGTGGTGGTGTATGTTGAGTCTGTGGGCTAGTTTTCAATTCCTGTCTGTCTCTCTCTCATGTGTGTGTGTGTGTGTGTGTGTGTGTGTGTGTGTGTGTGTGTGTGTGTGTGTGTGTGTGTGTGTGTCTACCCTCCATTCACACAAGCAGAATGAAAAAAAACAAAAAACAAATCTGATAGGACAATAATACATTAGCACATCCCCAATTAACCTGACCCTAATTCCCCCCCCCCTACACACACACACACACACACACACACACACACACACACACACACACACACCTGTGCACTAAGCGGAAAGACGGGGAAGGGAGAGAGAGAAAAAAAAGTCGTCATACCACAGGAGCAATTCTATGTCAGCGAGGAGTGTTGGAGTGGAAGGGGAGTGAAGGAGTGAAGGAGTGAAGGAGCGAAGGAGTGGAAGGGAGTGAAGTCAAGGTGAACACTGTATGAACGCAACGCTGAGAGCTATAATGAAAGGAAGGGACGATGGAGAGGAGATGAAAGGGGAGATGAGACAGTGTGATTAGGAAGGAAAGGAATGTGTGTGTTTGTGAAGGAGGAATAAGAAGTGCAAGAGGAGGAAGAGGAAGAGGAGGACAGTGTCTCCCATCCATGTTATGTCTATAAGATGAGATAATTGGTGTAAACAGAAGGCAAGAGACGCAGGTAATGCATGTGTGTGTCTGCAGTTCAATGCCTCCAGCTGCCTGCCTTGCCCTCTTGTCAGGGTATTCAATAAAAATGTTTTTGTTTTAGCCCTTACACACACACACACACACATACATACATACACTCAGACAAACACACACGCACATCTCTTCCCACATGCCTTTTATTCTTCTTTCTTCTTTGACACACACACACACACACACACATGCATACACACTCCTCTCTTTTCCCACACTCCACTTTTCTTCTTATCTCTCTTTCTATTTTCACACCTAAAAACGAGGTCCTTCCCCTTCACTTTTAAACCACCTCCATCAATTTTATTGTCATATTCTTTTGGGGAAAAACTAAGTCTTTCTTATCCTTTCTTTCCTACGTGTCCAAAACTTCCTCGCCGTGTTTTTTCCCCTTTCTTTCTTTAATCAAGAATATAATATCGTTCAAACACATTTACCTACGAAACTGTTTTTTCCAGATACGCTGCACACTCACACTCACACTCACACACACACACACACACACACACACACACACACACACACACACAGGGAAGCTCATATTTGCGTTATGACCAAACAGAACACGAGCGGCAAAAAAAAAAATATTAGAGGCAGCGTGCAGAAGAGAGAGAGAGAGAGAGAGAGAGAGAGAGAGAGAGAGAGAGAGAGAGAGAGAGAGAGAGAGAGAGAGAGAGAGAGAGAGAGAGAGAGAGAGAGAGAGAGAGAGAGAGAGAGAGAGAGAGAGAGAGAGAGAGAGAGAGAGAGAGATGTAAGAAAAGGGAGTGAGTTATTGAGTGCATGAAAAGGAGTTACACGGAGAGGGTCTGGCGCTTCTGGGCGAACACGACGAGGGGGGAAAATAGTTAGAAAAATATCTCTACTGTAGGAACAAGTGAAAGCGAGAGAGAGAGAGAGAGAGAGAGAGAGAGAGAGAGAGAGAGAGAGAGAGAGAGAGAGAGAGAGAGAGAGAGAGAGAGAGAGAGAGAGAGAGAGAGAGTCTAAGGTGGATATAGGACAAGAAGTGAGCATCGAGGAGGATAGGATGGGGGGGGGGTGGCAGGTAGAGGAGGTAAAGGTAGTAGAGAGCAGTACTTGAATAGAAGTACTTTATGGTGGCCTCGAGGGAGTATAAGGTTTTATGGGATTACACCTTCACACCATTACCCTTATCTCTCTCTCTCTCTCTCTCTCTCTCTCTCTCTCTCTCTCTCTCTCTCTCTCTCTCTCAAAACTTTCTATCTTAAGGAAGGTAAATAAATGTAATCTACCTTCACGTAAATGTAAATAGACAGGTAAATTTCACTGTCAAAATATAAATAATAGTAATAATAATAATAATAATAATAATAATAATAATAATAATAATAATCTCATGAACCACAGCCGCTCAGGTCTGTGGTAATTAGCGTCTTAATTAAGCCTTTTGATTGTAAATTAACACAATCATCACGGACGTATTAAGGTTTCGTTTTATAATTTTCTATTTTATTATGTACTGCAAAGAGGACTTCAATTTTGGGCTTCCCGGTGATGATGATGATGATGATGATGATGATGATGATGATGATGATGATCTTGTTCTGGGGAGTGACATAATTAGTGTTACTTATATTGCAATAATTAAGAACACTTCATACTTGTTCTCAAATGATACGTGTGTGTGTGTGTGTGTGTGTGTGTGTGTGTGTGTGTGTGTGTGTGTGTGTGTGTGTGTGTGTGTACCAGCATCCCTCCTTCCATACGGGTGAAACACATCCAAGTACTTCTGTTTACTTGTCTACACGTCTGTCTGTCTATCTATATGTCTGTCTGTCTGTCTGTCTTGCCCTCCCTCGCTCGCTGTCTCTCCCGGTAAGTAAGAGGTGGAGAGCAAAGCATAAAAGGAAATCCCTGACAACACAAACAGGGAGAGGATTAGGCTTGCTGCTTCCCCCTCCTACCTGGCGGCTCTGTGTGATTAGTGAAGAGCCAACAACACCTTCAGGTTAATCCTTGATACAGGTGTTTATACTTACCTCTGTACTGCTGCTACTACTGCTGTTTGTATTGCATGGAAGATTGTGTTTATTGAATGATGTGTTATTGTTGTTGTTGTTGTTGTTGTTGTTTTTGTTGTTGTTATTATTATTGTGACGTTTTGATTTCTTTTTCTTTTTAACTGTTGCGCTGTTAGTTTTTTGTTTGTTCTTTATGTTGAAAAATTTACAGCATTTTTTCCTTTTTTTTAATATTTTCATATACTATATACTCTGTTCTGACCTTTATACATATATACTCTCTTTCTCTCTCTCTCTCTCTCTCTCTCTCTCTCTCTCTCTCTCTCTCTCTCTCTCTCTCTCTCTCTCTCTCTCGAAACTAATTACTTTTTATACTTTTACTTTTGCAAAACATCAGCATCACAATCCTTTCATATTCCTTTATTTTCAACTCCTCGACATAACTACGTTTCTCTGCTTTACCTCTTTTCCATTTTTATTTCTTTTTCATTTTATCTTTTCATACACTGACTTTCTTTTAATATCTTCAATGTCATGTTCTATTTTTATCTTTTGTATTTATATCACGATAGTTATGCTTGGTTTCTATCCTTTCTTTTACCTTATTTTTTTTTCATTTACTCTTTATTTATTTATTATTATCTTTTTATCATAGTTTTTTTTTGCCCAGTCATTGTTAGTGTTCAAAGATTCAGCGTCAGAAGATTTTTTGACGCGACGCCCAATTTTGTAGAGACTGAAAGGCTTAATAAACTTGGAACACAGTTGATGACGATATGACAACTTAAAGACGACCATCTCTCTCTCTCTCTCTCTCTCTCTCTCTCTCTCTCTCTCTCTCTCTCTCTCTCTCTCTCTCTCTCTCTCTCTCTCTGTGGTATGAATGAGTGAGTGAGGAAGTGGACAAGCGGATGAACAAACGGAAAAGTTCATCGGATGGGCCGCTTAATAACCACCAAATCATGTTAAGTCTGATGGAAGCGAGTTCAAGCGTTTGCGAGTTATCTGGGAGGCCACACGCACACGCACACGCACACGCACACGGAGACGACACGAAACGCCTAAGTTCGGATATATCTTTAATTCCTCAAAAATAATTAATTCCTTCATCTATCTACTCGACATAACCTTTCTAAGAATAATTCACTCTACTTTATATCACTTAACTGTCTACTTTATATATCACTTAACTGTCCTCCTCCTCCTCCTCCTCCTCCTCCTCCTCCTCAATCAACACTTTTGGTTTAAGAATCTCAAAAGGGAAATTTCACATCGAACTCTTTGCCAGAATAGTTTCCCTGAAGTTGTGTGTTCTGTTACGACTCCGTTTATCTTTCGTATCACCACTGTTTTCTTGGTTACTTATCTTGCAAACTTCCTAACTTCATGCCTCCGCTCCTGCCTCTCCGCATAAGTTCTATTTACTTTCACTTCAGTTTTGTCTAGTTCACTAATGCAAGAGTCAATCAGTATCTTTATGTTTTGATCCTTTTAAGTAAGAAATATTTAAACATTTTCCCTTTTTTCTGTTATTCTATCTTGCTATGACTTGATGTGGTTTAGGTGAGGTGTTTAAAGACATTAAATTGGCCTTCCGTTTGGGTTTCTTCCTTAGGTTTGGTTAAGTTAGGTTAGGTTAGGTTAGGTTAGGTTAGGTTAGGTTAAGTTAAGTTAGGTTTGGTTAGGTTAGGTTAGGAAATTGCAGTTTTTTTCTTCTTTTTATAAGTTATTTTGTCTACTCTAGCCAGTCTTCTGTTCATTCAAATAACAAATATTTCACACCTCGTTTCTATCCTCTCTCCTTTCCTCCCTTCTCTATCTGGTGTGTGCTGCGCTGTGTTGTGAACCAAT
>JAPQNM010000019.1:8504227-8511727 GCA_029783475.1 Metacarcinus magister | reverse complement strand
ATGATTTTCCTCCTCATTTTCTCGAAAGGTATTAGAGATATTGGAAATATCACTGCAGCATCTGATAGACCTAATTAAACTGTAAAACTGACATTATGAATATTTGTTCTATGACTAATAATTACGCAGTAAAATGAAACTATATATTTATATAAAAACATGACATTCCTTCTCATTTTCTCGAAAGCTATTAGAGATATTGGAAATATCATTGCAGCATCTGATAGACCTGATTAAAATCTACTACTGTCGTTATGAATATTTTCACTAGTACTAATAAATACTAAATTTTACTTTTTAAAAAATTACTTTCTTCCTCGTTTTCTCGAAAGCTATTAGAGATATTGGAAATATCATTGCATCATCTGATACACCTAATTCAACTATACAACTGATATTATGAATATTTGTTCTATGACTAATAATTACGCAGTAAAATAAAACCGTATTTTTCTATAAAAACATGATTTTCCTCCTCATTTTCTCAAAAGCTATTAGAGATATTGGAAATATAATTGCAGCATCTGATAGACCTAATTAAACTGTACAACTGATATTATGAATATTTGCTCTATAACTAATAATTACGCAGTAATATGAAACTATATATTTATATAAAAACATGACATTCCTTCTCATTTTCTCGAAAGCTATTAGAGATATTGGAAATATCATTGCAGCATCTGATAGACCTGATTAAAATCTACTACTGTTATTATGAATATTTTCACTAGTACTAATAAATACTGAATTTTACTTTTTTAAAAATTACTTTCTTCCTCGTTTTCTCGAAAGCTATTAGAGATATTGGAAATATCATTGCATCATCTGATACACCTAATTCAACTGTACAACTGATATTATGAATATTTGTTCTATGACTAATAATTACGCAGTAAAATAAAACCGTATTTTTATATAAAAACATGATTTTCCTCTTCATTTTCTCGAAAGCTATTAGAGATATTAGAAATATAATTGCAGCATCTGATAGACCTAATTAAACTGTACAACTGATATTAAGAATATTTGTTCTATGACTAATAATTACGCAGTAAAATGAAACTTAATATTTATTTAAAAACATGAATTTCCTCCTCATTTTCTCGAAAGCTATTAGAGATATTGGAAATATCATTGCAACAGCTGATACACCTAATTAAACTGTACAACTGATATTATGAATATTTTTTCTATGACTAATAATTACGCAGTAAAATGAAACTTAATATTTATGTAAAAACATGAATTTCCTCCTCATTTTCCCGAAAGCTATTAGAGATATTGGAAATATCATTGCAGCATCTGATACACCTAATTAAACTGTACAACTGTCATTATGAATATTTGTTCTATGACTAACAATTACGCAGTAAAATTAAACTTAACATTTATTTAAAAACATGACTTTCCTCCTCATTTTCTCGAAAGCTATTAGAGATATTGGAAATATACTTGCAGCATCTGATACACCTAATTAAACTGTACAACTGTGATTATGAATATTTGTTCTATGACTAATAATTACGCAGTAAAATGAAACTTAATATTTAAATAAAAACATAACTTTCCTACTCATTTTCCCGAAAGCTATTAGATATATTGGAAATATGATTGCAGCATCTGATACACCTAATTAAACTGTACAACTGTCATTATGAATATTTGTTCTATGACTAATAATTACGCAGTAAAATGAAACTTAATATTTATATAACAACATGAATTTCCTCCTCATTTTCTCGAAAGCTATTAGAGATATTGGAAATATCACTGCAGCATCTGATAGACCTAATTAAACTGTATAACTGAAATTATGAATATTTGTTCTATGACTAATAATTACGCAGTAAAATTAAACTTTATATTTATATAAAAACATGACTTTCCTCCTAATTTTCTCGAAAGCTATTAGAGATATTGGAAATATCATTACAGCATCTGATACACGTAATTAAACTGTACAACTGTCATTATGAATATTTGTTCTATGACTAATAATTACTCAGTAGAATGAAACTTAATATTTCTATATAAACATAAATTTTCTCCTCATTAACTCGAAAGCTATTAGAGATATTGGAAATATAATTGCAGCATCTGATACACCTAATTAAACTGTACAACTGTCATTATTAATATTTGTTCTATGACTAATAATTACGCAGTAAAATGAAACTTAATATTTATATAAAAACATGACTTTCCTCCTCATTTTCTCGAAAGCTATTAGAGATATTGGAAATATCATTGCAGCATCTGATACAACTAATTAAACTGTACAACTGTGATTATGAATATTTGTTCTATGACTAATAATTACGCAGTAAAATGAAACTTAATATTTATATAAAAACATGACTTTCCTCCTAATTTTCTCGAAAGCTATTAGAGATATTGGAAATATCATTACAGCATCTGATACACGTAATTAAACTGTACAACTGTCATTATGAATATTTGTTCTATGACTAATAATTACTCAGTAAAATGAAACTTAATATTTCTATATAAACATAAATTTTCTCCTCATTTCCTCGAAAGCTATTAGAGATATTGGAAATATCATTGCAGCATCTGATACACCTAATTAAACTGTACAACTGTCATTATTAATATTTGTTCTATGACTAATAATTACGCAGTAAAATGAAACTTAATATTTATATAAAAACATGACTTTCCTCCTCATTTTCTCGAAAGCTATTAGAGATATTGGAAATATCATTGCAGCATCTGATACACCTAATTAAACTGTACAACTGTGATTATGAATATTTGTTCTATGACTAATAATTACGCAGTAAAATGAAACTTAATATTTATATAAAAACATGACTTTCCTACTCATTTCTCCGAAAGCTATTAGAGATATTGGATATATGATTGCAGCATCTGATACACCTAATTAAACTGTACAACTGTCATTATGAATATTTGTTCTATGACTAATAATTACTCAGTAAAATGAAACTTAATATTTCTATATAAACATAACTTTTCTCCTCATTTTCTCGAAAGCTATTAGAGATATTGGAAATATCATTGCATCATCTGATACACCTAATTCAACTGTACAACTGATATTATGAATATTTGTTCTATGACTAATAATTACGCAGTAAAATGAAACTTAATATTTATATAAAAACATGATTTTCCTCCTCATTTTCTCGAAAGCTATTAGAGATATTGGAAATATCACTGCAGCATCTGATAGACCTAATTAAACTGTAAAACTGACATTATGAATATTTGCTCTATAACTAATAATTACGCAGTAATATGAAACTATATATTTATATAAAAACATGACATTCCTTCTCATTTTCTCGAAAGCTATTAGAGATATTGGAAATATCATTGCAGCATCTGATAGACCTGATTAAAATCTACTACTGTCATTATGAATATTTTCACTAGTACTAATAAATACTGAATTTTACTTTTTTAAAAATTACTTTCTTCCTCGTTTTCTCGAAAGCTATTAGAGATATTGGAAATATCATTGCATCATCTGATACACCTAATTAAACTGTACAACTGATATTATGAATATTTGTTCTATGACTAATAATTACGCAGTAAAATAAAACCGTATTTTTATATAAAAACATGATTTTCCTCTTCATTTTCTCGAAAGCTATTAGAGATATTAGAAATATAATTGCAGCATCTGATAGACCTAATTAAACTGTACAACTGATATTAAGAATATTTGTTCTATGACTAATAATTACGCAGTAAAATGAAACTTAATATTTATTTAAAAACATGACTTTCCTCCTCATTTTCTCGAAAGCTATTAGAGATATTGGAAATATACTTGCAGCATCTGATACACCTAATTAAACTGTAGAACTGTGATTATGAATATTTGTTCTATGACTAATAATTACGCAGTAAAATGAAACTTAATATTTATATAAAAACATGACTTTCCTACTCATTTTCCCGAAAGCTATTAGAGATATTGGAAATATGATTGCAGCATCTGATACACCTAATTAAACTGTACAACTGTCATTATGAATATTTGTTCTATGACTAATAATTACGCAGTAAAATGAAACTTAATATTTATATAACAACATGAATTTCCTCCTCATTTTCTCGAAAGCTATTAGAGATATTGGAAATATCACTGCAGCATCTGATAGACCTAATTAAACTGTATAACTGAAATTATGAATATTTGTTCTATGACTAATAATTACGCAGTAAAATTAAACTTTATATTTATATAAAAACATGACTTTCCTCCTAATTTTCTCGAAAGCTATTAGAGATATTGGAAATATCATTACAGCATCTGATACACGTAATTAAACTGTACAACTGTCATTATGAATATTTGTTCTATGACTAATAATTACTCAGTAAAATGAAACTTAATATTTCTATATAAACATAAATTTTCTCCTCATTTCCTCGAAAGCTATTAGAGATATTGGAAATATAATTGCAGCATCTGATACACCTAATTAAACTGTACAACTGTCATTATTAATATTTGTTCTATGACTAATAATTACGCAGTAAAATGAAACTTAATATTTATATAAAAACATGACTTTCCTCCTCATTTTCTCGAAAGCTATTAGAGATATTGGAAATATCATTGCAGCATCTGATACAACTAATTAAACTGTACAACTGTGATTATGAATATTTGTTCTATGACTAATAATTACGCATTAAAATGAAACTTAATATTTATATAAAAACATGACTTTCCTACTCATTTCCCCGAAAGCTATTAGAGATATTGGATATATGATTGCAGCATCTGATACACCTAATTAAACTGTACAACTGTCATTATGAATATTTGTTCTATGACTTATAATTACTCAGTAAAATGAAACTTAATATTTCTATATAAACATAACTTTTCTCCTCATTTTCTCGAAAGCTATTAGAGATATTGGAAATATCATTGCATCATCTGATACACCTAATTCAACTGTACAACTGATATTATGAATATTTGTTCTATGACTAATAATTACGCAGTAAAATGAAACTTAATATTTATATAAAAACATGATTTTCCTCCTCATTTTCTCGAAAGCTATTAGAGATATTGGAAATATCACTGCAGCATCTGATAGACCTAATTAAACTGTAAAACTGACATTATGAATATTTGTTCTATGACTAATAATTACGCAGTAAAATGAAACTATATATTTATATAAAAACATGACATTCCTCCTCATTTTCTCGAAAGCTATTAGAGATATTGGAAATATCATTGCAGCATCTGATAGACCTAATTAAAATCTACTACTGTCATTATGAATATTTGCACTAGTACTAATAAATACTGAATTTTACTTTTTTAAAAATTACTTTCTTCCTCGTTTTCTCGAAAGCTATTAGAGATATTGGAAATATCATTGCATCATCTGATACACCTAATTCAACTGTACAACTGATATTATGAATATTTTTTCTATGACTAATAATTATGCAGTAAAATAAAACCGTATTTTTATATAAAAACATGACTTTCCTCGTCATTTTCTCGAAAGCTATTAGAGATATTGAAAATATAATTGCAGCATCTGATAGACCTAATTAAACTGTACAACTGATAGTATGAATATTTGTTCTATGACTAATAATTACGCAGTAAAATGAAACTTAATTTTATTTAAAAACATGACTTTTACTCCTCAATTTCTCGAAAGCTATTAGAGATATTGGAAATATAATTGCAGCAGCTGATACATCAAATTAAACTGTACAACTGATATTATGAATATTTTTTCTATGACTAATAATTATGCAGTAAAATGAAACTTAATATTTATTTAAAAACATGAATTTCCTCCTCATTTTCCCGAAAGCTATTAGAGATATTGGAAATATCATTGCAGCATCTGATACACCTAATTAAACTTTACAACTGATATTATGAATATTTGTTCTATGACTAACAATTACGCAGTAAAATTAAACTTAATATTTATTTAAAATATGATGTTCCTCCTCATTTTCTCGAAAGCTATTAAAGATATTGGAAATATCATTGCAGCATCTGGTACACCAAATTAAACTGTACAACTGTGATTATGAATATTTGTTCTATGACTAATAATTACGCAATAAAATGAAACTTAATATTTATATAAAAACATGACTTTCCTCCTCATTTTCCCGAAAGCTATTAAAGATATTGTAAATATGATTGCAGCATCTGATACACCTAATTAAACTGTACAACTGTCATTATGAATATTTGTTCTATGACTAATAATTACGCAGTAAAATGAAACTTAATATTTATATAAAAACATGAATTTCCTCCTCATTTTCTCGAAAGCTATTAGAGATATTGGAAATATCACTGGAGCATCTGATAGACCTAATTAAACTGTAAAACTGAAATTATGAATATTTGTTCTATGACTAATAATTACGCAGTAAAATTAAACTTTATATTTATATGAAAACATGAATTTCCTCCTAATTTTCTCGAAAGCTATTAGAGATATTGGAAATATCGTTACAGCATCTGATACGCCTAATTAAACTGTACAACTGTCATTATGAATATTTGTTCTATGACTAATAATTACTCAGTAAAATGAAACTAAATATTTTTATATAAACATAACTTTTCTCCTCATATCCTCGAAAGCTATTAGAGATATTGGAAATATTATTGCAGCATCTGATACACCTAATTATACTGTACAACTGTCATTATTAATATTTGTTCTATGACTAATAATTACGCAGTAAAATGAAACTTAATATTTATATAAAAACATGAATTTACTCCTTTTCTCGAAAGCTATTCGAGATATTGGAAATATCATTGCAGCATCTGATAGACCTAATGAAACTGTAAAACTGAAATTATGAATATTTGTTCTATGACTAATAATTACGCAGTAAAATGAAACTTTATATTTATATAAAAACATGACTTTCCTCCTCATTTTCCCGAAAGCTATTAGAGATATTGGAAATATAATTGCAGATTCTGATACACCTAATTAAACTGTACAACTGTCATTATGAATATTTGTTCTATGACTAATAATTACGCAGTAAAATGAATCTTAATATTTTTTTAACAACATGAATATCCTCCTCATTTTCTCGAAAGCTATTAAAGATATTGGAAATATCATTGCAACATCTGATACACCTAATTAAACTGTACAACTGATATTATGAATATTTGTTCTATGACTAATTATTACGCAGTATAATTAAACTTTATATTTATATAATAACATGAATTTCCTCCTCATTTTCCCGAAAGCTATTAGAGATATTGGAAATATCATTGCAGCCTCTGATACACCTAATTAAACTGTACACTTGTCATAATGAATATTTGTTCTATGACTAATAATTACGCAGTAAAATGAAACTTAATATTTATATAAAAACATGACTTTCCTCCTCATTTTCTCGAAAGCTATTAGAGATATTGGATATATCATTGCAGCATCTGATACACCTAATTAAACTGTACAA
>JAPQNM010000019.1:8491727-8499227 GCA_029783475.1 Metacarcinus magister | reverse complement strand
ACACACGTGGCCACTAAAAAAGGTGACATGGCCATCCTGGGAAGTGTGGAAAATGTTTGTATATTAATGTTACGAGGAGGAGGAGGAGGAGGAGGAGGAGGAGGAGGAGGAGGAGGAGGAGGAGGAGGAGGAGGAGGAGGGACAAGAAGAAGAAGAAGAGGAAGTAGTAGTAGTAGTAGTAGTAGTAGTAGTAGTAGTAGTAGTAGTAGTAGTAGTAGTAGTAATAGTAGTAGTAATAGTAGTAGTGGTAGTATAGTACATGAACAAAACAATAACACAACAACAACTTCAACAACCATCAACAACTGTATACACTAACCCTACACACGTTCCCATCTCCGTGTATATGTATGTGTGTATGTATTTGGAAGTTACACATGAACCACTATATATGTAAACCTATAGTTGTATGTGAGAGAAAGAGAGAGGACGACACACACACACACACACACACACACACACACACACACACACACACCTCCCGCTTTGTCAGTCCTTGATTACGTTACATTACACTCCTATTGAATGAAGTGACGAGTGTTCAGCCACAAGCCAGCCGTCCGTAAATCCATGAGAGCTCCGTAGGTACGTATTACCCTAACATTCATACTGTCTCTTTGTCGATGTGCGGTGGGCGAGAAGAGGAGGAGGAGGAGGAGGAGGAGGAGGAGGAGGAGGAGGAGGAGGAGGAGGAGGAAGGTGTGTAAGGAGATGGAAAGGAAGGGAATGGTGAAGAATATGTTCCCTCCTTTCTTTCTTCCTTCTTTCCTTCCTTGGTTAACTTACTTTCCAGTCAGGAGGGTAAATGGTGTGTGTGTGTGTGTGTGTGTGTGCGAGAGAGAGAGAGAGAGAGAGAGAGAGAGAGATAGGAAGGAACATGAGTCTAAGCCTTTCATAAGAGGTAAGTAAAGTTACTGAACCCTATAATCGAGTTTCTTTCAAGTTTCACCGGAACAACACAACACAAAACGAACAGACGGGAAAACAACATATAACCTTACCATTAACACAACAATTACTATCATCATCATCATCATCATCATCATTCATTATCATCATTATCACCCAACATTCCGAGGCAGGCATAACGAGCGTATAACGAAACACGAATTACAACCACTATATCACTAAGCATCGAGTAATAATCCTTCGCTAAACGCAATACAGATAGGGATTAAGGGAGGCTGCGAGGTAAGGATGTAAGGAAGGAGAGAGGGGCTGAGGGGATGAGGGGGTGAGGGTGGGATGGAGGGGAGGGGAGGGAAGGGAAGGGAAGGGAAGGGAAGGGAAGGGAAGGGAAGGGAAGGGAAGGGAAGGGAAGGGAAGGGAAGGGAAGGGAAAGAAAGGGCATAGGGATGGAATAAAGGTAGAATGAGGTTAATAAGAGCTTAGCTAAAGTACAGAAGGAGGGGGAGGTAAGGGTAATATAAAGATGAGGAGTATTGGAGATGAGGCTGAAAGGAGACGGGATAAAGATGGAAAGTAAGAGGTAATATACACAGGTAAAGGTGAAGAAGACTTGCCACAGCGCTCATCTCTGTATCCTTCAGCTTGTGGTGTGTTCAGATCTCATTCAGGGACATAAAGTCGACACATTCTTGCTACAACCCAACCCTTACCCCTTACCCCTTACCCCTACCCCTACCCACTACCCCTGTCCAACCCCCTACCCCCGAAAAGATACATTATAAAACGTTACCCTTAAGTCAATTAGTTACAATATATTATGTAATTAATTTCTACTACTACATTTTTATTTGACTTATTAAATATAACGTTCTGAGCTTAAGGCTATACATCTATTTCCGTTTAAAGTGGTATTTCTATTTAAAGTTCGTGTTAGATCATTCTAGTTTGCATTACATTAAACACAAGGACTCTCTCTCTCTCTCTCTCTCTCTCTCTCTCTCTCTCTCTCTCTCTCTCTCTCTCTCTCATAATAGGATGTGAGAGGCTCATTACCGTCATTTTCCGGTGTCGGCTTAGAGGAGGGAAGGAGGGAGGGAGGGAGGGAGGGAGGGAGGGAGGGAGGGAGGGAGGGAGGGAGGGAGGGAGGGAGGGAGGGAGGGAGGGAGGGAGGGAGGGAGAAAAGAGAGAAGGGAAGTAAGGAAGGAGGAAGCAAGGAAGGAAAGGTAAATAAGGGAAAGTTGAGTTCTTATTTTGTGTAGAAATGAAAGTAACAGGTAGAGAAGGGATTTTTTGGGTCTCTCTCTCTCTCTCTCTCTCTCTCTCTCTCTCTCTCTCTCTCTCTCTCTCTCTCTCTGTGCAAGGTGATAAAAGATGGAGATATAGAAATAAAAGAGAGAAAACCACAGACAAACACAATGAAAGTTACACACACACACACACACACACACACACACACACACACACACACACACACACACATAAACACTTCAATTTGAGAGACAGACGAAAATACACACAAGACAATAAAAACAATGAGAAAAAACACAAAAAAAAGAGAAAAAAAAGAAAACAGATAAAAGAAAGAAACAAAATATCGGACTCACCCAACAAACAAACAAACAAACAAACAAACAAACAAACAAACAAAGTGATACACACCAACAAGAACAACAATATTTAGATTAATATAAAGTTTCCCCGAATCTCGTGTTTCAATCCGGAAGCAGAAGAGAGAGAGAGAGAGAGAGAGAGAGAGAGAGAGAGAGAGAGAGAGAGAGAGAGAGAGAGAGAGAGAGAGAGAGAGAGAGAGAGAGAGAGAGAGAGAGAGAAGAGAGAGAGAGAGAAACCACATATGCAAGGAATGTAACGTGACTATGTATTTTTTTTGTTTCATGTCTTTCCTCTTTTATCTATTTTTTTTATTTGTTTATATATTACTATTATTTACACAGCATTATTATCATTATTTTCTTTTATTTTCTATTTATTCATTCATTTATCCATTCTTTTCCAACAGTCAGGAAGCGTGAGAGTAATAATTGATGATGATGATGATGATGATGATGATGATGATGATGGTGATGATGATGATGATGATGATGCTAAGGAAGAGTAGGACGAGGGTAAAGAATACATTGGAAAAAATAAGAATAAAATAAAAATAAAAAAGGCAGAAACTTATATATTGTTCCTAATGAGGCTGTTTGTTGGAACTACAATAACTCACGCCTCACGCCTCACGCCTCACGCCTCACACCTCACGCCTCACGCCTCACGCCTCACACCTCACGCCTCACGCCCTGGCCAGCGGGGGGAGGGCGTGAGGGTGCCCGTAGATGTAAAGAAGGGGAGAGAACCAACTTTCTGAAGCTGTATCAAATGATGACCCTAGAGGGAGGATGGCCAGCGGATCAACTCTCTCTCTCTCTCTCTCTGGTATATTTCCCAGAAGAATGCAAATGAATATAAAGTCACCGGTGGGACTTTCGTAAATTTCAGCGTCATGTAATAGACGGTCGATCCTCTTCAACGCAAACTAACGTCACAAGCATCGAGGAAGAACACACAAAAGATTATGACTGTGAAATGCCAGGAGTCACGAGTAAAAAGGGAACATGTACAGGAAGGTATAATAGTATAGCAACTAAAAAACCCACTAGATCTTTTCCCTTCAATGAAATAGTGATTGTTATGCAATTAATACAATGTTAGAGTTTTAATGATCGGAAATTTTGCCTCATTAGAGTAATCCATAATTGTCATCTGAGTGTAAAGGTTTAGTAAGACCAATTCTTTGATTCACTCGCTCGCTTTGCAATAATGAGAGGGCGTTCAGCAGGCAGCTTTAAGTGTATCATTGTGTTGCGTAATAAATAGTTCACCCGCTCGCTAAGGGGAATCTACTAGAGCGGAAAGGATGCTTCAAACTATCAATTTTAATATTTACCAATGATGACGCTTTTGTTTTTTTTTCCCATTAGGCACAAAACCCAGTAAAGAATTTCAGCACTAAAAATTATTTGAAAATGTGGATCTGCTCTTTTTGGGACCTACCTGAGTTCGTGCAATACATGATAACTGTAAAATATTGAAGTTTTATTTATTAAGAGAAAGAAAAATATATTAGTCTTGAACGCGGACGAGACTTATTTACGAAAACACCATTTAAACAATATCAGAATCTGCACCTGTTGCTTTTTGGGTAATCTACCTGAACTGAGATGATGCTTGAAACTCTTGAACATTAACCAATCATGACGCAAATATTGGTCTTCATCACTATCATTATCATCAAACAAACCTACAGGGATGAAAATTATTTGAAAAACCATTAAAATCACTAAAAATCTATCCCTGCCATTATAGCGAATGTATCTGAGGTAAAATATTATTGAAACCATTGTATTCAAGGTAACGCCAATATTTTTCTTATTAGACAAAACTACACAGAGAAAAATATTTACAAGAACACTTAAGTACTTAACAACAACTAAACTTACACAACATGAATCAATTTTTTATCCAATTCATACCATCATCGACTTTTAACCACACAAATGACATATTAACAACAACATTTTACGATCAACCACCAACAGTTCTTTACACCACTATCATGCTTGTTACTTATTATTACACCAACATGGTCTGGCTGGGTGTGACGGTGGCTTCCCTATTATTCCATTACTAAGTGAGTGTAACGTAACCAAGCCTACAATACGTCACACACTCGCCTCTGCCGTCACCAATGTTTTAGATCTACAGAAAAAAGGAAAAAAAACGACGATGATTGACAATAAAAGATAATAAAAAATGATAATAACACACACACACACACACACACACACACACACACACACACACACACGTAAAACACACACACAAAACAAACACATAACAAAATTAGGTTGTGTTTTTATGTGGTTTGTACTAAGTGTGTTAATGCTCTTTCTCTCTCTCTCTCTCTCTCTCTCTCTCTCTCTCTCTCTCTCTCTCTCTCTCTCTCTCTCTCTCTCTCTCTCTCTCTCTCTCTCTCTCTCTCTTCCCACACAGATCTCTTTCCTCCATTTTTTTTCTTTCCTTTCCTTCGTCCTGTTTTTCTCTCCCTCTCCCTTCCTCCGTTCCTCCTCACCTGCAAAGAACCTCATCTGCATCTCATTATCTCAAGGAAAGATGATAGATGACAGGTAACACACACACACACACACACACACACACACACACACACACACACACACACACACACACCTCTCTCTCTCTCTCTCTCTCTCTCTCTCTCTCTCTCTCTCTCTCTCTCTCTCTCTCTCTCTCTCTGAAACGTAACTAAGAGTCCAATGAAGTTAATATCACACACAATAAAAGTAATATTAAAAAATACGACACAAATAAAAAACATAAAACTTGACTTGAATTTCCAATAACAACAACAATGAATGTAGTGACTGTGGTACAACATTTTTTTCCCCCCAGAAATAAAATGTTTTAACACACATAAATATTGGTTATATCAACAAGTGTCCACTCCAAAAATATATATATAAAAAAAAACCCACGAATTTCAGTATATCTATTTGGAAACTAGAGTTCATGCATAACAAGAGAAATTGCTACTACTACTACTACTACTATTACTATTACTACTACTACTACTACTATTACTACTACTACTACTACTACTACTACTACTACTACTACTACTACTACTATTACTGCTGCTACTACTACTACTACAACAACAATAACAACAACAATATCAATAATTACAGCTACAATTTGGTGTTTTTCCAGCAATAACAACTCCAACACGATTTTTCTTATCAACAAAGAAACGAAATTAAACACAAGACATGAGGAATTAAGACCAAAAAAATAAAAGCTTAAATAACAACATAACAATCATAACAATAACAAAAACACGGATCTTCCCACAATTAGTCATCAGTCCCTACAACACCCTCTCCCCAAAAAGATGATGATGATGATGATGATGATGATGACGTCACACACACAGCGGGCGGGTAGCTATTCGAAACCTCACTGGTTCGACTTACGGCAAATTGAGTCACTGAACCACTTCTGAATCAATTACTCTGTTGCCTCAGGATTCAGACATATGTACGTATAACTTGTGTGTGTGTGTGTGTGTGTGTGTGTGTTTGGAGCGAGAGCGAGAGAGAGAGAGAGAGAGAGAGAGAGAGAGAGAGAGAGAGAGAGAGAGAGAGAGAGAGAGAGAGAGAGAGAGAGAGAGAGAGAGAGAGAGAGACTCTTGATGGAGTTTGTGTGGAAGAGAGGCAGACGAGAAATTGTGAGCAAATGAAACTAGAGAAAGCAGAAGAGGAGGCAGAAGAGGAGGAAGAAGAGTAGGAAGAAGAGCAGGGAAAGGCAAAACACGGACAGAGTGGAAGGGAGGGAAAGATAAGGAGGAAATTGGGAGAGGGGAGATGATGAAAGTTAGGGAAGGAGGAAATAAGAAGAGGAAAAAGGAAGAGAGGAAGGGATGGAATTGGAAGGAGAAGGAGGAGAAGGAGGAGGAGGAGGAACACAAACAGGAACACAAAGGAAGAACAAACAGCAGCGGACCTGTTGACCCTTGCGAGGCTGTTTGATATCAACTACACTATCTAATCTGAAGTAAGAGGAACAGGACAGTAAAGACGAAGGTTCCTCCCCACCCAGAAGAAATAGAAGAAGAAAGACATGCAGCATTAAGGAGGAGGAGGATTAAAAAGGGGTAAAAAGGATTAGAAATTATAACAAACACCAACTGACCTTTAGATTTGATTTTACTACTATTCATATCTAGAGTATAAGAAATAGGATAGTACAGCAGAAGGCTCCTCCTCATCCACCTATCCCTTGAGCCTAAGCTAGCCGATATAAAAGCAATGTAGGGGAAGGCGAAGTGTGGATGATGACCTGTTTTTCATCACATTAAGATTGTTGATGATTTTTACATGATCAGGCAAATCATTCCAAGTATTAGGTTCTATATACAAAAAAAAAATTAACACACACACCCACACATACACACACACACACAGACATACACACACAGACCCCACACACACACACACACCCACACACTGCAAGGAATTCTAAATGTTTTATATATTGTAATTAAGAGGAAATACTTCTTTACAATACAATACAATTTTCAATCTGCAAAGAGGATTCCCGTTGGGTCATTCTTTAAGTATGTCGGCAACAACATAAATAAAGTACATTTAATAAGGGCAGCACAAGGTTATAATATATTCTAACAAGGAGTTCTGTTAACTGTTCTATATAAAATAAGAGGAAATGAAAGTGTGTGTGTGTGTGTGTGTGTGTGTGTGTGTGTGTGTGTGTGTGTGTGTGTGTGTGTGTGTGTGTATGATACCCTTTTCTTCCTCCTCCTCCTCCTCCTCCTCCTGATGGTCCTTATTACATTATTTTATATATAATGTCACACTTCTTAGACAACTTAATACACACATAATTAATATTGGTTTTCCAGTTTAAATATTCATCCACGCACAAACCTGAGAATTGTGTAGACTGGATACATTGCATTGATTTATTTTTGAACAAGATAGGAGGAATCTCATTTAA
>JAPQNM010000019.1:8474227-8476727 GCA_029783475.1 Metacarcinus magister | reverse complement strand
TTATCTATACTATCAATTGTTCTATTTATCTATATGTCTGTCTATCCATTTGTCTACCTATCTATTCATCCATCTACTATTCTATCGACCTAACTATTAACTTACTTATCTTTATCTATTCATCAACCTATTTATCTATTGATGGATATTCGTTATCCTGCAATAAGATGGATTTTCTCAACATTGATAACTTACTAAATCACTCACCACGATTAAATATATGTCTCCCTTTTATTTATATTTGGAAGATTGTAATCGAAATGTATATCTAAAAAAAAAGTCCTCAAGTAATTTATAATGGTTGAGATAATAATTTGCATCAGACTTTAATATACAAACGAGATCGAAAAGCTAAGAGACACGAATGTTGTTCTGTGTAATAATTAATGTTCTTCTTCTTCAAATGTATAGTCAGTAAAATCTAAGGATGTAACTTTACCTTTTAATTATATACGGTTAATTTACTTTACTTTTCATTATTTTACTTTACTTTATATTTACTTTACATTCCTTTGCATTTACTTTACTTTACTTTATCTCAAACAAATTAAAACCATCAACATTCACAAGCAATTCCTCCAATAACAACGTAACTGGTGAGTGAGGGTAAAAAGGACGTTCATTCTCATAGGAAAGCGTGCGTTGCTACACTCATAACCCGGCTCGCCAAGTTGGGCTGGACGATCACCTCTTTGAACTGAGTTTGTTGAGGCTGATGAGATGCAGCTCCGTGGAGGTGAAGAGTTTATTTTGCTGTTTTCAAGGTTAAATGAAGGCCACCTCTACGTTATCTTCTTCTTCTTCTCTTCTTCTTCCTCCTCCTCCTCCTCCTCCCATTACACAATATTACTAGCGATAGAAAATCATACGATCAGATAATCGCAGTAAGTAATTAATTTGCAAGGTTTATCAATGGAGACTTTAATCTTTCTGTCACTTCGCGGGGAAATCCTCTTACATCACATATGGGTCATGACTTATATAATAATTTGTTAGCGAGTGGTTTAAGTCAACACGTAAATAAACCCACGCAAGGTGACTTATAGTATATACAAGACGCGTGCAAGAGGCGTTACTGAAAAAAATATATATAATCTGCGCTACTAACGGGTGGAAGCTGAACATTAAAAAAATAGCCTCCAACTAGCCCACCGGCGCCATAAGTTCAAGACATTAGAAAAAAAAGAAGAAAAAACACACAATCTAATAATTTCAGAAAAAAACTTGATAAACACTTCGTATTAATGCACTAAATCAAGTATTTCAACCCTGTATAAATTTGTATTATTATTTTTTAGTGTTGTCTGTTCTTCCTTTCTACTCCTACTACTCCTTCTCCTCCTCCTCCTCCTCCACTTCATCCTTCCCGTCCTAGTCCTTCTAATCCTCCTCCTCCTCCTCTTACTTTAATTTATGTGGCCTGTAAGTATGTGGTTACTATTCTCTCTCTCTCTCTCTCTCTCTCTCTCTCTCTCTCTCTCTCTCTCTCTCTCTCTCTCTCTCTCTCTCTCTCTCTCTCTCTCTCTCTCTCGTATGCAGATACCCCTATGTGATGCATTACCGAGTTGCCAATCACCCATTAAGCATTTCAAACTGTACATCCAACCAACTAACCCATCAAACACACACACACATACACACACACACACACACACACACACACACACACACACACCCACACACACACACCCACACCCACACTACAAATTGATCTAGTAAACATAAAATATAAATAAAAGATAAAGTATAAGCCACAAAAAATCTTAAATAATCACAACAACAACAACAACAACAACAATAATAAAAGCAGTAGCAATGCAAGTCAATCTTCCTTGTGTTCCCCGTTGAGCAGCTGCAATGAGATCAAGGCTACACGTCTGGTAAACATTGCAAGGCTGTATGTAACGCCCGCCCTCCTTCCTTCCTTCCCACCCACCCTACCTACCCACCCGCACACACACTCACTGTCATCCCGTCCGTCAGTCAAGCGAGAGAGTGTGAGCGACGTGCGTCCAACTCAAATGAGGGTCTTGCGAAATGGAAACTAAATCAATAGGTTGTAATAATAAATAAATATATATATGTGTGTGTGTGTGTGAGGGTGTTGTAGTGTGTGGTATAATGGCGTGAGGTGAGCTGGGTGTTGATTAATGTTTGGCTTGCGAAAGGGGAGGGTGAGGGTGAGGGTGAGGGTGGTGAGGGTGACACAGAAAACAATGCATGCGGGTCCTGAAGTCAAATGAGGAAGTTAATGCAGGTGTGAGTTGACAGTACAAATGCAAATGAGTAATGGTGATGATGGTGATGATAAAAATATAATGGTAATGGTAATAATGATAATAATAATAATAATAATAACATATATTAATCTGAGTAGGTTTTCGAGTTTTTTTTTCCTTCCTTCTTCTTCTTCTTCTTCGTCTTTTTTTTTCTCTACTACTTCTTTTTTTCATCTTGTTCTTGTTCTTATATATTTTCTTCTTCTTCTTCTTCTTCTTCT
>JAPQNM010000019.1:8464227-8469227 GCA_029783475.1 Metacarcinus magister | reverse complement strand
CGTATAACAAATAACAGTATTCTAGAGATCTGTTTACAAGTTATGCGTCTATATTATTTTTGATTATTTTTAAGTGTGCTCACATTCCCACCCTGTACTAGTGATGTGTTGTGTTTGGGTACAACACTGCCAGGGTGACACTTACAAGTCTTTATATCACCTTCAACACAACTCTAAGGGTTTATTCTTTCCTTGCTAATATTATAATTTCGAGCAAAAAATATGACTTGGGACAAAAAAAAATCACTACTAATTAACATCAAAGGTAACAACTGTGCAAAAGGCTGCCCTACAACAGGAGGTGATGGTGGTGGTGGTGGTGGTGCAGGAAGCGGGTGGCCGCGTGGACTGGGTACGCTAGGAAGCCAAGTAAAGAAAGGTACGGCACATACAAGAAAACATCCCCCAGAGTCCTTGAGGAGTCCACCCAGACGTACCAGGGACACAAAAATCCTCCGAAGTAAAGGGCACGCACGAGGCGACGCCCTCAGGGATCACGTGGCTAACTGTGTCTCAGCAAAAACAAATAATAAGTCCAGCGGGATCTATGAGAGAAACAAACTTGAAAACTCAATGTTAAAGGTTTTTTAAAAGGCTGCATAAAATTGCAGAATTTTCGTTTTATATGTTAATGTTCACTATTAGTGTTAAATGTAATCTTTTTAACTTTTTTATCCTCAATGATCAACTACTTAATGTAAAAGACTCTTACCGGTATTATGTAGATGTTTTATATAATACAAAAGTTTATAAGAAAACCTTGCTTTAAGTTATCTTCTTGCCCCGTTTAGAACACACGTCACAATTCAAGTGAATACATGTGAAATAAAATTGTAATGTTTACGTTTAATTCCCTGATTTTCTTTGAAGACAAACATTCTGACGTAAATTATGCAAAATTTTCTTCCGTGATGGACGCAGGAGTCTGTGTTGTGCACTCCTTTTAAACAATAGATAACTGATATACAATAATGCTAAACACAAACTAATTTATTTAAAAAACAATAGAATACATTGTATTTACCGTTTTTTAAACATAAAAATACATGTAACAAGTATTATCTGATTCATGATAAAAAACAACAAACCCTGAGATCTGTCATCATCAGATCGTCGCCCTAACACTATCATCCATGTCATGGTTTCATTATTAGTAACAAAACATACGTTTTTCAAAGTTTATTTCTTCATACCGTCTCTTACTGTATTTAACTATAATATGATAATGTGAGACGTGTGTCATTATTACACAGTGTTGTGATGCACTAATTCACTTTACTTTACTTTACTTTACTTTACTTTACTAAGCAGAAGGACATTGACCCTCGCCGAGGCCGCCCACCTTTGTTTATTATATCTACAGATGGATAATACTTGTTACATGTATTTATACTTTGGAAAAAAGTTAAATACAATGTATTTTATTATTTTTCGATGAATTTTGTTATCTTTTGCATCATTGTATATCAGTTACTTATTTGCTATGTTAAAAGGAATGCACGGATTGGGACAATTTGGAAGTGTTGACGAACAGCATTTCTTTCCTGAGATGGAATGCGCTATAGCTACGAGGACTAGGAGACAAACTGGCCATGTAAATTTGTACGTTAATAAAAAGGAACAATTGAAACACGTATATTGTTTAAGGGAAGGATAGAAATAGTAAGCCATTTATACGAAGGAAGGAAATATTGTGGTAAAAAAAATACAAATATGTTTTCACAACTGGAACAAGAATAGAATTTGGAAAAAAGAATAAAGGAATTGTGTATGTTTTGTTGCATCGTCCATTGTGTGTGTGTGTGTGTGTGTGTGTGTGTGTGTGTGTGTGTGTGTGTGTGTGTGTGTGTGTGTGTGTGTGTGTGTGTACCTTCATGGAACATATACACGTACACAAGCCACCCCTGGATCTGTGTATGTCAGCGAGGCTTACTGACGATCACACACACACACACACACACACACACACACACACACACACACACACACACACACACACACAGACACACAAACAGACACACACAAAGGTGATAACGCCCTTCTTTACGAGAGAAGTAACAGTTCAGTGGAAGACAATATTTTGAGAAGAAACCAGACTGGGGAAGGGAAGGAAGGGGGAAGAAAGGGGTAAGGAAGGGGGAAAGAAGGGGGAAGAAAGGGGAAGCAGGGGGAACGGACTAAGGGAAGAAGCAGGCTGGCGATGATGGGAGAGACAGGGAACCGAAAGAAAGGGGAGTAATGGAAAGGGAAGCGATGAGAGAAGAGGAAGAAAAAGAAGAGGAAGAAAAAGAAGGGGAAGAGAAACGGAAGGGATGTGGTGGGGAAGGAACACCTGACTTATTTCCTCCCCTCCCCCCCCTACTACCTCACCCGATGGAAGAAAACAATGTAGAGAGATAAGAAGAGGTAAAGAAAGTGAATGATGAAAGTGAGTGAATGAGTAAAGCATTCATACAAAACAAGAAGTAATAATTGCACTCCATTAATTCTGATTCTAATTCTGAATACTAATGCGTGGATGGATGGATGGATGGATAGATAGACACTGACTGACTGACTGACTGCTGACTGACTGACTGCTGACTGACTGACTGACTGACTGACTTATGATCTTGAATGAGTGTTAACATAAAATACACATAAAATAACATAAAAATATCACTTAGACGTGTAGGTTAGTTAATTAAGGCAAATATAACTTTCTTCTACAACAAAAGTATTTTTTCTAACTTTTTCCTTTGCTATCAAAACAATGATTCTGAGTATTATATAAATGCCTCATACATACATATATATACAGAGAAACTGACAGACAGCTGACAGATAGCTGACAGCCAGACAGACGTAACTGAGCGTGAGATTCGATACTTTCGGCTTTAGTTTCGCGATACATTTTCAATTCGAAGGTTCATGTTCGGTTTTCCAAGATTCATGAAGCTTCGATAACGGTTCAGAAAGGTCTGGATTTGAGTCGCGTCTCCACCTGGTGATCTTTATTTTTTTTTATTATTATTTTTAATGGATTCAGATTCTGTTTCAAGATTGTTTTTTCTCCTACGCTTCACAAACTTCAACGCATTACTTTTCTTCAATCATCACTTTTCTTCAATCATCACTTTTCTTCAATCATCACTTTTCTTCTATTATTGTTCACTAATGATGAGAAGTTTAGATATAAAACGTATATTTATTTATTTTGTTAATGGAAGATACGAGTTTATATGCATTTATCTATCTATATATCAATATTTAGCTAGGTATAAAGCTGTCTATCTATCTATCACTGTATCTATATATCTATCTGTGTGTGTGTGTGTGTGTGTGTGTGTGTGTGTGTGTGTGTGTGTGTGTGTGTGTGTGTGTGTGTGTGTGTGTGTGTGTCCAAGTTTGAAAGGCATCACTCTACAATATTTTAATCCAAGTCAAAAAGAGTTATATTCGTGGACTCAATATTCAATCCGTGAGTAATAATTAATTGCCTGCATTCTGAGGTCATATTGAAGTGGAAGGTTGTGTTGTGTTTTATGTTTGAATTTAGAGCACACGCACACACACACACACACCACACACACACACACATACACAATTAATTATTACTCACGGATTGTATATTGAGTGCACAAATATAACTCCTTTTGACTCAGATTAAAATATTGTGGAGTGATGTGATTTAATGTGATACTAATGTGATTTAATCTATATATATTTTTGGGGTCTAATTATTGAACCATTAGCCTCTCTCCAGAACCTTACAGAACCACTGAAAAAAAACCATATATAATAATAATAACAAAAAAAAACACGAACTCCAAGCATGAAAAAAGTATATATAGGTGATAAAAATTAAAAATAAATATATAACGCTTGAATAATAATAAAAAAAAAGTACAAATGTGATATATATGAATTTATTAAAGAACAAAACGTAAGAAAACAATATAAAAAAAAAGTACTAAAGAAATATTGATATATCTTGAAGACGATAACAAAGAAAAAATTAAAGAAAGATGGAAAATAAGAAATGAGGGAAATAAAAAGAGAAAAGGGAAGGAAGAAAGAAAGAAAAGGAAGGAAAGAAAGAGAAAAGGGAGGAAAAGGGGATGAAAAAGAAAAGCGAAGCAAGGGGAAGAAAAATAGAAGAAAAAAAAAGAGAGAAAAAGGAAGACAAACGAAGGAGAAAAAAAGGAAAAAGAAAGAATTGAAGACAAGCTAAAGAAAGAAAAACAAAAGGGAAAACAAGGCAACAAAATAAAAGGGGAAATACGACAAAAAAACAAAAGCTAGCTAGACACACACACAAGACCCTTTACCTATAACCTTATACGATCCAAACAACCCTAACATACTTTACGGCACAGGAGACACAGTGCACCTCCCGGCTTACGTTTTCTTTAAAGGTATACTTGGGTAGGATGATAGGATGACATAACACACTATAGGATTACATAGGAGGAGTACATACTAAGAGAAGGAAGAGCTGGTCTATAAAGAAGGTAACTAGTGAATTATTTTTTACTAGTATACTAAGTGTGGGTGATGGGAGAGAATGGAGGGAGGGAGGGAAAATAGGAACAGAGAGAGAGAGAGATTGGTCTACAAAATTGACCACCCACCTTATCTTCCCTTCCCTTCTTTCCCCCTTGTTTCCTTCCCCCTTTTCCCCTCCACTTTCTTCCCTTTAAGGACGAAGCTACAGGGCCACTCCAAGTCTTTAGGGGCTAAGAGCATCCTGGATTGGGGAAGGGAGGAAGGATAGGGTAGGAATCGGAGAGGAAGGAAAGGGCAAGGAGGGGAAGGGGAAGGGGAGGGGAAGGGGAAGGGGAAGGGGAAGGGGAAGGGGAAGGGGAAGGGGAGGGGAGTGGAGGGATGGGAGGGGAGTGGAGGAGAGGAAGAGGGGAATGGAGAAGATTGGGTTTTATGAGATCAGGCGAAACAAGACACTACAAGTTCTTCTCTTTCTTCTTCTTCTTCCTCCAACTACTACTACTACTGCTACTACT
>JAPQNM010000019.1:8454227-8459227 GCA_029783475.1 Metacarcinus magister | reverse complement strand
TTCTCTCACTTAGCTCAGAAGGGAAAGGAAGTAGACTAATGGATTTTTTTGTACTATATATTGATTGTAAAATAGCAGTAGGACCACCACCATCACCACCACCATTACCACCACCACACCACCACCACCGCCATCACCACCACCACCACACTATCATTACCAAAGCCGTCACCACTATCACCACCACCACCACCACTACCTTCCCTGCTTTCACCACTATTATCACCACCATCGCTTTCTTCCGTAATTTAGCCGGCTGTCCTTTACGTATATATACACTGTTGATTTTTTCCCCTGATATCCTTCTGCTGTAGGAAAAAAATAATATGGAAAAAAAATCTGCAATCACAAAAATAGCAATAACCATCTGTATTAAGTCCGTTTACTAAAGATTATCAGTATTGCACAGAATAACCTTCGCTATATATACATCTAAATCAATCTCACATTTAATCATATTACACTCACCATTAAGATAGATTGGAAAAAAAATGACTTATTTCCCTAAAGGGTCAATAGTGAATCCATCAAGTCGTATTTAATTGAGTACAGAGTAAGGTTACGTTATTAACATTATACATTAAAACAAAAGCGACGCGAGTGTCTGCAGGCGATGACGATGATAGACAAGGGATGGCGCTTAAGGGTACAACTACATACATACATACATACATACATATATACATAAATACATACATATATACATACATACAAAACAAAACAAAACAACAGCAGAAACACAATCCCAACGGAACAGCGAGTGAAAGAGACAAAAACACACTTTCACCCTTCCACATCAACACAAATATAATCAGGAGGTGCAAGGGAAACAGCCTCACACCCTCAGCCCTCCACATCAACACAAATAATCTGTGCAACACAATACAATACCAGTGAAATAAGTATTACATCTTCAACACCTAGCCACGCGTCGCACACCCAGCTTTGAAGTAGTGGCGAGGGTGCTCTTACCTCTAACTTAAAGGCGAGATCAGACAGCTTGAGGCAAATGTACCGTGTAATGTGTAATGTTATGTAAATTTATGTAGTGAAAGGAGGGAGCGGACGGGGAGGAGCAGGTAAAGAAGAAGGAAAGGAGAGGCGTAGGAAAGAAGAAAACAAAAGAGCAAGGATAGGACGCGAAGGACTGGAAAGAGAATGAATGAAAAACTGAGAGCAGTGGAGAAAGAAGAGAAGAAAGGAAGCTGGAAAGGAAGAATGAGTGGAGAGGTTAGAAAAGGGTATGAAAGAGAGTGAGAGAAAAAAAAAAAGTTACCATGAATAGAGAGAAAGAAATAAGAGAAGAAAAGGTTATAAGGATGAATATATAAGATGAAGTCCTTCCATTACCCTCATACTCCCCCCCCCCTTAAGAACACACCCTGATACCTCTCCCCTCCCTCCTCTTCACCTTTATACTCCGTCCTTCTGAAAACCGGCTGAGGGGAAGAGGGGGAAAGGGAGAGGGGTGAGGGGGGGTGATGATGGTGATGATGGTGATGATGGTGGTGATGGTGGTGGCGTCAGATGTACTACATGTCAAACAACCACTACAACAATCTTCTAGGAAACTATTGCATGATTCACCATACTCTTCCCCGTAGCCACCCCAATCCTTCCCCTTCCTCCCTCTCCCATAGACCCACATCCCTTCCCTTGCACATCACCCTCCCCCCCTTCCTCACAGCCTACCTTCCCATACCCCTTCATCCCAGCCACTAGTCTTCCACTTCATTACTCATCCACGCTTCACAACCTCCCACCCCTATCACCTTACCCCCTGCCCCCTCCCCCCTGCCACTCGTACCTTCACCCCCATCAATGCGTGAGTGAAGGAGGATTTCCGTGAATCGTGACACATGTGACGTCAACTCTACCCGCTTCCATCACCTCCTCGCTCTGTGCAATTCCGTTGTTGGAAGTGGATGCATAAATAAGTAGTGACTATTAATAGGATGTATGAAGTTCATTACGGTATTGATAAAAAGCTTAAAATTTTCTATTTATATATATACACACTACGAGAGAGAGAGAGAGAGAGAGAGAGAGAGAGAGAGAGAGAGAGAGAGAGAGAGAGAGAGAGAGAGAGAGAGAGAGAGAGAGAGAGATAGTAATTATTCACAATAAGTTACATGGACTGGCCTCGCAAAACCAATTCGCACTGAAGGATGGAAGGAATGATCAGATAATTAGTTTCAAGTCAGGTCATTAAGTTCAAAGATTACCTGCCATTACCTTGATTATTACTATATCAATATTATCATTATTATTATTATCAAGTTATTTGCTCGAGTGTGATTATGTGATATTATATGTATGATGTATATATATTTTTTTCTTCTCTCTCTCTCTCTCTCTCTCTCTAAGAAAAAAAAATATATGATAAAAAAAATAATATTAAACGAGAAACATAAAACGAATGTATATACAAACACACCAATGAATCAAACACACACACACACACACACACACACACACACACACACACACACACACACACACACACACGACCTAAAACACTAAATACACACAAACTTATTTTTCTATTAATAATTTATCACCCAAATGATTTCTAGCCTCAAAAAAAAATATTCCATTTGATTTCGGTTATAATTCAATTGGACTGTGCAAAAAAGTAGTGTGTGTGTGTGTGTGTTAGAGAGAGAGAGAGAGAGAGAGAGAGAGAGAGAGAGAGAGAGAGAGAGAGAGAGAGAGAGAGAGAGAGAGAGAGAGAGAGAGAGAGAGAGAGAGAGAGAGATAATCATAAAAGAAAGAAAGAAAGCGAGAGAGAAAGAAGCAGAAATGAGTGTTGACAGAAAAGGAACATGACAAACAAGCCAACAAACAGATCAACAGAAGTAACAAGAGAGAGAGAGAAAAAAAACAAACACCAAAAAACTTACAAAACCATTATCTGTTATTATTTTTTTATCTAATCTTTTATATATTTCTTTCTTTATCTTCCCTTTCTTTTTTTTTGTTTTCATTTATTTATTTATTTATTTTTGTGTGTCAGGCGTGATGACACCTTCGCTCACCGACACACACGACAACATCAAATCATAAGGAATGGTGTAAAGTTTTGATTGAAAGATTAATTTGCAGATACCCTGGATACGTGTGTGTGTGTGTGTGTGTATGTGTGTGTGTGTGTGTGTGTGTGTGTGTGTGTGTGTGTGTGTGTGTGTGTGTGTGTGTGTGATTGTGTGTGTGTAAATAAGTCATATAAACAGATAACGGAAGAAAAAAAACATACAGACTTAACCACAGACAAACACACAGACACACAGACAGACAGAAGGCCCAGCAGACAGACCAACATACAGACAGACAGACAGACAAACAGGTTAAACAGCTAGTATATATGGCTTTCCACGTTCGAATCCCGCTGCTGGAACAAGACTTTCGTGTAGTAACCACCCACATGTTGCCTTGATACCTTACCTTGCCTTGTGTCTTCGGTTAAGGGATGCACCGGGAGGAGGAGGCGAGGTAGTTCCAGACACCACTAGAACAAGAAAGATATATAAGTAAGTAAGTAAATGAAGAAAAATTAGGCCTATGCTTGTATAGGCTGAGACTGATTACCAGCCCCATCATGGTTGCTTTAAAGTGTACATGAAGTCCTAAATACATACACAAAGACACACACACACACACACACACACACACACACACACACACACACACACACACACACACACACACACACACACACAATAAATAAATAAATAAAAAATAAATTGTAGGCTCAATTTTTGGATTTTTTTTTAAAGATGATCTGTCTGTCTGTCTATTAATTTCCTATCCTTCCTCACTCTCTCACTCACTCTCTCTCTCTCTCTCTCTCTCTCTCTCTCTCTCTCTCTCTCTCTCTCTCTCTCTCTCTCTCTCTCTCTCATTCATTATTCACACACCGTCCCACGACACACACTCCCTATACCTGTCCAATTAACTCATCAACCTCCTCAACAGATACTCCCTCAAACCACCTTCACATACAGCTACCCTTTGAAACCATATCTTTAGAAACCATACATTCCCCATACAACACCCTTAGAAGACTTGATTCCTTTTGGTTACACTCTTTTAAATACGTGTAAAAAATCTTTGTAATTACTCCTACAAAGATTTTAAACACGTAAAAAATCTTTGTAGTTACCCTTATAAAATTTAAGGTATATACAAGTGGTCTTAGTATGTAGCCTTCTATAGGTAGGTTACACCCTTAGAAAATCCTCCTCCACGTCTTGTTGTTTCAGGATTTACGTTGGAAGATGTATGTATGACAATGAATAAATTAAAGGATGGAGGAGAGAAAGATAAACACGAATGAATAATGCAGATAAAAAGGAATATAGTGAAGGGAAAAAAAATAAGGAAAAGGCAGAAAGATGGAAGGAAATGGAGAATGAGGAAAAATGGAGATGAAAAAGATGGGAAAAATGCAATATGAAGGAGAATAGAAAGAAGGAAGAAAATACAGGAGGAAAGAAATAGAAGGAAGAAAATAGGAAGAAAATAGTGAATGAAGAAGAAGGATGGAAGAAAATAATGAAAGAAGAGAAGAGAAGAATAAAAAAATAAATACAGATAAAAGGATGGAAACAAATAGAGAAAAGAAAAGAAAAAAAGAAGAAAGAGAGAAATATAAAAGAAAAGAAAGAAAGAAAGAAGAAGACAAGGATGGAACGAAATGTAAAAGGATGATGAGGAAACTTCTTCGTGCGAGACATACAGCAAGTCAACGTGATTGAAGTTATTTCCTTTATATATCTCTCTCTCTCTCTCTCTCTCTCTCTCTCTCTCTCTCTCTCTCTCTCTCTCTCTCTCTCTCTCAAACAAACAGAAGAGGAAAAATTCAACTAAAGTGTGTAATATGTCAAAGTTCTCGATGCAACAACAATCACAAAACAAAAGGAAAATAAATCAATACAATAAAAAGTCTTAACAAACAATATAACAACGAGACAAGGAGTGGATTCGTTTATTTCATTTTT
>JAPQNM010000019.1:8441727-8446727 GCA_029783475.1 Metacarcinus magister | reverse complement strand
CCCGTCCTCTACAATTGCCTACTCTATCCCTGCCCTTGACAAAGCCCTAACCTATAGTGTCCGTCCCCCTGCGTCTGATCCACTCCCTCACTAAGCCACGCGCTCCGCTCTCCCCGCCACCCTCAGGCTAAGCCAATGACAGGAGATCAGTGCCCTGCTCACCCCTGGACGAGATGACACACCAGAGTCACGTGCCGCTCTTACACCAAAACAAACAGTAACCAACCCGCAAAATGTTGACGACGGGCCTCCCCCCGCCCTTCCACTACCCCCACTACTCCCACCACCACCACCACCTCCGCCACCACGACCACCGGCGGAGAGTCGTGCACAACACCTTTCTAGACGACGACATCACCACCACCACCACCACCCCTAACACCAACCACCACCACCACCACCTCCTCTTCCTTAAACCCAACCTAAGCACCGCCAGTACCACCGCCGCCGCCACCACAGCTGTCACGCATGCGTCTTATACGCCGGAGTTTCTGTACAGCGTGACGACAACCGCTATGAACGTCACCACCACCTCCACGCACACCACCGCGACCTCGGACGACTACTACTACGCCAACCTCACCACCAATCTGAGCAGCACGGCGTCACCACCAGTGTTCCCGGAGTACATCAAGGTGGTGTCGACGCTGTTCTGCTGCCTGGTGCTGGTGGTGGGGGTGGTGGGGAACGTGTTGGTGCCGGTGGTGATTCTCAAGGACAGGGACATGAGGAACTCTACCAACTACTTCCTCATGAACCTGAGCGCCGCTGACCTGCTGGTGCTGCTGTTCTGCCTCCCGCCTGTCCTCGTCGAACTCCACTCCCCGCCGCAGATCTGGGTCATGGGCTACGGCATGTGTGAGTGTTAACCTTTTATAACTTGTTTTGGTGTTGTGTTATGTTAGTGTGACGTGTGTGTGTGTGTGTGTGTGTGTGTGTGTGTGTGTGTGTGTGTGTGTGTGATTTACTCGTGAAAGCCAGTCATTATCCTCCCAGTGAGATTTTATTGCACATAACATTGTCACATATATATAGACTGTGACCTTCCCACATCACAGGCCTAAGCCACCTGTTCAAGGACGACAGTGACTCATTAGTTATTCAGTTACTCATCTGTGAGAACTTTGTAACCTGAGCGAGGCACGAACCACAGCCTACCAATGACAAACAAGAACGTTACCACTGAGCTACTGTGTGTGTGTGTGTCTATGTGTGTGTGTGTGTGTGTGTGTGTGTGTGTGTGTGTGTGTGTGTGTGTGTGTGTGTGTGTGTATATATATATGTGTGTGTGTGTTCAGGCTAACTATGGCACAGCAGGCAGGGTGGTGGTGTCTGGGGTTGGTGTGGCAGGTTTATAGTGGCGCCGAAGATGCACTCACAATTAAGGGTGAATAGGTAATAAGTTGGCCGATTTAAACCACTCGGCGACATGCGAGCGAAAATTAAGCAAGATTTTGGCGGGAGTGGGAAGCGGAACCCGAAGATGACGTCCACTTGACCATATGTTTGGGCCTCTCCCACACCCACACACACACACACACACACACACACACACACACACACACACACACACACACACACAGACACATTACCACCACTCGCGTACATCCCTCACGGTGTAGCACTAAAAGAAACTAAAAGGAACGCCTTGAAATTCGCTCCACACACCATCGCTATTACTATTTCACGCCGGTGCTCCGTTGCACGTCTGATAAACTTAATTTATCTCACCTGTGCATGAGACCAGCCTACCTGTGTGGCCTCCTACCTTGCCTCCCTACCTGTTACCCTGCCTGCCTCCTTGCCTCCCTTTCCCTGCCTGTTTCCCTGTTGCCGTAAAAATGACTCCCCAATATTTTTCAAGCGTCTGTTTTTCATGTGTTTTGTTATTGTTATTTTTACACATCTCACAGACCCAAATATTCTCAGCCGTAACATATATATGATTTCTCTGTCTCTGTCTCTGTCTGTCTGTCTGTCTCTCTCTCTCTCTCTCTCTCTCTCTCTCTCTCTCTCTCTCTCTCTCTCTCTCTCTCTCTCTCTCTCTCTCATAACACCCTAGCACATGAACAAATGTCTTCTGAAAAGCTAGATATACGAAACGACTGTTCAATAAACCACCAACACATTGCATCTCTGGCAACATTCACAATTGTCTTCTGGAATGAGTCTCGGAGCGTCAAGAAGGAGTGGTTTTAAACAGTGTTATGTGTAGTAGCCTTTGAAAATAGAAATTGGCGTACCCTAGAGATCAGTGATTGGTCCTGTTTTGTTCATGCTTGACCTTAATGACATTGACGAAAAGCTAATTTACAAAATATCACAATTTGTTAATGACACGAAAATTGCACATGTCATAGTCACGTTAGCACAGAAAGTATAACAACACGTGATACATAAACCTTGCACTAATGTCTGGATCGATTAAATTGCGAATAATACTTGAAATTTAACATTAATAAGTACAAAGATTTACGCATCGTTAGTTACAATGATCGCGTTCACTATCTAATGAATGGCCAACAAATGTCTGCAACAAATAAGGAAAAAGATCTTGTGCAAGGGTAGTAGTAGTAGTAGTAGTAGTAGTAGTAGTAGTAGTAGTAGTAGTAGTAGTAGTAGTAGTAGTATTAGAAGTAACAGTCGGTTCTTTCTCGTTAAAAAAGAATCCATGCTATTTTTCCTTTCTGCGTCTTAATGTTCTTCTTTTCTTACCAGCCTTGCCTAGAATGATCTCTGGGTCGGGGAGGAACCACCACCTTTACTATCCAACGTCTCTCACTTAAGATGATGGTGTAGACAGTTACAAAAAACCCTCGTTAGAGCCACAAGGTCTGCTGCAGTTTCTGTTTTGTGTTCCTCGTTCTCATGTTCATCCTCCTCCTCCTCCTCCTCCTCCTACAAGGGATGCTATAAAGTCTATTATTATTATTTGTTTTTGTATGTGTAACTATAAGGTAAGGAGCAACAGGAGCACCTTCTCTCTCTTTAATTATCTCCTTGCCATTCTCCTCACAGTTTATCTCCCTTTTATCTTCGTTACGTTTCACCCCTCCTCCCCCCCCTCTTCTCTCTGTCTCTCTCTCTCTCTCTCTCTCTCTCTCTCTCTCTCTCTCTCTCTCTCTCTCTCTCTCTCTCTCTCTCTCTCTCTCTCTCTCTCTCGTGGGTAACATAAAGGGGAATTCAAGCAGCCGTGAATTTCTCTTTAAAAATTGACCGATTCGTGGAAATCTCTGGACAAAACCTAAAAAGGAGGAATATTAACGTAGGTACAAAGGGAGACGCGACTCTCTGTTCCATGAAGCGATTCGAAACTCTTGAAGCCGAAGCAGAACTCAAACTTGTGAACGACAAACCCGGAACACGACACAACCGAAGCTTCGAAGCGGAAATGAAACTTTTGAACCTTTGAAGAGGAGGAGGAAAGAGGAAAAGGAGTGACACAGGGGCGGAGGGAGAATATAAACTATACTTCTATATTAATAAAGGTTTTCGATAAGGATAGGAGGAGGAGGAGGAGGAGGAGGAGGAGGAGGAGGGGGGAGTGTGGTGGTGTGAGCGTTATCCTCAACCACTTGGAGGTAAAACAAACAAACCTGCGAATATCCTGCCAATATAATGAACAAAAATACAGGAGAGGCCTGAGCCTGGCCGAGCGTGTGTGTGCAGTGTGGAAGCTCAGAACGGACAACTTGAATCCAAACAGCGTGTGCACAGTGATGGTGCACAAACATACCCTCAAACCAGAGATTGACTATATATATATACCTACCTAGAGGAGGAGGAGGAGGAGGAGGAGGAGGAGGAGGAGGAGGAGGAGGAGGAGGAGGAGGAGGAGGAGGAGGAGAAAAAAGTATATTTATTTCTAAACAAATCAATGGACAAAAATTATAAGTTTCTTCGTCTAAAAGCAAACCTAAAACATAACAAGGTAAATAAACAACAAAACATGCAAACAAAATTAGAGAGAAAAAAAAAGAGAGAAGATAAATAGGGAAAGAGAGAGAGAGAGAGAGAGAGAGAGAGAGAGAGAGAGAGAGAGAGAGAGAGAGAGAGAGAGAGAGAGAGAGAGAGAGAGAGAGAGAGAGAGAGAGAGAGAGAGAGAGAAGAGAGTATAAGAAAAAGAAAAAAATATAACCTTCAACTCAAATTACAAAACGAGATTAAATGGAAAACGGAAAATCGGTAAACTAGAATAGACGAAAATAACACAAATTAGAGTGAAAAAAAATAATAATAAAAACACCAGCGGAAAGGTAACTCAATATATTTTTTTTCCCTTGAAGCAAACTTATCAACGTCATCAATTGAAAACCACCCAAGTTCCTGCCTTACTTACTTACACTATTCCAGTTAGGTGTGCGTGCGTGCGTGCGTGCGTGCGTGCGTGCGTGCGTGCGTGCGTGCGTGCGTGCGTGCGTGAGTGCGTGCGTCTAGTCTATTCCGCCTCACTGACCTACTTCGTTTTCTGATCCCGTCTCATGCACTTTACGTTTTCTAATGTTTGTCTGCCTTGGCCTGGTTATCGCTTTAGGGTAAGTTGCCGCTGTCACCCTAATCTCCACTTAGTGTCACTCTTGTGTGTAATCCAACCCACGCACCACACTATTTCATATTTCAACTCAATCCTCAACACTGATCGATGCTAATGATGACAATGATGCTAAAAATGATGATGATGATGATGATGATGATGATGATGATGATGATATGATGATGATGATGATGATGATGATGATGATGATGATGATGATGATGATGATGATGATGATGATGATGATGATGATGATAAGGATAGCAAGCAAGTATCAGTGAGTGAGTGAGTGAGTGATCGGATAACTTAACTCTTCCTCATCCCTGTCTCCTCTTCACAAACCACCCATGCAGTCCTACCTCCTCCTCCTCCTCCTCCTCTCTCCTCTTCCACAGAACCCAGCTGAGTCTCTTTAATCTCTCTCTCTCTCTCTCTCTCTCTCTCTCTCTCTCTCTCTCTCTCTCTC
>JAPQNM010000019.1:8421727-8439227 GCA_029783475.1 Metacarcinus magister | reverse complement strand
TTCCTTCCTCCTCTTCATCATTATTTTTCTTTGTATTCTATTCCTTTATTTCCTTCTCCCTTTTCTCCTTTTAAATTTCATCTCTCTCTCTCTCTCTCTCTCTCTCTCTCTCTCTCTCTCTCTCTCTCTCTCTCTCTCTCTCTCTCTCTCTCTGTCAATGCTTTTATCCTCTTCATTTCCCTTCCTCTCTTTTTCTCTCTCTCCCTACCTCAATTTCCCTCCCCCTCCCCTCCCTCCTTCTCTCCACCTCTCCGCTGACATGTTGCAATCCCAGTTATTTATATAATCAACTTAAGAGAAGAGAGGCTGACATTGCAGGCCTGTGATTGGCTGAGAGTCACGTGGAAGCAACCAATGGGAGCCAACTCGCCATCCTTCCTTCCTTATCGATACACAGACTCATGATACTCATTATAAACAAAATTAAATAGAAAATGGTGGTAATTTATATATAAAAAAAAATATATGTATGATTAATTACACCTATTAGGGACACATTTCTATAATTGCAGTGGAGATGAGGAGAAAACGAGGAGTACTTAGTTATTTTTTATTTTTTTTATTTTTTATTTATTTATTTTTATTTTGAGTGAGTGAGGAAGCGATGTGTGTTTATTTGTGGCTGCGACTCGGTGGCAGGACGAGGAGATTAAAAAGATGGAAGGCAAGAATTAGGGAGTGACTACTTTTGGCCCAGCACGCGAAGGAGGAGGAGGAGAAGAAGGAGAGGAGGAGGAGGAGGAGGAGGAGGAGGAGGAGGAGGGGGAGGGAGAAGAGGAGGAGGGACAGAAAACTAAAAATTATATGTTTGTTATTTTCTTAATCTTAGTACTATTTGTATTGTTCTTTTTCTTTTTTCTTCTTCTTCTTATCATCATTATTATTATTATTATTATTATTATTATTATTATTATTATTATCCCTGCCGGTACGTAGTAATAGATGACTACGTATAAAAAGAGACGGAGAGAGAGAGAGAGAGAGAGAGAGAGAGAGAGAGAGAGAGAGAGAGAGAGAGAGAGAGAGAGAGAGAGAGAGAGAGAGAGAGAGAGAGAGAGAGAGAGGTCTGGGAAGCCTCTCTTCTGTATATATTATCTCCTAAGAAAAAGACAGGTCGAGGATAGAGATTAAGTTATCATTATTACTACCATTATCATCATTACTATCATCATCATTATTATCATCATCATCATCATCATCATCATCATCATCACTATCATCACCGTCGCCTTTCAGAGTTCACGTCTTCACAAAACTAGCAAAAGAAAAATAAACAATTTTTTCTTAAGTTTCAGTTTATGACAAGAGAGGAGAGGAGAGGAGAGAAGAAGAGGGGAGGGAAGAGGCAAGGAGAGGAGAGGAGAGAGGAGAGGATAGGAAAGGAGAGAAGAGGAGAGGAAAAAGAACGACAAGGAAGGAATAATTGGGAGAGGGGGGGTGGGGTACAGGGAGGAGAGAGATAGAAGGAAGAAAGAGGAAGAGTAAAAGGAGAGAAAGAGAGAGAGAGGAAGATAAAGAAACAGATAAGCAGGAATAAAGGCAGAATGAACACGGAGAGACAGGGGAAGGGAAGGGAATAAAGGGAGGAGACAAAAGAGGATAGATGGATTGATAAAGATAAACAGATAGATAGAGAGAGAGAGATAGAAAGATAAAAAGAAAGGAAGAAAGAATAGAAGATGAAGAAGAAGAACAATAGATACACAAATAAATATAAAGATATGAATAAACTTAAATATTAAAGGATATATTAAAAAAAAAGAAGAAATGGCTGAGACCCACTTATAGGCCCTTACGGTAACTTAAAACTCTTTGTCCTGAATATTTTATCTTAACTTTTCATTTCTTTTTTTTTAGTCAAACGAGGTGGATGGAGATGAACTTGAGTGCTATCTCTCTCTCTCTCTCTCTCTCTCTCTCTCTCTCTCTCTCTCCTCTCTCTCTCTCTCTCTCTGTCTCTGTCTCTCGCCTCACAGCCTATGTCTATCTCCATACAAACACAAAATAGTAGGCCTACAAAACGAGGCCTAATCGACGCCACCCTACATCCTAAGTCACTTTTTCCAACCATATTTTCCTCCCATCTACGGTCATCCTCATAATTTCCTCCTCCTCCTCCTCCTCTTTCTTCCCTTTTTTCCTCCTCCTCTTTCTCCTTTTTTCCCTACCGCTTTCTTCTTTTTCCTTCTCCCCTCTCTTCCTATATTTCTTCTTTGCTTTCCTTTCTCCATATTTCTTTCTTTCCCTCCCTTCCTTTAACATTACATTCTCCTTTTCCCCACTTCCCTCGATTCCTACCTTTTCTTTCCTCCATCTCTCCAAACCCTCCCTGCTTCTCCACTCCTTTCCTTCATGTCTCCTACCCCGTACCTCCCCCCTCCACCTCCACCCAAGACAAGCTTCTTCACGCCGCCCACGCTTCCTCGGCTGTAGCACAAAAGAAATACATTAACACAACACATTTTTCCTCGCCGCATATATGATTTGTGAAATGAACCGAAATGAAAAATGCATAAATGGAACTCAAAATTCTGTGGAAATTTTTATTCTTAATAGTTTGCATAAAAAAATTGAAGCGTATTATTTGTCTATTTAGATTCTCTCTCTCTTTCTCTCTCTCTCTCTCTCTCTCTCTCTCTCTCTCTCTCTCTCTCTCTCTCTCTCTCTCTCTCTCTCTCTCTCTCTCTCTCTCGGTGTGAAATGATTTGAAATATGTTCGCGCTTGTTTATAATATGGGGGAAAAAAATTTGACGCTATATTTGTCACGAAAGTTATTGGAAAGGATGGAAAAAATTGTGTATTTTAAAGCAATCTTTTGCATTTACATGTGCAATAAGTGTGTGTGTGTGTGTGTGTGTGTGTGTGTGTGTGTGTGTGGTGTGTGTGTGTGTGTGTGTGCTGTTGATGGTATATATTAAAGCATACAGATGGAATTAAAAATAGTCTACATATACATACATACATAATTACATATACTAGTACATACATACAAAGGAGGAGGAGGAGGAGGAGGAGGAGGAGGAGGAGGAGGAGGAGGAGGAGGAGGAGGAGGAGGAGGAGGAGGAGGAGGAGGGGAAGAAGATAAACATGAAGCGGTGTGAAGCCGTGAGACTTAACACAAGCTTCACTCTTCTACACTAAGCAGCTTTATCAACATTGTCATCATAAATATTATTATCTTCTTGACTCCAACCTTCACTGTGCTTTACTCAACGACTTAATTAATGCTACTACTGCTGCTACTGTTATGTGTTATTAGGTATTATTATTATTATTATTATTATTATTATTATTATTATTATTATCATTATATTATTATTATTATTATCATTATTATCGTTCAACTTTCTACAATATTATTTTCTTATTGATGTTGTCCTACTTATTCTATTCAAAATTCATACAAGCTCATTCCAAACTGTGTTCTATGACGCAGTACAATGTTGTTATTGAATATTGACTCGTAACATTAGGTGAGGAATGAAAAACAAAATATTGGTATGCATTTAAAACACTCTAAATAGCCTGGTCCAAACAATATTTGGTTATGCAAACATCACCAAACACTCGGTGACGATATAGTAACATAAACACATTACTGACACCTTTATAAATATTCAACACAAGGATATTTATATAACAAACACATGTCATTCAGTTACCACGTATTCATTTGTATACTCAATTTGATGACTGCATTAACACACACATACACATACACATACACAACACACACACACACACACACACACGCACGTCAACTTTCCTTCACAACTACATGACCGTAATCTTCCGTCAAAAGTAAATCGACAAACAAACGAATAAACAACAAATAAACAAACAAACAAACAAATAAGTCTAAACGTTTATCTGAATACATCACATAAACATTTCACAAAAAAGAGCACAACAAACATTTGAAATTCTAACAGTAGTAGTAGTAGTCTCTCTCTCTCTCTCCTCTCTCTCTCTCTCTCTCTCTCTCTCTCTCTCTCTCTCTCTGTTGTTACGTGTGTATATATATTAATCCATTTATCCATCTACCTATCTGTCTACCAATCTATTAATTAAATGCCTTTATATCCATCTATCTACTTGTCTACCTGTCTGTCCACTTGTCTGTTTGCTCACCTGTCTTGTTACCTGTCGAGGCGGCACTCTAAGACAACTTGCAGGTGTGACTCACTACACCTGTACTACAATGCACATACCTGTAACAAAAGAGAAAACATTATTATTATTATTATCATCATTAGTAGTAGTAGTAATAAAGTAGTAGTAGTAGTAGTAGTAGGTAGTGGTGGTAGTAGTAGGTAGTGGTGGTGATCTCTAATATAACTTTGAATATGGTAATAGTTCTCTCTCTCTCTCTCTCTCTCTCCTCTCTCTCTCTCTCTCTCTCTCTCTCTCCTCCTGTTCTTAATTAATGGACCTTCGTACTGCGTTCACAACCAGGTGTTAAGAACATTGTCATAACCACCGCTGAGAGGTGCTGTTATGGACATTGTTAGTGGCACTCGTAACAATAGAACACGACCGGAGGGAGAGAGAGAGAGAGAGAGAGAGAGAGAGAGAGAGAGAGAGAGAGAGAGAGAGAGAGAGAGAGAGAGAGAGAGAGAGAGAGAGAGAGAGAGAGAGAGTGTGTGTGTGTAGGGAGTAGAAATCTTATGAAATCTTACTATCTCTCTCTCTCTCTCTCTCTCTTGATTTATTTGCTCTTAGTAATATCGTATTCACTATCTATTTCCACCTTCATATAATCTTTCTTTTTATTGTTAATTTCATATTTGTAAAGTATTTATTTTATTTATTATCTATTTATTGCATCATTCACTTACATTCTTACTTCACGTGTTATTTATTATCATGTTATTCACTTACACTCTTTATCTTCTCTCCTTCATTCTTCCTTCATCACATTCACTGAGTATGTTATTCATCTAGACTTTATCTTTCTCTCATTTTTCCTTCTTTTCCATATCACTTAGTTTTTTTCTTCTGTATTCATTCTTAGTTTCCACCTCGTTAAACATATTATATTATCTCTTCCCACACTCATTACTTCCTTTTAACGCCACCAAAAGAATGCCTCAGTTGAAAGCCAGTCTCTCTCTCTCTCTCTCTCTCTCTCTCTCTCTCTCTCTCTCTCTCTCTCTCTCTCTCTCTCTCTCTCTCTCCCACGCCCATTTCAAGTCATTTACTCTCCCCTTCCCCCTTCCTACCCCTTCTGAAACATTACCACAAGACACCAATACTTTGTTGCACTACGCCCACCCAAAAAGACTCCAGACTGGTCACATTCCAACTTGGTTCAATTCCAGCCGCCCAATCAGTGCCTTTCAACGGGGGATTAGGAATGGGTGGGGTGGGGTGGGGTGGGGAGTTCTGGTGCCATTATCATCACCACCTCCTTCAGTTACGTAACCATTAAATCAAGTCTAGAGTCAGTTCAGGTTAACTTGGCGAATAAGCTCCTCCTCCCCGGCACTCTTCAAGCACCTTATTGGTTACTTTGATGTGGATGCTCCGCCCATTTTTCCTCAAAACGCTGATCCTGACGCTGTGATTGGTTATTGATGAGTGAGTGTGTTTTATTGGTCCTTCTTGGGTAATAAGAGAGCTGCATGTTCATTAAGGTGAGGTGAGAGGTCTGTACCTACCTGGCTGAACTTTTAAGTGCAATTACCTGCCTCTTAATTAAATTACAGACTCCTTACCAAATTAGCTGACCTCCTTTCTACCTAAATACTGATGTACTCTATAATTATGTTCTCTCCTGCCTCATTATTAGTTTTTTTCTTTCTCTAATTCTCTTTTTCTTTTTTTTTCTCTCTGAATATCTATCTCTACAACACCGTTTTTTGTTTGTTTATTGCACTAGTAAATCATGTTTTTATCGTCAATGTTTTATTATTTTTACAGTTCTCCCTCGATGCCCGGTGTTCACTATTAGTCTGTGTATAGATAGCCCTTGATGCCCTAGCCAGCCTATTACTGCTCCCTCTTAACTGATACAATCCTAACTGCATCTATGTACAACCTGCATGAACACCCTAAACACTCTTCCCTCGGTGCTACAGTTTCCCGGAGTCGACCCTAAAATTTAAGTAACAGCGATAGGCATAAAAGTCATACAGTGTGGAAGTTTTTATTAGGTTTTCATATCTTTTAGTGTTGCGTTAGGCAGTCAGCCGTGACCTCCGCTCCATGGTTCCTTAATACTGTAATGAGACTGTCTTGTTTCTGCCGGACCATTAAACGCGTTACCTTCATTCCATCTTCATTAGTTCTCACAGTGGCACTAATTTCCCTTCCAAATATACCCAGACTTATTCTCTTCTTTTTTCTTATCACACTGGCACTGCTCCCCCATTCCCATCACCTACTGGCACTATTCCTCATTCCCATCACCCAATTGCACTATTCCTGCCATTTCCATCACCCACTGGCATTATTTCCACCATTCCCATCACCTACAGGCACTATTCCTACCATTCCTACGCTCCTTCCCAATCCACAACCACCGCCGCGTTTATACCAAGACACGATTTCTGGCCCTCAAGCGGCACTCCACGCCCGGTCAAGTGGCACTCACTCCCACCACTCCAAACACCTTCTGGGGAGTACGCCATTATGACAAGCAGACATTAAAGCATTCTATAGAGGAGGAGGAGGAGGAGGAGGAGGAGGAGGAGGAGGAGGAGGAGGAGGAGGAGGAGGAGGAGGAGGAGGAGGAGGAGGAGGAGGAGGAGGAGAAAGCACTTCCCCTCACACCTTTGTTGATACCCTTCTTCCCCTCACGTCCCATTCTCCCTCTGTACCATTCCATCTCAGTGTGGATGTATTGTTTTCTGATCACAGTCCCCCTTGTTCTCTCTCTCTCTCTCTCTCTCTCTCTCTCTCTCTCTCTCTCTCTCTCTCTCTCTCTCTCTCTCTCTCTCTACGGTCAATGAGATGTTATTGAATGTAAAGAAAATGGATGTAATGGATGAGTGAATGGAATGGACAAGTATTATTAGAGAGAAATGGTGGAAATTATGAGCTTGCAGGGCTGGAAAGGGGAAAAAAAGAGGGGGTTAGGGGGAAAAAAAGGGGTTAAGGGGTAAAAAAAAGAGTAGGGGGTTAAAGGGGGGGGGGAGCCTCCACCACTAATTAGGTTATCTTTTTCATTCTAATTATCTTTTTTTTCCTCTCTTCTCTAATTTTTTAAAGGAGAATACTAAACGAAGTGGACAAAAGGACCTAATTTGAACTGATTGCATACCTCGCATGAGCTTCCTAATGGCTATGGAAGGGGACACACACGCACAAACACAAACACACACACACACACACACACACACACACAGACAACACTGCACACACACACACTCACATAAAGATTATTAGGAAAATGACTAAACACAAAGGAGAGAGAGAGAGAGAGAGAGAGAGAGAGAGAGAGAGAGAGAGAGAGAGAGAGAGAGAGAGAGAGAGAGAGAGAGAGAGAGAGAGAGAGAGAGAGAGAGAGAAAAAGAGAGCAAGAAAGGACAGGAAAAACACATTTGCCCTTCAGAAACTATACAACAGGAGGAGGAGGAGGAGGAGGAGGAGGAGGAGGAGGAGGAGGAGGAGGAGGAGGAGAAACCACTATATTATCCTTGAAAGAGGTTTGGGATTCTTATTTGAAGTAATTATAAACTTTAATGAACAAGGTGTGTGGAAAGCCTCATTACCTGCCCTCCCAAGGTGATTACAGGTACGCCGGGGTGAAGGGTGTGGCCGTGTGTGTGTGTGTGTGTGTGTGTGTGTGTGTGTGTGTGTGTGTGTGTGTGTGTGTGTGTGTGTGTGTGTCGACCTATAAAGTAAACGAGAAAAAAAATAAATAAAAACCTTGGAAGTAAAAAATGGAAAGAGAGAGAGAGAGAGAGAGAGAGAGAGAGAGAGAGAGAGAGAGAGAGAGAGAGAGAGAGAGAGAGAGAGAGAGAGAGAGAGAGAGAGAGAGAGAGAGAGAGAGAGAACTAGGTCACTCATACCCCCTTGTCCCTCTTTCAGGATCTTGTTAACAGGAAAGGTGACTCTCTCCCCTCACTATGACGATGACACACGTCACTAACATCACCAAATTCACACCAGTCTCTCTCACTCTCTCTCTCTCTCTCTCTCTCTCTCTCTCTCTCTCTCTCTCTCTCTCTCTCTCTCTCTCTCCTCCACACTCCATCCCTGAAACTCTGAAACACTACATAACTTAACCTAACCACAACCTAATTCATGTGTTGTCAGTTGTCACTCCCCCCAAATAAGCCCCAAACAGTCCCCCTCAAGACAATCAGACCCACACACACAAAGGTTCTATGTTTTCCCTTAAGCCTACCGTAGATCTAGCTAAGAAATTGTAGTGTTACGTCGTACATAACTTCGTAAGCCTAAGAAATATATTGAGAGACACACACAGACACACACACACATACATATACACGCGCGCGGAACAAGAGCCAATACAAAGGAAGAATAGTGTCACAAGTTCTTCACCCCCTTTCCCTTGCCAGTCAGTTGTTCCTCATCGCGTTTTCTTTAACTTACAACAAGGGAAAGAGACGGGAAAACGTGACCCCACAATGCTATCTCGGCCCAGGGGAGTCAGAAAAAAAAAAGAAAAAAAGGAGAGAGAGAGAGAGAGAGAGAGAGAGAGAGAGAGAGAGAGAGAGAGAGAGAGAGAGAGAGAGAGGGTAAAAAAAAAAACTGAAAGCGAGAGAAATATTGAGAAGGCTGTTTCCAAGCACAAGTTCTTGAAGCGAGAGAAAAGGAAACGCAAGGGATAGTGTAGTGGATGTCAATCTCTCTCTCTCTCTCTCTCTCTCTCTCTCTCTCTCTCTCTCTCTCTCTCTCTCTCTCTCTCTCTTCTCTCTCTCTCTCTCTCTCTCTCTCTCTCTCTCTCTCTCTCTCTCTCTCTCTCTCTCTCTCTCTCTCTCTCCCTTTCTCTCTCTTTCATTTTCCTTTTAATCTTCATCACAGAGAAAGAAAAAGGTATCAGGGTCTTGGTCTTGGTCTTGGTCTTAGTCTTGGTCTTGGTCTTGGTCTTGGTCTTAGTCTTGGTCTTGGTCTTGGTCTTGGTCTTAGGGTGGGTCGGAGGGAGGAGTGATGAGTGAGCAGGACGCACGTGTCAACCTACAATGAACAACCTCAATAACCTCACGTCACGCAGCGCTCAGAAAACATTACTCGTTCAGGTGACAGAACAGAAAGGAATGCAGACTAGATTTCACGATTAGGATGATGATTTTGTAGAGTAGGAGGAGGAGGAGGAGGAGGAGGAGGAGGAGGAGGAGGAGGAGGAGGAGGAGGAGGAGGAGGAGGAAAAATAAATGGAAGGAAAGAGGGGATTAATAAGGGAACATTAATAGCAGTAGAAAAATATCTGAAAAACTTATCATTATTATTACTATTATTATTATTATTATTATCATCATTATCATTAGAAATTTCCAATACATGATGACCAAAAGGGATTGATTGACTATAAATAAGGCTGTAAATAATGAAAAATGTATGACAGGGATCAGATAATTATGGTGTACAAATGAAAATGAAAATGAAAATGCGTGACAGGTAGAAGTGTAAGAGGATACTGGAAGGAGTGAATGAGAGAGAGAGAGGTTCACGATCGAAAGGTTCCGGGATGAATGAATAAGAGATGAATAGAAGCTAAAAGTGACTGAGGCGGTGAATGATGAAAGGGAGAAGGGGAAGAGAGACGTTAGCGCAGAGGAGTATTTTTGTAACCTTTAAACATGTATTATTGAAGGTAAAGGAAGGGAGAGGTGGTGATGAAAGTGATGAAAGTGGGGAAGGAAGAAGGAAGGGAATGCATGGTGGATGGAAGGTTAAGGAAGCAGTAAGGGAGACGAGATGCATGCAAGAAAACAGGTGAAAGAAATGTACCACAACGAATGAAAAATACAAGAAAAAGATAATATTTAGCATGTAAAAAAAAGGATGAAACAAGTGATAGAAAAGAGTAAAAAGGAGAACAGATGAAGATTTAGGAAGACAAATGAGTGAGAAGTATAAGGATAAAATACTATACTGGGGAAGGAAGTTTAGAATGAAAAAAGAAAAAAATATATATAACCAGCGAGGAGAATGACGTGATGAAAGGATGTTAAGAGAGAAAGATACTGTGAAATGAAGATGAATAGAATACTTTGAAAATCTAATGAATACTACGAGTGAAGGTGAAATAATTGTGACGTGAAAGTGTATGAATAAAAGGAAATTAAAAAAAAACGAAAAACTGACGCAAACGATTGGAAATTTAAAGAAGAAAAAGGCTATAGGAGTGGATAGGATGACGACTGTGAGGTTCAAATACATAGGAGAGACTATGATCAAATAGATATACAAGATAGGAGTTATAGGAAGAGGGAAGTGTAGCAGAAATTAATGTTGGAATCATAAGAGGTATAAATCTCCCAACTACAGCTGGAAAAATTCATGGAAAAAAATGTGATGGAACTGGTGCAGATTACAGAGTGAAGAGCAGGAAGGGTTTAGAAAAGGTAAGGGATGTTTTGATCAAGTTTTTTTCTTTACACTCAGGATGATAGTTGAAAGATTGCTAACAGAAGGTAAGAGACTTTATTCATGAACGTAGAAAAAGCTCACGGCAGGACTGATAGGAGGGTGGCGTGGGATGTATTGAAGGTGTATAGTGTGGGTAGCAATGTGTTGAAGTCATGAAGAGAAAACTGTTTATAAGGAAGCCTGTAGTGTTTCAAGGTAGTGTGTTTGAGGGAGTGTGAGGCCAAGGTGAGTCCCAGAGGCTGTTTAACATATATATAGATAGTGTAATACCAGAGATGAAGGCAAGCGTTGATGAAGTTGCAAATGGTGGTCAATGGTTGGTGAATACAGTTGTGTTTGCTGATAATACAGTCCCGATTGGAGGAAATGAGTGACCTACAAAAACTGGAGAAACTAGAAGCTAAAGGTGAATGTATACAAAAGTAAGGTAATGGTGTTGGAGAGGAATAAAAGTGGAGTGCTTGATTTTGACTGCCTATATAGAGCAAAAGTTGAATGCCCGAAAAATGTGAAATTAGGGCGAATGGAAAAAATTGAGTAAGATGAATGAATGTAAGTATCTTGGTATGATGGTGTGGAAACCTGGACACATGGAAGGTGAGACGAGAGGAAGAGCTGTACAACGGAGGAAAATAGTTGGGTCCGTTGCGCTTATAATGAAGGCAAGGCAATCATACCGTCAATCACTTATACAATGTCAAATAAAAAGACAATAAAACAAGGGTCCAATCTGTAGAAAATTAATTACTTGAGAAAATCCTTTGCTGGAAGAAAAATGAAAGGTGCAAGTAATGAAAGTGTGAATAACAATAAATTACGTCTAGTGAAAGTGAAGGAATGAAATGAAGTGATTGAGAGGGTCACACGCAGCATTTCAAGATAGTTTGCTCACATAGGAAGAATGGCAGAGAGTGAGATGACAAACAGAGTGTACATGAGTCTAGTAGAGGTGGTGGGTGTAAGAAGACGATTCCCAGTGTAATGTGACGACAGAGTGCTGGAGGACGTGATGGAAAAAGGAGAAAGGAGAGTAAGAAAAGTAGAAGATGCAAGGAGGAAATCCAAGACCGGAATATATTGACACGTGCCGAAGCCATTCCCAGGGGAGGATTCTGAGGAACAAGCCTTTGATATAGATAGATAGATAGAGATAAATTCCTAAATAGATAATAATAGTAATAGTAGCAGTAGTAGTAGTAGTAGTAGTGATGATGATGATGATTACATAAATAATAACAAATATAATAATAAAAATATCAATAATAATAATAATAATAATAATAATAATAATAATAATAATAATATGATAAAGTATTCATTAGATTCAACCATAAGCGTTTATTAGTCTTGAAATTCATCGCTAATAATCAGGTTAAAGTAAAAAATTAAATACAAAATAATAAGCGAACCACTTTATATTTACATTAAAGGTGGTGTGTGTGTGTGTGTGTGTGGTGTGTGTGTGTGTGTGTGTGTGTGTGTGTGTGTGTGTGTGTCAATGTTTGGATAGGTACAGTATACATCCCAACATTAATTCTCTCTCTCTCTCTCTCTCTCTCTCTCTCTCTCTCTCTCTCTCTCTCTCTCTCTCTCTCTCTCTCTCTCTCTCTCTCTCTCTCTGATATAAACATGAACAGCACACAAAATATTTACTCTTCGCTCAACACTCACCTGCAAAACTATGTACCTGTCTACTTTTTGCAACCTGACAGCTCTATTGCAATCTATTTTTCCACCTACCTGTATGTTGCAAGCTCCCTCTCTACCCTCTCCCCCCCCCACCCACTTTTCCCCTCCCCTCTTATTCTTTCCCTTCTCCTCCTATATACCTTTATCCCTCTCCTGATCTCTCCTCTCTCCTCATCGTCTCCCTTACACCGCAATTGCTATCTCCCTCTTTCATCTTTCCTCTCCCTCCCTTCCCTCCCTCCCTCCCTCCCTCCCTTCCTTCCTCTCCTACAGAGTAATTGGTCCTGTCAGAGAGTGAAATTAAATGTTTTGGAAGAGAAGAAGGTAACAAGTACTCGTCTGGCATTTATATATTCAATTTTCGGGGGTTTCTCTCTCTCTCTCTCTCTCTCTCTCTCTCTCTCTCTCTCTCTCTCTCTCTCTCTCTCTCTCTCTCTCTCTCTCTCTCTCTCTGTTTTTACGTCCTCATTCTCGCCTTTTTACTTATATACATTTATTTTTCTTTACTTTTGGTGCCTGTGTATGATCGTAGCGAGTCACTGAACTTGACAATACTTCAATTAAATGTACAATTCATCTATAGTTGTATATTAATTCATCTATATTTTCCCGGCTCCCGATCCTTTCCCAATGACATAGGATTGCATAGGAAGAATACCTGATGGCCTTATAAAGAGAGTATCTGGTGTTATATACGTACGTTTACTACTATTATTAAAGTATGTGTGGGAGATCAGGATAGAATAGAACAAGGCTTCTCCCCACCCCACCTCTCATTCGGCAACGTGCTCACATGAAACAAATATACAAAGGAGTACAAAGGAAGAACAGACAGCAACATTCCTACTGGACCTAACGAGGCTGTCTGTTGAGCTACACTACTGCTATAACATCTGCTTCATAGACAAAAAAAATATAGAAGGATGTACATGGAAATTATATAGTTGAGAATGAAATTAGAGAAAGATACCGTACTAGATTACCACTTATGTTGATGCAGAGTGACGGGGAATCACTTAAGTAATTATAATAAAGTGTTATCGTTATTTTAAGTATAATTACATAGCATTCCTTATAGACAGACCCACTCAGACCCGTGTTCAAACTAAGTGACATGGCTCGAATTCAGGCCAAATATTACCTTTACTTTATTTTCCTCTCCATGATTAGTAGAGAGGATTAGACGATGGTGAGTGAAAGATATCGTGAATAGTGACTCGAATTTTCCGTTTCAGTCTTTAAAAAAATAGCATTAAAAAATAGTTTCACCACAAAAAGTAATAATAAAATAAAAAAAAATATATAAGTGAAAACAGAAACTGACCCAAACGAAGAAGAGACAAGAAAAAAAACATAAATAACAAAAAAAAACACGATACATGAAAGGAAGGAAGGAAGGAAGGAAGGAAGGAAGGCAGGAAGGAAGGAAGGAAGGAAGGAAGAGAGGAAGGAAGGGAAGATACTCACGCCAGGCTGAGCTAAAGTTACTGATGCTTGGAAATCCTGGAAGCTGATTCACTCTCTTTCACTCCTCAACCAGAAAAAAAAAACATGACGCACGCAAACAGAACCTCGCCACGGTACAAACCAGGGAAGGGGGTTGCTGGTGAGGGGGCGGCGCTACTGTTGGGGTGTGGGTGCTTGGGGGGGCGTTACTGTTGGGGGTGGGTGGGGAAGGTGTAGTGTTCAGGGGTGGGGGTGGGAATGGACACACCTCTGGAAATTGTGTAAACTTAGCTACCCATTATTTTTCTTCTCTCTCTCTCTCTCTCTCTCTCTCTCTCTCTCTCTCTCTCTCTCTCTCTCTCTCTCACGCCCCCTCCCCCTCCACACCAGGAAGGCTGAAGGGCGGGATAACCACGGAGTCTAATGATGTAGAAACGCCTCGATTTTGTCCATTTCAATCCAATCGAATAATACGAAGTGACACAAAATACACAAGCTTTACCCAGCCTTCTATAGGAGTAGGCTTAGGGGGCAACGTGGGGGGAGGGGGGGGGGCAGAGGGACAGGGGAATTGAGGGCAAGGAGTTAGGGGGCCAAGGGTCAGGGGTCAGGAGGCAGAAACAGGTAAGATAAGGTAAAAACCATACATCACCTTATCTTATCCTTAACTTCCCTTCCCAATAACACCACTAAATCCTACTGTTCAGGTCTTTAAGTATATATCTCAGGTACACACACACACACACACACACACACACACACGCTGAGGTAGGTACTCCTTGCCACAGTGTTATTCTCCGCTTCACTCCCATCAAGGTGTTATGGATGTGTTACCTGGCTAAAGTTGTCAATTGTCTAACCCTTTTAACACTTCTCCTCTTAACACTATTTTTTTTTGGGGGGAAGTGATAGTGTAAGCGGGTCCTTTTTTTATTCATTATTTTTAAACCCCTTTGGCCGACCTCCATTACCTGTTAAAAAGAAAATGTGACACCGGGGTTTTTATGGTTTTATAGTCTCAGGTTGACGTAGACAGGTACACAATTAGTGAGGCAAGGGGAGGAGTTTTAAGTAACCTTCAATGACGTGTATTTACCTCTCGCTCAAACCTCGACCCACGACCCACGGCTTCCTAACTACACGTCGAGCTAATACGCCACGAAGATCATAATAAATAAGTAACCAAAATAGATAAGAATGCAGAATAAAAAGGAGATAAGTGTGTGATGAATGTGAAAAAAAAAAAAAAAACCGTTTGACAGGAAGGAAAGTGACAGTGATTTAGATACAAAAAAAAAATACTGAGTGAATATAATAAGACGTTTCACAAAGAAGACTAAAAGATAATGACTTTACTAATTAAAGAGTCATTACGGAACACCCTAAGGAAGTGTATGAAGAATATATCATGAAAAATATGTAAAAATAACTTAAGAAATGACAATGCAAGAGGAGTCAGATGATGCAGACGAGGATGGCAATGGAAGGAAGGAACCACACAGACCTTACCTGAGTGGAAGGTTCAAATTAGTGTTAAAAGATGGACAGGTGAGGTGATGGGAAGGTGAGGTGATGGGAAGGTGGGGTGATGGGGAGGTGGGGTGATGGGAAGTTGGGGTGATGGGAAGATGGGGTGATGGGAAGATGAAACTAATGTATGAATGAAGTACAGAACGCATTGTAAAAAAAAAAAAAAAAAAATGAGTAGAGGAAGAGCGTGAAGATGAATAACCAGTGAAGAACAGGTGAACAGAGATGAATAATGAATAAATGATAAGAATAAAAAGCATGAAGAAAGGTGTCGTGGGAAGGCTGAAAGAACATTATCTTGGCACCATTAACGAAACAAAAAAAGTCAACTATCTCTTTCCCCTCTTTTTCCCCCTTTTTTTTCCTCTCACTCTATACTACACACTTTTTTTTGGGGGGGTGGAAACAACACCTGATCCCCTTCTTTCCTCCACTTCTTTCCTTCACTTCTTTCCTTCACCTCGTACCCACCCAATTGTCTTCCTCCTTTTCTGAATTAAAAACAAAGAAGAAAAAAAGACAAAAGAAAAACAACAGTGAAAAACAAAAATATAATCAGGTGAATGAGTTTTTTTTTTCTTCTTATGCGACACGTGGGCCTCTAGGGGTACGAACTTGGGCACACCTTCCTCAGCAGGTGACAGACAGGTGAGGGGGTGAAGCAGGTGATGGACAAGGTCAGGTGTGTAAGGTGTGTGTGTGTGTGAAGTGTTGCAAATTGTTAGTGACATTTACGAAAGAGAGAGAGAGAGAGAGAGAGAGAGAGAGAGAGAGAGAGAGAGAGAGAGAGAGAGAGAGAGAGAGAGAGAGAGAGAGAGAGAGAGAGAGGAGAGAGAGAGAGAGAGAGAGAGAGAGAGAAAACTCTTCAACTTCAATTTTCCGAACCACTCAGATTACCTCCTTGATGGTCCTTCGACGCGTTCAATTCCCGATCATTTCCCAAACGATCTTCCAAGCATTAAGGTTAGTAGGTCTGGTGCCTCGAATTCCCAGCCAAGAAGAAGAAGAATCCGATCTCCTTCTCACTCTCTCTCTTTGGGATCCGGCACGCGTAGCACCGACCCCCCCCCCCCGCGGCAGGTAGACGGACGGCGGCGAGGTGACGGACACGAGGAAATCAAAGTGAGAACGTCCTCTTATTGACAAGGCAAGGATACTATGATCGCTCAGAATACTATAATCTCTCTCTCTCTCTCTCTCTCTCTCTCTCTCTCTCTCTCTCTCTCTCTCTCTCGCCGGGATCTTCAAGCATGGATAGCGTGCTTGCCCTCCCTCCTCGTCTAACCTCGCTTGAAGGAGTTAATTGGCTCTTAGAAGCAGGAACTTTCTAAATATTTCCTGGTGGAGTTGAAGGTTTTCTTATTTTTATCAAGTTCTCATATGTGTTGGGAGTGTTGGCCTGTCTAGCACCACGTGGAGAGGAGGGGGAAAAAACTATACAGGGAAATGTTCTAAATGTATTCACCAAGTGTTGACAGGTATACGTAGGTAAGGTAGGGTAGGGTAGAGACACCTGTTTCTGGTCTGGCACTCCTAAGCTGAGTTACGGTTTCCTCTTACTCATCATCATCATCATCATCATTATTATTTGTATGTTAAAAGTAATGGTGTCTCATCTTTGCTTCCCTAAACTCACCTCTTACTTAAGCTCCATCAATGTCAATCTATCAAATTCTTGCGTAGGTGTGTAATTTTCTTTCACGTTATTATTTCCTTTATAATCTACTTCTCATTATGTTGGAGTAGAGGGAGTGTAGCAGCCTTCTAATAGGAGTGCTTCAGGTGTAAGGACTAACCTCTCTCCTCCCTAATTACCTGCAGGTGAAATGGCCCTAAGGAAGGATACGTACTGTCCACCTGTGGCCTAATTACCACACAGGCTGATGGAATTTATATATATATGTGTGTAACTTGTCTCTCGTGGTAATGGAAATAGTAATACTAATAATAACAATGATCATCAGTAATGGTGGAGAGGCAGACATGGTGTGGTGTGTAGTGAAGGGAAGGGAAGGGAAAGGAACACAATGGGAGGGAAGGGAAGGGTTAGCAGACTCTGAGGTCTGCGTGGGTGCCTAACTTTGTTCCACACTCGCCCACAAACAAGATTTTATCCGATATACGTGGCCGGCACCCGCAGTATCGGCGTCCACAGCCTCAAAGTCTGCCCACGTCCTACCTGTACTCGCAGTAAATTTGTCAGTGGTATTAACGATAATTAACACTTGTATATTATCTAAAAATATATAGAGGCACAACATAATATAAAGC
>JAPQNM010000019.1:8409227-8416727 GCA_029783475.1 Metacarcinus magister | reverse complement strand
ATTGTATTCTTCATCATCATTATAATTATCATGACCGTCTCTTCACCCTAGGGACTTAATATACATGTCCTTATATCACTTAGAATGCCTGGCTTGACATCCTCCGTGTTTCCTTTAAGGGGACTACAGGTAACAAGGGGGGGGGAGGGAGGGAGGGAGGGAGGGAAGGAGTCAGGGAGGGAGGGAGGGCTGGGAACTCCTCCTCGGTGAACTTTACTCGGCTCAAGAAACACTGAATAAAATGAAGGGAACTTTTCAATATTATTTTCTCTTTTTTCTTCTTCTCTATTCCACTTTCTTTTCCTTGGAGGCTTAAGAAAAATTTTGTTTAATAATATTTCTTATTTAGGTCAGTGGAAAAAATAGCGAGGAAGGAAGGAATGAAATACGAGAATATATAAATGTGGAGGTAGAGGTGAAAGGTTAGAGGGGAGACTGAAACTTTTCCTATGCCAAGGCGGTGGGGTGGTGGTGGTGGTGGTGGTGGTGGTGGTGGTGGTGGTGGTGGTGGTGGTGGTGGTGGAGTCTTGAAGTTACCGGAGTCACTTTGAAATATGAATAAACAAATATAGAAATGTGAAGGTTTATTCGAAGTTAATGGAAATAAAAATAAATATTAGATGTGGGTGCAAAGGTGTGTCAATGAATTTATTTTTATTTTTATACTTATTTTCTTAATTTTGAATTGCTTAAGTTGTAAATAATTTGCTTGAACTTTTTTCTCGAACTTTAAAAACTTTATTATTAGTCAAGTTGTTTTAGAAGTAGTATTAGTATTAGTATTATTAATAGTAGTAGTAGTAGTAGTAGCAATAGTAGTAGTAGCCAGTCACTTAATTAACACGTTCCCTCATGACTAATACAAAATCGTTCTTACTGCCGCTACACTTAACAATCAACACAACAATTACGTAACTAACATTTCTTCACTCAGCCTTCCAGCATGAACAGAGGCGAGGAACCCACACCCCAACACACTCCAACACGCCCCACGCCCCTCACACCCTCACTCACCAGGCTCTCACTTCTCTCCAGTTACTAACACTCTTCCAACATTCCTAAATAAATACCTGGCATCACTTTGGAAGACTCTGTGCATACCATCGTCTTATTGGATCAACTCTGCGTAAGACAGTTAACAAAAGCGTTGCAAATAGGTAATAGCACAGGTAATAAAAATAATGGTATGCAAATGATATCACCTGACTCTATGTTTAACTTTTTATCTTATTTGTTCTTAGATGATTGTTATATGTTTGATTAGTAGTAGTTATAATAATTAATGTAATGATACCAGTAGTTATAAGGGAAAAAAAAAGTTAATTCTAAAACTTCCCAATTCTCATTATTTTTTTTCAATGCGCCCAAAAAACACTTTATGACCCCCCATGATTTTTTTTTTCTTTCTCTCTCTCTCTCTCTCTCTCTCTCTCTCTCTCTCTCTCTCTCTCTCTCTCTCTCTCTCTCTCTCTCTCTCGTATGCTCGCTCCTTTCAGCATTATACAGTCAGCATTATATAAAGAGAGTTCCGTGCTTCCCTTCATGACAACTGCTGTTCGGCAACGTAAATTATGTTTGAGTTACATGTACAAAAGCGCCTTGGAGGTCAGTTTTCGTATTATTATTATCATTACTATTATTATTATTATTATTATTATTATTATCATCATCCTCATTATTATTATTACAATCATTACTACACATTCCCAATCATCAATACAATCGTCAAATTTTTATAACAAGCAATTTATTTTGTTTCCCTCATCATCGTTGCAATTACTAGAATAATCAATGCAATAAGAGAAACAGTTTTATTTGATTCACGTAACGAGGACACGAGGAGCACGACACACAGGTAGGTACGAAGGCAGACAGGTACAAAGGTAGATAGACAGGTAGGAAGGCAGACAGACAGGTGTGACAGACATGGACAGATATAGGTACAGAACACACCTGATGAACACACCTTTGTACTCCACCAGCTTTTTACTGTCAGCTTCTGATGGTGGAGAGAGAGAGAGGAGAGAGAGAGAGAGAGAGAGAGAGAGAGAGAGAGAGAGAGAGAGAGAGAGAGAGAGAGAGAGAGAGAGAGAGAGAGAGAGAGAGAGAGAGAGAGAGAGAGAGAGAGAGAGATTTACCTGCCATTTGTGTTTAAGTTTAACTCTTCGTCTGGTTATTTGACTCTCTCTCTCTCTCTCTCTCTCTCTCTCTCTCTCTCTCTCTCTCTCTCTCTCTCTCTCTCTGTTAGTTTTTATTTGCATATAATTTTCTTAGTTTACGTATATGAGAAACAAGTTGACAATGAAGGATTTTGTAAGTTAAATTCTTGTCTGTAGTCGTGCTTCGTGTCTGAGGAGGGAGGGAGGGAGGGAGGGAGGGAGGGAGGGAGGGAGTGAGTGTGTCTTGAGAATGGAGTGGGTGGGAGCGTTGAGATAAAACAAGGTAAAGTAAAGTACAGGAAAGTAGACAGTATAAAGGTAGCCAGACTAGGTTTCTTAAGATCAGGTAAGGGAAGAAGGTAACTTGTCTGGCCTTTTTCAATATTCTAGAGTAAAGTAAAGTATTAATGTAGGTAAGTAGGTTAGGAGTAGTTTTTAAGTAGGTTAAGTAATAGAGGAGGTAGATAACCATATTAACTGACTACTAACTCTCCACTCCCACACAGGCTCCTCCTCTTCCTCATATAGATAGAGAGATAGATGAATAGATAGATAGGGATAGAGAGAGAAAGAGAGCGAGAGAGAAAGAGAGTAACCTGTCTCTCCCCTCCCCCCTCCCATCCAAGACACACACTCTACCTTCCTTCATTACCTCGCCTTCACGTCCTTTAACCACAGTAAACAAGCGACAGGTGAAGGTGCAACAGGTAGACAAACAAACACACCTGTACACTCTACGCGCTCCTCACACCTTAGTTCACTGTGTAGGGTGGCGCAGTGGTAGGACCTTCACACTCTGACGTAAGGGAAGGGGTTCGATACTCAAGTTAGGGTTAGTTATATATTGGATGGGAGGAAGAACCTAACCTAACTTAACCTAACCAAACTTAACTTAACCTAACCTAACCTAACCTAACCTAACCTAACCTAACCTAACCTAACCTAACCTAACCTAACCTAACCTAACCTAACCTAACCTAACCTAACCTAACCTAACCTAACTTAACCTAACCAAACTTAACCTAACCTAACCTAACTAACCTAACCTAACCAAACCTAACCTAACCTAACTAACCTAACCTAACCTAACCTAACCTAACCTAACCTAATCTAACTTAACCTAACCTAACCAAACCAAACCTAATCTAACCTAACCTAACCTAACCTAATCTTACCTAACCTAACCTAACGTAACCTAACTTAACTTAATATAATCTTACCTAACCTAACCTAGCGTGACTCTATAACCTTCCATGTCTAACTCTATGTAATTCCTGATATCCGTAGCACTGCGTTTCCATCCGTGACAAGATAATTATAGACATCGTGCTGTGGGTTTTTCTTTTCCCTGACGTTTTTCTCTTTCGATAATTCCTTTTTTTTTTACTCTCTCTCTCTCTCTCTCTCTCTCTCTCTCTCTCTCTCTCTCTCTCTTTTTTTTTTGTTTTACTTCATCCCAAAATACCTTGAATTAAACACACTTTCCTTTCTATAACAAACCAGTAAAACATTAACTATTGACTTTACTTATTATTTATTTATTTTTTTTTTAATCTATCACAGGCTTATCACACTTACTCTCTCTCTCTCTCTCTCTCTCTCTCTCTCTCTCTCTCTCTCTCTCTCTCTCTCTCTCTCTCTCTCTCTCTCTCTCTCTCTCATTCAAAAGCTAATGAGTTTTCCTGTAAATATTTTTTCTATTTCCCAGGATTACACTTTTTTTTTTTTCCTTCAGTGCACATCATTCAACACTACATTAAAAAAGAGATACATAATCTCTCTCTCTCTCTCTCTCTCTCTCTCTCTCTCTCTCTCTCTCTCTCTCTCTCTCTCTCTCTCTCTCTCTCTCTCTTTCTTTTTCTATTTCCTCTCTCTCTTCCATTTGCACTTGCTTTACCGTGTGTGTGTGTGTGTGTGTGTGTGTGTGTGTGTGTGTGTGTGTGTGTGTGTGTGTGTTGGGGGTGGACGGATGGAAGTTGTTGGGTGTGTGTCTCCTTTATCTTCCTCTTCTTTCTCCTCCTCCTCCTCCTCCTCCTCCTATCATTAATATTTATTTTTATCATTAATATTTATTTTTATCATTGATATTTATTTTTATCATTAATATTTATTTTTATCATTAATATTTATTTTTATCATTAATATTTATTTTTATCATTAATATTTATTTTTATCATTAATATTTACTTTTTATCAATATTATTTATTTTTATTATTATTATTTATTTTTATCATTAATATTTATTTTTATCATTAATATTTATTTTTTATCATTAATATTTATTTTTATCATTAATATTTATTTTTATCATTAATATTTATTTTTATCATTAATATTTACTTTTTATCAATATTATTTATTTTTTATTATTATTATTTATTTTTATCATTAATATTTATTTTTATCATTAATATTTATTTTTTATCATTAATATTTATTTTTATCATTAATATTTATTTTTATCATTAATATTTATTTTTATCATTAATATTTATTTTTATCATTAATATTTATTTTTTATCATTATTATTTATTTTTATCATTATTATTTATTTTTATCATTAATATTTACTTATATCATTAATATTTATTTTTATCATTAATATTTATTTTTATCATTAATATTTATTTTTATCATTAATATTTATTTTTATCATTAATATTTATTTTTATCATTAATATTTATTTTTATCATTATTATTTATTTTTATCATTAATATTTATTTTTATCATTAATATTTATTTTTATCATTAATATTTACTTTTTATCATTATTATTTATTTTTATCATTATTTATTTTTATCATTAATATTTATTTTTATCATTAATATTTATTTTTATCATTATTATTTATTTTTATCATTAATATTTATTTTTATCATTAATATTTATTTTTATCATTAATATTTATTTTTATCATTAATATTTATTTTTTATCATTATTATTTATTTTTATCATTAATATTTATTTTTATCATTAATATTTATTTTTATCATTATTATTTATTTTTATCATTATTATTTATTTTTATCATTAATATTTATTTTTATCATTAATATTTATTTTTATCATTAATATTTATTTCTATCATTAATATTTATTTTTATCATTAATATTTATTTTTTATCATTAATATTTATTTTTATCATTAATATTTATTTCTATCATTAATATTTATTTCTATCATTAATATTTATTTTTATCATTATTATTTATTTTTATCATTAATATTTATTTTTATCATTAATATTTATTTTTATCATTATTATTTATTTTTATCAATAATATTTATTTTTATCATTAATATTTATTTTTATCATTAATATTTATTTCTATCATTAATATTTATTTTTATCATTAATATTTATTTTTATCATTAATATTTATTTTTATCATTAATATTTATTTTTATCATTAATATTTATTTTTATCATTAATATTTATTTTTATCATTAATATTTCCTTTATATCAATATTATTTATTTTTATCATTATTATTTATTTTTATCATTAATATTTATTTTTATCATTAATATTTATTTTTTTCATTAATATTTATTTTTATCATTAATATTTATTTTTATCATTAACATTTATTTTTATCATTAATATTTATTTTTATCATTAATATTTATTTTTATCATTAATATATATTTTTATCATTAATATTTACTTTTTATCAATATTATTTTTTTTTATTATTATTATTTATTTTTATCATTAATATTTATTTTTATCATTAACATTTATTTTTATCATTAATATTTATTTTTATCATTAATATTTATTTCTATCATTAATATTTATTTTTATCATTATTATTTATTTTTATCATTAATATTTATTTTTATCATTAATATTTATTTTTTATCATTATTATTTATTTTTATCAATAATATTTATTTTTATCATTAATATTTATTTTTATCATTAATATTTATTTTTATCATTAATATTTATTTATATCATTATTATTTATTTTTATCATTAATATTTATTTTTATCATTAATATTTATTTTTATCATTAATATTTACTTTTTATCAATATTATTTATTTTTATCATTATTATTTATTTTTATCATTAATATTTATATTTATCATTAATATTTATTTTTATCATTAATATTTATTTTTATCATTAATATTTATTTTTATCATTAATATTTATTTTTATCATTATTATTTATTTTTATCATTATTATTTATTTTTATCATTATTATTTATTTTTATCATTAATATTTATTTTTTATCATTAATATTTATTTTTATCATTAATATTTATTTTTATCATTAATATTTATTTTTATCATTAATATTTATTTTTATCATTAATATTTACTTTTTATCAATATTATTTATTTTTATCATTATTATTTATTTTTATCATTAATATTTATTTTTATAAATAATATTTATTTCTATCATTAATATTTACTTTTTATCAATATTATTTATTTTTATCATTATTATTTATTTTTATCATTAATATTTATTTTTATCATTAATATTTATTTTTATCATTAATATTTATTTTTATCATTAATATTTATTTTTATCATTAATATTTATTTTTATCATTAATATTTACTTATATCATTAATATTTATTTTTATCAATAATATTTATTTTTATCATTAATATTTATTTTTATCATTAATATTTATTTTTATCATTAATATTTATTTTTATCATTATTATTTATTTTTATCATTAATATTTATTTTTATCATTAATATTTATTTTTATCATTAATATTTACTTTTTATCATTATTATTTATTTATATCATTATTATTTATTTTTATCATTAATATTTATTTTTATCATTAATATTTATTTTTATCATTAATATTTATTTTTATCATTAATATTTATTTTTATCATTAATATTTATTTTTATCATTATTATTTATTTTTATCATTAATATTTATTTTTATCATTATTATTTATTTTTATCATTATTATTTATTTTTATCATTAATATTTATTTTTATCATTAATAAGAAAAATTTGAATAAAATCAAAATTCTTTTTTAAAAATCTATAAATCGAACACTTAGAAAAGACCTCGGCAGTGTAAGGGTTAATACTGGCAATAAGTTATGTTTAACCTGCCATTACCACCGAAACGAAGGATGCGAGGGGATTTCATTGAAATGTTCAAGATAATCAAAGGATTCGATAATATCAATACAGAAGATTACATTACTTTTGATTGATCAAATATAACAAGAAGACATCATTCTTTTAAGATTACTGGTAAAAGATTCACATCAAACAAAGCCAAGCACTTCTTTTTCAATCGGATCGTTAACGTTTGGAACTCCCTGCCCGC
>JAPQNM010000019.1:8389227-8401727 GCA_029783475.1 Metacarcinus magister | reverse complement strand
CTTTGAGAGATAATGTATCTTAATGAACACTATAATTACCTAAACCTTTCTTTTATCAGCGATATAAAACAACATTTGTGTATAAAAAAAGAAAAATTAATTAACAAAACTTAACGGTGCGAGAAAAAAAAATATTAGGCTGGATTTTGTGTTTTTTATCTTTTTTTGAGAATGGATGAGATTTTTGGGGTGTTTCCTAGTGTTAGCCCTGAAGAAAACACACACACACACACACACACACACACACACACACACACACACACACACACACACACACACACACACACCGGCATGAATATTGCAGGACGCGGCGTAAAACTTGCATGGACGGATCCTCGCTAAATTATGCTTGATTTTTGGGATGCTGCCGCTGAGACGGGCATTCAGGCGTGTGGGGGGGCGGGGGCGTGTGGGGGGCGGGGCGTGTGGGGGGGCGGCGCGTGTGGTGGGGGCGTGGGGGCGGGCGCGTGTGGTGGGGGGCGTGGAAGGTGAGTACGATTGTGCCTCTGGAATGTGTCGACGCGGAGGTGGCATGTGAGGTGGGAGTGTGAGTGTGTAGGGAGAGAGGGAGAGGTGGAGAGGAGGAGAGATGGAGAGATGGAGAGAGGAGAGATGGAGAGGAGGAGAGGTGGAGAGGAGGAGAGATGGAGAGATGGAGAGGTGGAGAGGTATGTGGAAGGTCAGGCAAGCGTGGAGAGATGAAGAGAAAGGAGTGTGCAAGGTAGGTTTGGGGACATTTCCAGCTACTACTACTATTACTATTACTACTACTACTACTACTACTACTACTACTACTACTATTACTACTACTACTACTACTACTACTACTACTACTACTACTACTACTACTACTACTACTACTAGGATTACTATTATATCTACCACTATTACTAATACAATCATAACTGCCTCGTTTATTAATATTGGAAGGGACATAACCCCAAATAATGATGACAGGTGTGACATTTCAAATCTAATTCATTCTGGTGCATCACTGACTAACTATTTAAAGCAGCTATTATTATTATCATCATTATTATTACTATTATTACTATTATCATTACTATCATTACTACTACTACTACTACTACTATTAAAGACAAACACACCACCATGCATGTCCTATCACCACCACATCCTATCACCATCACATCCTATCACCACACATGTCCTATCACCACCATTCCTATCATCACCATTCCCGCACACTAGCGCCATCTGCATTCCTGACCTTCCTATCATCACCACCACACACTCACGCCCATGTAAGGTGTCCAACGGGATGATTGGAGCGCCATCCCCCACCCCCATTCCCCTTCCTAATTAGGCACAGGTAACCCGGGCTGTGCTGTGTTTCTGGAAGGCGCCGCTGAAGGAAGGGTGTAAAGGTGTAAGTGAGTGGTTGGGGAGGAAGGGATGTGGGAGGAAGGAGGAGAGAGAGGAGGGGAGAGGAGATGAGAGGAGAGAATTATATTTGTGTATTTTTTATCTATAACTGGGAGACAAGAGGATTACTACCACCATTACCATCACCACCACCAATAACAACAACAACAATAATAATAACAACAATAACAACTCGCCTCTGCTCAGATGTATAATCCTTCCCGTCCCTCATGCCGGCCCGGGGGAACAATATAATAACGTGAGTGACAAGCTTGAACAAGTAATACATACATAAACTAATACGTACAATGCCTTGGAAACCTTTATTAATAGTATTGTAACGCCCACACACACACACACACACACACACACACACACACACACATACGAGCAAGAGGAAGAGGAGGAAGAGGAGGAGGAGGAGGAGGAGGAGGAAGGGAATTAGGAATGGGTCAAGACAGAGGACAAGGGGAGATCATCCTCTCTCTCTCTCTCCCTCCCCTATCAAGGCATCTTGTTTCACAGAGGAATTTCAGAAGACGTGATTTGATGTGCTGGGCCGGCGAGGAGGAGGAGGAGGAGGAGGAGGAGGAGGAGGAGGAGGAGGAGGAGGAGGAGGAGGAGGAGGAGGAAGAGGAACAGATGTATGCGTGTGAGAGAGAGAGAGAGAGAGAGAGAGAGAGAGAGAGAGAGAGAGAGAGAGAGAGAGAGAGAGAGAGAGAGAGAGAGAGAGAGAGAGAGGAAGACATGCAGGAGACATATGTATTAATACTGGACACAACGGTCGTCTTCCTCCTCCTCCTCCTCCTCCTCCTCCTCCTCCTCCTCCTCCTCCTCCTCCTCCTCCTCCTCCTCCTCCTCCTCCTCCTCCAGTACCGCCTTGTGTTGCCTCGTAATCTGTTTAGTCTAGTTTCGTATAATCAAAAATCGTTGTGACCAGTACAGTTGTTGGTATTCTTGGATCCTTTGTAATCCTTTGCAATATTACTACTCCTACTCCTTTTCCTCTTCCTTCTGCTGCTACTACTACTACTACTACTACTACTACTACTACTACTACTACTACTACTACTATCCTTCCCTTCTGCATCAGTGTACAAAAGAGAGCACATCACCATCATCACCACCATCATCACAACCATCAACACCATAACAATAATTCTGACGACTGAATAATTTTGAGCTCCTCCTCCTCCTCCTCCTCCTCCTCCTCCTCCTCTTCCTCCTTCGTCCTATCCCTTCCTTCATATTTCCATTTCATTTTTGTTTCAGAAGGAGGAAGAGGTGATGATAACAGATAACTCGTTCCATTATAAATATGTGATCCTTACAATAATAAAGTAAAAAAGGCTCCTCCCCACCCACCCACCCCTCCCTTACCTACACTGCAGATGGAACACACACCGAAAAAAACCTATGGGAATGTTTGCTCGAGCGATGTGAATGAACTGCTGTTTGCACTTCCTGTTTCTTACATGTCCCGTTCACTGACAGCATGGAGGAGGAGGAGGAGGAGGAGGAGGAGGAGGAGGGGGAGGAGGAAGAGGAAGAGGAGGAGGAGGAGAAGGAGGAGGAGGAGGGTAGGAGGAGGAACAAATAGCAGCAGACCTGTTGACTCCTACAGGGGTGGTTGCAATAAGCTACACTATTTGATCAACAGTACGATACGTAGAACAGTAAAGGAGGAGGAGGAGGAGGAGGAGAAGGAGGAGGAGGAGGAGGAGGAGGAGGAGGAGGAGGAATATAACAAAGGATAACAAAAGAATACAAACAGCAACAAGCAATAGGTCCAGTGAGTTATATAACGTAAATATCACTTTGTTTCTGATTTGAAATAAAAAAGTTCTTCCAATGAAACTAACCCTTTTAATTGGAAATGTTGACTAGTACTTCCTTGTATTGGTAGCTCAGATTTAGCTCTCTTCAAATCATAACGCCAAAGTCTTTCTCATTATCATCTTCACTTTTGAGTAGAACATCCTTCATCGAGTATCTTTTAAGAGGATTTTAATTACCGATCTGAAGTACTACGTGACATGTACCCAAGTTAAAATGAATTCGTATTTTTTTCCGACCAATCGACTAAAGTGTTTGAATCCTTTTATATGAACTGGACGTCGAGCATCTGAAGTAACTGTAACTGGAGGAGGAGGAGGAGGAGGAGGAGGAGGAGGAGGAGGAGGAGGAGGAGGAGGAGGAGGAGGAGGAGGAGGAGGAAGAGGAGGAGAGTGTAAACTGAACAAAAAAATCAAATCTATTATTAAGAACATTTCACACACACACACACACACACACACACACACACACACACACACACACACACACACAGGTAACAGACACATGAGTAAGGCAGGTATGAGGTGAGTGGTAGGAGCAAAATATGAGTGAGTGTGAAACTGAATAATGAAGAACAAAGGAAATGTAACCAGTGGAGTGTAATGGAAGGGATGGAGGCCGAGGGAAGGTGGAAGGGGTGGGAGGCCAAGGGAAAGTGGGTGGAAGGGGAGGATTATACGCGGGTGGAACAGTAGTAGGTGGAGGGGAAGACTATGTAATAAGAAGGGTGGATTATGTGGATTACGTAAAGAGGATATGCTGGATTTAAATACATTATGAAGGGTGAATCAATACAGTTTAAAGGGTGCATATAAAAGGTGAATGATTGTTGGGTTTGACTACACTACAAAGGGTGAATGAATGAAGTTTTAAAGGGTGAATAAATACTGGCCTCAGCTATAGTACAAAAAGAATAAATGAATGAAGTTTAAAAGGTGACTATAAAGAGTAAATAAAAATGATGAATAAAATACAAAGGGTGGATGAATGAAGGGTGTAAATAGTAGAGTGGATAAATAAGTGAATAATGGAAGATGAATAATGGAAAGTGTGATGATAAAACGATATGAGAGTGTGTGATGACAGGTGTGATGACAGATACATCATATACCTTTGTGGGCGGTAGGCTTCAAAGACTGGTGTGTGATGACAGGTGTAATGACAGGTGTGTGATGACAGGTGTGTGATGACAAGTGTGTGATGACAGATGTGTGATGACAAGTAGATGAATGAAGAAGAAAAACACCGTAGACTTAAAATAAAGATGAATAATGATAAACAGACAACACTTCAATAAACAAACAAATGAATAAATAAAAAAAAGTCAAGGAAATCAAAGAGTCAAATAATAATACTTAGACAAACAAATAGAAAAGAAAATAGTGCTGTTAAGAAACACGTACATACACAAAAACAATACGCACACACTTACAAACGCACACATGAAAACGTAGAAAAGTATATATATAAAAAAAAAAATAAATAAATAAATAAATAAATAAATAAAAAAAAGAAAGATTTAAAACTCACGACTAAAACTAAAATAGCTTCAACTTTTATTCTAAATTTAACGATAATGAATAAATGAATAAATGAATCAACGAATGACGAGATAACGATATTGAAACTTAAAAAACACAAAGCCAGCGGTGGTGGTGGTGGTGGTAGTGATAGTGGTGGTAGTAGTGGTAGTGGTAGTGGTGGTAGTAGTGGTGGTGGTGGTAATAGCTATGTGGGGAATTTCTTTTTTTTTTTGTGTATGGGTGGAGAGAAGGGGAATGGAGGAAAGGGAAAGAGGGAAAGAGGGGAGGTAAATGAGGGGACAAATAGCCCACCGATGGCACTGCACACAAATAAAAGGTCAGGGTGGGGGAGAGAGAGAGAGAGAGAGAGAGAGAGAGAGAGAGAGAGAGAGAGAGAGAGAGAGAGAGAGAGAGAGAGAGAGAGAGAGAGAGAGAGAGCTCCATAACCACTTCATCTTAATAAAGTTACAATGAAAAACGGATACAAAAAGAAAAAGAAAAGAGAAAAGAAACGTAAGAAAAAAAAATATATATATATAACTCTCTCTTTCTCTATCTATCTATCTATCTGTGTGTATGTGCGTGTGCGTGTGCGTGTGTGTGTGTGTGTGTGTGTGTTTGTGTGCGTGTGCGTGTGCGTGTGCGTGTGTGTGTGTGTACGCGACTTAAGCAAACACATGTCAACAACTTTTCTCAATGACCTCAGCGAAGACTTTCAAGACGAGAGGATGAAGGAGGTATGAAGGTGGAGGCGGGAAGACGTGTGTGGGGGAGGAGGGGAGGAGGGGAGGAGGAAGATGGAGAGGGGATGGGAAGGATGGATGTGTGAATGATTAAGTGAGTGAGTGAGTGAGTGAGTGTGTGTGTGGAAGAGGGGGTAAGGTGGATGAGTAACTGTTCTTGAAGTGGTTAGAGAGTGGAGAGGAGAGGAAGGTAGAGTGGAAGGAAATGTACGTCATGTAAGTGTGTGTGTGTGTGTGTGTGTGTGTGTGTGTGTGTGTGTGTGTGTGTGTGTGTGTGTGTGTGTGTGTGTGTGTGTGTGTGTGTGTGAAAAAGAGAGATAACACAGATATAGAGAGAGGAGAGAGAGCAGGCAAAAAATATATGAGGCAGAAAGGAAGTAAACAGGAAGGATATCTAGGAAAGACGTGAAGGAACGAAGGAAGGAAGGAAGGAAGGGGAATGTGGGAGGAGGGAGAAGTGAGTCAGAGGAAGATAAGCCAAATGAGACAGGTGAGTGTGGGAACAGGTGAGGCAGTCTGGTAAACACAATAATTAAGATCCGCAAGAGGTCTGCTTTCCAGGAAACATCAAACAAGACGACCAACGGGGCGCGTGGTACAGTATTCACCAAGGCCAAAGTGTATCAAAGTGTACTATAGTGTATCAAAGTGTACTATGGTGGATGTATTGTACCATATTGACCTGAAGTGCCTTGATTTAGTACCGTAATAAGTACATATATACATACACACCTCAGTAAATTCACAATGGTTTATATTACCGAATCAAATTGTAAGTATCATAGAAAGTAGAGTTGATTACACACGTTAATAGTGTTGTCCAGCATCAAGCAATGGTAAATATTTTTTTTTTTACATAAGGTAGTACAATTATTATTATTGCAATGTACATGCAAACAAACAAAAAGGTTCATAGCATTAACTTTATTTGTGGTTTTCAATGATAAACTTGTTGGAATTACTTCAGGTTGTGTGCCAATTAATTTTTTGTTCATATATTCTGTTAATTTTCACAACAAAATAATATTGATAACCATGATAGTTTTAGTCATTATAACCATGATACTAAATTTTCATAGCGTTTCGTCTCTGTTAATCATACGTAGTCAACCACCAATCACATACGTAGGAAGGGGCTTGAAGGGAGGGGCTTATGTGGTAATGAACCAATGTGCGGCCTCGGAGTATGGGAAGAGGAGGGGCTTCTTTGCCAAGTCAAGTGGAATACCTGACTCAAACTTTTTTTTGTTTCTAATTGCAAAATATCTAATCTAAACGTGTTAGTAAATTAATGCAAGAAAGAGGATGGATGGAAGGATACAAACAAAAAAAAGGAAAGAAACAAAAGAAAACGAAGAGAAATAAAAAATAATACAAATAAATGAAAGAAAGAAAAGAAAGAAATGAAACAAAAAAAAAATATATAGCAAAGAAGAGAAGTAAAAATAAACACACTGAGCTACACAAACGTGCTTCACATAAAGGAAAATACAAAAAAAGAAAAGAAAAAAGATGAAATGTAAATATAAAACAAAGGAAAAAACAAGGAGCGTAATTCAACCGTTGAGAGGAGGTGACTGGAGGTAAGGTGAGGAGGTGGGGTGAAGGGGTGCGTGGCCTCTGTGCCTTGCTCTGACTCCCTTTATGCCACACCAGCGAGACAGACACATGCAAATCCTTAACACAAACAAACAAACATTATATTCATCATGATATTATATTGTTGTCGAGTCTGTGTTATTATTATGCTTTCATTTTATTTTATTTTATTTTTCTTACACACACACACACACACACACACACACACACACACACACACACACAGCCAGACATTACACAAAACTAAACTAAACAGAAAGATTATCTATTAATACACACAAAGTTCAACACTGAATTAAAAAGAAACAAAAGAATAACAAAAATAAAATAATAACAAAAATAATAATAAAAATAATAATAAAAAATAAAGAACACTTGGATCTATAATTAACTTGAATCAATTACATGGAGTGCAAACCGATTAAATGAAGTCTTACCGGCGCGCTGATTCAAAGTCATAAATAGGATTGAACTCTTTAAATACATAATTACAGGGAATACCAAATGCGATTACGATAAAAAAAAATAAATAAATAAATAAAAAAAACATTACTTGAAAAATCAGAGAGAGAGAGAGAGAGAGAGAGAGAGAGAGAGAGAGAGAGAGAGAGAGAGAGAGAGAGAGAGAGAGAGAGAGAGAGAGAGAGAGAGAGAGAGAGAGAGAGAGAGAGAAGGAAATGGAAAGGAAGGGGAAATGGAAGGGGTGATGTTAATGGGGAGAGGGGGGAAGGGAATGCTGTTTTTTCCGGATCAAAAGGGAAAAAATGATGGAAGGAGGAAGTGGAAGGAATATATTCATATGTATTAATCTATTCATGTTTTGCTTCCCACGGTAAGAATGTAAAATGCATGTGTGTGTGTGTGTGTGTGTGTGTGTGTGTGTGTGTGTTTGCGAGAGCGAGAGAGAGAGAGAGAGAGAGAGAGAGAGAGAGAGAGAGAGAGAGAGAGAGAGAGAGAGAGAGAGAGAGACAAGAACATGAATAACCTGCTTACATTCTGTATCTATCTGGAAAACCAAAGCAAAGGCAAACACACACACACACACACACACACACACACACACACACACACACACACACACACACACACACAAACACACACACACACATACATACATACATGCATCAAAATGTCTTCAAAGCCAACTGGATGAAGACGAGGGAGATCAAGGAAGGAGGACTAAGAGGAAGGCGAAACAGCTAAAAGAGAAAGAGGAAAAAGAAGACGAAGATGATTACTAGGAGGAGGAGGAGGAGGAGGAGGAGGAGGAGGAGGAGGAGGAGGAGGAGGAGGAGGAGGAGGAGGAGGAGGAGGAGGAGGAGGAGGAGGTAAAGCTTGAGAGGATCCTAAACATGTATTATTTGGTAAAACTAAGAATCAGGCAAGATTGAAAAATATTAAAAAAGGAGGAGGAGGAGGAGGAGGAGGAGGAAAAGAGGAGCGGAATAATTGAGTAAAGGAACGAGAAACACACACACACACACACACCCACACACACACACACACACACACACACACACACACACACACACACACCAGACTGCACGGTGATCCTGGGCTCTGTTTATGTAGACTACAATAATACCCTAACCATACTGAATCTGCCGAGGCTGTCTCTGGGGTATCAAGAGTCCCGGAAAATGTTAGGGTAAGGTCTTCTCCACAACCCAGAAGAAGAAGAAGAAGAAGAAGAAGAAGAAGAAGAAGAAGAAGAAGAAGAAGAAGAAGAAGAAGAAGAAGAAGAAGAAGAAAACCGATGCAATACAGTTTCGGTTCGTTCCAGGTTACTGATAAAACGGATACATTACTTAGTGTAGCCAAGCAATTATGTAGATGGGAAAATTCTTGAGGTGGAACGAAAAGCATGAGTTATTTTCTTTTTGTTTTGATGTGGAAGAATAAATACCCTTCAACAGTATGCCCCGAGAGAGTTGGTTGTGAGGCCGCTGGGTATACTGAGGACTAGTAGTAGGTGAGTGGCTGCTACAAGTCATCCCCCCCAAAAAAAAAAAACTTATACAGACGCTTGGAAATAAACATAGGAGTAAATACCTTGAATAAAAAGAGTTTGTGGTACATTTAGGCATTCATAGGATCGGTTCAAGGTCATCTATATTATTATTGTAGTATTTGGCGATTGATTCAAGACCATACTTACACTGGGACCAATTGTATATACATTATCATATTCCGAGCTCTGGTTATTGATGCGAAGAGTAGAATGAAGATAGAGGGTGACTTGGAACAGAAGGAAAGAGGGTACGACTTAGGGCTAAGGAAGGACAAAGGACAGAAGGATAGTGAGGCAACGTGTGTATAAAGGATGTCCACAAAGGGGTAACAAGGAGTACAAAGGAAGAACAGACAACAACAGTACTACTGGACCTAACGAGACTATCCATGTGGCTACACTCTAACAGTACAAAGGAAGAACAGACAATAACAAACCTTCTGCACCAAACGAGCCTCGCCTTGTGGCTATACTCTACTACTATACTATCTAAATTAAGAGACAAAAGGATAGTAAAGTGGAAGCCTTCTCCCCACCCACCGCTCCCTCCAATTTTCTTACTCTGTCAAACAACTTTTTTTCTTCATATATAAGTCTTTCGTAGTTCTGTGTGTGTGTGGGTGTGTGGGTGTGTGGGTGTGTGTGTGTGTGTGTGTGTGTGTGTGTGTGTGTGTGTGTGTGTGTATATATATATACATAGTGGCTAAGGGAACAATGGATACAGTCAGTGTACAGAGCTGTGTGAGTAATATTACCAATTCAATAGCGGAGTGAGAGGTGAAAATTGAACAATAGCGTGGTGGGAGGCAGGCATTGATAGTGGTGTAGTGTGTGTTGATTCACTTGGTTACCTGGGTGATGGCAACGGTGCAGCACAGGTGGACCAGCAGCCAGGTGTATACAGGTGTCACAGGTGAGGGGGAACAAGGTGAAGGAGTTGATTCCGATGCAAGTCAAGGGAGGATCTTGAATGTAAATTATGAAACACCTTAAGATTGTATGCTTCTAAGGTGATAAGTGTGGCTTGGGATTAATTTAAGTACATTTATAAGTGATAAGTGTGGCTTGGGATTAATTTAAGTACATTTAGGAGTGATAAGTGTGGCTTGGGATTAATTTAAGTACATTTATAAGTGATAAGTGTGGCTTGGGATTAATTTAAGTACATCTAGGAGTGATACAGATAAGCAGACTGCATTTTTTTTTATAGCCTTACGAAGAAGTGACGAGATGGAACGGACTAAAACCTTTGAAGTGGAATATAGTACGTAAGAAAAAGAGTGGTAGTGACTAGATGAAACGTATTATTATAACCTTTTGAAGTGGAGAGAAAATACAATGAATAAAATAACACGAGAATGGCTACGTATAGATGAAAGCTTAACACTAACACTAACACTAACACCCATCCTACAACCACGAGTAGAAGAAGAACACACAGACAAACCTAAAAACATAAACACCACACCAGTTACACACCACACACCACACACCACCTTACACCTTCCTAACACCCTCTCCTGCCTCACCCTAGCCACAGTTACACACCACACACCACCTTACACCTTCCTAACACCCTCTCCTGCCTCACCCTAGCCACAGTTACACACCACACACCACCTTACACCTTCCTAACACCCTCTCCTGCCTCACCCTAGCCACAGTTACACACCACCACCACCTTACACCTTCCTAACACCCTCTCCTGCCTCACCCTAGCCACACAGACCCACGCCAGCACAGTACCGGGTCTTCTAAACGGTAACAACTTGGCTGCACGTAAGAAAAATAACAAAACAAGGCGGTAGTTCAGCTTGCGCCGCCCTCCTCCCCTTGCTACCTGAGGGAACAAGTGGGCTGGTGGGCAGGTGGGTAGGTGGGCAGGTGGGCAGGTGGGCAGGTAGGGGGCCTCTTGGCTCATCCGGATTTGGCAGTCTGTACAAGTGAAGTCGATGAAAAGGAGGCAAGGTACTATAGGCGGAGACGGGAGAGGGAGAGAGAGAGAGAGAGAGAGAGAGAGAGAGAGAGAGAGAGAGAGAGAGAGAGAGAGAGAGAGAGAGAGAGAGAGAGAGAGAGAGAGAGAGACCACTGAGCAATCCAACGATGCAAAAAATAAAGAAATCCTCACCATAATCCTCTCTCTCTCTCTCTCTCTCTTCTTTCTTGTTTACATACATGGAATATTACAGTGTGTGTGTGTGTGTGTGTGTGTGTGTGTGTGTGTGTGTGTGTGTGTGTGTGTGTGTGTGTGTGTGTGTGTGTGTGTGTGTGTGTGTGTGTGCCATTTCAGCCAAGGTAATACCACCACCATCACATACACAAACACCATCACCACTACCACCACCACCACTATCACCACCATCACCATCACCACTACCCTAACAAAACCAGTGCTGTTCGTCTATGCCAGTTCACCCTATAATACCACCCTTCCATAGCCTCTTCACTTGCTGTTTGCCTATACCACGTCACACAACAACCTAAATAATACATAATCACACCCACTATTCTCCCCTCATAACCAGTCTGCTGTCCGTCTATTCCACCTGACTTGATTAAAAAATACAAATTGATTTAGCTACCTCTTCCCTCTCATTAACTCTTCTACATTAATGAAGTCAAATGAGGAAGTTGAGAGGAAATTTCAGACGGACAGAAGTTGATCGGGTTAGCAGGAAAACTTCATTAAACTTTCCCTGCTATTCTGTATGCATTTGGTTTCTAAAAAAAAAAAAGTTATTTGGCACACCAAGTTCAAAATTAGGGTCATAAACGAAACTTTTGATGCGTGAATCTCTCTCTCTCTCTCTCTCTCTCTCTCTCTCTCTCTCTCTCTCTCTCTCTCTCTCTCTCTCTCTCTCTCTCTCTCTCTCTCTCTCTCTCTCTCTCTCACAACCTAAGTAACAAACAATCTAACGTTAAACTGACATAACAAACAATAATAAAAAATAACAAAAAATAAAATATTAAAATAGCATTAGAAATCGTACGTCTTACCGGAAAATTTTACTTCATTACAATTCTTTATACCATTATTATTATTATTATTATTATTATTATTATTAGTAGTAGTAGTAGTAGTAGTAGTAGTAGTAGTAGTAGTAGTAGTAGTCCTATTATCATTGTTATTGCTATTACTATTATTATTAGTAGTAGTATCATTGTTATTACTATTACTATTATCATTATCATCATCATTATTATTATTATCATTATTATTATCATCATCATCATCTTAGTTCGTTCATTCTGAGTTGAGCCCAGCAGACTGCCTGAGCCTCATTGACTCTGTAAGCCGCCCACCACTGACTGACAAGCCGCTGCTCGACGCTCACAACTCCATAAATTTTCTAACGGTATCACTCTTTTACACTCTTCAACCCAATGTAACGTTGTATCATA
>JAPQNM010000019.1:8374227-8376727 GCA_029783475.1 Metacarcinus magister | reverse complement strand
GGAGGAGGAGGAGGAGGAGGAGGAGGAGGAGGAGGAGGAGGAGGAGGAGGAGGAGGAGGAGGAGGAGGAGGAGGAAACTGCACGTTAAAACCCTCATTCTTGCACTACCTACACACACACACACACACACACACACACACACACACACACACACACACACACACACACACACACACAGTTTAATATCAAAATACATAATCCGATCGTTAATAATAAGTTAGAGTAATTTAATAGCAGAATCCTTATCACTACATTCTAGTTTATGTATCGCTATCCAGAAGTGCTTTATCATCCTCCAGTGTGATTCATGTGTAGCTTTAAACCTTCTCTTCAAACTCACTTCCCTAATAGCGTGGTCATTATGCTTCACCTGTTCAGTAATGGTTGAAAATACTAGGCTTTGTTACCTGTCTCTACCTGAACTGTAACAGGCATATCATCATCATTATTATTATTATTATTATTCATCTTCTTCTTCTATATATCTATCTACCATTTCCTTTCACTATATTTACACACACCATCAAGTACACTTTACACACATACACTTTCCTTGTCATTTAAACACTTAACATTCTTTCTAAATAACCTAATTATCTTTCTAAGTGTCCTATAATATTTTTTTTTATCTATACATTAATAATAATTTCTATACGACAGACAACTGGTAATTTCCACAGTCTCTCTCTCTCTCTCTCTCTCTCTCTCTCTCTCTCTCTCTCTCTCTCTCTCTCTCTCTCTCTCTCTCTCTCTCTCTCTCTCTTTACTCACACTGAAAAAGCTTATTCGTTATCAAATTAGCGGGAAGTCATTTATTTTCCTTCCCGTCCCGTTATTTACCGAGGTGAGAGTTAGCTTTGGTGTTGCAGCCTCCTCGTTACGTTCCCTAACTTTCTCCTGTGTTATAGTTAAGTCTTACGAACAATGCACATCTTTCGCATGCCAGAAGAGGATTACTTAAAAGCACCCAATAAGTTACCCATCAACTGTGTGTGTGTATATGTGTGTATGGGGGGGAGGGGTAGTATAATGTAGCCTATAAAAGATGTATATAACACTATCAACACCAGCTGTCCCCGCCCCCACCCACACACACACACACACACACGGTATTGCCTTCGGGTACTGCATCTTTAGACTCACTCACGGTACATTACTCTGTTCGGGATATTGGGAGGAAGCGGAGAAGCAAGATTTGAAAAGCCACCTTCTTGTTCTGCAATGAAACTCAAACAATGGAGAGATTCGTGAAAAATGTTGACACTGGAGAGGAAATGTAAATAAACAAATAATGGTGATGGTGGCTGCTGCTGCTGCTACTACTACTACTACTACTACTACTACTACTACTACTACTACTACTACTACTACATTCTATTATTATTCGCAGTTTGACAAATATAAATCTCCTTTTATTTCTTTGGTAAGCCACTACGATCCAAATACAAAAGAAAGATAATATAACAAAGAACAGGAAGAGCGGAGTTCCTTCCACCCTCAAGGTTGAACCATTGTGTCCTGAGGGATGAAGAAACACTACTTGTATCTATTTTCCTGAGGAGTCGTCGAGGAGGGACGGCACAGGAGTGAGGTTGAGGTGGCTTCTATTTGCATCTTAAACGTGTTATTATCTTATCTGACGCATATTTCTTATCCTCCCGTGCGGAAAGTCTTGAAATGGTCTCATCCACATACACAGAGACACAGAGACACACACACACACACACACACACCACTCCTCCCACTCTCCACTCAATTATTTAATCACTTTGTCGTCCCACTTCACCAGGTACCTCCCACTCACCTAACTAACCTAACCTTACTTACCTATAGCATCCAACTCGCGTATATAAATATTTAATCATAATTTTTTTTTGTTGTCATATTTAAGTATTCAGCATTTGGAAGCGCTCTCTAATATTGAATTATATATCATTTTTCAACGCCGTATTACCACACCTGTAGCGGCGCCAAGAAACTGTATTAAGGAGTCAATCTATTTCGTTCACCTGTGGGAATACGAGTCAGAAGAAGGGACGGTACAGCCTCCTTACCTTATACCTGTCTGTCCCTTCCCAACAGGTGAGCCAACCATCTGAGGGTGTGTAGTACAAGCACCTCCAACACTTCATGCTACATTCCTTGCCTCGAGTTAGTTAGTGTGAGTTAGTGTGAAGGACTGCGAACCTAACTTATGTGTACCCAAGTGTAATCAGTAAAAGTCTGATAAAAATGAACGAGTAAGAAGTAAAAAAAAAGAGTCAGATTAGGATCACAAATGAGGAATGTAACCAATTTTAGTTAGGTCCTCGTTAGGGATGTTGTAGTTAAGTGGGAAGCATTGTTGGGTGATTAGGAGTCCAGCGCGTGATCCTCAAGGCCATGGTGAATGATATAAGCTCGCCACACTTCCTGACATTCCTACCACCACCACCACCACCACCACCACCACCACCACCACCACCACCACCACCATCACCACCACCACCATCACCACCAC
>JAPQNM010000019.1:8344227-8369227 GCA_029783475.1 Metacarcinus magister | reverse complement strand
CCGCCTCCACTACGGCGCCAACTGTTCCCTGGTGTACAAGACGGTGTACTCCAAGTGTGCGGCGAATCCCCAGTACAGCTACACCTCCTCGGCCTCCACGGCGTCACAGATCACCCGCCAGACCAGCTGCGCCTCCACCCGCCGCTCCCGCTCACCCACCAGGGACACCTTCGTCTAGTCACCCCCCAACAAGCACCCTTACAACCTCTAATCACCGTCCCAATTGAACCCCCGGGGCACGACAGCCTCCAGAGGTTTTCAAGACAAGAGGAAGGAGTGAGTTTGGTCCCCCCACAAGCACGGCAGACGCCCCCCCACCCCCCCAGACATCCTTTGGGGCTCCTTGGCGGGGTAGGGATGAATGGAGGCTCGGCACCCACCCCCACTTGGTTATTTGGGGTAACACGGGGCGGGGTGGGGCGGTTTAAGGGGGGTGGGGGGCAAAGGACTGTCGTTGTATAATGTAGTATCCCCAACGCACCCTCCGTTTTCTGTGACTTCGAAGATAAATAGTGGTGGGAGGAGGAGGAGGAAGAAGAAGAAGAAGAAGAAGAAGAAGAAGAAGAAGAAGAGGAGGCGGAGGAGGAGGAAGAGGAGGAGGAGGAGGAGTAACAGAGGAACATTATATTGAACGTCCACTGTAATTATTGTGAGTCCAAATACTAAACATTCCGTAGATGTACACACACACACACACACACACACACACACACACGCCACCATGTCAGTGTTAATAATACATACATGGCTGCCTCTGTCATGTAATATAATGTGTGTGAGAATGAACACCAAAAAAAAAAAAAAGAGAAGAAATATTAAAATCAAAAATAAAACTTGAAAAATACGTCAAAAGCAAAACTAATAATCTTTCTCGTGTTTGTAAAGAGAGAAAGGAAGAAGAAGAAAAAGGGATAAAGTTTATACCGCATACATATATAAATATATATAAAAAATAAAATATACCTTTATGTATTTACAGTTCCTTTAGGTTAATAACAGAAAAAAAATATCTATATATAATTATAATCCAAAACTCTGATGTGATAAGAAAAAAGTAATAATAATAATGATAATAATAATAATAATAATTCCATCATATTACTATTATTTTTGTTCCTATTACTATTATCATTATTACTATTACTACTATTACTATTATTATTATTATTATTATTATTATTATTATTATTATTATTCATCTATACACTGAGCTTAGAATGGACGGGGTTAACGCACCTTTTCAGGGGAGAAAGAGAGGCGTTAATCCTTTGCAACACTTGATACACACACACACACACACACACACACACACACACACACACACACACACACACACACACACACACACAGCATCATACAACGAGGTAATTATTCATTCTAGCTTCATTACTTCACCATTCAAGGGGGGGGGGGAGGGGGTTGTATGTATGTACGTACGTTCATGACCACATCCATACATATTTACGTACATGTTTCTCGCCTGTGTCTAGTATTACGTACACATGGCTGTAAGTATATGTAGTTTCCGTGTACGTTTTTCATATATTTTTTTTTTTATATCGAAATGTTATTCATGTATCAATGTATTTTTGTGTATAAATGTATTACTCTATGACTGTTTGTACGCTATGTATGTATGTATGTATGTATGTATGTACGCATGTATGAGTGTGTGTATTTATGTATGTATGTACGTGTGTATATATGTATGTATGTATGTGTATAATAAACTAATAATCATAAGAATAATAACTTCAATATATTCACAATTACTGTATAAACTTCTACCTGATTATACCGTGTGTGTGTGTGTGTGTGTGTGTGTGTGTGTGTGTGTGTGTGTGTGTGTGTGTTCCCGCTAGGTATACACGTGTGCGTTTCCTTTACGGTGGTTCATCTCAGGGTATAGCAATGTCTTAAACATTAATAATTAGTGTAGCCACGTCATCACACACACACACACACACACACACACACACACACACACGTCATCACTGTCCATCCAGCATCAGTCATCAGTCATCTATTTATCTATCTATTTTCATCTATTGTATTCATAAACCTAACTCAAAGTCTATCTATCTATCAGTCTATTTGTCTTTCTATCAGTAGATCAATTTTTCTTTCTATTCAATTAATTTATGTCTATTTAATTATCTATTCATTCATTTACTGATAACCTAACTCATTATCTCTCTCTCTCTCTCTCTCTCTCTCTCTCTCTCTCTCTCTCTCTCTCTCTCTCTCTCTCTCTCTCTCTCTCTCTCTCTCTCTCTTAGTACACATCAAAAAACAATATCATGTCAGTTAACGCCTCCTCCTCCTCCTCCTCTTCCTCTCCGTAAAAATGTATTGCCCACATTGCAACACTGGGAAAATAATTAATACAGGTGTGACCTCATTTTGCAGACTGGTGCGTGTTTACACCTGTGGAGGAGGAGGAGGAGGAGGAGGAGGAGGAGGAATACATGGTTTGCCTCACATAGTAATCAACACTACACTAATTGCTCTCTCAATCTCTCTCTCTCTCTCCTCTCTCTCTCTCTCTCTCTCTCTCTCAATAAACACTATCACTATTATTATTATTATTATTACTATTATTCCAATTAATGTTTCTACCTGACACAGCGTAACACCTGCCCTTCTTAATTAAATTCCTCTACCTCACAGCCCTTCCTTCGTTACCTTCGTCACCCCCACCTATCCTTCACGCCCACCTCACCCTTCACCCCCACCCACCCTGCACCCCCAATTCACCCTTCCACACCCTTATATCCTCACATCACCTCTATCCACCTGTCTTATCCTTATCTGTCTTCCTACACTTATTATTATCATCCACCTTACCTGTCACCTCCCCTCCCTGCCCCCAACCACCCCCTTCCAGCCTCCTCACACATCCCTCCCCCTCCTCCTCTCACCTGACACCCCCCCCCCTTGGCACCTTTCACTTCAAGGCCAACATAAGGTGACTTCTTCCCTCCCTTCCTCTATGATTTATATGTGTTTTGTTCCTTCAAATTCGCGTTTAATTCCTCCTTTTGTGTTGCCTTTTATTCCTCCCTCAACTCTTCCTCTTTCCCTCCACACACACACACACACACACACACACACACACACATTACAACTACTACCTGAAGGCTTGACGTACACCTGTCTGCCATACACACACACACACACCTGTAAAGAAAGAAATTTGAACAGATTAATTAATGTTTTTTTTCTTCTTTTGAGTAGAAGACATAAATTAAGTCAACATCATGTACATAAAGTTTTCAAAATTTTCAAAACACACGAAAACCATACAATAATAATAATAATAATAACAACAATAATAATGACCACACACACACGCAGGTAACACAACGCAATAAATGAGGTCATGGCACTTCAAACTAGCTGACCTGACCTCCTAAGCCACAATGCATACACAACACCTTTCCTTCAATAATAATCACCTGAGAGAGAAAAAAGAAAATCAAAAAAATTCCTTTCTTCCTTCGAGCAAATATTTCCTTCCTCCTTCACATCTTGCCCTCAAAAGACAACATCTATCCTTCACCTTTCGTTCATCATCTTCATCATCAACATCATCATCATCACCACTACCATCATCATCATCATCATCATCATCTTGAGATTCATCAAAAGAAAGCTTAATATACGACACTTTTTTGCTTAATTCTTGTAACATTATCGCTGGCTGCTTCTGCCCCGCCCCGCCCCGTCCTATACCTGTTATACCACCTCACCTGTCCAAGCCCCGCCCTGCCCCATCCCGCCCACCACACCTGTATAGCCGGGCAGCGTGACACCTTCATTACTGAGTGTACCTGATGTTCTACTGGCACTGTAGTGACTTAGATGGAAATAAAGCCTATGAACTGAAGAGCCATTTTAATTGTCTGACAAAAGGTGTGGAATGAACGAAACTTTTTTTTTTTTTATATATAATTTTCTAAGTGTGGAGTGAAGGTTACTTATAGTCTGTAAGTGTGGAGTGAAGGTTACTTATAGTCTGTAAGTGTGGAGTGAGTGTGACTTATACTTTGAAGTGTGAGCTCAGCGTGACATTAATTTCCTAAGTGTCACCTTGTACATTTATAGATAGTATTTTGGAGTTTCGATTAGTTCTTTTTATTTAGCATACTAAGGTCATCATTGCATCCATTTAGGTGATGAAATATATGCAGTATATAGTAATACGACTGAATTATTCATGTGTCCATATAAATGGATACATTAAACTATATATATGCATCAATCAAAATAACAGTGATAAGAACTTTTTTAAACTGTATGAACTTCAAATTCTAATCATCAAATACGACTAAATTACTTAAGCATTAATTTCATATAAACGTATAATCCAAATTATTTACATTAGCGATACATTCACTTTGTTATGACTGCATACACTTAGGTGATCCCATTAACTCCTACACGACACACAATACAACTCCATTATGTGCATTGGAAAGGTAGTGATGAGCATCTTTCAAAATGGAATTACACCAGAGTATGTATTCATTATGAAGCTTAACACATATCCAGGTGCAGTTTTTATGTATTTACTTATTTCCTTATGTGTGTATGAGACCGGCAAAGGCCTTAGAATATAAATAAGTGGAAAATAAAAAAAATATAAAAGCTACTCACTAACATGCGACTCTCAAAAAAAGGATAAACTATATAGTATGAGAGTTTGAAAAGGGAAGGGTTAAACTTGTTCCAGAGGTGTCTTGATGCACAGGTAAGGTAAGGGTTCATGTCTTAGGTAGGTATTACACTTTATTTTTTCCATCCTCTCATCAATCAATATACAATAGAGAGTGGACATCCCAAACACCTAACAACAATACACACTTCACTATGTACGAGGAAAGGGAGATAATAAAGGTATCATATATATAGAAAAAGAAAGGTGTAGCAATGTTCTGGCCACAACGGAGCTTCACAAGTATCCTGTAATGTCCATTCATGTTATGCCAACCAGACAGGCAGAACAGTGGCAGATCAAGTCATGTTGACCTCGTCCCTCGCCTTGGTCACCCACCGCCCTAGTCACCCATTACAACAGACAACTTGGGTATGACCACACCACCCTGAGTGAGGCATGACCCTTCCAATACAAAGCCACACCTCATGAGCCTCAGCAGTGACCCTTCCTGAGCCCACGCCCCACGGCCCCACAGCTATCATTGCAGCATCTGATAGATCAAATTAAACTCTACAACTGTCATTATGAATATTTGCTCTAAGACTAATAATTACGCAGTAAAATTAAACCATATCCTTTTTCCACTAACATGTATTCCTCTTCATTTTCTCGAAAGCTATTAGAGATATTGGAAATATCATTGCAGCATCTGATAGACTTAATTAACTAAATATTTTACTGTGATTAGCTAACTATTTTTCCCTTTCCTAAATCAAAATTATAGTTGATTTCATGAGGAAGTAGTTCAGTAAGTATTGTGAGTTGTGTGATAGTGTTAGTATCTGTCCCACCCATGTTTCATCACTACCAAACAAAGCCTAAATACCTCACACACACCACCATCATCATCATCAACATTATTTTCTTTGAAGACAGGCACCCCGGGGTCTGATAACACTTGCTTGAGGTGACTTAGCTCAATACTGCCACTCCTTCCTCAGCCTGGCTCAATACTGTCCCTTCCACACCCCATCACTCACTCACATACACACATACACACAATGCACTTTCTACCATTCACTCCCTCCCTAACCTGAACAAAATTACTAGTTCCTCATGAGTCCTAACAAACCCTAACATATGCATCATTAAAGTTTTTCAATACAGCGTTTTGAAGCAACTATTAAACATAAGCACAGGAGGCAAAGGAGAACATATATATTTGATAACATATTACAATGCTACTTTTTTTTACAGGTCCACTGCAAAACTGATGACTCTTTAAGACGGATGGAGACAGCTGCCTCCTTAGTCCTTACAGCATGAGCCATCTGGTGCAGCTGTCTTCCTCTATATCCCAACACAGTGTCCTTGTAACTATGTCTGGAGGTTTAGTCATGCATGGCTTATATACTTTATACTTCATCTTTTCCTCACACACACACACACAGAGAGCAATTTCCAATGTTCTGATCAATATGATGCACCATTTACCTTATTGCAGGATCTGATTTTTAACTTTCCTCTCCTTGATTACCTTTTATTTGACCCATCCTTCCTCCCATCCTATCTGTTCTGCCCCAAAGCCTAGTCTAGTATTGCTTTTTAATGAATGTCTCCCTGATATAATTGCCTCACTGCAGGTATTGGCTCCTCCTCCTCCTCCTCCTGCTCCTCCTCCTCCCTTTAGGCAATTAACCATTTAACGTTGACTCCTCTCACGGCAGAAGAATATAAGTTGATTCGCCGCTGACCATCCAATCCGTCACACGTTCACCTTGGCCAAGACGCACAGAGGACATTCAGTTTTAAGTTCACGTTTCATCTTTATATTCTAAGCAGTATGTTGTTATAGATAGCCATACATTAACAGTGCTATAACCTAACCTAACCTTCCCTCCCTTCCTTCCTTCCTCCCTCACATCTTCCCCCATTTGTATTGCTTTTATTTCCATACAGTACTTCAATATCATTAACTATTTTTGTTTATGGCACCAATTCTTATGTTAAAATTAGTTTCCTTCAGTTTATTATGATAGTGTCCTTGTTAAATTGGCACTTATTTTTATAGTTTATATAGTGGTATTAGGCTATACTAACAGTGGTACTTTTTCTGCCCCTCACAGCACTCCACTTCCACCTCCTCCAACATGTATAAGAGAGATGACATGCAAAGAAAACAAGGATCAAAACAGAGATGATTCCACACTTGCTGAAAATATGACTACTGAAGAACAAACCTGAAGAGTGAAAAGGGAAAACAAAATCCACACCTGCACCGCTAACAAGACGAAGAAGCACACCTGTAGATGCCCCAAACATGCTAGATAGGACCCACACCTGTGTCTACCTTGTTATAATTCTTGCCAGGTGTTTGTTTAGTGTTTATCCAGGTGTGTGATGCAATAAGTCACAAGAGTTTATAATTATAAGTCTGGCATAACTGATACAACTTAACCTATATATATACAATCATGTTAAGTAAAGCTTGTTAACTCTATCTAGTAAATGACATCACTTGTAAAAGCCATCCATGTAGGAAGGAAGGAGGGAAGGAAGGAAGGAAGGAAGGAAGGAAGGAAGGAAGGAAGGAAGGAAGGAAGGAAGGAAGGAAGGAAGGAAGGAACCTACTCGATATACAAGAAAAGAATAAAACAGGTATATAAATAAATTAATAAAAAGCTGTACAAGAAAGGCAGTAACAATACCTGCAATTATTCATATGCTAAGCAAACTCTATGAAGTATTATTCTGTGCAGTTCAAAAGCATTCCTTCACTGCATGTAAAAAAAAAAAATACATCATAGTTACAAGATAATCACTGAATTCCTTCATTACTGTACCAAATGGAGACAGATTATAGAATGATTTTGTTGTGAAATTCCAGTTGTCAGATCATTACACTTTTACCCTTCAATTGGTGGACAGTAAATAAAAGGAAACACACTCACGTTACTATCTAAGTGTGTTATAAGCAGCTAAACATGCATAGCTACTACTTATAGACCAGTTTTGTGTGCTGTATTTATGGATTACGAGTGCCAAAAATGCTTCGAGTACGCAAAAAAGGAATATCAAACTAGAGTATCAAGTAATAATAATAGAAAGGTATGTTAGACAATGTTTAAGCATATTCCCTTCACCATTTTCCTACCATAAAACAAATGTAGAAAAAAACACCTTTGTACATACTCCTTCAAGTGGCTGATAATAGTATTCTAAAATAGATTCCTTAACAAGTCATCATCGCGCTGAGAACTGAACGTAATCATGCGAGGCAACAACGAATCTATTCTTTCATGCACTTAACCTAGAAACAAGCGGGTGACCAATTCTTACTCCTCCTTCACTCCATGACACACAAGACACAGTGAGGAGTGCCAGTGTAGAGACGAGACATTCAAGGTCACACAAACTGCACTTGGGTCTATGTGGTAATCATGGATCGACTGGCGGTGGTGTGTGCGTTGAGTGGTCTGGCAGGTGTTCAATACCCGGCCACTCCCTCATGTCAATTTCTCAGGTGTTTTAAATCCCAAGGTCGTACACTCTAACCAACCAATGTTTATGAGTTCACGACAGAGGGTTTCCTACAAGGCCGACATCCCTGTAATTCATTTCCTTGTCAGCAATATCTAAGCAAACTATTGGGCTTCACACCATCATCAATCTGTGTTACGAGGAGGTGATGGTGGCGTATTGATAGAGTTAATTGTTTCAAGGCTCCTGTGGCTACCTTGCCTGCCAGTGATACGCTTCCTATAATGTTTGTGAAAAGCCTTAAACAATACACACTTAGTGACACCCAACACTAACTTCTTGCTGAAACCAGGTGGATAAAAACATGTTCCAGTAATGTGTTGAGATGATGACTTTTTTTATCCAGCCACATGGTATTAAATGAGTGGAATGAGTGCCAATGTGAGAGTACTTAATTAAAACATGATCCGATTAGTTTATGGATGAGGATGAGAGATGGTTTCAGGTATACAGGATCTGCCTTGTGTATGATGACAGCCATTTAGTGAACTCATATTAATGATGTATTCTGTCCTTTTTTCTGTTTTTCCTGTTTAGCTTAGCGGCAAAGTGAGAGAAGTATACGTATGCATGGGTGTATGTATGTATGTGTGTGTGTGTGTGTGTGTGTGTGTGTGCGTCGTCTCAGCTGCTTCGGTTTATGAGTAACACCGCCTGGTATATAGATAGATAGACTAAGAGCGAGGAAAAATATTAACTAGAATTAAGTACATAACATCTACAGAACGAACTATCACTGTTGTACCTCTAAATGTTATTATACTCATCTGTAGAACTATAATATTAGATTAATTCATATTTCATCTGGATATTGAACACCCAACAAAGGCAATGGATTTGTGAATTTCATCATACGACAAAAATGGAAAGTGTCGGTCAAAAACCAAAACAGTAGGATCAGCAACACCAGCAACACCTAGAATACTGCAGCAATGATTCATGTTACTTATTACTGCTTCATCAACACTGTGTTAAGCCGAGGCAACTAACACAACTGACACCAAATCAACACACCTACACACCTGGACTACCACCTGGGATTAAGGCAGCAGGTGTGTTCTTCCCTCCCCTTTGTAACACCTAACAAAGGCAGGACACTGTGCTAACCTCAACACTAAAGCAGCCAAGTCATCATCATCAGTCAAGGTGGCAGGTTACATGGTTAGAGAAGGCAGTCATTCATCTGATGCCAGCCCACCAAGCACCATTGTTAGGTGTGAGGTGCCAAAATGTACCTTGTATTAGGCTAGTGAGTAATGGGTTTTGTTTTGTGTCACGTTATACTGTGGAGAGTAAACACTTCACCAAACAGAACCAATGGATGCTGAGTCTGGGTGTTGTGAGAACTTTAATTACACCTCAATATCATTATTAGACATGAACTAACATTACTAATTACATTATGTGAATACCTGAGTGAGGGTTGTTGGGGTAGTGGTGGAGGTGTGGCTCCATGCACCGTTACCTACCTCAAGTATTGACATGTTATTTGTATTGTAATCATGACTTCAATACTAATAAGTCTATCTATAAAATATTGGCAATATTGTGATCCTTAATTCATTAGCCGTAAAATTAATTCCATAACATAAAGCAATAAATTACCAATTCATATATATTCAATGAATGATATAGATTATTCATATGATAAAAATGTTGATGTTTTACTTACATACATTTATGCCGTTGTACACTTATGATTATTATTTTCATATCATAATCTTTGAGACTTTAGCTACAAGAAATGTTTAATGGTGGAAATGTGTGAAGTTAATATTTATAAGTGCTATTGAGTTGTAGGAAATTAAAATTACTATATTTCACCAGACTCTGTATGCTTTGGTTATGCAAGTAGAAGGATATTTCCAGTGTAAAGTGTGGTGTGAAGTGACTGTTTGTAGCGTGATGACTGGCTGTCATTCAAGTCATCAGCCATCCTTCAATATGGCCAAGTGTAACTGCACTGCCATCTATTACTAAATATAAAACAATGCACTACCATCTTCACTTCACTTACAAGCTTGAACAAAGGCTACACTTCCTTAACCTCCACCTTTCTTGATTTGACCAAAGTATAGGACAAAGGTATTGCCCCGGAATTATTTTGCATCAATAAAGTTCAAATAGATTTCATGTTCCTCAGTTCATACATGCCATGTCAGGATATTACAGTTGATCACCTTTATAAAACCATATCTAAGTATTCTCACATAACCTTGTGTTACTAGTCAAGTTAATATCATGATATCTATCACTGGAGGTTCTATGTTGATACAACGATGCCCTCACAGCCTGGGGATAAAGGTGGTAGCCAATGTGTTACACTATTTGATGACAACACCTTCCTCTCTGACCATCAGTTCAGGTTCAGGTTTGGCCGGTCCATGTCAGATCTGTTAATGCTTCCCTCCAGGAACTGGCAGGATTCCCTTAATAACACCTTAGACCCTCTAGTTATCGCTCTCAACTTTCTCGAGTGCCTTCCACTGGGTATGGTACGCGGGCTTGCTGGAGAAACTCCATGCCAACGGCATCCAAGGTACCTGATGTTAATGAGCTACTACCTTCAAGGTAGGACCCTCCAGTCAAGGGACCTCCCAGGAGGGGCCTCAGTTCCTCAGGGATCTGTACTGGAACCTGCACATAGACACCCTCCTCAGGAACCTGCCAACAGTCTCTGCCGACACTGATGACTGTACACTCCCCTGCTCTTACCACCACCAAGACAGTCAGCGTACAGATGCTGACGTTAACCACCAACTACGCCTCATACAGGAGTGGGGGACGTGATGACAGGTGAACTTTGCCAAAGAAAAAACCAAGGTGATAGTAGTCTCTCGATCTCCGGCAGCCTCACAACCTGTTGTTTGAAGGGTGATGTTTAGCACTGTCACCCTTCCACTACAAGATTGCATTATGATCCTTGGAGTGAACTTGAACCAAGAGCTTCACTTTGACCTCCCCTTGAAGAAGGTAGTGTGCCAAGCATCTCTGTGGGTCTCTGCCCTCGTAGAGTAGCAGGTTTTCTGGACAAGCGTGCCCTTCTGCTGCTCTACCAAGCCCAGGTAAGGCCTTACCTGGAATACGGGGCTCTAACCTGGATATCCAGCTCAGCCCCACACCTGCAGAGTCTTGACAAAGTGGAGCGGCGAGTACAACCCCGAGCCGCTCCCACAGGACATGACACCCTGGACCCTCTGGAGCACCATTGGGACATCACTGCATTAGCGGTGTTCAACAAGGCCCAGGTAAAAGAAGTGTCACACCTGGCAAGGCTTAGGCTCCCCCCGTGAGACACTGAGAGACACGAGAACGGTGCTCTCCAGTTCTGAGCAGGTTAAGGCGCCGAGGTCACACACCACTCACCACCACAGGACCTTCACCTCAAGTCTCCAGATTATGTAATAAGTTCCCTGTGGCCGCACCTTCACTGAGGAACATGTCAACACAACAGGTGACGGTGGCTGCCCACAGGTGGAGAGGGATATTTCCTACTCCAATGGTGGTGGATGCCACAATTACACTCAACCGTTCATTTAATGGACCTCAATTTAATGGATTTCAGATTTCACGGATGCTATCTACTATTGGACAAGCGGACAGGACCATTGAAAAAGTCCACTGGTTGAATAATGTATCGGCCAAGAGGCAGAGTGAGTGGTGCAGATGGTGAGAAGTTCCTGCCACATCATCAGTCACTCTTTACATTTCAACTTAACCACACAGTCTGGTTGTGTTTGTACTCATTTCTTGTTTATTTTATTATGTTGCTTGATGAAATCCCTCAAAGGTTAGGAAAAAGAACCTTGTTAACCAAAATGTAATGCAGAAAATTTGATCAATTTGTAAATTAATGCATTCCAGGGAAGGGCCGCAGACACGCCGGTCCAAGCTTCCAGCAAGTGTGGCAAGAGTGCTAAGACAACCACTGCAATACTGACCACCCCGCATACCAGGCCATTGTACCCCACACCACCTATGTTGTGCCATACCCTGCACGGCCAGCGCTGCTTGAAGCCCTGCGGATGGATCCCCAAACACTCGCACCACCTCGCCACACCTTCTTTTTGCACACGGAAGGCAGAGGAGAACTGTGAGCAATGCCGGGAGGACACGCGGGCCAGGCTGTTGAGGGACTAGAATGACGTGAGAATGCTCGCCACGCATGCCTTTGTAAACCCTGACAATATTAAGCAACAGACTTTTTTTTAAGTAAAGGACAAGTATATTCAAGAAAATATTAAAAGGAATGAGCAGAGGCAAAGCAGGAAAAGATGACTTATTCATTGGCCTAAACAAGGATGCAAAAGATCTTCAACTAAACAAACTTACAACATTTTCCACAATATGTTTGCACTTCACTTAACTGTACCAAAAACTGAAAGAAAAATGCCAGAATGATATTAAATCCACAAGAAAAGAGTATACAAACTTTTTACAACTGTGATCACAAATAAGATCAGTGTAAACCTTGATTCCAATAAATTTAAAGAACAAACAGGATCCGTGTGTGGTTATTCAACAATTGACCAAATATGTAAATGTCATTAAACAAGTGGTGGAGGAACATACTGAATACATGAAGGCACTATGCATGGGTTTCATTGACTATGCGGCCCAGCGGTGTAACGGTTAGCACGGTGTGTTGACTCAAGACACCTGTAACGCTAAACTGGACCTCCACCCCTTGCCTCTTTACAGGGTCTAGCGACAAGCGGGATTTTTTTCAACGTATTTTTGTTGTCCCTTGGCCAGTACCCTTTTAATATATATATATATATATATAAAAAAGAAAAAAAAAAAAATGGAGAAAGAAGAATGAAGAGTTTGTGAAGAAAGTGTATGTGAGTGCAACTGGGGGTCCTAAGAGGAGAGGAAGTTGTTAAATAGGATAGGGTAAAGGAGTACATGCATGAAAGAGTTGCTATTAGAGAGGAAGGGATTGAACAAGCAAGGAAGGGAGGTATGGATAGGGAAAGGTGGAGACTCTTCTGCCATGGCCATTTCCTTAGGGGACGTTCTCAGAGGGAATGAGGTGTTAGTAACTATAGATACATATATATAAATTTATCTTTTTACCCATGGCGCTGGTAGGCTTCAGGGAGACCTTAGATGGTTGGCCTCCGCCCGTTAGTAGCGCGGGTTAGATTTTTTTTAAGTGACGCCTTGTTTCTTCTTATTGATAGGCTCATGCTGCCAGCGGAAGCTCCTCGCGCATATAACGTTGCAGTCCCGGCGAGGATGGTGTTATGGCAGCATGTGGGTGATCTTAGGCCACTCGGCGGTAGTAACGTAGAAAAGTGGCCAGCCCGTGCCGAGGCTCGAACGCGGGACCCTGAGCTGGTATGCCCGGGTCAGATAGGTCAACGATACTTCTCCTAAACTATTCAAGGAAGATTTCAAGAACTTGGAATTGGTTAAGGCAGAAATCAAAACATAGGGAAAATACCTCTATATTCTCAATCAATGATATTGTTCTGATGAGCAAATTCATAGACTCACCATTAACAGCATATGATTTTGCAATTACATAAGGAGAAATTCAGAAAGCAGGTCTGAGGATGAATATGAAGAAAACAAAGGTGGTATTCAACAACTACTACTTCATAAAATTAAAGTAGAGGATGCAGCAAAAGAAAGTGTTCAAGAATATATCCACTTGGACATAAAATTAGTGCAAGTTCAAATCATGAAAAAAAAACTATAAAGAAGAATAACAATGGTATGCAGTGCTTTTGGTAAATAAAACAATGTTATGAAAAGTAATCTCCCACTATCACTATAAAGAAAGGTTCAAAATCAAGTTCTAATATAATATGGATTGGAATCGTTCAGGTCTACGAAAACACTGGAAAAGAAAACTTCGGTGTGCCCAAAGGTGAATGTAAAGAATAATGCTTAACACAACATGGAGACACAGGATAAGAGCATCATGGATCAAAGTGCAGCCCAAAGTTGAAGATAACTTAACTACATTCAAAAGAAAAGAAATTAACATGGGCACACACCATATACCAAGCAAATAATAGATAGACAAATAGAGTAACAGAATGACAACCCAGGGATGGTAAAAGAAGGCAGGGCAGACAGGGAACAATATAGAGAAATGAGATCAGAAGTTTTGCAGGAATGAACTAAAATGTACAGGCAGCTGATAGAGATGATTGGAAAAAAGTTGAAGCCTTTGTCCTGCCGTGAAATCGTGGATGATAATAATAATGATAGAGTACATTATCATGCTTATTAAACCCTTCAACATGAGACAGTAGGTGGGAGCCAATGTAGGTAGTGGCCTCCCTTATACCCGTTATGTGTAAACTGTACTATAACGTCACCTACATATGGTCATTGTATACAGCTGCTCCGCGCCCCAAAAAAAACTATAATGAACTCCTCCATATTATCATAAAGAGCATAATAGATATATCTCAGCCATAATATAAGGACACAACTGTTTAAAGTGAAATGAGGACAACTTGAACCAATTGAAACTGTAATTTTGTCAATCCTCTCTCGAAGGGTAATGGTAAAGGTTATTATCAAACTAAATCTAACACCACTTAGTAACCTCCTAGTAGATGCAGTGCACAATCCGGGAGTAAATGTCAAATAATATAGTAAGTGAAATAACATAAATACGTGAGACCTTGGTGTGGCTGCAGCATAGTCAAGGTGAACGTGAAACACCTCTTCACGCTAACCAAATACTGATAGAATAATGCAGTCAGTACTAACACACGCAGTATGGATGATCGACCGGTAAAACAAAACAAAAACAAATAAATAATTTGGTGGTGACCTTAATAAAGAAAATATTATAATACAACATTTAGTATCTCAACACAATTACCCTGGATAAGAAAAAGTTCAGAATATGATTAAATAACAAAAAACTGGGTATTATTTTACATCTTCACTACAATGCTCTAGAGAATTCAAGGGTTATATTTTTGCATTACCTGATGCATTTTGAGGTTTTCTTAATTACATTTCCGTCGCAAATTCTTAGTTTGTGAGATATTCAATGTTTTCTGTGAGACTTTCTCTTCGAAAAGTAAAGTTTTGTTTTGTTTGAACAAGGTTCTGTTATTTGTCAATGTAGGTTAAGGTTTGGTTAATTTAGGTTAGGTTTGGAAGCTATCAAATGTTCTCTATGACCAAAAGTAAGGGAGTTGGACGAGTTGCAGACACGCCATTATGGTGAAGATGTAAAATTTTACCAAAAACTGCAGCAAACATAAAATAAGGTACAGAAGATGACAGCTTTCTCTCCCCTCCATTATGTACACACTTTCCTTGTGTAATTCACTGTACAGTCTGCTGCTGGTCTCTCGAGACAGCCGGCCGTCCCCCTATGGAAAGAGCTCAGAGCTCATACTGACCAATCTTTGGGTTGGACCGAGACCACTCACACACAACACACCGGGACAACAAGGTCACAACTCCTCGATTTACATCCCGTACCTACTCACTGCTAGGTGAACAGGGGCTACACGTGAAAGGAGACACACCCAAATAATCTCCGTCCGCCCAGGGGATCGAACCCTGGCCCCCTCAGTTGTGAACTGAGTGCGCTAACCACTACGCTAGCGGACCGTGTGTGTGTGTGTGTGTGTGTGCGCGCGCGCGCGCGTGCGTGCGTGTGTGTGTGTGTGACCCGCCTTACCACCACCACATCGTCTCCGTGACTCACCTGGTGATGGAAGGGAAGCAGAGCGGCGCACAGAGGCGATCACCAGGGGCTGTGTGCTTGTTTTCAGGTGTCCATCTTGTCACGACACTCCTCAGTCCTCACCTCTGCACTCACTCAACACACTCGCATGAATAAAGTAATAAAGTTACACAATGATCACCACCATAACACGTGTTCACACTCAAACATATGAACAAACATTACTACAGCTTTGAAGAGATTTCGGTTCACTATGAATTTGTCTATCATTATGTGTTTAAGGTGTTTAAAGTGTTTAATGAATATGTAGAAACAAATTATTATATCATTCTTTTTTCTAAATTGACTCCTAAAAGATAAATCATAGGAGTTTTCATTCAGGGCCGAAACAGCGAACCATCAAATGAGCAAACATATTTTCCAGAGATAACCTTGAATTTTACTTTATCACACACCACATTCCCTGCATTTTTTTCATAATACATATCATGCAAGGCAAATACGTAGGGTTTTCATAACCTTGAAAACCTCACCTACCATGTTTGCTGCGTCCTTGACAATGATGGAAGGCGTCTGGATGCCCATGCACTGCCTTGGTTCGTGACGGCGTAGGCTTCCTCAGCACGAGTGTGGTGGCGCCGCTCATGAGGATACTGTTTTCCCCTGCCTTGGTGTGTAGTGGTGAGACATGGACAGCACACAGCTTCCCTAACACCATTAACAAGTACCTTCACATAAGCATGAGTCTGAGCCAAGGTTTGTTGCCTTAGTGTTCGAACGTCAATTCTTGCTACAAGGGTTTGGTGCACACGGCTGTGGGTGGAGCATGTTCATCAGGTTATCCGGAGACCAAAGGAACGCCCATGAAGCTCGTTACCTGACTTTAGCACGAGAGAGTCGATCATTAGTCTTTCAAGTTCATTGGAGAGAAAGAAATTAGTTTGCATGCACACAAAGTGGATATTGTTAAGTTACACGTTATCTTTTTTTTATTCAAATACGCAGCTATCATGTCATGATTCCTAAATACTTGAATACTTGTGAAATTCTTTGTAAGTGAGGGGGCCAGGTGGCTCTGTGTTATACCGTGCTTGGCTCATGACCTAAGAATTGCGAGTTCGTTCTTGGCTCACGGCAACTTCTTGGTGAGAGGGGCAACACTCTCTCGTAAACCTTAGAACTATATGATCTATAGTTACTTAGTTCAGGGGGATTATTCAATCACTCTTAAATGTTTGCAAGTGAGTCAAATCAACTATTCATTACCTCGAAGGGGTCATGAGTGTGGAGTTGGCAGGTGAGTGAAGCAAGCGTCCTTAATTGGCCTTCATAATTATACCTCTTCAGTTATTATTTCCTTTGTTGCAAGCCTTCCGACATGGGTTATTTTACCCCGCTGCACGGAAGCACCACACACACACACACACACACACACACACACACACACACACGGCCCTCCATGAAATAATCCAGCGCAGCTAAATCATCGGAATGCATGGCATGGCACTTCCTGCCTAAGTGTTATCCTTGAACGAAAGAAAGATATACATGAACAATATAAAATAATCAAGGAAGGTAAAGAAGTTTGTGTTGTATCTTACTATTGTTTTGAGTGTCCCTCCCAAAGACCTTACCCCAAAAAGCAGGGCAGAGTGAAAATAACAAGCAACAGACCACCTCAACTTTTTTGTTCTTTTTGACACCTGCAATGAATGTTACGAAGTTGATAATAAAAAACTCAATATTATTAACTAAGACTTAATTCCACCAATGACTCATCACAAAATCTAAACAAAACACCATCCAGCAAACACTACACCATGACTCACCTTAATCACACCTCTTAACACACACCTTCCCCACGGCCGTTAAACTCACAGGTACGTTGAAGATCAGATACAAACATTACACAATCGTTCCCATTGTCTCCCAGCTTAGTGTTCGGTGTTACGAGAATGTTACTAGAATCAATCAGTTCTTCAATTTGCTGGAAGCGTATCACATGTCCACGCACCCTAAGCTGACAATGTAACATGCAGATCACGGGCGTCAGTCTCTCGGAACACTGCAAGGGAACACGATCGGTCTAGTGATGCTCCGTGATTCTGGGAAGGAACGTGTTACTGCATGCATGAGTTAGCCTTCTCGGGGGACTGTTTATTTGTTGTACATGTCCCTCACGTAGTAATGGCTGGCAAAACACATCATTACTCTTTCTCGTGCATAGTATAGTACATGATAGATTAGACTCTCTCTCTCTCTCTCTCTCTCTTCTCTCTCTCTCTCTCTCTCTCTCTCTCTCTCTCTCTCTCTCTCTCTCTCTCTCTCTCTACGCATTTCAACACAATCCAGGACCAATAAAACGCAATTTTCGTTATAAATATAATTATTATTTCTTATATGTATATACTTTATGTACACACACCTCACGAAGGTCACCCTGAACGATGACCTTGCCTTGCCTGCCTGACCTACCATGACCTGCCCTGACCTGGTTTCACTTCACCGCTCGTCTGGGAACACAATACACGACACTATAGTCCCCTGTCTGCGGTTCTCTCTCATTTATCAAGGGGGAAAAATGGTCAGTTTTAAACATTTTCATTTTTTCTTACAATTTATTCCCTAAACAAAATATTGCCTGCATTAGATATATTCATTATGAAAAGTAATAAATATTCATGCAGTGTTTTTTTTTCATATATATATATATAAATAGATGAGTATGTATGTACACTGATAAATGAGATAAGATAGAATTGTAACAAAAACGCACTTTAAAGAAAGTACATTATCAATTACATGAAATTAACAATATTGTACATGAATATTGAAGATAATAAAACTAAATTAAACAGATAGATAGATAGATAGATAGATAGATAGATAGAGAGAGAGAGAGAGAGAGAGAGAGAGAGAGAGAGAGAGAGAGAGAGAGAGAGAGAGAGAGAGAGAGAGAGAGAGAGAGAGAGAGAGAGATAATATGGGACAACCTCGCTCACAAAAAAAAAGTAGATATATAATAAGGAAAACAAGTATATTAATCAATGAAAAAGTACAGTGATGATACTCGTATTGTAGTAGTGGTAGTAGTCGTGATGGTAGTTGTAGTAGCACTATAGGTAGTAGCTAGCAGTAATAGTAGTAGTAGAAGTAATAGTAATAGTAGTAGTAGTAGTAGTAGTAGTAAAAGTAGTAATAGTAGTAGAAGTAGAAGTAGAAGTAGTAAAAGTAGAAGTAGAAGTAGTAGTAGTAGCAATAGTAGTAATAGCAGTAGTAGTAGTGATAGTGATGGTGATAGTGGTAGTAGTAGTAGTAGTAGTAATAGTAGTAGTATGTACATTACAACACCGACACAAAGATGCTTCCTATGTACATATCTACACTTAACTACATATAAAACTGTGTGAATATTGGAATTATTAACCATATACACTTTTATTATTATATATATATATTGTTTACTTCATGTTGTAGTCCATTTATTTTGGGTGGATCACTTCTGTACACTTATCATGGGTTGCCTTTACCCCTTACGTGGGCGTGGCCTAGACGAACATACGGGGATTAACATGGGGGGCAATAATGGATTAATATTATTGGATGTCAGTCGAATGGATGGTACTTTAGCATGGTTTGTGCTGACGACTACCCGTTTTCTATGACATCCGCACAGGAAACGAGGCGGCAACAATGTATTGAACGCAGGATTGGCAGGCGAGAGAGAGACCGCAGGTGCAAACAATTATTAATATTTTACACCACGTACGTAAAAACCACATGAAGCTGAATTGATTATATAAAATACTCCTTGCTAAACATCCTAATATTAACTTCCATTTGTCATTCTTCGAACTTTTTTTTTGGGGGGTTATAGAAAAAAACAAAATCAAAAGGTCAAGTAGATGCGACGATTTGACCTTCCTTGACCTGACCTGACATTATTGCGACTGACCTGAAATGCCGTGACATATTACGATTCTTCTTGCTAACAAGGTGGTGGTGGTGGTGGTGGTGGTGGTGGTGGTAGTATAGTTGCAAATGAGCGAGTGTTTTCAGCAAGGTAAGGTAAGGTAAGGTGTGGTGGTGTGGTGGTGTGGTGTGGTGGTGTGTGGTGTGGTGTTGAAAGCGAATCTGTTATCGTGTTGATGTCTCGTGAAGATACACTGTTACCACCACCACCACTACCACCACCCACACACACACACACACACACACACACACACACACACACACTACAATGGATCCCACCTCATTCATTTTACATAAGCTCCCCCCACTTCCATCTCTCGTCACTTGTAAAAAAAAAATCCATCTTTTTTTTTTTACAAACAATAACAAATACTGACTCAATACTTATCAAAACAAGGTCATTAACATACACAATACAGGTACAATACTGGATAAAAACTGGTTTCATATATAGTGATAATAATAATAATAGTAATAATAATAATATTTGTTTACCTTCTACACTCGTATTTTCTTTCGTTCCGTTTTCTGTTTACATCATCATAATACAGTCTTTTCAAATACGCAGTAATACTTATAGTTATCTCTTCATAGAAATATTACTTGTATCGTAAAGAAATACATCAGGTTTTTTTTGTATATATATTCTTTTAAATAATTGAGCTGCTTCACCAAGAAAGGAAAGTAAGGAAAGGAAGGAAGGAATTAAAAAAAGAAAAGAATGAGACGGAAGATTTGTTATAGTTTCAAGTTTTTTTTTCCCCTAAATGTAGTTTTTACCAAGTTTATTTATTCATTTAACTTCGTGTGTGTGTGTGTGTGTGTGTGTGTGTGTGTGTGTGTGTGTGTGTGTGTGTGTGTGTGTGTGTGTGTGTGTGTGTGTGTGTGTGTGTGTGTGTGTGTGTGTGTGTGTGTATGAAAGAATGAAATTTTTTATGGACAAATATTTTTTCTGCTGTGTACTGCATATAATAATAATAACAATAATAATAATAACAATAACAATAATAATAATAATCAATGCTTGTTTCCTTTGTGTTCATTCTTCACGAAACCTTAATTTATCTTTCGTTTTGCAGTGTATTTGCAATTATTTTCATTAGTGCATTCATAAGGAAGTGTTAGTATTGCTTCTGTCCACTACCTGAGTCATACGTGGTGGTCGTGTTATATCAAGTAAAAACTGAATATATCCAGACCAGGTCACATACACACACATACACATACACACACACACACACACACACACTCTCTCTCTCTCTCTCTCTCTCTCTCTCTCACCACTAATCCATGAGGTGAATACATATATTGAATTCTTAAGTTGTGAAATATTCTGCCTGACGGGACACAAATATTCCTTAACGTAGCAACACTAATACTTAAGAAAGAAATTCAAATACTTTAGAATCCATAATAATGTTTCCTTCGCACGCTGCAGGAATAAGTGTGATTTGAAAATTAATACAAGTCGTAGAATTTCACTTTGGTCGTTAATTTTAAATGTGAAAAAGAAAGGTTTGAATTGTATATGAGTAATGCAATGAGGATGAATAAAATAAAAGGAAAATAATAAAAATGAATAATACCGAGATTATTCACTTCCTATATTATTATTATGTTAAGATTTTGCTATTGTGGTTATTAGAGTTTTTTTTATTTTCATGTTTAATATGACTTTGGTTTTCGTTTTCGTTTTCAAGAACAAATAAATGAGGTGAAGTGTCTCCGATGTGTGTGTGTGTGTGTGTGTGTGTGTGTGTGTGTGTGTGTGTGTGAGGGCAGCACCTGTAGAGGCAGCCACGCCCCCACGCCCACGATGCCCCCCCCCCGCCTCGACCATCGGCAATACCCGCGTTCAGGATCGACCAAGCAGTGACGTCACACACACACACACACACACACACACACACACACACACACACACACACACACACACACACACACACACACACACACACACCTGCAATCCCAAAACTTCCTCTCTCTCTCTCTCTCTCTCTCTCTCTCTCTCTCTCTCTCTCTCTCTCTCTCTCTCTCTCTCTCTCTCTCTCTCTCTCTCTAATCTTTTCCCTAGACCACCAAAATGAAAGAGAGAGAGAGAGAGAGAGAGAGAGAGAGAGAGAGAGAGAGAGAGAGAGAGAGAGAGAGAGAGAGAGAGAGAGAGAGAGAGAGAGAGAGAGACTGTAGTTGTGGAGGGGTGGTGGTGGTAATGGTTTTGGCGGTGGTGGGGGAGTGTTTTACAGTACTGGTGGTGGGGGTGGGGGGTTAGGAGGGGGGGGGCGTGAGGGTGAAGGTGGAAGGCGGACAAAATGATGATGCATGTGACTATGTGACTATGTGGTATGTGGTGTGTGTGTGTGTGTGTGTGTGTGTGTGTGTGTGTGTGTGTGTGTGTGTGTGTGTGTGTGTGTGTGTTAATAAGGTAGCAGTAACAGTATGACGAAGAGGTGAGGTGTAAATAGAAATAGTTATAGTAGTAGTAGTAGTAGTAGTAGTAGTAGTAGTAGTAGTAGTAGTAGTAGTAGTAGTAATAGTAGTAGTAGTAGTAGTAGTAGTAGTAATAGTAGTAATAGTAGTTATAATAGTAAAAGTACATTAGCATTAACAATTGTGGCTTAAATAATTTTGTTCACGTTCTTTTAATGACATAAGTTGACCATTTGTATGAGGAGGGCGAGGGGTGCGTCAGGCCAGGTGTGTGTGTGTGTGTGTGTGTGTGTGTGTGTGTGTGTGTGTGTGTGTGTGTGTGTGGTGTGTGTGTGTGTGTGTGTGTGTGTGTTAAGGGGGTAGGGTGAGTGAGGGTGAGTGAGGGGGGGCAGGTAACACAGATCAAGGGGGGTGAGAAGTATCAGGTCAGGGACGTGTACAAGTATAACACAACCGCCAAGTTAGCCTGAACGCGGGAGGAGCAGAAGGAGCAAGAGGAGGAGGAGGAGGAGGAGGAGGAGGAGAATCGAAGTTGTTTTTTTGTTAAAGGAATTTCTAGGACTACTTTATCAAGAGCGATACACTTTTTTTTCTTCTTATGACTGGTACTTTGAGACGTAATGATTCCTTAGCATTCCCAGCCCAGGAGTGTCACGTGGGAACTTACTATATGCCGAAGGAGGAATGAGTGGTGGTGTTGTGATGGTGGTAGTGGTGGTGGTGGTGGTGGTGGTGGTAGTTGTTGTTGTTGTGGTATTGGTAGTGTGGTAGTGAAAAGGTAGTAGTAGTATTAGTAGTAGTGGAAGTAGTAGTCGTTATAGTAGTAGTAGTAGTGGAAGTAGAAGGAGTTATAGTAGTAGTAGCAGCAGTAGCAGGAGTATTGATATAACTTGTGTTGGCATCTGGCATCTTACTATTTACTTGGTCAGTGTTGCCATAACCAGAGCAGCCAACCTCCCTTCTTCCCTCCTTCCCTCCTTCCTTCCCTCCTTCCTTCCCTCCTTCGCATGCTTACATCATCGCCACAATTACGTCTAACAACCCTATTTACTTCCTTATACCCCGGAAAAACTATATAAAAACAACTTGAAACATTTCCACCAATCAACTACCATTAACATCTATATATATCATGCCAATACAATAACCTAACCTCCACTAGGATGAAAGATATAAAAACAGTTATATATATACGCTATACAGAGACACTAATACACACAGATACACTTATATAAATGACCTAGAATATACTACAACCTATCTACTCGTGATGTACTTTGACGGAATTAAAAAAGTACAACTGCGGATTCTGATTGTTTTCTAGTACGATCAGATTCGATACAAACAGGCGTTAAGAAAACAGCATCACCCAGAAGCGATCCAGTCACTTATCTGGAGAACATGAAGAACTACACTATAGATGCGAGAACCTGCGACTTTGTCTTAATATATCACAATAGTGTATCACGATAACAGGGTTTACGAGAGAGAGAGAGAGAGAGAGAGAGAGAGAGAGAGAGAGAGAGAGAGAGAGAGAGAGAGAGAGAGAGAGAGAGAGAGAGAGAGAGAGAGTCAATCATCTACATACATGCATACACTAAATTCAACTTAATCATATAGTACGTAGTAGCTATATTTGGCATCAACTCTGTCTGTGCTATTCGTAGTAGGAGAGAGAGAGAGAGAGAGAGAGAGAGAGAGAGAGAGAGAGAGAGAGAGAGAGAGAGAGAGAGAGAGAGAGAGAGAGAGAGAGAGAGAGAGAGAGAGAGAGAGAGTGAGAGTGAGAGAGAGAGAGAGAGAGAGAGAGAGAGAGAGAGAGAGAGAGAGAGAGAGAGAGAGAGAGAGAGAGAGAGAGAGAGAAAGTATAAAACAGCAGGTGTTGGAACGTAATACAAACACAATTATATAGTGTGTGTTGACCCTCTAATCGTCCGTCTGCTTTTATCTATTCATTCTATTTGTTCGCCCTGTCCAGGAGGCGGACAGGCCACGACACCTGTCTGCAGACCTTAATTGGGTCACACCTCCAATTTTAGACCCGACAGGTGCAACAAAAATGTTCGTTCTTTTCTGCAAGTTTTCGTTCCAAAGATTTTTTTTTATGTCTGTGTGTGTGTGTGTGTGTGTGTGTGTGTGTGTGTGTGTGTGTGTGTGTGTGTGTGTGTGTGTGTGTGTGTGTGTGTGTGTGTGTGTGTGTGTGTGTGTGTGCGCTGCCTGGTCCTATGTGTTCCTCCCTCACATGTTGCTTGGTCAAGTAACATGTGGGAGGGAGGGAGGGAGGGAAGGAAGGAGGGAGGGAGGGAGGGAGGGAGGGAGGGAGGGAGGGAGGGAGGGAGGGAGGGAGGGAGACAGAGGGGGGGGGAGGGCGACCGATGGTAGAAAGAAGGAAAGAAGCAAAGAAGGTCAGAAGTGCAGGAAGGAAGAAAGCAAGGATTAGTGGAGGTAGTGGAGAGAAAAAAAGAGAGGAGGTAGAAAAAAAGTGGAGGAAAGGAGGGAACAAATGAAGAAAATTATATAACCAGAAAAATCTTTTAACTTGCTGTATCTGATAAAAGAACATTCCTCCTCTTCCTCCTCCTCCTCCTCCTCCTCCTCTTCTTCCTCCTCCTCCTCCAGGTGTTGAGTTCCCTTCACCTGCTTTACAACGACCTTCACTCACTCGGCCACTACGACCTCAAATCACCTCCATCACCACACTCACTAAACTGATGCCGCAGTGTTGACCTTCA
>JAPQNM010000019.1:8316727-8334227 GCA_029783475.1 Metacarcinus magister | reverse complement strand
ATGTAATAGTACTATGTCGGTATGTATGTATGTTGTGATTAATACAAATAATTAATCTAAACAAAACTAGTAAATCTTAGGGAAAAAAAAATAGTTCACCTCTTCATCATACACTTTAGAAAACGAAAGTGTATAATTATAAATAAAAGAAAGTCATATTAACATGGATTTCTTTTCTTTCCCCTCAACACATCATCAACTTGTATACAAAATAAACATTAATATATTCCATTATATTCCATCCTTCCTTTCATCACTCTTGACTGACGATAAATGTTGAGAAAAAAAGTGAAAATCAATGTTCCACTTGCCTCATAAATCTTCACAAAACAAAAGACGAATCGTACACATATAAAAAAAAAAAGACTCATAAATTATCTCACTTTTAAATCGATCAGTAATAACCGTTGTATTGGAACAGAAAACGGGAATAAAAAAAAAAAAATAACAAGAAAAATATTAATCGATAACAAAATAAATATCTATATATGTAAACAAGGAATAAAAAATAGAAAAAAAGTAGACAAAGTATTAATCGATAACAAAATAAATATCAATCTACGTAATAAAGAAAAAAAAATATTGAAAAAAGTAGAAAAATATTAATCGATAATAAAACAAATACTTATCTAAAATAAAAGAAAAAAGTAAAGGAATGCTAACCGATTACAAAACAAATAATAAGTAATAAATAAAAGCCATATTACTCTTAATTAATACGTATTTTCATGTTATAAAATATGATGATACACCTTTTACATAACACGGTTCTAGGCACAGGATAGGATTGTTTACGTTATTGTAGTGATGACGTAATGATAACATGGAGATGATGACGTAACCAAGGTGATGACGTCATTATTTACATCCAAGGTAACGTACAATATAGATGTGTGTGTGTGTGTGTGTGTGTGTGTGTGTGTGTGTGTGTGTGTGTGTGTGTGTGTGTGTGTGTGTGTGTGTGTAAATGTGGGTTAATGTTTCAGAATTTCTCAAGGTTAGTTGGTCGGTCAGTCGGTCAACCTCGCCCTGCCACCCTACACCCTCTCCCTCTCTCTCTCTCTCTCTCTCTCTCTCTCTCTCTCTCTCTCTCTCTCTCTCTCTCTCTCTCTCTCTCTCTCTCTCTCTCTCTCTCTCTCTCCTACCTATTATATGTGTAATAGAGAATGCTGAAATTATATACCATCTACACCTGTATGTACCCATGTATATTAATTAGCCAGTCAGGCAGGCAGGTAAGTAGGTTAGTAGGCAGACAAGCAGACAAGCAGGCAGGCAGGCAGGTAAGTAGGTTAGTAGGCAGACAAGCAGACAAGCAGGCAGGCAGGCAGGTAAGTAGGTTAGTAGGCAGACAAGCAGACAAGCAGGCAGGCAGGCAGGTAGACAGGTAAGCAGGTAGGAAGGCAGGTGGGAAGGCAAGCAGGTAGGAAGACAGGTAAGCAGGTAGGAAGGCAAGTAGATAGGCAGGTAGGTAGGGAGGCAAGCAGGAAAGCAGGCAGGTAGTAAGGCAGACAAAAAGGCAGGTAGAAATGCAGGCGGGAAGGCAGGCAGGAAGGTGGGCAGTCAATCAATCATATAAGCAATCAATAGATAGATGAATAAATAAATGAATCAGTCAATCATTCTTTCAGCCAGTATAGACAGTCAGTCAGTCAGTCAGTCAGTCAGTTTAGCAGTTAGTTAGTTAGTCAAGTACACTTTTCATCTCTCTGTCAGCGAGATTGACAGTTTGCCGGGTTTCTGTGTGTCTTTCTGTCTGTTTGTGTGTCTGTTTGTCTGTGTTTGCTCATGTAAAATTAAATTATCACCAGATTATGTTGTTAGTCTGTGTCAAGGCAGTGGTGTGCGTGGGTGCGTGTGTGTAAGTGAATGTGTGTGTGTGTGTGTGTGTGTGTGTGTGTGTGTGTGTGTGTGTGTGTGTGTGTGTGTGTGTGTGTGTGTGTGTGTGTGTGTGTGTGTGTGTGTGTGTGTGTGTGTGTGTGTGTGTGTGTGTGTGTGTGGGTGTGTGTGTGTTATCATGAAATGCAGATTTACACATTAGAGGTCCAAGGTCATGGTACGTTAGTAATTATGATTAAAATATTAATATTTCAGCTGATTTGGATACCACTACCACCACTACCACCACCACCACCACCACCACCACCACCACCACCACCACCACCACCACCACCACCACCACCACCACCACCACCACCACCACCACCACCAACAACAACAACAACAACAACACCACCACCACCACCACCGTTTTGTTCCGTCTGTTACTGGGCGAAAATTGTATAGTCGAGTTCAGTCATCCACGGACAAACTTAGATAGATGGATAGATAGATAGATAGATAGATAGATAGGATAGGATAGATAGATATAGATAGAGAGAAATAACCAGATAGTGAGATAAATAGACAAAAACAGACAGATAGAGACAAACAGATAAAAACAAAAAATACAGAAGAAGATAGACAGCCAAACGGTGACGGACACAGATAATGTAAACAGGAACAGAACATAACAAAAAAACAAGAATGAACAGTAAAATACAGAAGCAACCAATGACAAAGATAAACACACACACACACCCACACACACACACACACACACACCCACCCACACACACACACACACACACAGTTCTTATTGACTACTTAATTGCCTTAACCACCCACTAGACAATTGGTGAAAAGGGTTATATAGTGACGTCATGGCCTCCTAAATGTCTCTATTCCACTCAATGTTTATTTTGTTTTCAGAATTATTTGTTGATGTCTATTTTTATCCTATATATTTTTTTTCTAGTAATTTTTTTTTTCTTCTTCTTCTCTCTTAATTGGTTGTATAATTTCTATATGACATTGTAAAATAATTGTTTGTTTAGTTTGTTTGTTTGTTTGTTTGTTGTGTGTAACTGTATGTGTAGTACGTGTGTCTGTTTGAAATTGCAGCAAAATGATCGTATATTATCTTTTAAACACACACACACACACACACACACACACACACACACACACACACACACACACACACACACACACACATAACAGTATCGAACTCAAATGAATCTCCACCGAAGCGTTACAAATCCTGACTTGTAATCCACTAGATTCCATTACTCTCTCTCTCTCTCTCTCTCTCTCTCTCTCTCTCTCTCTCTCTCTCTCTCTCTCTCTCTCTCTCTCTCTCTCTCTCTCTCTCTCTCTTCCTTTCCATCTGTCATTAAGTGCCTTTTCTAAGTGCCTTTCGTCTATTTATCCACTTTTTCCCTCCCTTCCTTTCCTCCATCCATTCCCTTCCTCCATCCCTTCCCTCCATCCCTTCCCTCCATCCCTTCCTTCCTCCCTCCCCATTCCTCCCTCCAGGATATTACTTGCAGAATATTTAAAAAGTTCAACTCCGAATTTCTCTCCCTCATTCCTTCCCTTTTTTCCTCATTGCCCTCTCCTCCTCCTCCTCCTCTTTCTCCTTCTCTCCCCTCTCTAAAAATCCCCTCTGGTACGTCACCCAGAAGCATTAATTCCCCCGAGTGAGAGTGAAGGGGAAGAGAAGGGGAGGGAAGGGGAGGAGGGAAAGGGGGTAAGGGTGAGGGGAGGAGTGAGGGGAGAAACAGGGGAAGGGTGTAGGAAGGGGTGAGAGGAGGGATGAGGAGAGGGAAAGAGTGAGGGGATGGGTAAGGGGAGGGGAGGGGAGGAGTGAGGGGAAGGGGTGAGGGGAAGGGGTAAGGGAAGGAGGTAAAGAGGGGAGTGTCAAAGGCCAACACATAATGATGTATATATTTTTTTTTCCTTCTTTTTCACATTTATTATTATTTTTTTTTTTATATACATTATTAGATTTTGACAATTTATTATTATTATTTTTTTTTATTTTATGTAAGTTTTGTTTGTTTTTCTTTTATACAATTTTCGTTGTGTTTGTTCAATATGGAAATTTTTCACTCTGGGTGTTTGCATGTTTTGTTTTGTTTTTGTTTTGTTTTTCACTTTCACTTTTTTTTTTTTCGTGATATCATCTTTGGTATTTTGTGTTATTTTGTTGTATGTATGTATGTATGTATGTATGTATGTATGTATGTATGTATGTATGTATGTATGTATGTATGTACGCATATATAAATGTTGATTGATCCTATCCTTTTATATTACTTTTTCTCGTTTTTTCTTTTAAATAGACGAGAGAGAGAGAGAGAGAGAGAGAGAGAGAGAGAGAGAGAGAGAGAGAGAGAGAGAGAGAGAGAGAGAGAGAGAGAGAGAGAGAGAGAGAGAGAGAGAGAGAGAGAGAGAGAGATTGGAATGGAGGTCTGTAAGTACATAAATTTGACCAAAGTATAGAAAATCCATGATGGCGGAGCGGAGGAGGAGGAGGAGGAGGAGGAGGAGGAGGAGGAGGAAGAGGAGGAGGAGGAGGAGGAGGAGGAGGAGGAGGAGGAAGAATATAAAAAAAAAGGAGCAGGAGGAGGAAGAGGTGCATAGGATGGAAGAAAAAATGAAGAAAGATGTGAAATATAAGGGACGGAAGAGGAGGTTTAAGAGGAGAAAAAAAGCGAAGGAGGTGGAGAGAAAGAAGAGAAAAAAAAGGGAAGAAAAATAAAGAAGAGAAGGAGACGAGACAAGAAAAAGTGGCGTGAAAAAATAATGAAAAACCTGAAAATATGATGAAATAATGGCGGACGAAGAGAGAGCGAGAGAGCGAGAGATAGAGATAGAGAGAGAGAGAGAGAGAGAGAGAGAGAGAGAGAGAGAGAGAGAGAGAGAGAGAGAGAGAGAGAGAGAGAGAGAGAGAGAGAGAGAGAGAAAGGATCTAGTGGATTTCAATAAGCATATAAATGAATGTTTAGTAAGCGATCAATGACTCCTCCTCCTCCTCCTCCTCCTCCTCCTCCTCCTCCTCCTCCTCCTCCTCCTCCTCCTCCTCCTCCTCCTCCTCCTCCTCCTCCTCCTCCTCCTCCACACCCTCCATACTGTGTCTACACCTGCACTTCACTCTACTTCATAACACACACAGAGAGTCCCAAGTTGACGGTCACCACTAAATATCTTAACCTGTGACGGACAGTTGATGACCAAGACCTTGACAGATAGTGACCACCTTCGGGATGTTAGGTACCAAGGGTCACTGCTGCAGGAAGTGACCAGTGCACGGCGACCCACATTTGGAAAGTTGATTTATACGGTGCATTGAACGGAGCTGGGGGCCTGATTGACTGCTGCCTCCTTAGAAAGCGCAAGGCATGGCTACCGCACTACCCCTCGACATCCACACTGTGCATACATCTATACTTTACATTCACCACATTACCACACCAACAAACATTTACACCTCCCCCATAATCATGAGTAACCGTATACTACACCAGTCATCTCATTGTCCTCTTAAATTCATTGAAGCTTTTTTTTTTTCAATATTACATGGTATCGCTTGTAATCCTACATACTATAGGGAGTGGAGACTTGAAGTGGTGGGAGTCAAGTTTCTGAGTGTTGTCACGTTCATTAGAGTAACAACTAGAACATCACGTGAGGTGTGTAAGTAGTCAAGGGTTGATAGTTGTCATCGAAACATGTATTAGACACGTGAGTAACATGGGCTATGCAGGGTTTCATAATTGAGGTTAGATGGTGAGGCAGGTAGTGTTATGATCCAGTTAATGCCGGGTACCAATGCTAGTACAATGCTAAGAGTGGAGGAGTTAATGATAGCTTGATGGTAGACATTGCCAGGCAACGTAAACACGAGGCAGGAACGTCTGCTACGAGAACCTGTGAACACAACACCTGACAGACTACACAAGACAACCTTCCATGTACTCACACAGAAAGTACATTATTGTTACCATTTGTATTAGTATCATCATCATTGGGTTTATTATTATTATTATTTGTTATTATTATTATTATTATTATTATTATTATTGTTACTATTATTGTTACTGTTATCATTGTAGTAATAGTTAGCATTGTTATTGCTATCATTATAATAAAGTATCATTATTATCATAGTATTAGCTGGTCATTACCATTGTTTTTTTTTCTTCACTCATTCAGAAAATCAGTAAAATATCTCAATATAAATGTCAAATAATTACACATCACCTTACATCCCTATGACTCTAATTTTCCTTCTCTTTCTCTCTCTCTTTTTCTGTCTTTCTTTCTCTTCCTCCTTTTTTTTCTCTCATTCTCTTTCTCTCTCTTTCATAATCTTACTCCTGTTCCAAATTTTGCACCCATAAACACGACATAACTACACCCTTCCCTCCAACCCTGTCATCATCAAACTTGCAAAGAATAAAATATATAAAGAACCACGCAATGCAACACAAAAAATGGAGGGCGCGTACTTTAAGGGAGGACCATTATAAAAGGTAAGAAATCTATGTCTGTCTCATAAATTACTTCTCAGCCCTTGCGTGTTGTTGGGTGATTAATTGTGTATGTGTGTATGTGTGTGTGTATGTGTGTGTGTGTGTGTGTGTGTGTGTGTGTGTGTGTGTGTGTGTGTGTGTGTGTGTGTGTGTGTGTGTGTGTTGGAAGGTACTCTTATGATTTGTTGTTGTTATGTGTGTTAGCATTGATATTATAATTGCAATAGAGGTAACTGTGATGGTGGCAGAAAAACTGTAGTGGTAGTTATAATAGTAGTTGTAGGTGTTGTTGCTATTGTTGTTGTTGTTGTTGTCGTTGTTGTTGTTGTTGTTGTTGGCCTTGATAGAGAGTTGATATATCTTGTCAGTATTTCAACGTCAAACAATAGTATCCTTATCATCCTCCTCATCATTACGACCATCACCACTATCAACCTCACTACCACTACTATCAATACACGCATCAATATTAGAATGATGGCCTCTACATCCGCCATTCCATCCCCGCCATTACATCCTCACTTAACGAGCTCCAATATCCTGCCGAAGGGGAAGGAAATGAGATAAAGAAGTGGTCAGTTTTAGTCATTTTCTCCCAAGAGCCATCGTTTGCTATAAGAATATGATAATGAAACCGATTAGGTAAGCAGAACACAGACACACGCACACGCACACGCACACGCGCACACACGCACACGCACACACACACACGGTTAGTTAACAACACCACCTCGTCCTTTAGTTGAACAGTGAACATTTTAGATCACAGCCTTACAATGTGTGGTCTTATGGGTGCCGTGGAATGTTTTCTTGGAAGGTCATGAAAAAATTGAAAAATAGGAATGGAAATTATGTATTGAAATCTTGTTACTGTTCACTTTTTCTTTTCCTATACCTCATGGCATCATTACATTACTAATCAATACTAATAATTAACTAAGAGAATTACATCTGATGGTGGGCAAGTAGAGTATGAAATTTAGGTACGAGGCCCATAAAAGAGAAAATAGAGAAAAATTGTTCCACATCAATTATGGAACAATGAATATAGAAAGAACACAGAACACAACAAAAAACAATGAAACAGGTGAACCAGTGATCGTTGGAAAGCATTCAAAATAAAATTAAACAAACGATGTGGGACTACTCAGCCTGATTGTGATCGAGAGTTGTGATTGCGTCAACACAATGTAAGCGTAAAGTGAACAAACAAACAAACACACAATAGCGTGAGTGAACCAAGCAAGCAAATATAGTAAGGAATGAGGAGTAAATAAGGTGATTCAATAATCCCCCTGAACAAGGTATATCTATAGACCATATCGCTCTGCTAGGGTTAACGAGAGAGTGCTGTCCCTCTCACCAAGAAGCTGCCGTGAGCCAGGATCGAACTCACAACCTTAAGGTCACGAGCCGAACACTGCACCACAGAGCCACGCGGACCCCGAATAAGGAGTAAGAAAACGTCAACAGCAGCGTAGAAAAACAAGTTGTTCTAAGTTCAGAGACCTGACTCTGACCTGATTAGCCGTCAGGTGTGGCGCCGCGTTCAGTGTGTTATCACAGCTAATCTCTACACCTCCCCCCCCCTCCCCCCCCCAACCCCCTGCCGCGCCTTGCTCACACTTTCTTTGTGCCCCGCGGCCTCAGGCAAAACCACTATTATTATTATTATTGTTATTATAAGAATCAACAATAATATCATCCCTACATAAATATTATTATCATTATTTCACACACACGCACACGCACACGCACACGCACACGCACACGCACACGCACACGCACACGCACACGCACACACATACGCACACGCACACGCACACACATACACACACACACATGCACACGCACACCCACACGCACACCCACACGCACACGCACACCCACACGCACACCCACACGCACATGCAAATGCACACGCATATATACACATTCAAGGACACGGACACACACACACACACACACACACACACACACACACACACACACACACACACACACACACACACACACACACACACACACACACACACACACACCTCCACACATTAAAACTTTCATAAACACGTAAAATCCCATGAACTTCACAAACTTCCTTCCTTCAATCACCCACGCAACGCCTGACTCACGGTAACACTAAAACAAAAAAGAATAATGATAAAAAAATACAAACACCTTCGTTGAAAAACAGCACAATTAAAACTTCCTTCACCTGCGTTGGGGTCGGCGTTGAGACAGTGCGCAAAATTGTCAACTTCCAGGAAAAGGCGAGTGTTGTAGTAGCAACTTGACACACCTGTAGTAATGAGTACCACCTTTGCGTGCACACCGTCACCGTATCCCTTGGCAGTGTGTGTCGTGTTAGAAGCAAGGAGAGAATAGCGTGTACTTAGGATTGGTGGTGGTGGTGGTGGTGGTGGTGGTGGTGGTGGTGGTGGTGGTGGTGGTGTTAAGTCTCGAAACATACCCACACCATCATATATATTCACTACACAACTAAATAACTAAAACACTTGTCATAAATCTTTGCTTCTACTTCAATTTCTTCTTCTGAAAGTTTTTTTTTTTCTTCTTAATAGTCACTTCCCTTCTGTTTCAGTTATTTTTTTTTTATAAGAAGAAGAATGTGAATGGCGATTTTTGAAGGTTGCCAATGATTTTTTTTAGCCCATTGTCAGTCTCCTACACACACACACACACGCACACACACACACACACACCACCATCACCCTCACACACACACCACCACCATTACCCTCACGAACAACAACAAAAATCTTCAGGTAACATAAAGGGACAGACCTACATCATAAAACATAACAACAACAATGATGATAATAAATAACACTGTACATACTATTTCTTCACGCTACTTTCTCATTCCTGGTACAAAAAACGGACCCACGGCATGAGTACACACACGTAACTATACATAACGGGAATCTACGAGGACCGGATCCAACGAAATGAGAATGAGGTGGGCAAGAATATTAGATCAGGTAGAGGAAGTATTAGTATTAGTGGAATGTAGTAGTAGTGGTAGTAGTAGTAGTAGTAGTAGTAGTAGTAGTAGTAGTAGTAGTAGTAGTAGTAGTAGTAGTAGTAGTAGTGAAGATTAGTATCAGGTTTTAAGATCTGAGTGTAATTTGATATCAGGCAAAGTATTACTAGCATGAAGTAAAAGGTGTATTACTCGTACCAGGTAAAGTATAAGGAGTATTAGGTATAAGGGTTAGGTTATATAAGGGAAAGGATTAACAGTATCAAGTGAAGGATTAAAATAGTGAATACCAGGTGAAGTATGAGGAGTATGAGGTGGTATCAGGTATAAGTAGTATTGGGTGATGCATTAACAGTATCAGGCAAAGAAGTGTAAGAGTTATAAGCTAGAAAAATGGAATAACATATGTTTCTCTCTTTCTCTCTTTCTCTCTCTCTCTCTCTCTCTCTCTCTCTCTCTCTCTCTCTCTCTCTCTCTCTCTCTCTCTCTCTCTCTCTCTCTCTCTTCCTGGAACGGCCAACGAGGATCTTTCTTTTTTACCTTCGTTCTCTCCCACACTCTCCTCCACTTCAGTAAATAAAAGATAAGGAGACGAAATACTTCTCCACCTAAGCCCTTGCCTCCCCCTTCCCCCTCCCCCCTTCCCCCTTCCCCCTTCCCCCTTCCCCCCTTCACCTGAGGGAACTGGGGCAAAGGTACGAGGTGATGGGAAAGGATATTAGATAAAGGAAATGAAGATGAGGGAAAGGAAAGGGAAGGAGATAACATTATGTTGATGAGGGAGGGGAAGGGAGGGGAAAAGGAGGGGAGAGGGAGGGGAAAGGGAGGGAAAGGGAGGGAAATTTAAGGTGAGATAGAAAGGAAAGGTAGAAAGAGGGGAAAGAAGGTAACTGTAGCGGAATGAAGGAAAAGGATAGAAAAGAAAGAAGAAAGGGGAAAGGAGAGAGATAGAAAAGAAAATTCAGATGTTAGAAATATGGAAGAGAGGAGGAGGAAGGGAGGGAAGCAAAGGGATTATTAAGGGGTGGAAGGTGGGAGATAAAGGAAGGGTGATAATAAAGTAAGAATAGAGAGATAAGAGATAAAGGGAGGAGAAACGAGAGGAAAAAGAGGAAAACAAAGACAAGAGGAGAAAGGGACGTGGAGGGAGAGGAGAAAGGTGGAAAGAAAGAAGATAAAGACAAGGAATAGAAGGTAGAAGGGAAGAGAAGGGAAGAGATAAAACCAAAAATGGAGAGAGGGAGAAAATAACATGAAGGTAGAGGTACAGAAGGAAAAAGAACGGTAAGAGGGGAAAGAGAGGAAAGAGGGGAAAGAGGGGAGAGGGAAAGGGAAAAAAAGAGAGGTAGGGAAAGGCAGAGAAGACTTTAATGGAAGGAGTTTTACCTCGCTGTGTAATTTAAGGCAAGAGGAAAGAGGGGAAGAGAGGAAAGAGGGGAAAGAGGGGAAGAGGAAAGAAGGGAAGAGGAGAGAGGAAAAAAGAGGACAAGGACGGGAACGAAAGGTAATGGTGGTGGTGGTGGTGGTGGTGGTGGTGGTGGTGGTGGTGGGTGGTGGTGGTGGTGGTGGTATTTTCAAGGAAGAGAGTAGAGGGAAAGGGAATGAAGGAGGATGAAGACGAAAGAGAAGTAGGAGAGGAGGAGGAGGAGGAGGAGGAGGAGGAGGAGAAAAAAGGGCAAAGAATGTTGTCAGGAATAGGAAAAAAGGTGGTAGTGCCTAGAGAAGAAGGAGGAAGAGGAGGAAAAAAAAGAAAACCAGAAAAAAATAGTAGAAATAATGAACCAAGGAAAAAAAAAGGGAAAGAAAAGGGAGATGAAAAAAAAATGGAAAATAAATAAGAAGATAAAGTGACTATAATACAAAGAAAAAATAATATATATATAAAATTTTAGCCAAGTGAAAGAAAATATTGGAATAATAAAGAAAGAAAACCAAAAAAATCAAGGAAGAGAAAAAATAAAGTTGGAATAAACAATAGAAGGAAATAAAATAACAAATGATAAAAATAGAAAAAGTAAGAAAAACGAAAAAGGAAAAATCGGGGAAAATAGAGGAAAATGTGAGAAGAGGAGGAGGATAATGGATAAGGAGGAGGAGGAGGAGGAGGAGGAGGAGGAGGAGGGAGGAGGAGGAGGAGGAGGAGGAAAGGTGAGGGCCGTGAGGTAAGGCCTTGAAGAGTGTGTAATTTACTGAAACAAGGAGGAGGAGGAGGATAGGGAAGAGGAAGAAGAGATAGACGAGAAAGAAGAGGAAGAGGAGAAGAAGGAAGACGAGGACGAAGAGGAAGAGGAGGAGGAGGAGGAGAGGAAAGGAAAGAGACGATGATGAAGAGAGGGAGGAAAAAAGATGAATAAAGAGAGAGAGAGGAGAGAGAAGGAGAATGGTAAAAAGAGTAAAAGAATAAGATACAAAAAGTGGAAGGAGGAGGAGGAGGAGGAGGAGGAGGAGGAGGAGGAGGAGGAGGATAAATTAGGATTACAAACAATAACTAATAACTAGAAGCTTTATGTCATTAGTAAAGTGTTTGATTTCATTACTCTACATACAGAAGGAGGAGGAGGAGGAGGAGGAGGAGGAGGAGGAGGAGAGGAGGAGGAGGAGAAAGGGGAAGTGAAAGAGGAGGGGGGAGAGGAGGAGACAGAAAAAAAGGTCAGCCAGGTATATTACGCCGCATGTTCGTGTGAGGAGGAGGAGGAGGAGGAGGAGGAGGAGGAGGAGGAGGAGGAGGAGGAGGAGGAGGAGGAGGAGGAGAGTCGCCAAGTGAGACGTGGCAAGTCCAGACCCTTACCTGAACACAAAACTTCATTTACTTACACACACACACACACAGACACACACACACACACACACACACACACACACACACACACACACACACACACACACACACACACACACACACACACACACACACACACACACACACACACACAGAGACACACACACACACACACACGGGGGTCAGTAAGCCTAAATCGATACAAAGTCCAGCAGCAGCACTCCGGCGCAAACTTGACAATATTGATTACCTTTGACTACCGTTCACACTAACTTGGCGATACGTCGATGCAAAATATTCAGCCTTCAGGTAGCAATAAAAAAGAAATAGGAGAGAGAGAGAGAGAGAGAGAGAGAGAGAGAGAGAGAGAGAGAGAGAGAGAGAGAGAGAGAGAGAGAGAGAGAGAGAGAGAGAGAGAGAGAGAGAGAGAGAGAGAGAGAGAGAGAGAGAGAGAGAGAGAGAGAGAGAAAAGAAAAAAAAACGAAGAAAAACAAGAAAAACAAAGGCTGTAGAGGAAGTAGGAAAGAAGATAAGATAAGATAAGATAGGAAGGAAGAACAGAAAGAGAGAGAAAAATAAAGAACAGAATGGTAGGCAAGCAGTCAACAAGAGCGAATACTCTAAATAATGTATAGCTCAAGGACTTTTGTAGATCTATAAAGACTGTATCACCTCACTACTGCGCCACCTTCTCTTTCCCTTTACTCCCTCCCCTTGAACCTTCCTTTGGCTACCTCTTATCATCCTATTTATTCGCTTTGGTGTTTTTTCAACTTCATTCAGAGCGTGGGAAGGTCGCCGTGTGGGGCCCCTGAAAGAGCATTACACCGCCTGATTCCCGCCCCCAAACAAAGACCTGCAGTGAGGATAATGACTTTTTTGTTCTCTTGCTGCTTATTTCTTTCTTTCTTGCACTTTTTTTCTACTTGTCTGTCTGTCTGTCTGTTTGTCTACTTATCTGTGTGTCTGTCTCTCACGGTCTCTTCTCTCTCTCTCTCTCTCTCTCTCTCTCTCTCTCTCTCTCTCTCTCTCTCTCTCTCTCTCTCTCTCTCTCTCTCTCTCTCTCTCTCTCTCTCTCTCTCTCTCTCTCTCTCTCTCTCTCTAGGTAATGGACATGAACAAAGGACTTAACAGAAGCTTTTTGTACCTCGTCAAACTTATTGCTGGTGTGAACTTCCAAGCAAAACGAAAGAATTTTGAATGTGTTCCTACGATTTCAAAACATTTCGTCCACAAGCAATTTCAAACTAACTGGAAAACTATAAATATTGGCACACATGATAACTTTTTTTTTCTAGTATTACTTAGTTTTATAAAAGTGTCAATATCCTACGAGTTTTTCTTTTTTTCTTAGTTTCCTCCAAAAGTGAGAGAGATCGGGACATTTTAAGTAAAAAGTAAAATGTAACTTCTTCTTTTTTTCTGTGTTGGTTTGTATGAAAAGTTGTGTGGTATTTAGTTTTGACAGGTGAATGCATTGGCGTGTGAGTGTTGGCGGGATGTAGGCGCGGCGGGTGTAGTGTTGCCATATTGATGCATTAATTCTATCAACACATCACGTAGCACGATTAAAAAAAGGATATAATCATGAGAATAGGCATTACATAGGCCTCGTCAGACTTAGATTACATGGATTTGTGTATTATTGCAAACGAAAATTTTACATATAACTATTGAGGTAAGCTTTGGTTGTGAAGTGTCCCAACAAATTAATTTTATATTGTGAGATTGAAATGTCCACAAAACCTACAAAGCACATGTATATAGGGCAGTTTTTATTTAAGGTGACGCGATATTCCACTTCTTATGCCAACTGAAAGAAAAAATAATATCTCGCGTGACTCTAGATATATATACTTAAAACCATTATGGATTACAGTTGTTTCAAGTATTACTAATCCTCTCAATGCATCATGATTGTAGTAATGACTAGCTACACTTGCATCACCTGTTTTATCATTCTATGTAATTCTCTCTCTCTCTCTCTCTCTCTCTCTCTCTCTCTCTCTCTCTCTCTCTCTCTCTCTCTCTCTCTCTCTCTCTCTCTCTCTCTCTCTCTCTCTCTCTCTCTCTCTCTCTCTCTCTCTCTCTCTCTCGGTCTGCAGGTATCCGCCAGCTCTGCAAATCGATAGCCACTTGCGTAACTCTTTAAGTTTAGGGCAACACACACACACACCTGGAGTGCAGCACAGACTAGGAAGGCTGCGTGCACGGCCTTACTTCATGTGGGCACACTCATGTAAGGCTGTACACTCAAAGGAGAACTTGTCGTGTGTGTATGTGTGTCAGTCTCTCTCTTTTTTTCTCTCTTTTTTTCTTCTTTCTCTCTCTCTCTCTCTCTCTCTCTCTCTCTCTCTCTCTCTCTCTCTCTCTCTCTCTCTCTCTCTCTCTCTCTCTCTCTCTCTCTCTCTCTCTCAATCACACACACATTCACACACACATACACACAGATACACACACACCCACACAAACTCAAAAAATCATGGTGCAATCAGGAAACAGTTACCAAACACACACAAAAATAAGCCACACACACACTCACCCAAAACTTTCTGGTAACAATAAAAACAACAAAAACACATAAATACAAAATATAACACCACACATGCAGTCCTCTTTGCCTAACACGTGTCTGGCCTACGATTGCTATGATTCACACTCCACACTTCCCCTGAAAACCCCTACTACGTATAGATATGGCTGGGCGAGGGCGTCTCTCCGTACTCTTTGCCGCAACCACCACCAAGAAGTGTTGTGGTTGCGGGAACGCTGCTCAAACTTGCACTATTTTGGTAAAGATATAAAACTGTTCTTATAAGTGTGTGTTAGAAGGAAAAAAAAGTTGTTTATACGTATGTAGTGAGAAGCTATGTGCGTTGAGTGTTTTAGCGTCGTATTATTACCTTTAAGAGTTGTTTAAACGTTCAATAAGATCTAATTCGTTGTTGTATGTATGTATGTATGTTGCGTGTGAGAAGGGCAAGTGTGTAAAGTAATAACATTTATATTCTAGTTCATGGTCGTTTGTTTACATAGATTTCTCTCTTCGCTTTTTTTTTGTTTTTGTTTATCTTGTACTTCTGCTGAAATTCCAATACGTAACGAGGCGTCTTATGCCATGCTATGATATTCACATTCACACTCAAACAAAATGGATTCAGCATGACAAAGTTCTACAAAAAAAAAGAAGAAAAGAAATCATTGACATTCTTCTCCTTCCAACATGAAAATGTAAACTTTGATGCAGTGTCAGTATCTCCGTTAGCAATCCATAACTAGAATAAAAACTAGGCCACAATGCGAGGAGAAACTTCGATCAAAATAAAAACTGGTAGTGTGCTTACGTCAGAAAAACCAAGCGTTGCCTCTGTCATCATTTCCCAGATCCATAACCCGGCTGTGTCCTGAGAGTCTGAACATTCCGCTATCAACAAGTAAGATTCCCGCGTAACACGATCCATATTTCAATGCCTCGACTCACTCACGCACACACTCACCCTTCAGTTTACCTTATTCCTGCCATTATTATTACTCTTTATCTCCTTCAGCTTCATCGACACTTGACTGGTTTGGCAAGTTACTAAGTATTGTAAAGAAATAGCTATTTGTAAACGGTATTGAGCGTTAAAATAGTTCTTTCGATATTCTATATGTACTAACTGTTTTCAAATAAATGGTCTTTCGACAGATTTTTAAGTATTCTAAAACATAGTATTTTTTAGGCAGTTTATTAAGCGTTAAAAAATTACGAGTTTATTTTGAGAATTTACTAAAGGTTCTAACATACGAATGATTTCAATTGGTTTCTAAGCATTCAAAAATACAAGTTTATCCAACAATTTACTAAACGTTTAATGAGTTACTACGAGTTCAACAATACGAATTTTCTTTTAAATCATATGAAGGAGTCAAAAGCATTTGGAGATAACAAAATATACCCCACCCTTCAAAAAACAAACAAATAAATAAATAAAAAATACACCTTTCTCTATCAGTCCCCAAATGGAAACTGATAAAGAGAACCTGATGCCAGATCCAGACGACTTACTCAACACCACTCACCTTCTGGCTGTTGGGTGGGGGTGTTTATACAAGTGGGGCGAGGTGTGTGTGGGCGGGTGGGGGGGGGGTGGCAAGGTCTCAGCAGTCATGGAGGTGTGACAGTGATGGAGGTGGTTGAGGGCGAGCGTGGTAACTCAATAGTGTGTTGTACTACTCAATGTGTGGTGATTTGGGGAAGGCGTGGGATGTGGTGCTTGAGTAATGGTGACTGTGGTGATAATGATGAATTTTGGAGAAGGAGAAGAAGAAAAAAAAGAAAAAGAAGAAGAAGAAAACAGAAACTTATGCAAAAGAAACACAAGATGATGATAATGGTGTTTATGATGATAATGATGCTAGTGATGATAGTGATGTTGATGATGATGATAATGGTGATGAGGATGATAAATAAAATGAAGATGAAAAAAATAAGACTAAAAATATGAAGACTTTGGTAAACATTATTTCCTACATCTGCATCACAATAATTTACCAACAAATAAAAAGAAAGATTTTAACGATCCAGCAATGAAGAGAGAGAAAAAAATTATGTAAAACTTCTTTTTTTCCTTTCCTTTCCTCCAACTGAATCATCAAACTGTTTATGTATCCAATCAACACCTTTTATCTAGTCCACTTATGTGTAAATATAAACTCCAATACTACGTTTTTTCCACCTGAAACCCTTACCCATGCACACCCACACCACCCACACCCAGTCACCTATGCTATGAGGCGAGGTGTGGTGTTGGGTGCAGGGTGTGGGTGAGGCTTTATAAAAACGGGTCATTAATTTCCCTGCCGCCCGCCCTTGCTCCTGATGGAATGGGTGAGTTGAGGGGAGGGTGATGGAGAGTGTCACGCACCTCAGCATGTGTTGGGGTGACGCTTGGCAGCATCTGTGTGTTGTGTTAGTGACGAGGTTGGTGTACATACAGGGTTGTGTACGTGTATAAACAGACAGACGGACTCACTCACACACACAAAGAAACATGATTACATAATATATACAGTCATTTATACATACATACACACGCACCAACATGCTTACATGCGTTCATACGTGTTAACAAGACACACACATACCACCTACATACTTACATACTTATACTGCCACTAGTAAGCTTTACACACGCAAACACACATACACACACACACATACACACACACACACACACACACACACACACACACACACACACTCACACTTATTTACTACTATCATGCTAAGAATTCAAACCAACACCATCACCACCACAACAACAAATATAATAACAAACACATAAAAACAAACACACAATCACACACATACACACA
>JAPQNM010000019.1:8304227-8309227 GCA_029783475.1 Metacarcinus magister | reverse complement strand
CCAATCAGAGTGAAGGGCATCGGGGTGACATTTTGCAGGTGTGACGCCACGCTGCTTAATGATGCGTCACTACCGAGCGTCACACACACACACACACACACACACACACACACACACACACACACACACACACGTTAACTTTTTTCTTTCTTTCCTTCAAAATATTTCCTCCTCCTCTTCTTCCTCCTCCTCCTCCTACTCCTCCTCCTCCTCCTCCCCCTCTTCCTCTTGCACGTTGTCATAGAAATTCTCCAAGTTTTTTCTAATTTCTTTTTCTTTTCTTTTTTTTTTCCTTAAGCAAAGAATGTTGTTAAAGTTATAATTGCTCTTCATTATAGACTCAATAGGGGGGGGCTGGATTTTTCTTGTTTTTTCTAGTGAAGTTCATGTTTTGAGAAAATTACTCATTCAATATTTGGTGAGGAGGTGGTGGTGGTGGTGGTGGTGGTGGTGGTGGTGGTGGTGGTGGTGGTGTGTGTATGTGTATGTGCGTGTGCGTGTGCGTGTATGTGTGTGGTCGCTGCACGTAAAGTTGCCACACAATCCAATCATCACTAACAAGGCTTCATCTTTTTGTTCCTCTTTCTACATACATACACATCAACACAAATAATAAAACAGTCATGTAGAGTATGTATACCTGACAGCCTCCCCAACATTACTACTCACAATAATAATAAATAACTGAAGATCAAATTACATCTACGTATCACATCTAACACATTTTGTCAACCCTGTTATGATGCAAAGTAAGAGTATTGAATCCCTTGTGATCGCTTTAAAATTTCACCTTTATTTTTGCATTTTCCTTTGTGACACCTCGCTGGCACACGCACACGCACACACACACACACACACACACACACACACACACACACACACACACACACACACACACACACACACACATCTATTTACCATTCTTATCAACCATTACAAAAACCTCTGACTGTCACCTCTTTTTGCTGTTTCCTTGCTCTTTCCGGTAAAAAAAAACCCTGCAAACTCACACAACAGGTAAGGTTTACAGTGCTCCATTTCTACCTGCGACTCGCTAATGACAGGTGTACAGCCACGAACTATGATATGGAAGCATTTCTAAGCAAACCAGATTATACATATTAAATCTATTTCTTCATACACGCATTAGTATTTATCTTTCTATTCACAATATACTTCACTTCTGGCAAGACTGAAGTTACTCGCGATAGATAAATTACTTAATATATTCACACATGTTATTATCAGCGTCTTCTTATACGTTACACAGGCATAGGGAAAGTAACAGCAACATGGGCGTGTAATCCAACAGAGTCTACAGGAAGCTGCAGCTATTAATTAAAGGTGCTATCACACAACGTTAACTTCCCGGCACAACCTCTGCAACAGGCAACGTTTAAGCCTCCGATGGACCACAACATACATACAAAAACACGCACACACACGCACGCACACGCACACGCACATACATGGAAAGGGAAATCAATTTATTTTATTTCCCTTTACTAACTTATTCATGTTTATATAAAAAGTCTTCTACGTATGCTTACTAGTGTGAATTTATTGTTTATTTTTTTCTTTCACCAAGGTTATATTGTGCAAAGTGTCCGAGATTCACTAGGGAAGGCCACTCTGGTAGTAATAGTTTTTTTTTCTTTTTTTCTTTTTTTTTTGCATCAAACGGTCTTGAGTTCCACGAGTTGAGTTTTATACTTTTTTTTACGAGTATTTAGTTCTTACAAAAGGATTCATATAATAAAAAAATGAGCTGGTCTTTAATACTGCTTGTATATAGCGTGTGTTTTTTTTGAGGTACACTGCTTGGTCAGAGTCAGTATGGACCTACAAATGTTGCGTCTCTTTTTCCTATGTATATTTCCTCACGTACTTCAACGGAATACAAAACAGTGACAGATTTCAACAGATAAAGTGAACTTCTACTCATGAAAAACAAAACATAAGAGGAAACAAAGCTATATAACAACAAAAAAACATTATTCGCAATACAAATCAAACGAGTCGGCAACACAAAGGAAGTTACTCATCCAGGTATTTTTTTTCCAAACAAATTCATACAACATAAATTAATATTCACATTTAACGTATTCAGTAGCCATGGCATCACATCAGTCTGCGTTTGGACTGGCAATACTGTCCTTGAATCAAACACACGAGGCATAGACGCAACAAAACCTATTCCCATACAAGCGCTTCCCTTACTGACACCATTTGAGGCAGGAAGCGAAAATCATAAGAAGGAAGAAAATGGAAAAAAAAATCCACTACCTCTCTTGAAAAAAAACAAACAACACCAGTAACTCTGATAAAAAGAAAGAAAACGAATCACCTCAGGCCGAGTGAATTAAGAGAGAACACTGTCATCCTCACCGAATATCTGCCGTCCTTGAGATACGAGCTAGTGATCCTCGAGGGCAGAAGGCAAGCACTCTCCACCACTGAGCCAACCGTTCCCGCGAGACTCATGACAGAGAACCATTCCAAGCCAGGGTGCAGCAACGCGTGATTGTGTTGGTGGTGCCGACCCTGTTTGTCTCATTCTCGCGACTTCACAAGGCTCAAATTGTCTACCTGAGGGCACGTGGTCTCTATTCAATGACACACACACGCATACACACACACACACAGTCAGTCAGTCACCCAGAAACTACCAATCAGTAGGAACAAGGCCAGGTAACGTGTTCAACCTTGGAAGATTCACGTGGGTAAACTTGCTGGCCAGAAACCTTACCTTAGATAATTCTTACTCTACATGCAAATGACTTACTCACACCCTTTCACTTATCAACAGCCAATCAAAAGCCTTTTCCCCTTATAAAGAAACCACCAATCAGTGTGACGCTTCTAATAACGGGGCGGGGCATTGAAGGCAAGTTTATCCACTCAACCAATCACTTGTATCGGAATGGACAAAGGAGGAGGAGCATGTCCGTCATGTTATTCTGAACCCATGTAGCATTGCACCATTCGCTCTGTTCCTACGATGCTTTCTACTCTGACTGAAGGCATGGATGGGTGGAGGAAGTAGTGTGGCATAAAGAACCTTTGTAGGTGTGAGAACGGTGCTGATCAAGGTGTGAATGTTACTGGCAAGGGATGTCAACATACTCCAATATTTTATCGTACAAAAATTATTATACAAAACGTTCACTACTGCTTTTTAACTCTATAATAAATGAATGAATAAATATGTAAATACAAATAGATAAATATATAGATAGACAAATACATAAACAACAACTATAGATAAAAGGAAAAAGAAAGGTAATATATAAATATAAAAAAAACAATAAGATATAATGCAAAACATCTAAAGTTTGAAATAAAAAATAAATAAAAAGCTGTGTAGTCAACGAGACGCTTCTCCACCTTCAATTGTTTACCAGTCATTCATCTCCATAACAGTTGTATATCGCAGCACATCTTCACACCTTACTGACACAAATTCCCTCCACCGCATGAAGCTCTCGTCTTGTTTGTCTAGCGCAGGACACACTCGCGTTATCATTGGCTGACACACGAAACTCTCTCGGCATTAAGGACTGGCGCATCACGAAGCCCTCGCGTCGTGATTGGCTGGTGCCCACGATGATTTACAACGTATGATGCTGCTCTGTTCTCCTCTAATGCTTGTATTTAGATGACAAATTATATCGGATCTTCAGGTACTTAATGTACTATTAAACTGACAACTTACATCTCGGGTTTTAACTCTACTAATAACACGGTCACTGCCTGTTATTCTCTCTGCACGAATGCCAACAAAAACATCATAACTTGTGTAATATAAGGTAATCAATGAATGCCGACGACAACATTCTCTACAGTCAACATTGTTATGATACATTATCAGTGTGTTAAACGAAACATTTCAGTCACCTCAAATAGTGGCTAAGTGAGGAGGTTCATGTGACCTACAATTCCTGACGCCAGCCTGCACGAAGCTCCATCACTCACCCTTAAGTCAAGAGAAAGAAAACCAGGTGGGCTTCTATTTTGGCTTGGGTCAGTGGACGTCTAGAGTTTAAATCATGTAAATTTCTGTGTTAAATGAAGGAGTGAGGTTGAGTAAGTGTGTGATGAAAGGCATTTTGAAAGACATGACGGACCACATCACTGCGTTGGTCTGCCTAGTCACCGGCCTCAACTAAACACCTGAACACTTACTCTGATAACAAAACCGTACTTCCTTACACTAACAACACGTGACAAGTGAAACCATTCCTTCTCTTCAATGTAAACCTCAATTTGAACAAACCTTTTTTTTTATCAACAATTGCGTTAGTCCTACATACCTTGACATTCTATATTTCCTTTAAAAAATACATATTCCCTTGACGGTGTTGAACGTGTCTCTTACTGTGGCATTGAGGAGAGAGATAAACGTTTGGGTTAATAATGTTCCTGGATGTGTTTGTTGTAATGATGAAGATTAATTGTTCCTCTATTGTGTCAAGTGTTAGTGGTATGATGTGGAGTGTGGTGACGTGGTGGTAGGCTGTGTAGTGTGGTGGTGGTGGTGACATAGTGTTGTGGCAGTACATGGTGTGGACGTGTAGTGTTTGTGGAGCAGTGGTGTTATGGTTTGGTCTGTACTTATATATTTGATTCTAAGTATTGTCACGGTTTTCAGAATGTTTCGTCTTGATAGCGGCGTCTGGCAGCCTTACGATACAGGCATTCACTGGTGGTGGTGGTAGTGATGTGTGTCAATGTATATGTGTGTGTGTACCCTTTGAATAATTTCCTCGTTACATAACAATGATATAATTATAGTATAATTACATCAATTCATTTTAGAAATATCATTATAGAAGTCCATTTATATTATTGAATTTAAACTTAAGGTGTCATCAAGGTCTGAACAACTGTCGATTAAACTCTACTTACACAACCAATGAGTGCAAGGAGTGAAGGAGGGCCTGTGGGAAGTCACTTTGCTAATGCACCAAACACACTTCCCTTTATCTTAAAACATAATG
>JAPQNM010000019.1:8291727-8301727 GCA_029783475.1 Metacarcinus magister | reverse complement strand
GCCCCGGCACGCCGTAGTAATCGAAAAATTGGCTGCAGTTCACGGTGGGAGGGTAGCCACAGCCCTTCACGTTGATATAGAGTGAGGCGTTCAGTTCGTCCCAATGGGCTGGGTTCGTGTGGGAGGCGAGGGCGGCTATCCCAGAGCTGCTTACCATCTCGGACAGTTCCTCACCCCCCTCCCCACTGCTGTCCCCCAGGTCACACACGTCCCCCTCCGGGAGGGTCTCGTTCCGCGACACGGAACAGTTCCTGTACACGACGGTCACCTGCGTACAGTTATACACGTCGCTGGTGCAGCCTTCGGTGCACGAACACCACGAAATGTTCTTGAGGCCTATCACCTCGCGGGCAAAAGTGGTCATGCAGAGCACGGGTGACGGTTGAAACTGATAGGTGAGGGTAGCGAGGGCAGGGTCGATGGTCATGGGCACCAAGAACAGCAGAGTGAACAGGCCGCCTACGATCATGAGTCCCGCCAGGATGGTAGTGTAGAGTCGGAGCAGCGAGCGACACGAGGTGCTCTTCTTCTTCTTTGTTCCCCGTTCCTTCAGCAGCTGCTGTAGCGCCACCTTGCCAGGGTTGATCTGCGGCTCCTCCACCGGGACGGGACCATTGTCCAGTATGTCCGCGTCCTTCTGTGGCGGGGAGCCGCCCGGGGCTTGCTGGATCACCGCCCTGGCGGGCTGAGGTTTCCTGGAGGGTATGAGCTCCTCCTTGGAACAGGAGGCGCCAAGCCCACCGGGATGGCCGAGCCCGGGGGCGGGGGCGGTGGGCTCCGGCATCACGCTGCCTCGGCCGTCATGGACACTACACTGCTGCACCGCCGCCGCCTGGCCGCCGCGCTCACCTTCTGATGTCACTCTCGTGAGTGAGCGCCGCCGCGACACAGGTGTCCTGCCGCCGCCACTGCCACCTGGCGGCAGCTCTTGGCAGTAGAGCTAGGCACAGCCTTGGGGAGGGTAAGGGTGCCTCTTGGGTGGGGAGGGGAGGGGCGTGTCGATGGGTGGGTCAGCAACACCTCGGGTGAGAGGCTCCGCCCCCGAGGGATGCGGCCCAGCGCCCCTCCTGTCCCGCACCCAAGCCTCAAGATCCTGCAGGAGGGGAAGCCTGGAAGGGAGGGCATGTTCCAGGATACAGAGGCTGAAACCAGGGAGCCATTTGTGTGTGTGTGTGTGTGTGTGTGTGTGTGTGTGTGTGTGTGTGTGTGTGTGTGTGTGTGTGTGTGTGTGTGTGTGTGTGTGTTTCGACCAAAACTTTCCTATGACTAGATTTGTGGTGACACAGTACTAACTTCGGACGCCCATCTATTCACTGCAGCGCCCCGTAATCCACCTTAATCGACGCCCACCTTCCCCTCATGATCACCACGCCCTTCCTTCCCTCATGAGCTACACTCTCCGCTAAGTAAGCTAAGTTGTCCTTTCGGTGCTTCCCCGGGAACTCTCCTTCCCGTGATCCATCACTCCCACCCATCCTGCCCTCTACTCACACCTTCCCTGCAACACAATCACGCCCTTCAACACACCTTCCTTCCCCATCACTCTCCTTCCTGACACAACACAATCGAGACCTAAAATGTTTATTCAATAGAGACAAAAAACAAAAACAAACGCATAAATAAACGACAAACAAACTTAAAATTGGATAATAACATTCATACGTTATTCCATGCGGCATTTGGCAACCTTTCCTTGTCCCATTTTCTTCCTTTCTTTTTTACTTTTCCAGGTTGAGTTCAAAAGAAAACGTGACCTAACGAGACTATGATAAGTATAACTATTTCATTTTTACAATATTTTCTTTACCTGCATTCACTATACTTATACTTTTGGAATTAACTGCCTCCATGTGTGTGTGTGTGTGTGTGTGTGTGTGTGTGTGTGTGTGTGTGTGTGTGTGTGTGTGTGTGTGTGTGTGTGTGTGTGTGTGTGTGTGTGTGTGTGTGTGTGTGAGGGTATAGAAATCAGAGGATGAGAGAATGAAAGAGAGAGTGAGGTGAGTGAAAAATATAGACGATGCGAAGTGGAAACAAAAAAGAGAGAAGAGGAAGGGAATATAAAGTAAAAAATGAAGGCAAGGATGATGGAGGGAGGATGAGGGATGAAGAGAGGGAGAGGGAGAGGGAGAGGGAGAGGGAGAGGGAGAGGGAGAGGGAGAGGGAGAGGGAGAGGGAATGAGAGGGGGTTAAGGGTGAGTGTGGGAGGTGAGAGAACGGCGGAGTGAGAGTTAATTTAAGGGACAAGAGAGTCAAGTTCTGTTCTATAAGTTTATAACAAAAATAAAGAGGACATTTATTTTCTCTCAAATTAAAGAGAAAATGTTTTATACGTAACTTTTTTTTTTTTTGGTTATTATTTTTTTCTCTCTTACGTTTTTGTTTTATTTTTAGCGAGAATAATGGAGCATGTTGATGTGTGTGTGTGTGTGTGTGTGTGTGTGTGTGTGTGTGTGTGTGTGTGTGTGTGTGTGTGTGTGTGTGTGTGTGTGTGTGTATAGCTATGTATGTGTGTCTTCCTCCTCCTCCTCCTTTTCCTACCTCTCTCAACCTGACCGCAATCAATATGAAACTCATTACACACACACACACACACACACACACACACACACACACACACACACACACACACACACACACACACACACACACATGCGGAAACCTGTCAATAACTGTGATCGTAATTGACAAAAAAAAATATATACATCATACACTGACATTATTATTATTATTATTATTATTATTATTATTATTATTATTATTATTATCATCACCTTTACGCATTATTGTTCTATGTAGTTGTTGTTGTTTTATTGTTGTTGTTGTTGTTGTTATTATTGCTGTTGTGGTTTGTGATTGTTTTTTCCTTCATAAAATTACGAACAGAAAATTTATGTCTTCTTTGTCATAAATCCTTTTTTTTCTTCTTCTGATTTGCTATTGTTGGTTTATAATAGATGAGAATGGAGAAAAAAAAAAGAGAAGGAAAAGAAGAAGAAGAAGAAAAAGAGGAAGAAGACGAAGAAGAAGAAGAAGAAGAGGAAGAAGAAGAAGGTGCAACGCCCCCCCACCCACCCCCCCGTAACACAATGCACCACAAATCTCCCTGCAGTTCCCCTCTTCCCTTCTTTACCTCACTCGTCTCCCCTTTCTCCTTATCTCCCCTCCCTCCCCTCTGACCCCCCCCCCTCAACCACTAAACACACCCCTCTATCCCCTCTGCTTCCCCTCACCCCTTTCACCCTCGCTTCACCTATGAATTACGTTTTAAAGACGATTTTCAGACACAATATTGGAATCCGCAGAAGTTGAGTTGCCAAAGAGAGCTGCCAAAAGTTTCCATAAGATGAGAAAAACCATTGATTCCTCCCATATTAAGGTGTTTTAGAGGGGTTTTTTGCACTATAGGGCACGTGTGAGGGAAGGTGAGGTTAAGGGAGGGGTGGGTAAGGCAAATGGGTGGAGGTGAAGGTAAATAATGAAGATGTTTGTGTTGTAATGGAGAGAAATTTCCGGCAACTCAACTGCAGCAGAAACGTCGCTCTCATATTAACCGACTTGTTTTCACGAGTATTAAGTCTTTCCCTTCCTCTCTTAGTCTCTCTCTCTCTCTCCTCTTTTGTTTCTTCCGTACTTCCGCCACTTCGCTTCCACGTAAGAATACACAGAGCGGTTCATAAACTTAACACCCGATACATACACAAACTTTATTTTTCTTCTTCTTCTTTTTCATTATTGATACTCTAACGCAACATTCCAGCCTGATACCAGCGACGGCTTTCTCTGTATTCTTCGTCCGCCTGTTATGAGGAATGAGCCGCGTGTGTCCTGTGTGCTGTGTTGCGAGGTGTGTGCATGTGCTTCCTAGTGTGTATTTATCCCTGTGTAGGTGTAAAGTCTGCACGTGTAGCCCAGCAAACTCACGCGCAGGACGAACGAAAATTTTTGGAACAAGAACGCAAAGTAATGACGACCGGTGCGGGGTCAGGTTATGTGTGTGTGTGTGTGTGTGTGTGTGTGTACGTATGTATGTATGTGCGTGTGTGCGTGTGTGTGTTAGTGTGTGTGCGACTCCGTGTTGCTCTGTGTGTGTGTGATTCTCTCCCTCTCTATCTCCCTCTATTTCCCCTCGCACACACACTCTCTCTCTCTCTCTCCTCCTTTTTCTCCCTCTCTCTCCTACTCTCCCTTGTTCTTCCCTCCCTACTCACCACATAGCAGGTTAACATTGTAGGTGAGTATGTTTCCTCCTCTCCTCCCCCCTTTCCTCCCCAAACTCCCTCCCAGCACTGCAAACTTTCCTCCCCTCCCCTCCTGTTCCCCTCCCAACACCTCCTCTTCCCGATGCGGTGAGAAGTGCGACAAAAAGTAAGGCTTCATAGTAAAGGCGAAGCTCCGAGGAAGTGCTTCAAACGACACAGAGCCTCGAGACAGTGAAGTGAAGCAGTGGAGCGTCCTAAGAGTGATAGTGACGATGGTGAAGGAGAGAAAGTGAGATAGTGACGTGAAGATGAACATTGAACAGTGAATATATTGAAGATGAAGCCTTAGATTGAAGCTCAGAAGACGAAGAAACTGTGACGATGTTTATTGAAGCAGAATTTTGTGTGAATGGAAGCCACTAAATCGAAGCTTGAGATACAACGAGACTTGAATGGTAACTATTATTATTTTCTGCTGCAATGATGTAAACAAATGACTCGCTGTATGAAAAAAAAATGATAAAGTAACCATAGACAACAGCGGGAAATAGAGTAAACGGGAAAAAAATCACCCAATAAATCTAATTAAGTGACTGAATAATTTATAAAAGACTAAAGCGTGACATTATAAAATTTTAATTATACCAAAAAACTGTGATAACTGAAAACAAAAACAAGGAATAATTCGGTGACATTAAATGAATTCAGAATAAAAACCAGGTGTATGGAATCAAATGAATTAATAGAACACATTGTGGCAGAGTACAGAAGGTGGTGACGCGAGGGAGGTGAGGCGAGGTGTGAGTGAGTGACGGTATGGACTCACGTGTTATATAAAGTTACGTGACTCACTGCCGCAATCTGAACGCCAAGTGACTCACACGTGACACAAACGAGTGAAAAATATAACAAAACACCGTGTAATTAATTCGTAGCAAACCGGATACGGAAGTTTAAGGAAAAATTAAACACAATATTGACTCATTCTCCAAGAAAACACGAACTTTAGAATAACTATGGAATATATACAAGCTGAAAACAAGGTAACATCGATATAACAAACAGCCTTCAAGTAAACGACCCAAACGAGAAGTAATCAACATAATCAGCGGCCGCTACCTGCTCAGGAGAGTGACAATCAATACACGGGACTGACAATCAAGCCAGGCGAGGCACCAAGACATGAGAGTAGCTTACAATCAATGCAGGCGACTCACAATCAACTCACCGCACTCACACGCTATCCCAATGACTCCAGTGCCGCCCAGGTGACTCAGATTCATTCCAAGTGACTCAACTCTCCTTACAAGATCAACACAAAAGGATACAAGCTGATGAGTCACTATTAACCAAGGTGACTTCAGATTCCACCCAAGCATCTCGTCAGCCGTTCAGGTGACCCACACAATCAACCCAAACGAATCACAATCAACCAGAAAGACAACCAAGTAACCGAACTTAACAAACAACGAAACAAAGCAGCTTCGTTTCCATCCAAGTGAATCCAAACCAAGACAACTAACAAGACAACTAACAAGACAACCTCAAGACAACCACAACCCATCCACCTGACTCAACCCACCTTAGCGTGACTCATCTAAGCCTTTCCTAGACCTTCCCTCCCCTTCTCCTCCACACTAACCACCACCAGAAACTCACTCTCTCTAATCGATGAAACTTGAAGGTCAAACTGTAAACGAAAAACCCATTTGCTTATCCCTCCATCCCGCTTGTACGAGGAAACAAAGGGAGGAAGAGCCAGGAAAAGGAGGGAAGAACATTGGAAAAGGGAAAACAGAAGAAAGGAAAGGGTAAGAGAAAAGGGAAGGAGGATACAAGAGGAGAAGTTAAGAGAGGAAGTTTTATTTTCATCTGTCACACTTGACGTCATGGCAAGAACCCCTTATGGCCGAGCACGGTGAGTGACCTTAGCGCGCTCTCTCTCTCTCTCTCTCTCTCTCTCTCTCTCTCTCTCTCTCTCTCTCTCTCTCTCTCTCTCTCTCTCTCTCTCTCTCTCTCTCTCTCTCTCTCTCAGAAATGCGCCAAAAGTATTTCCATTAGCTTGACATGTATAGTTGGCAAAATGTTCCACAGCATGATGAGACAAAATTGTTAGCTACGTTTAATGATATTCTTTGATCATGGACTCCCATCACGACTTTAAATGTAAGATATCATGTTTGTCTAATCTGTTAACCTTTTATAATAATCTCTTTTCTGTCCACAATATCACCAGATCGTTAGACATTGTGAACCTTGATTTTTAAAAGGCCGGTGATAAAGTTCCTCATAATGAGTTAATGTTTAAAATCAAGTTATTTGGGATAGAAAGTAAAGAGCACAATTGGATCGAAAACTGAACGCATGGCTGAACAATAGAAAAAAAAGGGTCGTTATCAATGGATTTTGCCTCGTATTGAACACCAGTAACCAGTAGTGTCCAATCAGGGAATCTGTTCTCAGTCATGTACTATTCATAATATACATAAATGACATCAATATTGGACTTAACAGCTCATCGGAAAATCCACAGACGATACGAAAATCAGAAAGTAGTTAATCTAGACAGCGACAAGCAAAGCCCACAAGGAACACTTGCACAATTATTACCTCCGTCGGCGTTGGTAATCACTTCTACTACTACTACTACTACTACAATTACTAACTACTAACAATTAATATTTTTCATCACCTATTAACTTCTAACTACTACTACTACTACTACTACTAATAATAATAATAATAATAACAATGATAACAATAATAATGATAATGTCTGTAATGATCATGCCTGCCATCGTAATGCTTCCCCACCACCACTATATACTAAACAGGTCACCTTATGTTTCTTCATTTCACGAGTCACTGACACGAGCGGCGCATCTCACTTCGTCTCTCTAACTTACGCATATCACAACAAAATTCTTGCTGTGTAATCTTTCGCCTTCTTTTTATAGTCTCACTGCATAACGGGGCGCCTATTCATTATTTAGCTCACCTTTGTGTCTATCCGCGGTATAGTTTGTTATATATTTGAGGCACACTTATCATTATTCAAGACTTATACTTGTGATCTGGAGTTTATTCCATAACCACATCTTGTATCATCTGCATTCACCGAAGTTACAAAACACACACTTGCCTAACCACTGATTTGGAACGCATGTAAGACTGAAATGTACCTCTGATTCTTATAGACTATTCATTATGCTTCATGCTTCATTATGGAAGGTTCGTTAAACTTCATGAATTATTATAGAAGACTTATTGAGCCTCATGTCTCGCTAAAACAAAATGTCATGCAACTGAAAAAAAATATAATTAGACTCGTCGCTATACAACATTCAGTCGTGGTAAATGTCACTGATTTACTGAACAGTGATAACACAAGTCCTGTTTAAGGTTAAGGTATCATGGTTTGTAGCCTCATGAACACACAGCTGGGAAGGTGCAGGACAGTATTGGAAAGTGTGTTAATGAGATCACTTCTTGTTAATGCATCATGTAATCTCCCCTTTTTAATATATACCATTATACATACTCAACTTATCTTCACAGCTACATGGTTCAAGGGAAAATAATAGATTCCTGGTTTAATAGGTAGTATTTCCTCGCTATGCTTCCACTATACATGGTGAGGAATAATGTGTTACAGATCCTCCATCCCTCAAATAGACTTAGAAAGGAAAGAAAAAAGTGTAATATGAAAAAAATACTATCACCAGGATTCAAAGGTCCTTCCAAGCTTTGTTTTGGTCACAAGAAGAAGAAGAAGATTATTATTAATATTATTATTGAGCTTCAAATCAATATTATACAAAATGTTGATGAAAAGAAAGAGAAAAAAATTAAAATAGTAATAAATATGTAAGGCATGGATATATATATATATATATATATATATATATATATATATATATATATATATATATATATATATTCCATATAATATAATTCTAAATTTAGACTCTCAACCCAAGTCCAAGTCTAACTGACAACTATTATTTCTTGATTTCTTTGTTTATTAATGTTTTCTATGATTTCTAAAATTATTATAAATGTTTTCTGACGAGATATACACAATGAAATAACTATTAATCTATGTGTTAGATGTTGATTCAAATAATAATGTGTGTGTGTATATGTGTGCGTGTGTGTGTGTATGTGCGTGTGTGTGTGTGTGTGTGTGTGTGTGTGTGTGTGTGTGTGTGTGTGTGTGTGTGTGTGTGTGTGTGTGTGTGTGTGTGTGTGTGTGTTTACTTGGTTACAAGCAAAACAAGCACACACACTCTCCTATTATTCCTGTGTTGAAAACTAAGTAGAGATAATCTGCATTACACATAATTACCACAGGATGTAATTAATGAAGGTAATTATTATAGGTCATTAAGGTTGCTATGGTGATCATCTAATTAAGGAAGGAAGTGATGTAATAATTGTAGTTTTAACGCCATTTACAGTGACTAAAATTCATAGGAGGGGAAGGAGAGAGAGAGAGAGAGAGAGAGAGAGAGAGAGAGAGAGAGAGAGAGAGAGAGAGAGAGAGAGAGAGAGAGAGAGAGAGAGAGAGAGAGAGAGAGAGAGAGAGAGAGAGAGAGAGAATTGATGGTTGTATTTTTACATTATCAGATGCATTCTGAGAAGGTTTTCTTAATTACATCAACAACAGTATCAACGACAACCACAATTACTGTTACTGCTGCTATCATACTACTAATACTCCCTGCTACGGTAAGGAATCGGCCGAGTCACACATCAACAGTCAAGTTGGACACAATACTGGCACCGTGTTCCGTGCGTGTCGTAAAAGACCATTACTAGGGACGGAGTGAGGGTGGTGGGGAGCCTCTCCTCTGCATCGTTTCTTCCTACTATGACACAAGGCGTAGAAGGGAAGGGGAGGTTAAAATTTCCCGAACCTTGAACACTCATTTAAAGGGGGATTTAAGTTGGGTATATAAATAGACCACCACCACCACCACCACCACCACCACCACATAACACCAACAACAACAAAAGGTACTGCAAAATGTCTTTACCTTTCATTACCTGGCAAACAGTATACCTAGTACATTGTACACACCTATACACAGGACAATAGTTAGAATACAAGACTATATTCTATATGTCGTGTTTTGACTGACATAAACTATCAATCAATCTAGAATGTTATAATTACAAATAGGTAGTACTAATAATAACACAGAATGAGAACAAGTAGTAGTAATAGTAGTAGTAGTAGTGATAGTAATAGTAATATTGGTCGCTGTAAGTCATAATTTCACGCTCATTATCTCCCTTGAAGTAATTTGCATGTATCATTATCCACTAAGTCGTGCACGTTCCTTAATGATGTTCCTTCTCTTGCGTCATCAAGTGTTTGGGCTCATGGCGGCGAGGCGTGAAAACGTTCATGTGTATGTGTGTGTGTGTGTGTGTGTGTGTGTGTGTGTGTGTGTGTGTGTGTGTGTGTGTGTGTGTGTGTGTGTGTGTGTGTGTGTGGTGTGTGTGTGTGTGTGTGTGTGTGGTGTGTGTGTGTGTGTGTGTGTGTGTGTGTGTGTGTGTGTGTGTGTGTGTGTGTGTGTGTGTGTGTGTGTGTGTGTGTGTGTGTGTGTGTGTGGTGTGTGTGTGTGTGTGTGTGTGTGTGTGTGTGTGTGTGTGTGTGTGTGTGTGTGTGGTGTGTGTGTGTGTGTGTGTGTGTGTGTGTGTGTGTGTGGTGTGTGTGTGTGTGTGTGTGTGTGTGTGTGTGTGTGTGTGTGGTGTGTGTGTGTGTGTGTGTGTGTGTGTGTGTGGTGTGTGTG
>JAPQNM010000019.1:8284227-8289227 GCA_029783475.1 Metacarcinus magister | reverse complement strand
CTCCGTCACCCCTGCCTCCCCCAGGTGTCACCCCAGCCTCTCATTCCCCCACCTGTTCACCCACCTGTCCTTTCTATCAAGATTCAAACCCTAATCAGTGTAAATTATTAATAGACAGACAGCCGTTAATGTTTTCTTGTATTTACTAAAGTTTAAGATGATTTTTTTTTGTGTACAGAAATAAGATAATAAAATGATAACGTAACAATAACTATTCAACAATAACTAAAATAACTACAATAACTACAATAAATACACTACAGCAATAGCAATAACTACAGCTACACTTTTACACTATCAACACACACACAAAAAAACTTATCTCTATCAATTCATCAATGATTTTTTTTTCTCGCTCCTTAGTTCCATTCCACTTATTAACTATAACTTACACTTTATGCTTACTCACTTTACTCTACTTTATTACTTTACTTTACTACTACTTTACTCACCCATTAGCCTACTTATCATTTATTTTGTTGTCTCCACCCTCCTTCCATTCCTCCATTGCATCATATTAACCATTTCTTTTTTATTTTCCTATTTCCAGCAACGTTCACTCCATTCATCATATCTGTTCCACTTGATTTTAATTCTTTATGCCCATCACTTACCTGTCCTTAATTCCCTATCACCTTCACCCATTACCTGTTCCCATATATCGTCCATTTCCTCCACCCATTCCTATGCCCTCATCATAACCTGTCACTGTATTACTTTTCTCTATCTTTCCATTTAAAATTTCCCTCCACCCATCACTACCATCATCACCCATTATTTTTCATAGCCATTATTAGTTGGGGTCTAGTGTACAATCTCATCATTTTTTTTCCCACACCACACACCACAATCATCATCACCACCACCTATCACCATCATCCATCATCATCACCACCGCCCATCATCACTCCTATTCACCCCTTCAGACGGGCGGGGTGAACAGGACGTGGGCTGATGTGCAGGCGCTGAGGGTGGAACGGGTGAGGCGGGGATGTACAGCGTTGGGCCTTGAGCAGACTATAAACCAAGTGGTCTTAAAGCATCTACTAGTGGACCTCAACCATCACGTCCTCTTCTGCTACGTGCCCAAGGTAAGGAAAAGGGGAGAGAGGAGAGGAAGGGGAGAGATGAGAGGATAGGGGATGGAGGAGGGAAAGGGGGAAAGTGAAGGGAAATGGAAGAGGGGAGAGAAAGGGAGAGGGGAGAGGTGGGAGGATAGGGGATGAAGGAGGGAAAGGGAGAAGGGAAGACAGTAGGAGGGAAAGAGAAAGAGGAAGTTGAGGTAGAGAAAGAAGGGAAAGGGAAGAGGAAGGGGAAGAGATGGGAGGATAGGGAAGGAGGAGTGAAGGGGAAGAGAAAAAATGGTGGGAAGAAAATATAAAGAGGCAAGTGGAGGAAGAGGAAGAAGATTGAGGAAAAGGAAAGGGGGAACAGTGAGGGTAGAAGAGATAGGAAAACATGAAGAAGAAAAAAAGAGTTATATTGAGGGGCAGGAAGATGGATACAAAGAGGGGAGTGAAAGTATGATTGAGGTAAAGAAGTGATGGGAAGGGTATGATGGGCTGTACTCGCTCCCATCACTCCTGCAGGTAGCCAGCACGTCTTGGAAGAGGCTGTGGTTCCTGATGATGGGGGCGGCGCAGCAAGACGAGATTGAGTCCTTACCCAGGTCGTATGTACACGGATCATCCCTCTACAACCTGGCCAGCGATAAATTCTCAGGTATTTTTTCAAAGTTTTTTTCCCCCTTCTTCTTCTTTTTCTTCTTCTTCTTCTTTTTTACACGAAAGAAAGATAATAAACTTGACAGGATATATTGACCAAAAAAAAAAAGTGGATGAGTTGTTTATCTGTTTTTTGTTTTGTTTTGTATCTGCTACATACCTTCCTCTTCTTTTCTCCTCCCTCCCTCCTCCTCTTTCTCCTCTACCTCCTCCTCCTTCATATCCACATCCACTCCGTCTCACAAAACCTCCCACTACCTATCACCCCCACTCAACTTCCTTCCTCCTCCTCCATTCCCTTCCCCCACTCCTAACAACCTCCTACCCACACTAACAACCTCCTCCTACTAACAACCTCCCCCCCGCCTTCAGATGCGCGGGAGATGATCCTGGCCAACTACAAGAAGATTCTGTTCACTCGCAACCCCTTGGAGCGTGTGGTCTCGGCGTACAGAGACAAACTTGAGACTGAGGACATCGAGAGTTCCTACGACTTCCACAAACACGTTGGCAGAGAGGTGGAGAAGATGGTGCGAGGCAAGGTGAGAGGGAGAGAGTAGAAAGAGAAAGGGAGAGAGGGAGGGAGAGGGAAGCTGGTGTTAAGAAGGAAGAGGGTTTAGTAATTAAGTTCTTTTTTTTTTAAGATTTGAGTGAAAGGGAGAGGGTGATGGTAAGAGGGATGTATGGGGATGTATGGGGAATGGGGAAGTGTTTAAGGGAATAGGGAAGGGTATGAGAGAGAGAGAGAGAGAGAGAGAGAGAGAGAGAGAGAGAGAGTATAAGGCATAAATGGAGTGAGGAGGAAAGAGAATGAGGGGAAAGAGAACAAAGATAAATGAAATAACAGAGGAAAAGTAACAATAAGGGAAACAATGAAAATAATCAGACACACACACACACACACACACACACACACACACACACACACACACACACACACACACACACACACACACACACACAACCCCTTCTTTACCTCACTTCAACGTCCTCTCTACACCTACCCCTTAATTCTTCCTCCTCCTTACTGTACCCTCCACTTTCCTCTCCTCTCTACCTCTTCCTCCAACCTCCCATCTTCTATTTTCTCCCTCCTCACTTAAGCATTCCTCTCTCCTTCTCTTCTTCCCTTCACATTCATCTCCCCTTCTCTTCCTCCCTTCACATTCCTCTCCTTTCTCTTCCTCCCTCTACATTTTCTCTCCCACACTTCCTCTCTCCTGTTCACTACATTTTTCCTTCCCTCCTTTCCTCTCTCCTTCCTTCCTTTCTCCTTTTCCATCCTTCCTTTCCTCTTTCCATCCTTTATTTCCCCTTTCCTTCCTTCGCTTCCCCTCACCTTCGTTTCCCCTCACCTTCCCCTCCCTCGGCAGGTGACAGGTGAAGGGCATGACATCACCTTCAAGGAATTCATGAAGTTTGTGGTGACTCCTCTCAACGGATCATCATGGACGGAAGGACAAAAGAACGAGCACTGGCGACCCCTCGTAGACCTGTGTGCCCCTTGTGTTATCCAGGTGAGGGGAGGGGAAGGGGAAGGGGAAAGGGGAAAGGGAAAGGGAAGGGGAAGAGGGTACAGGTGGAAAGGAAAGGAACAAGAAAGGAACAGGTAAGAGAAAGGTGAAAAGGTGAAGGGTAAAGAGGACAGGTGAGGGAAAACAAGGGGAAATAAGGTGACAGGTAGATGATGAGAGTAAGTAAGATAATAGGTAAAATAAGGTGTTGGTTGTGTGGGAAACAATGATAATGATAATGATAATGATGATAATAATAATAATGATAATAATAATAGTAATAATAATAATAATAATGATAATACCTAATAACAATAGTAATCATTTCTTAACGTCATAAAAATACATTATCATTTTTTATATTGTTGACATAAATTTCCTCTTTTTTTCCCTCCTTCCCCATTCTCTTCCTTTATGGCCAGTTTCCTCCCTCTCTGTCTTTTTTTTCCTCTCTATTACATTATCTCCCTACTTCCCTCTTTCCCTTACTCTTCCTTTTTCCCTTAATATCCTAACGTCTTACTTTCCTTTCATCTCTCCTTTCCTTCTATATAACTCCTCCTCTTCCTTCTTCACATCATCTTTCGCAAATTCTCTCTCTCTCTCTCTCTCTCTCTCTCTCTCTCTCTCTCTCTCTCTCTCTCTCTCTCTCTCTCTCTCTCTCTCTCTCTCTCTCTCTCTCTCTCGTAAGTGCCAACAGGTCTACTGATGTCTGTTCTTCCTTTGTGTTCCTATGTGTTCCCTTCCTCCTCTCCCCGCCCGCAGTACGACGCTATAGGAAGATACGAGAATTTGGAGACGGAAGGGCGTGAGGCTTTGCAGTGGATGGGCGCCGGTGACCTCGCTAACCACTTCCCGCCCCCAGCACGCACCGCCCACACCTCCCCTTCAACGGCCCGCGAGTATCTTCAACGCCTCCCCGTCGCCCATCGTCTTGGATTCTACAAAACGTATCTCCTGGACTACCTCCTCTTCGGGTATCACATCCCCTAAGCGAACCAAGAACCTCAAGAGTGGAGACAAGATTGGATTGGTTGGTTTGTTTTGATCGTCTTTTGTCTTTTGTTTTTACTTGGGTTATTGTTTTCTTATTTTATTTGATTGTTTATTGATTGATTTTTTTTTTTTTGATGTACGAGTATGATGGGAATTTTCTTTTTTCACTTTTGTCTTATTTTTTTAGATACGGTTTTCTTTGCCTTTTTTATATTTTTCCAATCTTGTATTTATTTTGAATTATTTTTTTTTTATGAATTGTAATCTTTATTTTTTTTTGCCAATGATGTGATTGGCTCCGTTTTCTTTACACTCATCTTTGGTTTAGTTACACATAGATAGAATCAATTCGTGCTGGTTTTCTTCGTTGCTCTTGGTTTGGATAACTTCACTATTCTCTCACCTCCGCCCTCGTGTGGCCTGGACTCAAGGGACTGGGTCTGTTGAGGCGGCCCGTGTTGTCCCTGCAGCCACGCCGTCTACCCTACTAGAGAGGTGTGCACTATGTATGTACTTGCCGCCACGTTACCTGTGCAAATACCAACGCACAACATTGACGGGCTCTAGATAGGGACACGATAGACAACCAACCAGCCAACCACTATTCTCTCTCTGTGTCTGTGTATCTTTGTCTCTGTTTCTTTGTCTCTGTTACGAAACTTATGATGCGGCAGTTTTTATTTATTTATTTATTTTTATGTGAAAAGGGAATGTAACGTCAATCACTTCACTATCTCGTAAAGGCTGTGTGTAACGTGTTGTTCTT
>JAPQNM010000019.1:8276727-8279227 GCA_029783475.1 Metacarcinus magister | reverse complement strand
AACAGATATGAGAACACGAGCCGTGCACTGCTGACAGCCAACAAACCAAACACCCACGTGAGGCCCAGCAAGAAGAACACACACACTGCCATGCGCAGCTGGTTCATGAGCAAGGCACGTTCCGGCAAAGTGGATGGCACGGAAGGGCGGCCGCAGGTCACGCCGTACAGGATGAGGCCGTACATCACCAAATTCACGCCCATGGTAGCCGCCAGAGGCGGTAGCATCGCAATCCAAAAACCTGTGCTCGACATCCAGCAGATTTTGGTGCCGTCCTCCCTTGAGCCATCGTGGTCGTACAGGGAACTGTCGTACACCAGCAGTGCGATGATGGGTAATAAAGGCACGCCCCACGCACACACTGACGCCTTCCACATGAACCTGGGGATGTACGTGCCCACCACTTTAACGAAGTTGAGGTACTGATGTACCGCTTCTACCAGCATCCAACCGAAGGAAGCCAAGATGAAGTAATGAAGAGCGACAGCCACGCTGCGACACAGGGGTCCGCTGACGGTCTGGTCTATACCCGCCAGAAACACCGTCAAGCTGCAAAACTCTGCAAAACACAGGTTCACCAGTATTTTGTTGCTGAGGGGCCGCCGCCACCTCTGGAAGAGTAGGAAGGTGAAAAAGACGAGCAGGAGGCCGAAGAGGGAGAGGCAACAGCATACAACCGTGATGGCGTCCAACACGGCCGCATGAGTACCCGAGAAACCCACCGACTCGTCGTAATTAATGAGTTCCGCAAAGCAAGTGAGGTGATTGCAGAGGCACACATGATGGTCTCCCTCACGGCCCCCTGAGCGGCAGCCTTCCTCAGACCAGCCGCCGCGATTGCCGCGTGCTCGCAGGTCCCAAAAGACACACTTAGTGTCATTGCCAGGCAGCCGAGGTTTGAAGTAGATTTTGACGGGTTCTTGCAGATCACGCACTTCTGTGCCAAAAGTCGCCTGAATCACCTCACTGTTCACCTGGTAGCGGGGCCCTTCCTCATCCAGAGTTTCTACTTCTTCACTCTCCTGGAAGAGCTTGTCGTTCCTATACACGGCAAAGAAAAGGGGTAGCCTCACGTTGCCACCCGCCCGCTCCTTCTGCTCCTCCCTCGCAGCCACCTGTAGGCTGATGTTTGTCGGCAAGATGATGGCAGCCGCCGCGTCCTTCAGATCGGCTTCGGAAGCCCCGACCACTAGTGTTTCTTCCCTCAGTCCGCGCACCGGCTGCTCCATGGATTTGTAGCCAATCACAGGAGATTCTTGAGCCAGATCGAGGCCCTCCACAGCTAGGTAAGTCCCTGATATGCGCTGTGGCCGTAGATCTCTTTCTGTCGTATTCATATTCAGGAAAATATTCTCGAAGGCTTCCAAAATGGTGTCCGAGGAGCCCAGTCTTTGTTGCACCGGTTGGAAGGCGGCGGTGTCAGCGGCGAGCACACTGTCCATCACTGACACCAGCTGGGCAAGACGCAAGTTTGGGGGAGGTGCCGCGGCTGCGGCCTCCAGAGTCTTGGCTACCAGGAAGATGTCAACGGGCTGCAGCGCTGAAGTATTGGCCATGAGTGCTGCTTCGGTCTTCTCCAGCGAGTCATGAGGCTCCCTACTGGCCAGCCACAGTTCGCGGGTGAGGTTGGAGACAGTGCCCGTGCAATAACCGGCGGGTCCCCACTGGTATCCGAGCAAGAAGTCCCCCATACACTCCCTCATAACGGGCTCCCCCGTAGAGGTAATACATGGCTCTTCCGGCACCACCTGGTAGGCCCCAAAAGTGGGTGGCCAGGTGAGGTTTCCTGAAAGTGTCTCCGGTCCTTGTTGCCCCTCATTCATAGTTACTTCTCTTTCACAGCCTTGCGTGCTACGTAAGGCCTGCACGGTACACTCCCCCACCTGCAGTCCATAGGGGAGCTGAGATGTGAGAGACTCCAGCACCTGAAACTCTGATAGAGTGGAAGCAATGCCTCGGCACTCCACATGTAAGGCATGAAGCAGAAGACCGTCAGGCCCAGCTAAGAAGTGTTGGCGGCGTGCAGTGAGCTCTGCTATCCCCTCCACTTGGATGTCTGCCAGTGTTACGTTCAGTGCCTCACAACAGTCACAAGACTGAGCCAGGACGCGGTGGGAAGGTGTGAAGGTGGCGTCGTGCAGCAATGGATTGTAACGCATTTCGGGTTCCAGCAGCGTCACCAGGAAGGTGAAAGCGGTGGGAGATTGTAGAATGGTGTTAGATGTCACCAGTGTGACGGGAGCGACGGTCCAGCCCATACACTGATAGTATCCCAGCTCATTTCCCTCAACCTTTACGGTACATCCAGACGGGTCGGAGGCTTGGAGGCTGGTGACGTGGGCCGTTCGTCCATTCACGAAGCACCGCAAGTCAGGCTTCTCGCCAGCAAGCATTTTCAACGGGTCAGCCTGCACACACAAGTTCTTGGTGGAAGGGTTGGGAGGGGACAAGACCTTTAGCCTGAGGCGTTTCGTGGGTTTCAGGAGACGCTGACAAAGAA
>JAPQNM010000019.1:8266727-8271727 GCA_029783475.1 Metacarcinus magister | reverse complement strand
GTCATTTTCAAGGTCATCATTAACAAGAATATAGCATCCCTTTCCCCCCTCACACCCCCCCCTTCCTCCTTGTCTCCCCTTCTCCTCCCTTCTTCCCTCCCTCATCCCCTTTCTTACCTCCTTCCCATGTCCACACCGCTGCTCCTCCCTTTCCAAACACCCGCATGTGCAAACCATGTTATATGACTCTCTCTCTCTCTCTCTCTCTCTCTCTCTCTCTCTCTCTCTCTCTCTCTCTCTCTCTCTCTCTCTCTTTTGATGCTCATTTATCTCACTAGTAAGTGCACGCATTATGTGTATGTGTGTGTGTGTGTGTGTGTGTGTGTGTGTGTGTGTGTGTGTGTGTGTGTGTGTGTGTGTGTGTGTGTGTGTGTGTGTGTGTGTGTTGACTTGGCTGTCGTCGTTTTTGCTTTCACTAAGTGGTCGGGGTGAGTGTTGCGGCGGTCAGTTCAAGTACCATAACAACACATACAAAGGACTCGCTCGGCTGATCCTTACTAACTCAGTCCTCGTGTCCTTGCGTCAATAATACTGATTTGAAACTTAGATCTTCAACCAGGAAAACGTGATCTCTCTCTCTCTCTCTCTTTCTTTCTCTCTCTCATTATGTGTGTGTGTGTGTGTGTGTGTGTGTGTGTGTGTGTGTGTGTGTGTGTGTGTGTGTGTTTGCTTTGTCTTTAATAATTTGCGGAGGTTATTCACAAAGCAAGAGAGAGAAAAAAAAAATGCAAAAAGAGACCTGTTGAAGTCATTCCCAGAGAGGAAGAAAAAAAAAATTACAGACATACACAGACACCCACACACCCACACACACACACACACACAGTTATTGCGAGAGAGAGAGAGAGAGAGAGAGAGAGAGAGAGAGAGAGAGAGAGAGAGAGAGAGAGAGAGAGAGAGAGAGAGAGACCTTGCATCAATAAAGGAAGTGTCTTTGATCCATGGACACATTTCCTCCTCTCATAACCCTTACAAGTGATCCTACGACACACCTGCCTTTCACATCTCTCTCTCTCTCTCTCTCTCTCTCTCTCTCTCTCTCTCTCTCTCTCTCTCTCTCTCTCTCTCTCTCTCTCTCTCTCTCTCTCTCTCTCTCTCTCTCTCTCTCTCTCTCTCTCTCTCTATGTTAACAAAGTACTATTCCCCAACAACTTAAACTTTTTCACTTCCTCTATTCTCTCTCCTAAAGTTAACTCACACTTTGGTATTATTGCCGCACTCACCGTATAAGGTGTACTCAAGTCAACCACCTCTACTTCCTGCCTGCCTGCTTGTGGTGGTGTGACGAGATGGGAGGCTGAGACCAATGCAAGTGTGCTTCAAAGAGGTGTGCAAAGGGAGTAAAGTGTGGTGTAGTGGAATGCGTGAAAGAAGGGTGAACAGTTTGTAAAGAAAGTATATATGAGTGAAACTGAAGGTACGTACTAGAGGGATAGGAAGACCAGTTGTTAGATGGAAGTATAGGGTGAAGGAATGTATGTATGAAAGACGTGCTAGCAGAAGGGAAGGGATTAAACAAGCAAGAAGGGAGTGTTTGGATAGGGGGAGGTGGAGGCTCTTTTGCCGTGACCATACCCTTGGGGGGGGGGGCATTCAAGGAGGGCACGAAGCATCAGAAACTATAGATGAATTGATAGATAGATTATGTTAGAGGAAAAAAACACTAAATTAAGTCACTTTATAATGTGTTACTTCCTTCTGTCATTCCTTCATTGTTTTCCTTTCTGTAATGACTTCGTTTGTTGGTCAGATAATTTGCATTTCATTAATTTGTTGTTTTTGATCTTTAACCTTCACTAATCACATCCCTTCGTTTGTATGTGTATGTATGTATGCATGCATGTGTGTGTGTGTGTGTGTGTGTGTGTGTGTGTGTGTGTGTGTGTGTGTGTGTGTGTGTGTGTGTGTGTGTGTGTGTGTGTGTGTGTGTGTGTGTGGGTGTATGTAATTCGAGGTGCACATAAACTCAATAGATAATGAGCTGCTACATCTTGTCCTTCCTCCTCCTCCTCCTCCTCCTCCTCCTCCTCCTCCTCCTCCTCCAATCACTCCCTCGAGGCACTAAGTCTGCAAGGACATTTGTAGACTAAGGAAGGGAAGGGGAGTGTTACAGGTGGAGAGGGGAGGGAGGAGGGAGGAGGGAGGTGGGGTGACAAGGGTGACGGTGGGGAGTAAGTGACAGACAGGTGGGGAAGGATGAGGGGAGGATAGGGTGGGCGTGGAAGGGAAGGGTGAGGAAGGGGTGGTGAAGGGTGACACTAGGAGGTGGGGGGTGAAGAAGAGGCAGAGGATGAGAGGAAGAAGATGAGAGGCTGAGGATGAAAGGAAGAGAGATCATCATGTGGATAGATATTTAGTGTAGCTTGTGGTGGTGAGGCGTTTTCTAATACCCTCATCCACTTACTAGTCATCCATCTAGTCATCCACCTGTCGTGACCACATATGTTAAGGTGGAATGCAAATGACCACGTGCTTAGAGGTGGATAGCGGGTATGTCGTGACCTTATGATAATATGCAGACAGAGGAGCGAGATAGGGTTAGAACGGTAGCAACTTTGGTTTGTTGTTTGTGACAGATGGCCGGCGTGAGTAGATAAGATAGTGGAGGGAAATGAAGTAATCCCCTTCAGGGTCACACCAACACAAGACAGAAGGCCTGAAATATCGAGGGCCGAGGAGCAAATAAAAGTAATCTACACTGGTCATGAACTAAGTGATCGGGTACCTCAAGCCTTGGAACACCTCTGAACACGTGGTCATTTTTATTCCACCTTAATACATATGATCACGACACACCTAGTCAGTCATGCATTCCACTATCCACTCAGCCATCCATTCAGTCATCCATCCACCCACTCATCAAGTTATAATGAGGTTCACGGCTCCACCTCCCCCACCCACCCACCCACCCACCCACCCACACACACACACCTACCATGGGCCTTTCTGCCACCACAACACACTTCTCTTCAACTCCTTCCCCACACAGCGGCAGCGAAGAGAGGCTGAGAGGAGCATCAAAATCTAGTTCTTCCTCAGCACCGGCGGCGTCAAGGAGGAGGAGCAGCAGGAGGAGGAGGAGGAGAGGGATGTGGTGGAGGAGGGGAAGATGATGAGATGTCACACCGACACCCACACCCCGCCTTGAGATGTGATACCGTGGCATCCTTTCCGGCTCCTCCCAGGCGATGACCTCACCTTCACCCTGATGATGACGGTGGTGGTGGTGGTGGTGGTGGTGGTGGTGGTGGTGGTGGTGGTGGTGGTGGTGGTGGTGATGACAATTACGGTGTCAGTGCGATTACGTGATGCAACACAGGAAGCTGCGGCGTAGGATTTCAGGATCGCCGTGTGTGTGTGTGTGTGTGTGTGTGTGTGTGTGTGTGTGTGTGTGTGTGTGTGTGTGTGTGTGAGAATGTGTGTGTGAGAATGTGTGTAGGTGGGTGTATGTGTATGTTTAAACTTTAGGATGCTGGTACTGTGTGTGTGTGTGTGTGTGTGTGTGTGTGTGTGTGTGTGTGTGTGTGTGTGAACCTTAGGATGCAGGCAACTCCCACCACTTGCGAGAATTGGTCACCTTCTTCTGTTTATATTCACACACTCTCTTCTTTTGTTTTCCTTTATTCTTGCCTTTTCTTATTTCTTCTTCTTCCTTTTCCTATTCTGTTTTCTTTCCCTTATCTTCTCTTCTTTCTCCTCTCTGTTTTTTTTTTTTCTTCCTCTTCTTTCCTCTCTCTAGTTCTATCCGTAATGTTTTCTTTCCAATCTTCTCTTCTCTTCTTCCTTCCTTCTTATCTTTATCACCCACGGTCCTTCTCTCGCTCCATCTTCGAGGCGACGACAACACACACACACACACACAAACAGTTCGGAGCTTCAAACACACGCTCACTGAAGCTTCGAATACACACCGTTCGAACCACTTATGAGACCAACCCACACTCAACACTTAAACACTTGTAATCTCCTCTCTCTCTTTCTCTTTCTCACTATCTCTCTTCGTGGGGTAAGAAACACGAACACCACATTTAAAACATATGTAATGATACTCTCTTTTTTTCCCCTCTTCTCTCTCACTCTATCTCTTTCTGCACTGCACTAACTTTATCTCGCTTGCTATATTGAGTGAGTGGATGCGTGGAGGGAGAGAGGGAGTGTGTGTGTGTGGTAGTGAAGGGGAGTTGATGTGAGGGAGTAGTAGGAGTAGAGGCACTGAGGGAATGTAGGGAGAGGGCCGGTAGCAGCACCCTCTTGTTGCAGTGGCGGTTGGCAGGACACTGATGCAAGACAGGACTCATAGGAAAAGGAGGAGGAGGAGGAGGAGGAGGAGGAGGTACAGGAGGAGGTGCTGAGCCAATGGAAGGCGTGAGTCATTTGTTTTCAGAGAACTACTACCACCACCACCACCACCACTACCACCACCACCACCGCTATACCATCAGCATCATTACTACGTATACTACCACCGCCTACTACACTCATGTTTACTTTCTCTCTCTCTCTCTCTCTCTCTCTCTCTCTCTCTCTCTCTCTCTCTCTCTCTCTCTCTCTCTCTCTCTCTCTCTCTCTCTCTCTCTCTCTCTCTCTCTCTCTCTGTCTGTTAGGAAATAAATGAGATGTTTCCTTCTACTTAGCGGACATAGTTGACGAAAGAGAGAGAGAGAGAGAGAGAGAGAGAGAGAGAGAGAGAGAGAGAGAGAGAGAGAGAGAGAGAGAGAGAGAGAGAGAGAGAGAGAGAGAGAGAATGTTGCATAATCGAAATTAATTAAATGTTTCCTTCTCTTTTGCCGACATACCTGCGAGAGAGAGAGAGAGAGAGAGAGAGAGAGAGAGAGAGAGAGAGAGAGAGAGAGAGAGAGAGAGAGAGAGAGAGAGAGAGAGAGAGAGAGAGAGAGAGAGAGAGAGAGAGAGAGAAAAAAAGTCTGAGAGAGGAAGAGGGATGGAGATGACGAGATAAAACGAGAGGAAGAATAAGGAGAAAGAGGAAACAAAAAAGGAGG
>JAPQNM010000019.1:8226727-8259227 GCA_029783475.1 Metacarcinus magister | reverse complement strand
CCTTTCTCCCCCTCTTCTTCCCCTCCACCTCTTTTTTCTTTTCCTTCTATTCTCCCTCATCTTTTTTATAAACTATTCCCCCTCCTTCTCTTCCTTTTAACCTCCTCCTCCTCCTCCTCCTCCTCCTTCACGGATATGTGGTGTTTGCTTCTTCATAATTGCTCTGATATAAACAAAGAGATAATAAGTCGAAGGTAAACATAACACAGTACAAAGTAAATACACGGACGGTCTTTACAACAAATAAACAAAGCAAGAAGAGGTGTTGATGGAGGCGGCAAAGCGATGCAGGATGAGAGACACGCTGGCTGAATGTGTAGCGTTGAGGCCAGGCTGCGTGCAAGGACATTGGTTCGAGCCCCGCCACTGCTTGCCTATTTGTCGTCCAGTTGCCAAGTGGTTTGAAATATTTCGATGTAAGTGGAGCATCAGTTGGAGGAAGTTATGTTATGTAGGCCTATGTAACACTGCACCACCACCACCACCACCACCACCACCACTCTGGGACCTTCATCAACACGTGGGAAGAAAGTTAAATAAATACATGAACATAAATAATCAAATAAATTATTAACGTCCAATTCCTTTTTTGTTTTGTGTCTACACGAGATACAAGGTGACTACATGACACTAAGATGAGTATGAAAGTGTAATCATTCAATAACTCACGACGTTCATTTACAAAGGACATTCGTGGCACTAACGTAGAAGTAAAAACGAAGGAAAAGCTGAGTCAGTGTTGTGGTGTGCGTGTGTGTGCGTGGGTGGGTGGGTGTGTGCGTGTGTGTGTGTGCCTCGTCATCACCCTCCCCGTGACCTTCCCTAACAAGTGTGGAGCAACACACTCGCCATCACAATCTGGCGTTGGTACAATAACAGTGTCCAGCCGAGCGGGGTTCAAGTCCTGTTAGCCAAGGCGGGCAGGTGACACCCACCTCAGCTGCCATCCTTCCATGCACGCGGCGCCGATCACTAACTGAAGTGACACCTGAGGAAGGTAACTGAGACACCCGTCACCTTCCACGTCTCCACCTGGGTCAAAGGTCAAGATGGAGATGGAAGCTGCGTCCAAGCATCACGTGTGCCCAGTGGTCCTGTGCCCCGCCATCACGTGTGCCCAGTGGTCCTGTGCCCCGCCACCACGTGTGCCCAGTGGTCCTGTGCCCCGCCATCACGTGTGCCCAGTGGTCCTGTGCCCAGACACACGCCTTGCAGTTATCATGTCTGTTGTTCGGCCGTGAGAGCGGCAGATGTTGTGTTGCACTTAGCTTATTAGTGGGGCAGATAAAAGCAATTTTTCACATGAATTGTGCAAAATGTGATACAAACACTAATCTTGGCATGGTGGTTCCCAAGGGTCCAATTAGTTAATCTGCCTGACGTGCCACTTGAAAATCCAAGATGGCGGTCATTTTTCAAGATGGCTGCCAAATTTTATTTAATATGTCCAATTTATACCATTTACAGTATTCCAAGGCTTCTGAAAGTCGTAAAAATGAATCTGGCATTCTCAGAAACATATAACTAGACACCAAGATCATTCAAATTCATCAACTACAAACATTACTATGGGAAAACATGACTTCGGAAGATAACTTTGGCGGCTATCTTGAAAATTGGCCGCCATCTTGGATTTTCAAGTGGCACGTCAGACAGATTTGCTGAGTAGACCTTTGGGAACCACCAGAATGAATTTGGTGCTTGTATCACATGCTGAATGATTTTTCTGTTATCCGCCCCACTAATTAGAGATATCTGAAATATCATTGCAGCATCTGATACACCTAATTAAACTGTACAACTGTGATTATGAATATTTGCTCAAAGACTAATAATTACGCGGGGCAGGTTATGGGGCGGGGCGGGGAGGGAGGGCGGGGTGGAGTGATCACTCCGCACCACTGATAAGCCTTGGGTAACTGACTTCCCAGTGGCAGCAGCAATATGGTCAGTCTTTTGGCCCGTCACCTTGGCTATCCTCCAGGCCTCCAGACAACCCTACCCACCCCCGTCCCTGCCGCCTCGTGCCCAGTACCATCATTATCTCATTCTAGTGGGCGCCACTGATACATCTTATCACAGACAATATCAGGAAGATGAAGGTTCATCCCACCGCTGCAGTGTGTTCCTGGTGGTGATCAGCGACACATTCACACCTACACCCAACATGAAGGCGGCGGCGGCATGGTTGGTAGTGGGTATGGTAGTGTGCGGGGCGGGTGGGTGTGCGGGGCTGCACCTGCTGGTGTATCCGAGCGGGGAGTGGAAGGTGCCGGAGGACACGCTACACAACCTGACAGTGTCCCTGAGGCTGAACCAAAGCGAGGTGGATCGTGCGCTGGCTGGCCCGGCGGAGGCGGTGCTGGAGGTGGCGGCGCTGCACCGCGATGAGTGGCGCCTCGACTGGCAGCGTCGCGTGGTGCAGTTTTCGCCGCAGGAGGCCGTGGAAGGCGTCAACAAAACACTCACCTTCTCGGGGTTCTACTGGGGCAAGACACACGTAGGACTGTTCCTCACCCGCAACGACCTGCACCTGGCGACTCAGGGACCCAGTGCGGCGGGCGGGGACCTGCACGACACCTGGATGGACCTACACGCACCCTTAAGGGACACAAACAACACTTTATATGACCAGCAGCTCGGCGCCAACCTTACACTCCTCAACCACCTGCAGGTGAGTGTCCTGCCGTCCCCTCCTCCACTCACCTCCCCACCACTCTGTCCCCACACCACCCTTACCACCCTTACCACACCCTCATTCTGCATCTACCTCCTCTCCCTCACTGGTATTAAGTAGTTCTTCCCACACTCCCACACCTTCCTTCCCTCACATTTGCCTTCCTCTTCTAAAACTCTCCCGCAATCCTGCCTCCCCTCACCACACCTGCCTCCCCTCACCACACCTGCCTCCCCTCACCACACCTGCCTCCCCTCACCACACCTGCCTCCCCTCACCACACCTGCCTCCCCTCACCACACCTGCCTCCCCTCACCACACCTGCCTCACCTCACAAAACCGGTCTCCCCTCAGATCGTGGTGGACCGCTCCGGCCACGTGCTCGAGACGCTCTTCATCGCCTGTGGCTCCACCTTCCTGCTGCTCAATAACATCAACATGGGCGCGCAACTCGACCTGAACGTGATCCGGGAGGTGCTGCGGCGTCCCCTCGGTCCCCTCTGCGGCTTCATCTCACAGTTCGCCTTCATGCCACTGGTGAGGGGAAATAAAGGGGAAATGAGAGGGAAGGAATGAAAGGGGTGAGTGATAGTGAGAGAAATAAGAGAGATGTGAGAGATATACTGAGAAAGAGGGAGAAATGAAGAGGTAGTGGGGGATGAGGGGAAAGGGAATAAAGAGGAATATAGGAGGATGAGAGGAAGAAAGGTGGATGGGAGAGGGATAGGAAAGACAGATGGTAAGGATGAAAGGTTAGCAAAATTATAAAAATGATGGAAGGAAAGAAATGAAGGATGAAAGTGAAAGAAGAGGAAGAGGAAGATAAAAATGTCTTATACGTCCTAATCACCAACTAATCACTAATCCCTCGCCCCCTCAACACCCCACCCCATCCTCTGCCCCTACCAATCACCCCCCTAACCTAGTGTGTGTGTGGGTGGGCGTGATGACATAATAAGAGGTATATCTCCTCCTCCTCCTCCTCCTCCTCCTCCTCCTCCTCCTCCTCCTCCTCATGTGATGGGAGGCTAGGTGGGGGGAGAGTGTTGCTAACCTTGGTACGAATATGTAATTTTAAAAGTACTCTCTCTCTCTCTCTCTCTCTCTCTCTCTCTCTCTCTCTCTCTCTCTCTCTCTCTCTCTCTCTCTCTCTCTCTCTCTCTCTCTCTCTCTCTCTCAGGCCAGACAATATCTATTCTAAATTCTTAAAGACAGGATGGTCAATATCCTTATATATCTACTTAATGAATCCCTACAACAAACTTTAGTCCCAGTCGATTGTTAGTCAGGGAATGTCATGGTAATCTTTAAGGCGACATAAATATACCAAGGATTTATTGGCCCATCAGCTTGACATCCGTAATCGGCAACATGATTAAAAGCACAATTAGAGACACAATTGTTAGTAAGCTTGAAGGTCTTTCACTGGTAAGCAACTCGTGACATGACTTTATATAAAAAAAAATGTCATGTTTATCTAATCTGGTGATATCGTGGACAGAAGGAAAACTATTAATATTGTGTAAATTGTGTTTCATAATAAGATAAGTTCAAACTCAAACAACTTAGGATCGAAGGTAATATTGCCTAAAAGAGAAAACAAAGGTAATGTGTTTGTTTGGGAACCAGTCACTAGAAGCGTCCCACAACGATCTGTTCTTTGACTTGTGTTATTCATAATATAAATCAATTATATCAATGTTGGACTCAATAACTTAACTCGGTAATCTCAGACCATGACAGGGAACACCTACAGGGAGACTTTCAACGCATCTCAGCATAGTTTGAAAGGTGGAAGACGCCTTTTAACGTCAACAAATGCCATGTTCTTCAAGTGGGAAAAAGAAACCAAAAACACGAATACGAAATGTGAGACGAGAATCTTGAAAGCGTACATTGTGTAAAAGATCTTGCTGTTCTGATTGCGTCGAATAAAAATTTTTCACAACAATAGAAAGACGCCGCTGTTAAAAACTAATAGAATGCTGGGATTAACAATTCAGAAAAGTGGCAAATGAAATTATAGTATTGTAGCTACACGGACAGCCTCGTTAGCTCCAGTAAGACTGTTGCTGTCAGTTCTTCCTTTGTACTCTTTTGTACTAAACCGTCATCTTCAACACTTTTTTTCCAGATAACCTTTGGTATGGGTTATGTCTTTTTCACGGACCCACTGTACCGCCTGGGCCTCTTCACGCTCGGCTGCAGCCCCGGCGGGATGATGTCTAACTTCTGGACCCTCATGTTCGGCGGGGACATCAACCTTTCCATCACCATGACTGCCGTGTCCACTGTGGCGGCCATGGGTTAGTTATACGTATATATGGGCAAAAATGGGTTTGTTCCACGTATACATGGGCAAAAGTGGGTTTGTTCCACGTATACATGGGCAAAAAATGGGTTTGTTCCACGTATACATGGATGAAAAATGGTTTTGTTCCACGTATGAGAATGGCAAAAAAAAATTCAAGCGCAATACCGTGTTCTTGCTCTATTTTTTCTTTGCTTTTTTTGTACAAACGTAATTTTCATTTTTAATAATTGTTCTTTCTTTCCTGTTATTATCAAAGTTTGTTGTTGTTATTACGTTTGTTTACTTGTTTGTTTGTGACCCTATTTATTTATTTATTTATTTATTTATTTATTACGATTCAATTCCTATTATATAAAGTGTTTTTGTGGAGTGTTTTTCTTTATAAGATTGTCTGTCCGGCGTTATCGGAGTTAAGTAAATGATAAGGATTTGTTTTCGTGGACACTCTTACATCATTGCATTCTCTCTCCCTCTCTCTCTCTCTCTCTCTCTCTCTCTCTCTCTCTCTCTCTCTCTCTCTCTCTCTCTCTCTCTCTCTCTCTCTCTCTCTCTCAATACCAACACAACTATAATAATATAACACACACACACAGACACACACACACACACACACACACACACACACACACACACACACACACACACACACACACACACACACAGAAAAAAAGTAAATACATAAACAAATGAATAAATAAAATAATAAATAAATAAATGAATAAACAACACATAATAAAATCAGATTAAATTAAAATCAAAACAATCAAAAATAATAAATAAATAAATAAATAAAATAAAGAGAATCAAAAATAAAAAAAAACTTAAAGACCAATTACAAAAACTTCCACAAAATCCAGGTAATTGATCCCTTAATTAACTCCCTTCTACAGGTATGATGCCGCTGTGGTTGTTCACCTTGGGGCAGGAGCTAACACAGGGCGCCTCCATGCAGGTGCCTTACGGTAACCTGGTACTCTCCCTCATCCTACTCACGGTGCCTATGGGGTTGGGCGTGGCACTGAGGGCGTGGCGGCCGGTGTGGGCGGACCGAGGCGCAAAGTTCATCAAACCTTTCACTCTGGTGGTGATCCTCTTCTTCATGTCGGTGAGTGAGGGAAGGAAAGGTGGTGGATATAGGAAGGCAGAGTGAAGTATGTGTAAGTATGGTTATGTAAGGCTATAGTAATAATAATAAGTTTTTCTATTTTTGTAATAATCCCAGTTTGGTTGATTAGCTTTAGGTATGTAGTCCCTATCAATTGTAAAATGTCAATGCTTTTTCTAGTGTATTTTTCTATTATTCGACTAATTTTTTCTTTTTATCTTTATAATTGTGTTTTTTGTTTTTGTTTTGTTTTTATTCATGTTATTCAATCCTTCGTCGCAGCTTATTCGAGTTTTCTGTTATACACTATTTTCCGTGCCTTTTTTCCTTGTTCATTCATCATTTTTTCCTATTATCTCCTCGTATGCTATTTATCTCTTTCTTTTCCACGTACGAGTATTTGCTGTAAGTCATCTATTATATTATCTTCTTGTTTTCTTATTTATTTCTTATTTTTTTTATCTTATATTTTTGTTCATTTAATCTTACTTTTTTTTCTTCTTCTTATCTTCTTTTTTTTCTTCTTCTTCTTCTCATTATCTTTACAACAATACATTCAAACTTCGAAATACGTAATATAATTCAACTTGCATTATTCCCTAGCAATCATCCATTATTCTCTTCTCATTCCTTCCTACGTAACAATATTTAACCCACTACCCTTCCTTTCACTCCCTTCCTTAATACGCGTTTCCCTTCCCACAGTTCTGGTTCTACAGCTCCTATAAAATATTCGCTATGATGGAGTGGCAGATGGTAGTAGCAGGCTTCCTAGTGGCAGGTTTGGGCTTCGGACTTGGCGCCACCTTTGCCAGCCTCTTCTGCCTCCCCAAGAAACAGATCATCGCCATTAGCATTGAGACGGCCTTCCAAAACGGTGGTGTTGTGTTCATCCTCCTCAAACTGTCCCTCCCAAGCCCTGACAGGTAAGATAAGCCCCGAGAGGTGATAGGTGACACTCCCAATAGGTCAGGTGAGGTTAGGTGACCCCGAGAGGTGGTATGAGATTAGGTTAGGTGGTTACGAGTGCCATAGTGGTCCTGACAAGTAAAAATAAGAAAGAAAAAGAAAGAAAAATAACTGACTGGTGATTATGTTTGTCTAAAAAGAGAAAATTGCTGAAGGTGAAATATAGGGAGGGAAAAAAATCCAGCGATTCTTAATAATTCAGCCAAACCTTATTCCCCAAACTTGACGAATTCAATGTCAATTTCATCTATTTACTAATCCATCTTATCTTCCCGGCAGTGACTTAGCGGCTCTTCCTGCGATGGCGACGATGCTTCAGATAGGACCGCCCATGATCCTGTTCTTCCTGCTGTACACGGTGCTGCAACGCTACTGTGGCTGCTGTCCCCTGCAGGAGGAGGAGGACACCCACGCGGAAGACAATGAAGAGAAAATGGACGCAGAGAAAGCAAAAGAAATTGAAGCTTTTCTTTTCAAATCAGACACGAATATTTTCACCGATTCAGTGATGCAAGACAATAAGGATGGGTATGGGTTAGTACTGGAAGGGATGACCAAGATGAAGCTGACTACAGATAGCAAGGAAACTAATATACTATAGCCGATACCTTTCCTATTTGAATGTTGATGTATTTTTTCATGATCTCATTTGGCCGTTGGAGAGTGATTGACGCTGATGAACAAAAGGAATGACAAGACAAGTTACCTGAAATGATTTGTTGATGCTGCAATACTCATCTTTAATTATTAATGTAAATCAAAAATAATAATATAAAAAAAAAAATGAAATAAAACGTGTTGATGTTATGATTGTGTGTTGTGTGTTTGTTCCCTTTCAGTGTTTCTATTTCATGATGCAACGACAACAATGACATTTACAATAACTATAACAACAATAACAATAACAACAACTATAACAACAACAACAACAACAACAACAACAACAACTTTCGGACACAAGACCCAAGGCCAGTGTTATCTGTGTGTGTGTGTGGGTGTGTGTGTGTGTGTGTGTGTGTGTGTGTGTGTGTGTGTGTGTTAAGGGGATGTTACCCTCGCTTATCACCTCTCCTCACCTGGCTTGATATGCGGCAGCCAGTGTGTTACCTAAGCATCTCCCCACGTACAGTACTCTCTCTCTCTCTCTCTCTCTCTCTCTCTCTCTCTCTCTCTCTCTCTCTCTCTCTCTCTCTCTCTCTCTCTCTCTCTCTCCTCTCTCTCTCTCTCTCTCTCTCTCTCTCTCTCTCTCTCTCTCTCTCTTGATAAGATAACAACACGGTTACCTAAGCATCCTCTTTAAAGCGTCATTTAATGCCCGAGAGAGAGAGAGAGAGAGAGAGAGAGAGAGAGAGAGAGAGAGAGAGAGAGAGAGAGAGGAGAGAGAGAGAGAGAGAGAGAGAGAGAGAAAGAAAAAAAACACACACCTCACACCCGAAATAACCGATCTACCAATATATCGTAAAAAAGGACTGAAAACAAACAAACAAACAAACAAACAAACAAACACTCGTAATGAATATCTAAGGTTAATACTGTACAAGGACGCTAACTCTTCCACCAAATGGCGTTCCGGGTATGAAGGCTTCACTCACGCAGGTCATTCAACGCAATCCTATGTACAGCCTCGCGGATGTTTACTCATTGGTTTAACAGATGTCAGCTTCGTCAGGAGGGGCGGCGCGGGCGAGCAAAGTCTGAGGGAGTGTGGGCCAGAATGAAGGTTAAGTTTATTGCGTTGCGCTTCTTCTGACCCGATGTTCGATTGTTTATCTGTGTCGCTTATACTGTTGGTGAGGACAATCTTATTAGTTTTTAAGAGATATGTAATTTTCGTCCGTGAAGTGAGATTGGAGTGAAAGTAGTAGTGTGATTTTTTCTGTATCGATATTCTCTTAACTATTTATTTATCAATTATATTTCAGTCTTTTATCTTTTACGATCTCGAACCAAGGGAAGTGAATGTGTTTATAGGTGGTGTGTGTGTGTGTGTGTGTGTGTGTGTGTGTGTGTGTGTGTGTGTGTGTGTGTGTGTGTGTGTGTGTGTGTGTGTGTGTGTGTGTGTGTGTGTGTTCTTACTTAATTGTTCTTATATAATTTTATTTCTACAAGATTGAGTCAAGTTCGTTAAGTGTCTAAGGTTCCTCATTGTGTTGGAGGTTCACTTGACTCGTGTTTGTGTGTGTGTATCTGTCTTTCTAATATGATACCATTCAACAAAAAATATTAGCATCTTAACTGAAATCCTAATTGAACACGGTGCTTTATTTATCAATTGGTAATTGTATAAGGAATATCTGATCTCTTTTTCATCAGTATTGGTGAAGTATTAAATCCATCATAATGATTTTTATTTTTTTATTTCTTAAACCAAATCAATTCATTTTTTTTTAAATAAAAGTTTCTGGTGAAATTATCTGAAACTTAGCTGCAAGTATTACATTATTCTATTTACAACAGCTTAAAAAGATCAACATCGATTAGCAATTAAAACCCTAATCTCCCCTCCCAGCAACAGCCAACTTCAAATGTGTGCGTGATAGTTCCCACACATTTTGTTTAGCTATCTTTGTAGGCCACTCTGACATTAATTTCTCCAACAAATATTTTTCTAGTTATTTTCCTCCACCTATCAGCTGGCAACGTTCACCTCCGCTGCACACCAACCTATCTGTATCACGAGATACGGAAGACAAACATCACAACGGGTCAAAAATATCATGTCATAAATGCCAATGATAATAATAATAATGTAATAATGATAATGATAATGATAGTGATAATAACAATAATAATAATAATAATAATAATAATAATAATAATAATAATAATATTAATAATAATAATAACAATAACAGTAATATAAAACAGATAACATGATAACCTCTACATTGAATAGTGATCCCGTAGAAGCTGAGTGTGACATCACAAGTAAACAAACGAATGTAAACAATCCTTTCACCCTCCCGTTAGGCTGGAGGGGCAAGATGGGAGCCATGGGTGACACTAGGGGCTACCTGGAGCTGTCTAGTGACCCAGTGAGGTTCGAACCCGTCAGTAAAGTAACCAATGTGTTCTTTGATGACACGAGTAAAGAGGTGAGTGGTGGGGGCGGGGGTGAGGTGTGGCAGGGGGGGGTTGTCCTTGCCTAGGTTTTTCATGGCTAAGATTGTTTTTTTTATTAATGCATGAGTGTTGGTTATGAGGTTGTAGGTGGTGTTAAGTTTGGTTTGGAAATGATAACTGTTTCGGCTACTAAGGGAATGTAAGGTAATTAAGAAACTATCAGTGTGAGTTTAGGGAGTGTAGGTGTTAGTTAGGAGTGTTAGCGGCAGGTGATTACATGTTGAACCAATCTTAACTATTATAAAGCTCAAGTTAAGCTTAAGTTAATGTGTTTCTTGTCTCTGAAAACACAATTGATCCTTCCATATTGTAGTGAAGGAACATCATTTACGTGTCTCAACTCTCACCCGGCCTGACGCACCTCCTGTTGGGTGAATGTTTTGTATGTTTTGGTCTGTCACGAGTCAGTAAAACAAGAATATTATCACCTTAAACAATCATCTTATGCTAATATTTCATAATAAAGATATTTAGCATAAAGAGTTCTTGTTGTCAGAGTAATGAGGTGGTGGTGTTCCTCTACAGTATAACTTTACCATGGAGAAAACACATTGAAAGTGATGCCATTAACTGGAAACATAGATCAAATTGTTCATAAAAGGATCCAATTGAAAATGTTCCCATGATATGTACACAACCTTCGTGCACATAATGAGAAAGGTCTATTTACACGACCGTTGTGTAGATAACTATTCCATACAGTCAAAGATATTTACAAGACCATCGTGTACATTATTCAGGGAAAAATCTATTTACACGACCATCTTGCAAGTAGGTATTCTATATAGCAGAGATATATACACGACCGTCTTGTACATGTTGTAACCGACACATTGTGGAACGAACTGTCAAAGCGCTTAAAGGAATTCCTGAATCTATATTTATAACAGACATCACCCGAGTGTTTGTTTCAGACGCTATATACACGTGTACTTGCATGTATAAGTAAGTAAAGATGTCACTTTTTCTTTACGTCATGCAAACAATTATTTTATAAGGTAATAACGTTAGGCCAGAAATGATTAAGCCTAGTGTTGATTATTTTTCTGAAATTTTATGGACCCATATGAAGATTAACTTTCTCCAGTTCACGTCATAATGTACAATATATTCCAAATTAACAAGAGAACACTGTGCAACCTGAGAGATTATATGTGGTCATTAATATGCTGATAATAACTATCTCTGACCATACTAGTTTTTAGGACTCGTGGCATCTACAGTGCGAGAATTTCAACATGCTTCCCATCATGCCAGGCTGAGCATCACTACTTCATAACATCTCTTGAACCAATTTCCTCTGATATGTTTTGAGTCAATCCTGTACTCACCAGTGTGTTGAGATGCTCATCATTTCCGGGTCCAACAAGATTTCTGGAATACGAGATAACATTTTAGCTTTCATCCTGCTAATAAAAGTAACATCTTTATACCTAATGAAACAACAATAAATATACACTTAAAATACAACCTTAGATGTTATGATGTTTAGGCATTTATGTTTCTCAGAGGAAAATAATCCTTTGGTAATTACTAGTCATCATTATTATGTTGTCTCTTCTACCTCCTGACAGTCCTGTGTATGTGTGTAAACATAAGAAAAAATAAAAAAGACTTTGTGCATTAAGAAATAACTTATTCTAGTGACATATTAATAACATGAAATCCTGAAATAAAAAAAAATAGAAATACCTCAACACACACACACACACACACACACACACACACACACACACACACACACACACACATGGTAAGGGAGTGTGTTCTACCCCCAGGTGCTGAGTGTGCGTGGTGGGGGCACACTGGGGGTGGTGGTGCGGGGGCAAGGCAGGGACCACACCTTCAGGATGGAGGACCGTGGACCCATCTCCTCCCTCAAGTTCTCCCCTGACCACACTATCCTGGCTGTGCAGCGCTCCAAGAATGCTGTGGTGGGTGCTGTGCTGTGCTGTGCTGTGCTGCTGTGAAGGCTTACTAGTGTTGTTTTATTGAGTAGAAGCAAAGGTTTATAGAAGTGAATGTGTTATGTGGGTGTAAAAGAGAGAGACTGGGTTTGGTGTAGAGTAGTGATGGAAATGTGAAGGAGAAAAGATTAGTAAAGTTCCTCCAAGATTGTTATGATTGGTGATGTGATGCATTGATTATGTGATTAGTTTAATGATTATGGTTCTTTTTATTATTTTTTGTTTCTTTTACTGTCAATTAGCCATAAAAAAAAAAATTGCAATGAAGACAAGATTAGGTATTTAAAAGAGAAACAAACAGTGATATAAAATAGGAATAGTTTGAAGGAAATTAAGTAATATATAATAATAATAAAGTCTTAGAGGAGGAAGGGAAGGACTCCATACCCCACCATGTTTTAATGTTGCTGGTCTTAATGTTTACAGGAGCTTCTGAGTTACACTGATGGTGAGGTGGGTGCCGGCCTCACCCAGGAGTGCCGGGCCAAGAGTGCCACGCTGCTCGGCTTCATCTGGACCAACAGTGATGACCTGGCACTTGTTACCGACCATGGCGTAGAGTTTTTCCAGGTGTGTGTGTGTGTGTGTGTGTGTGTGTGTACGTGTGTGTGTGTGATTATCTTTCTGTGTGTCTGTGAAATTAATGTTTAGTTCTTTCTTTTTTTTACTTAACTAATATTTACACTGTTGTTGTTCATGTATTTTGTCTTTAATTAACTGTTTTTTGACACCTGGTTGACTTTATTTTTGTCATATAATGTTGTTTTTTTTCACAGCAGTTATATATATAGTTGTTGTTGTTTTTGTTTTTTTTATCATAAGACACAAACACACACACACACGTACACACACACACGTACACTCACACCTTCCTGTCGTCCTGTAGGTGAGTCGTGAGCGTCTGAGTGTGCGTCACCTCCGCAGCTACAGTGTTCCGTGTACATGGTTTGTGTGGAGCCCCGAGTGTTCCCTGCTGCTGCTGTGTTGTGGCACCTCACCCTCCTCCACCACCCTGCAACCCTTCTCCTTCAAGCCGGGACAGTCTACTAAGCTGGCCAAGTTTGAAGGTGTGTGTGTGTGTGTGTGTGTGTGTGTGTGTGTGTGTGTGTGTGTGTGTGTGTGTGTTTGTCCTTGTCCTACCTATCCCCCTTTTCAATGTAATGTCAACTTGTTATGTATATATAGATTAGATAGTACGTATTATTATATATCCATTGAACTTCTGTATATATATAAATAGTGTCACATGTTCACTATTCATGTATATATATTTTATGGTGTTAATTAAGGTTATTATGTGTATACCTTTCCTTCTATGGCAAGTTTTTTTTTTCTTCTTTTACTGTCAATTGGCAAAAAAAAAAAGCAATGAAGACAGGATTAGGTGTTTAAAAGACTACACTAATAAGGTTTTCCCGAGTACCATAAACACTGATTCCTCCCCTTGTGGCACCCCAGTGGAGGTGAGTGGTCCTGGGGGTCCCAATGCGCCGGGCGTCACCCTGGGGGAGCGTGACGTGTGTGTGGGGTGGGTGTACGGGCTGCCGTCTGTGTGTGTGCTGCGTCACCCAGCGTCACCCTCCGTCACAGCGGCTCTCGACGTCTACACACAGAACAAGTATTGAAGCCGATCTTGTTGTCACTCAGACGTTAATAATATCTTTGTCTTGGTTAATATTTTTGCTTTAAATTAATATATACTTTACTTTCATAATCTTATCTTTATTTCCTTCATTTCCTTCATTTCATTCCCATCCTTCCTTCTTCTTTTGTCCTTCTTTCCTTCCTTCCATCTTCATCTTCATATTCCTGACTTCCTGACCTGACCTTCCTCACTCACCCAGGGACAGCCAGTTCAAGAAGACCTACACCTGCCGCCTAGAACTGACTGGGAGGTTTGCTGTCAACATCCTCGACAGTCTCATCATTGTACACCATCAGGCTTCTAAGGTAGGGTGGAAGGGAGGGAATACAGGGTGGAGCAGTAGAGGTAGAGGTGATAGAAGTAGATACAGGGGTGGAGAAGTAGAAGTAGAGGTAAGTTAGTAGAAGTAGAAAGAGATAAACTTTTTACTTAGGATAAAAGAGGAAGGATAGAGTTTCAAGTAGGGATGAAAATTTAGGGAAAGAGAGTAGAGAAGGATTGTGATTTTTCGGAGGTTAGAGGGAGGAGAATATAAGGATTTTGAGGAATTGGTGGAAGGTTGAGGGATGGAAAGGGGTAAGTGAGAGGATGGAAAGGGGTAAGGAGTGATGGGGAGTTTGAGAAAGAGGTGGAGAGGTTGTGAAATGAAGGAGGTAAGGATGTAAAGGAAGAAAGGGTTTAATGGAGGGGAAAGGTAGGAAGGAGACAAAGTTCTATATGACGATGGAAGAGAAGTGGAGAGGAAAGAAAGAATAAATAGTGATAAAAGGGTAAAATGTGAAGGAAACAAGGCATGAGGAAATAAAATAACACTTTTTTTTTTTCCTCCCTCCTTCCAGACATCCCTTTTGTTTGACGTGTTGGTGGGTGGAGGTGAGGGTGGCGGGGGTATGACATGGGTCTTCCCCCTCCCCCCGCCCCGCTCCGTGCAGCCCTTTTCCTTAGTCGAGGCCAGTGCACTCCCCTGCCCAGCTGCCTCCCCCCCCTCCCTCCCCTGTGAACTGTACGCCCCCACCTGGGTTGTATTTCAGGTAAGTCTCGTTAAGCCTTACCTGGCGGAGTTATGTGAATTTAGTTTTTTTTCTTATGTGTGTGTATCTGTGTGTGTTTTTTTTTTTTTTATTAAGATAGCCATGTGTTGACTAGTGTGCGTGTGTTTGTGTGTGTGTTTCAGCCGGACATCGTGATTGACGCTCGACTCGGGTGTATGTGGCACCTGCTGCTGCGTCTCGACTGTTTAGCGGAGGCCGTGCAGGACAAGACACAGCTGGTGGACTGCCTGCTCAGGAGAAAACAAGGTACGAGGTGTTCTTCTCTCTCTCTCTCTATCTCTCCCTTAGCTAGTGCCTCTCCTTTCCTTTCCCTTTTCTCCTAATCACTCCCATTCCCCCTCAGCCAAGTCGTTAGTGCTGGTGGTGGTGCGGAAGGTGGTGGAGTCAGGACAGCTAGCGTGCCTGGGACAGATATTCGACAAGATCAACACCGCGTACAGGCAACACCTCAACACCATCCTTCAGTCCCAGGTGAGTCAGAGGATGTTGCTGTGAGTCAGGATGAGTCAGGTGAGGGTGAGTCAGTTGGGTGTTGTTGGGTGAGTTAGAGTGAGTCATGTTTCCTTCTGGGTGAGGCTTAGTGAGTTAGGAAACGTTCATAACATTTACAACAGTGTCCAGGATGATAGAAGGTGTAAATGATATGTGTAGTCTGTTCATAACTTTTACAACTGTATATAACTTGGTAGGGTTGGCAGGGTGTTCTAGGCCAGTTAGGGGAGAGTAGTTATCATGCAGGGTGTTGGCAGGGTGTTAGTGGAGGTGTAAGGATGTGGGAAGGAGGACAGACAGACTACATAAAGTGAAATGATGTTGCTTAAATAATTTGTCTAATGAATTAAGGTTTTAGTGAATGTATTAGGTTTGTATACAACGCTGCCATTCATTACAATACAGTGGATAAATGTGGAAGGGTGATGTAGGGTGGTGGCAGGGGGCAGGGTAAGTCCTAGGCAGGGAGGGTTGGAAAGGAAGGGTAACTCAGTCAAACTCTGCTGGACATTCAACAATCACCGTTTTATTTTATTTATTTTTTATTGTAGATGTTAAGTTTTTTTTTCGTTTTTTTTTCATTTCTAGAACTAGCTAACACCAGAGTGAAAGTTTTTTTTTATTATCATCACATTTTTGTTTCTGTTTTTACTGTAAAGCTTAAAGTTGTAGTAGCTGGCCCCTCCCTCCACCCCCTCCCCCTCCCTCCCCTCCCCCTCACATTGCACTCCCTCCCCCTCCCTTCTCCCTCTCTCCCTCAATGTTATTTTTTTTAGTCCAAAGAGAATATCGCATCACTAACTTAGATCAATTTTTTTTTAATATATATATACACAAAGTGATTTTTTTCTTAGAGGTTAAGCTTCTTTTTGGCACTAACTGCTCCCCGCCCCCCCCCCCGTTAAAAAGTTCTCTCTTCACCCCTGATGCTCTTTTGTTTTTATTGCTCTTTTGTGAATAATCTCTCTTTCTTTTTTTCTCTTTCTTTCTGTCTGTCTGTCTGTCTTTCTGTCTGTCTCTCTTCTCTCTCTCTCTCTCTCTCTCTCTCTCTCTCTCTCTCTCTCTCTCTCTCTCTCTCTCTCTCTCTCTCTCTCCTTCCCCCATGCTTGTCTCCCCCAGAAGTCAGGTTTGTTTCTGGTGAGTGTTTCCCACATTCTTAGAGGCTTTGGGTGTTGGTGGGCCCACACGGAGGCCTTGGTTTTCTCTCTCTCTCTCTCTCTCTCTCTCTCTCTCTCTCTCTCTCTCTCTCTCTCTCTCTCTCTCTCTCTCTCTCTCTCTCTCTCTCTCTCTCTCTCTCTCTCTCTCGTATATGCAGAATTTATCCCAGTATCATCTCTGTAATTTTTCATTCACTCATTAATTTGAACTGAAGTAGTATTGGGCTTTTAAAACATTTATATTCATTCTCTCTCTCTCTCTCTTTCTCTCTCTCTCTCTCTCTCTCTCTCTCTCTCTCTCTCTCTCTCTCTCTCTCTCTCTCTCTCTCTCTCTCTCTCTCTCTCTCTCTCTCTCTCTCTCTCTCTCTCTCTCTCTCTCTCTCTCTCTCTCTCTCTCTCTCTCTCTCAAAAGGCAACAGTAAGCATGCACACACCACCCATTCTTGTTTGCTTTTTAAAATAATATAATAATCATGAGCGGATTGAGTCCTTTGTAGAGTGTTAATATTTTGCCGATGGAAGGGTTAATGGGGTGAAAAGAGATGAATAATTGTGAATAAACTGGAGTGGTGAGTCTTGCAGTTATAAGCAGGATGGTATTACAGTCATGTGTGTGTGTGTGTGTGTGTGTGTGTGTGTGAGTCTCTGGGTTGAGTTACTTATGTAATATCAAGGATTCATGTTATGTTATGGTTTGGTGAATGAAAAATTGTAGATATGATGCAGTGAATGATAATAATAATAATAATAATAAAAGTAATAGGTGTAGCTAGTAGTATGTACCTGTTTGTTTGTTTGTTTGCCTGTGTTCCTGCTGCATGTTGATGGTAATGAATGTTCCTTGTAGTAATGATGATGATGATGATATGTAATTGTTGTAGCTAGAAAGGAAAGGAAAAGCCAGGCATGTACTACTTCAAAGGATATGTATTGTAATTATTGAAGGATTCTGATTTATTTGAAGGATGTGAAGGAAGTGTTGCAGGTAGTGATGTCATATAGATCAACACACACACACACACACACACACACACACACACACACACACACACACACACACACACACACACACACACACACACTACACCACACTACACCACACTGATATAAGTCAATCTAAATAAACAAAGAAAGAAAGAAATACAATCTAATCCACTAATTCCTATCTCCACCCTTTTCCCCCTCTCCACCTCCTCCGTAAAAGATGGGAGAGAGTGTGAGTTTCTCCGGGTCAGCGAGTGGAGGGGTGGAGCGGCGTGTGGTGGTGGTGGAGCAGGCGGACATGTACAGCGTTGTCCTCGCCCCACTCATGGAGGAGGCGGAGAAGGTGGAGAAGGAAGGCAAGGCTGGTGATGGAGAAAGAAAATGTGAGTGTGTGTGTGAGACTTTCTTCCTCATTTTCTCGAAAGCTATTAGAGAAAATGAGGAAGAAATTCATGTTTTGGAAAAAAGATACAGTTTCATTTTACTGCGTAATTATTAGTCTTAGAACAAAACTGTGAGAGGGTGTGTTAGTAGGTGCGTGAGTTGAGTGTGTTATTATATGTGTTAGTGAGTGGGTGAATGGATGAATGAGAGGGTGTGTTATGAGATGAATAAGTGTGTGGATGAGTGAGTAAGTGAGTGAGTAAGTGAGTGGTGTAATGACAATCACAAAACAAAACAAAATATATCCCCAATACTAATTTTACATCCTTCCCTATACCTTTCCTTCTCTTTACCCCCTCCACCACCACCACCACCACTACCACCACACTCCTTCCCCTTCCCCCTTCCCCCTCCATCACAGTGTCAGTGCGCGCCGTGGTGGGTGTGGTGGTGGAATACACACGCTCGCTCGGGGCAGTGGGTGTGACTGTGCAGCATTTCCTCTACCAACTGGTGATCAACGCTTTGGTCCGCACCAGACACTTCTATCAACTCCACCAGCTGCTGCAGTACCACGTGTTGGCTGACTCCAAGCCCCTGGTGGGTGTGGGCGTGGGCGTGGGTGTGGGTGTGGGTGTGAGGGAGATGTAAATATTGGTAAAGAGGAGAGGTGTGGGCTGGTTCAGGTAAGGGAGAGTGTAGGGAGAGGTAGGGCTCTTTGGCAGGGAAGGATGTGATGTGTAAGTTAGGGGAAGGGTAAGGCTTGGGTTGAGAGGCAGGGAGAAGGGCTTTAGCAGGGGAGGGAGCAGAGTTGAGGCAGGGAAAATTCATGGTTTTGGTAGAGGTGATACAGTTAGGAAGGCAGCAAGGCTTAGACACACAGGGGAGGCTGGGTATAAGTGGTGAAGTGGACAAGGTTGAGGCAGAAGAGGCAAGGAGGTGTAAGGTGATCACTTATATTTTGTAGTAAATTAGTCATTTTGTCACCTTCATTATCATACTCACCAGATAATTGTATGTTTTTCTTGTCATTGTGCCACCTTTAATCAGTATCCAATAGGTGAACAGACAAACAGACACACACACTTACATACATACATACATACATGATCCTCCCCCTCCCCCCTAGGCGTGTCTGCTGCTGTCCCTGGTAGGAGTGTACTCAGCAGGGCAGCAACTGAGTCTGGATATGCTGTGTAGACTCAACACAGCACACGACGAGATCATTGAAGTGTTACTCTCACAGCGGCAGGTGACTCCAGCCCTCAGGTGAGTGTGTGGGGAAGGGTAGAGGAGGGAGGAGAGGGGAGCAGGTTTTTTTTTCAATCTTGTTACCTAAGTGTAGTTTTTCTTTTTCACTTTCTTGTTTTTCAGTATTGTTTTAATTTTTTTTCATTCTAGCCTTGTCAGGGCCGAGGTGACTACCAATTAATATTATCTTTTTATAGAGTTGTGGGGAAGAAAAATCATGGAGTATGATACCCCGAATATATTTACACACACACAAATAGCAAACAATAGGCTAGAAGCCAAAATAAATCACCAACGACGAACTGCTCGTAAACAATTACCAGAGCAGGGGTATGACACCCAAATAACTCCCTGTACAACTGTTTGGAGGGCGAGATGCGTGACAGCAACACTCGGCAACGTAGATTGCTCCTCAGACAGCAGGAAGGGTCGAATGGTGTAGGTACAGTTGAAGGGCACAATGGAAGGGAGCCCAAGTCTCCAGAAATGCCTTCGGAATGTTGAGAACCAGCAGCAGGTGGTGAGGTGTTGTCAGGTGTGAGAGCTGAAGCGTTCTCTCCTTCTCCAAGCCGGTGGCGTGGAGCTTGGCTCGGTTAGACTACCCCCCTACCCCTGGACAAGGGGGTGGGGTAGTGGCGGGGAAGCCGGTGAACAAGCGCCGGCAGACGAGAGTGGTAGTTCAACCACTAATTAGGGGAAGACGAGGCAGGTGCAGTTCCTTACAAGCCTCTATCTTATCATCTTGTTTTTGTCTCCCCTTGTATCATCGAAGTTGTCTGTGTCTGTTACTTCTGTATCATGAAATGTAATCTACTTTGATGCCCATTTCTTGTAACTCCCTCAAGGAGATGGTCATGACAAGTTTCCATTTGTTCCTTCCCATACATTTCTTTTTTCACACTCCATCCCCTAAAATCCAAATCCCTCACCCATCTTCGTGCTGCAGTAGTATTATAATCAATGTGGTAAATCCAATGTGTATCATCAACACACTTATGAAACCATTGATCACCTGTATCTGTGTTTGCCTCCCCAGGTATGCACGCAGTGTGGGCTTGGCGGAGTCTGTGTCTGCTCGCAAGTTCCTGGAGGCAGCGATGGGGAGTGGCAGCAATCAGGTGTTTTATTCCATCTTCACCTTCTTCAGTCTGAGGAACACCCGGCTGAGGGGCAACGCTGCCTTCGCTAAGGGTGGGTGGGGCAAGGCTGTGTTTGTTGTCCATGGTCTTGTGTTTGATGGTTGTCAAGGGTTGTTTGTGTGCTTGGAAGCCAGAAACACAGCTCTTCAGGGAGTAACAAAATATAGTAAACATCTGTTATTTAGCCATTCTACATTTTTAGGTAACATTTTCCAGCTTCCCATCTGTTCTGTTTCTAAATTAATATACTTAGATGTCTCCTTGCACTCTTTTCTTGATGATAAGGGAATAAAATGTTCTTTATTACCTATGCCAATGAAGTTCAGGGAAATGTTATGTTTTCATTTTGTTTGTTTGTCAGTATATTAACAACTTCTTAACAACCTTATAAAACTTTGCCGATCTACATGATTTTCAAAACTTCATAACTCTGTCAAAATGCAACACAACTTCACAACACCTCAACAACCTGATCTCCTATCTAAAGTATTAACTATATTATTTTTTTTTTCTGAATGTCAAGCTCAAAGGTCAGGAAATATTAAAGACAAATTTTCAGTTTGTTAAGAAAAATACAGACAGATTTGGAGTCAGTGGATGAATAGAAAAATAAAGTTAGAGCTTGTTGATGAATATTAGGTGAGGATTTGTTATTTTAAAGGTGTATCAAGTTGTCAATGAGCAATAAGAAGTAGTGTGTGTGTGTGTGTGTGTGTGTGTGTGTGTGTGTGTGTGTGTGTGTGTGTGTGTGTGTGTGTGTGTGTGTGTGTGTGTGTGTTCATTAATGTTTCCTTTCTTGAGTGACTGCAGGAGGAATTTGAGGAAGGAGAAAGGCTGTAACAATGTTTATTCTCCTGTACTGAATGTTGTTCATTTTATTCCTTTTCAGGTGAACATTGTGAAGTCTTTGTGGAACACTACAAAAAAGTATTTGGAGAACTCCCCGACTACAGCAATCACCAGTTGTAGTTTTAGTTTGGTTATTGTAGTAGTAGTAGTAGTGTAGTAGAAGGTGGAATAATGTATATTAGTAATTACTGGGAGAACTAGTAATTTAACTGTGTAATTTCAACAGTTTGTCAAGTACTAAGATACAAGTACAGGTGGAAAATGATTCACAGTAGTACAACGGCAATGACCGGAGTGTTAGCTGTAGTAGTAGCAGCAGTAGTAGTAGTAGTAGTAGTAGTAGTAGCAGCAGCAGTAGCGATAATTCCCAAACCTGAAGAAAAGATGCAAGAAAAGATCACACTGAATGTATATACTTTCTTGGATCACAAAATCCATATCTTTGGAAAAAAAAACATCTCCATCAGAATACTTGCCACAAAAGCTCATTGCAGAGGATATTTAGGAAACAAATGGCTGTGTTTGTCCATTTCAGGCCATTGATCAGTGCAACCCATAAGTGTAAGGAGAACTAAATGTTTCTAGATTTGTTCAATAAGTTGTGAAAACCTTAACCTCAGGAACTCGAATGGAAACAAAGATGTGGTGGTGTTTGAGGAGACAATTGTTACTGTTGTTCATGTTTGTGTTTTCTTTACAACACTACGGATGGTAATTAAAGGGAGGGAGTGTGTAAATGTTGCTTTGCTCTGCCAGTGTCCACGGAGCTCTGAGCTGTTGTGTGTGGCTCTTGCAGGAAGTATGTATGTGTGTATTTTTATATCATAAGGACATCCAGCCCTCCTGCACCCTCTAGGCCTTGTAAGAGCTTTATTTTGTACCCTCATGTCATGTACAGTAAGCTTTACGAACCCTAACCAAGCCAAGCCTCCATACGGGGTCCTTCACGTCCCTAGCAGTGTGTCAGGTGTCCTGTGGCTCACCTGATGTTGTGTCCATTATTCCCTCATGCTCACACGCCCTGCTGCATCCTGCCATGTCTTTTGTACATACAGAGCAAAGCAGAGAGGCAAGAGGTGTACATTTTAACGTTCCAATTCCTTTGTCCTTTGTAAACTACTACTGCACATATCACCGAGAGAGAATCAAAGTGTATACGATTCGTTTCCCGTATTGCCGAGTACCTTTAGCAAGCGAAGTTGTACGAGTCATCTCAAAGTGACTGCGAGTGCTGATTTGCATAAGCATCCAGATTTAGGAGGCGCTGGGCCTGCGACAATGAATAATGTATGAATTTTTTTTGTTTTTCCCCATTTATTCTGAAGGAGATGAGTGTGAAGTATTTTGTCAACTTTCTAAACACCTGAGACTCGGAGGATGTCAGGGAAGTGTTTCAATCACATGTATATATACTATGCACCACCCAAGGCTAATTCATTGGTATCCTAGTCACATACCAGTTTCTATACCAAGTGTGTGTGTGTGTGTGTGTGTGTGTATGTATGTGTGTATGTGTGTGTGTATGTGTGTGTGTGTGTGTGTGTGATTTAATTATTTAGCCCAGCACTATTGAGTTGTATATGTATATGCTAACAGTTTCTTTCCTTCTACACAATCAGAGTGCCAGGTATCTCTGTGGCACTGTGCTCAGCTCGTGGCAGAACAAGTTGCGAGTCTGATCCAGGCTGACAGCAGGTTCTTGGTGCGAGAGGAAGTGTTCTCTCGTTAACCCTTGCTGATTGGAGGGACTTTTTAATTGCCTTTTATTAATCCTTCACAAATATTTACCCACTTCATCATCCAAGCTTGATGTATAGACTGCTGTTGTCGTCTTGTTATCTGGCCTTTATTGTATTCTTGAGTATGTTGTTTTATTTCATATTAAAATGTTATATGTATGTAGATTGCAAACGCCATGCTTGTTAGCAGCCACAATTTAGTGTGTGTGTGTGTGTGTGTGTGTGTGTGTGTGTGTGTGTGTGTGCTGTGGTGGTTTGTGATATTTTATTACTATATCATTATCATTACTATGCATAATTTATAACAATGATAAGAAATTTCTTTGTATGTTTCATTTAACTCCTAATACCGTATTGTCTTTTTTTTTCTTCTTTTATTTACCTAACTAGCTCTTCTTACTGCTCGACTCTCAGAATTCCCACATCAAGCCTACCTCATTCTTCACCTTTTAATATGCCTCCCAACCACCCATCAACAGCACACGTCCATCCCTGCGATTCATAATAGGCGACAAATGGGACGGAGCGAGGGGTCTGGGTAGCAACTCCTCTGTATACTCTTCTACGAAATGACAAGGCGCAGAGGGAGAGGAAGAGGAGACTACGAAGGGGTGGGTCATGGAGGTCAAAGTTCCCTCCCCTCGCGTCATGAATGTCCCACAATGCAACAACCGAGTTTTCTTTACATTATTGAGGGAATGAGGTTATAGTCCGACAGATCTTAGCAGAGCTTTCTGTTGGGACAGAATCCAGTCTTCCCATGGGTCCAACGTTGCCATGTCTACGTGAACTAGCCAGTTAGAACTTGATGTACATAAGTAAAAGGCATATAAAATGCTTTAATGAAAATCCAAACATCAAATATAAAAAAATCATGTATAAAAGAAAAGTTACCGTTCTACGCTTACGATATTCATATGAATATCGAAGCGCGGCATACATTTTTTACAGTGTTGCTTGGAAAACGTTATCACTTTTATCAACGTTCACAGTAGTTCTTATTAAGGTAAATGTTGCAATAACTGTGTTCTAAATACAATATGAAGGAATATAGCAATAAAATGAGATATTTCCTATATAAAATAAATATTGTAAACTCCCTTCAAACGGCAGCACTCATTTTTCAACCTCAGGACAGGTCACCTGTCAAGCGCGTACACACACACACACACACACACACACACACACACACACACACACACACACACACACACACACACACACACACACACACACACAAAGTGTACAAAGTAAAAGAAGGAAGGTATGAGGAAGGATTAACAAAGAAAAGGGGGAGAGAGAGAGAGAGAATGTGGGTGACCAAACCACTGTGTTGCTTTGAAAACGTTATCACTTGTCAACTTCCACACAAGTTCTTAGTAAAATAAATGCTGCAAAAACTGTTCTAAATACAATATGAAGGAATGTAGCAATAAAATGAGGTATTTCCTCGATAAAAATGTATATTATAAAATCCATTCAAACGGCAACACTCTTGTTGACACAAGGCAGACAGGGTGTGGCCAGCCTCAGGCCAGGCCTGGGTCATCCATCTGTCACGCAATCGACTTCCGGCACCGACACCAGACACACACGCCATGGAAACGAAACCAACTTTTCACCTGCATAGTCAGGCCAAAGAGGTTGTCTTTAACGTGAGTGAGTATTTTATATCGGAGAAGCAGCATGGAGAAGTTTTTGACGATGTTTCGAAAGCTCTCGACCGGGCAGCTGCAGTTACAAAACTCAGCAAATCTACTATTGGAAGGATACGCAAAGCATCTAAGGACAATGAAGAAAACGACTCTCGAGGATTTACGTCTCCGAAGAAAAGGCAGCGCACAAAGCCTGTGACTGACTTTTTCGACGAATTCAATGAACAAGTGCTGCGAAAAACTGTGCTAGAATTTTATGAGAGACAGCAGATCCCCACACTTGTTAAGATTCACTTAGAAATCAAGAATAAATTTTCCTACGCTGGCAGCTCTGAAACATTAAGGATTTACGCAGTAAAATGAAACCGTATATATATATATATATATATATATATATATATATATATATATATATATATATATATATATATATATATATATATATATATATATATATATACACATGAATTTCCTCCTCATTTTCTCGAAAGCTATTAGAGATATTGGAAATATCATTACAGCATCTGATACACCTAATTAAACTGTACAACTGATATGAATATTTGTTCTATGAATAATAATTACGCAGTAAAATGAAACTTTATATTTATATAAAAACATGATTTTCCTCATCATTTTCTCGCAAGCTATTCGAGATATTGGAAATATCATTGCAGCATCTGATAGACTTAATTAAACTGTATAACTGCAATTATGAATATTTGTTCTATAACTCATAATTACGCAGTAAAATAAAACTATATATTTATATAAAAACATGACTTTCCTCCTCATTTTCTCGAAAGCTATTAGAGATATTGGAAATATTATTGCAGCATCTGATACACCTAATAAAACTGTACAACTGTAATTATGAATATTTGTTCTATGACTAATAATTACGCAGTAAAATTAAACTATATACTTATATAAAAACATGACTTTCCTCCTCATTTTCTCGAAAGCTATTAGAGATATTGGAAATATCATTGCAGCATCTGATACACCTAATTAAACTGTACAACTGTCATTATGAATATTTGTTCTATGACTAATAATTACGCAGTAAAATTAAACTATATATTTATATAAAAACATGACTTTCCTCCTTATTTTCTCGAAAGCTATTAGAGATATTGGAAATATCATTGCAGCATCTGATAACCGTAATTAAACTGTACAGCTGTCATTATGAATATTTGTTCTGTGACTTATAATTACGCAGTAAAATTAAACTATATATTTATATAAAAACATGACTTTCCTCCTCATTTTCTTAAAAACTATTAGAGATATTGGAATTATCATTGCAGCATCTGATACACCTAACTAAACTGTACAACTGTCATTATGAATATTTGTTCTATGACTAATAATTACGCTGTAAAATTAAACTTTATATTTATATAAAAACATGACTTTCCTCTTCATTTTCTCGAAAGCTATTAGAGATATTGGAAATATCATTGCAGCATCTGATACACCTAATTAAACTGTACAACTGACAATATGAATATTTGTTCTATGACTAATAATTACGCAGTAAAATTAAACTATATATTTATATAAAAACTTGACTTTCCTCCTCATTTTCTCGAAAGCTATTAGAGATATTGAAAATATCATTGCATCATCTGATAAACATAATTAAACTGTACAATTGAAATTATGAATATTTGTTCCATGACTAATAATTACGCAGTAAAATTAAACTATATATTTATATAAAAACTAGAATTTCCTCCTCATTTTCTCGAAAGCTACTAGAGATATTGGAAATATCATTGCAGCATCTGATACACCTAATTAAACTGTACAACTGTCATTATGAATATTTGTTCTATGACTAATAATTACGCAGTAAAATTAAACTATATATTTATATAAAAACATGACTTTCCTCCTCATTTTCTCGAAAGCTATTAGAGATATTGGAAATATCATTGCAGCATCTGATACCCCTAATTAAACTGTACAACTGTCATTATGAATATTTGTTCTATGACTAATAATTACGCAGTAAAATTAAACTATATATTTATATAAAAACATGACTTTCCTCCTCATTTTCTCGAAAGCTATTAGAGATATTGGAAATATCATTGCAGCATCTGATACACCTAATTAAACTGTACAGCTGTAATTATGAATATTTGTTCTATGACTAATAATTACGCAGTAAAATTAAACTATATATTTATATAAAAACATGACTTTCCTCCTCATTTTCTCGAAAGCTATTAGAGATATTGGAAATATCATTGTAGCATCTGATAACCGTAATTAAACTGTAATACTGTCATTATGAATATTTGTTCTGTGACTTATAATTACGCAGTAAAATTAAACTATATCTTTATATAAAAACATGATTTTCCTTCTCATTTTCTCGAAAGCTATTAGAGATATTGGAAATATCATTGCAGCATCTGATACACCTAATTAAACTGTACAACTGTAATTATGAATATTTGTTCTATGACTAATAATTACGCAGTAAAATTAAACTATATATTTATATACAAACATGACTTTCCTCCTAATTTTCTTGAAAGCTATTACAGATATTGGAAATATCATTGCATCATCTGATAAACATAATTAAACTGTACAACTGTAATTATGAATATTTGTTCTATAACTAATAATTACGCAGTAAAATTAAACTATATATTTATATAAAAACTTGAATTTCCTCCTCATTTTCTCGAAAGCTACTAGACATATTGGAAATATCATTGCAGCATCTGATACACCTAATTAAACTGTACAACTGTTATTATGAATATTTGTTCTATGACTAATAATTACGAAGTAAAATTAAACTATATATTTATATAAAAACATGATTTTCCTCTTCATTTTCTCGAAAGCTATTAGAGATATTGGAAATATCATTGCAGCATCTGATACACCTAATTAAACTGTACAATTGTAATTATGAATATTTGTTCTATGACTAATATTTACGCAGTAAAATTAAACTATATATTTATATAAAAACATGACTTTCCTCCTCATTTTCTCGAAAGCTATTAGAGATATTGGCAATATCATTGCAGCATCTGATACACCTAATTAAACTGTACAGCTGTAATTATGAATATTTGTTCTATGACTAATAATTAAGCAGTAAAATTAAACTATATATTTATATAAAAACATGACTTTCCTCCTCATTTTCTCGAAAGCTATTAGAGATATTGTAAATATCATTGCAGCATCTGATAACCGTAATTAAACTGTACAACTGCCATTATGAATATTTGTTCTGTGACTTATAATTACGCAGTAAAATTAAACTATATCTTTATATAAAAAAATGACTTTCCTTCTCATTTTCTCGAAAGCTATTAGAGATATTGGAAATATCATTGCAGCATCTCATACATCTAATTAAACTGTACAACAGTCATTATGAATATTTGTTCTATGACTAATAATTACGCAGTAAAATTAAACTATATATTTATATAAAAACATGACTTTCCTCCTCATTTTCTCGAAAGCTATTAGAGATATTGAAAATATCATTGCATCATCTGATAAATATAATTAAACTGTACAACTGTAATTATGAATATTTGTTCTATGACTAATAATTACGCAGTAAAATTAAACTATATATTTATATAAAAACTTGAATTTCCTCCTCATTTTCTCGAAAGCTACTAGAGATATTGGAAATATCATTGCAGCATCTGATACACCTAATTAAATTGTACAACTGTCATTATGAATATTTGTTCTATGACTAATAATTACGCAGTAAAATTAAACTATATATTTATATAAAAGCATGACTTTCCTCCTCATTTTCTCGAAAGCTATTGGAGATATTGGAAATATCATTGCAGCATCTGATGCACCTAATTAAATTGTATAACTGTCATTATGAATATTTGTTCTATGACTAATAATTACGCAGTAAAATTAAACTATATATTTATATAAAAACATGACTTTCCTCCTCATTTTCTCGAAAGCTATTAGAGATATTGGAAATATCATTGCAGCATCTGATAACCGTAATTAAACTGTAATACTGTTATTATGAATATTTGTTCTGTGACTTATAATTACGCAGTAAAATTAAACTATATCTTTATATAAAAACATGACTTTCCTTCTCATTTTCTCGAAAGCTATTAGAGATATTGCATATATCAATGCAGCATCTGATACACCTAATTAAACTGTACAACTGTCATTATGAATATTTGTTCTATGACTAATAATTACGCAGTAAAATTAAACTATATATTTATATACAAACATGACTTTCCTCCTCATTTTCTCGAAAGCTATTAAAGATATTGGATATATCATTGCAGCATCTGATAAACATAATTAAACTGTACAACTGTAATTATGAATATTTGTTCTATGACTAATAATTACGCAGTAAAATTAAACTATATAATTATATAAAAACATGACTTTCCTCCTCATTATCTCGAAAGCTATTAGAGATATTAGAAATATCATTGCAGCATCTGATACACCTAATTAAACTGTACAACTGTCATTATAAATATTTGTTCTATGACTCATAATTACGCTGTAAAATTAAACTTTATATTTATATAAAAACATGACTTTCCTCTTCATTTTCTCGAAAGCTATTAGAGATATTGGAAATATCATTGCAGCATCTGGTACACCTAATTAAACTGTACAACCGACATTATGAATATTTGTTCTATGACTAATAATTACGCAGTAAAATTAAACTATATATTTATATAAAAACATGACTTTCCTCCTCATTTTCTCGAAAGCTATTAGAGATATTGGAAATATCATTGCAGCATCTGATAACCGTAATTAAACTGTAATACTGTCATTATGAATATTTGTTCTGTGACTTATAATTACGCAGTAAAATTAAACTATATCTTTATATAAAAACATGACTTTCCTTCTCATTTTCTCGAAAGCTATTAGAGATATTGGAAATATCATTGCAGCATCTGATACACCTAATTAAACTGTACAACTGTCATTATGAATATTTGTTCTATGACTAATAATTACGCAGTAAAATTAAACTATATATTTATATACAAACATGACTTTCCTCCTCATTTTCTCGAAAGCTATTAGAGATATTGGAAATATCATTGCAGCATCTGATACACCTAATTAAACTGTACAGCTGTAATTATGAATATTTGTTCTATGACTAATAATTACGCAGTAAAATTAAACTATATATTTATATAAAAACATGACTTTCCTCCTCATTTTCTCGAAAGCTATTAGAGATATTGGAAATATCATTGCAGCATCTGATAACCGTAATTAAACTGTACAACTGTCATTATGAATATTTGTTCTATGACTAATAATTACGCAGTAAAATTAAACTATATATTTATATAAAAACATGACTTTCCTCCTCATTTTCTCGAAAGCTATTAGAGATATTGGAAATATCATTGCAGCATCTGATAAACATAATTAAACTGTACAACTGTAATTACGAATATTTGTTCTATGACTAATAATTACGCAGTAAAATTAAACTATATAATTATATAAAAACATGACTTTCCTCCTCATTTTCTCGAAAGCTATTAGAGATATTAGAAATATCATTGCAGCATCTGATACATCTAATTAAACTGTACAACTGTCATTATGAATATTTGTTCTATGACATAATTACGCTGTAAAATTAAACTTTATATTTATATACAAACATGACTTTCCTCTTAATTTTCTCGAAAGCTATTAGAGATATTGGAAATATCATTGCAGCATCTGATACACCTAATTAAACTGTACAACCAACATTATGAATATTTGTTCTATGACTAATAATTACGCAGTAAAATTAAACTATATATTTATATAAAAACATGAATTTCCTCCTCATTTTCTCGAAAGCTATTAGAGATATTTAAAATATCATTGCATCATCTGATATACATAATTAAACTGTATAACTGTAATTATGAATATTTGTTCTATGACTAATAATTACGCAGTAAAATTAAACTATATATTTATATAAAAACATGACTTTCCTCTTCATTTTCTCGAAAGCTATTAGAGATATTGGAAATATCATTGCAGCATCTGATACACCTAATTAAACTGTACAATTGTAATTATGAATATTTGTTCTATGACTAATAATTACGCAGTAAAATTAAACTATATATTTATATAAAAACATGACTTTCCTCCTCATTTTCTCGAAAGCTATTAGAGGTATTGGCAATATCATTGCAGCATCTGATACACCTAATTAAACTGTACAGCTGTAATTATGAATATTTTTTCTATGACTAATAAATACGCAGTAAAATTAAACTCTATATTTATATAAAAACATGACTTTCCTCCTCATTTTCTCGAAAGCTATTAGAGATATTGGAAATATCATTGTAGCATCTGATAACCGTAATTAAACTGTACAACTGTCATTATGAATATTTGTTCTATGACTTATAATTACGCAGTAAAATTAAACTATATATTTATATAAAAACATGACTTTCCTTCTCATTTTCTCGAAAGCTATTAGAGATATTGGAAATATCATTGCAGCATCTGATACACCTAATTAAACTGTACAACTGTCATTATGAATATTTGTTCTATGACTAATAATTACGCAGTAAAATTAAACTATATATTTATATAAAAACATGACTTTCCTCCTCATTTTCTCGAAAGCTATTAGAGATATTGAAAATATCATTGCATCATCTGATAAACATAATTAAACTGTACAACTGTAATTATGAATATTTGTTCTATGACTAATAATTACGCAGTAAAATTAAACTATATATTTATATAAAAACTTGAATTTCCTCCTCATTTTCTCGAAAGCTACTAGAGATATTGGAAATATCATTGCATCATCTGATACACCTAATTAAATTGTACAACTGTCATTATGAATATTTGTTCTATGACTAATAATTACGCAGTAAAATTAAACTATATATTTATATAAAAACATGACTTTCCTCCTCATTTTCTCGAAAGCTATTAGAGATATTGGAAATATCATTGCAGCATCTGATACACCTAATTAAACTGTACAGCTGTAATTATGAATATTTGTTCTATGACTAATAATTACGCAGTAAAATTAAACTATATATTTATATAAAAACATGACTTTCCTCCTCATTTTCTCGAAAGCTATTAGAGATATTGGAAATATCATTGCAGCATCTGATAACCGTAATTAAACTGTAATACTGTCATTATGAATATTTGTTCTGTGACTTATAATTACGCAGTAAAATTAAACTATATCTTTATATAAAAACATGACTTTCCTTCTCATTTTCTCGAAAGCTATTAGAGATATTGGAAATATCATTGCAGCATCTGATACACCTAATTAAACTGTACAACTGTCATTATGAATATTTGTTCTATGACTAATAATTACGCAGTAAAATTAAACTATATATTTATATACAAACATGACTTTCCTTCTCATTTTCTCGAAAGCTATTAGAGATATTGGAAATATCATTGCAGCATCTGATACACCTAATTAAACTGTACAGCTGTAATTATGAATATTTGTTCTATGACTAATAATTACGCAGTAAAATTAAACTATATATTTATATAAAAACATGACTTTCCTCCTCATTTTCTCGAAAGCTATTAGAGATATTAGAAATATCATTGCAGCATCTGATAACCGTAATTAAACTGTATAACTGTCATTATGAATATTTGTTCTATGACTAATAATTACGCAGTAAAATTAAACTATATAATTATATAAAAACATGACTTTCCTCCTCATTTTCTCGAAAGCTATTAGAGATATTTTAAATATCATTGCAGCATCTGATACACCTAATTAAACTGTACAGCTGTAATTATGAATATTTGTTCTATGACTAATAATTACGAAGTAAAATTAAACTATATATTTATATAAAAACATGACTTTCCTCCTCATTTTCTCGAAAGCTATTAGAGATATTGGAAATATCTTTGCAGCATCTGATA
>JAPQNM010000019.1:8192864-8226627 GCA_029783475.1 Metacarcinus magister | reverse complement strand
GAGGAGGAGGAGGAGGAGGAGGAGGAGGAAACAGCTGGCTATGAGAGGTAAACAGTCTCGTATAATTTTCGTTCAAACATCAACAGTGGGGAGAGAAATTTTTCTATATACCTCCTCCTCCTCTTCTTCCTTTTCCTAGTCTTCCTCCTCCTCCTCCTCCTCCTCTTCCTCCTCTTCCTCCTCCTTCATCCACACACATCATTCATCCTCCACAACCACCACCACCACCACCTCCTCCTTCCTTCACCCTCCCTTCATTTCCCTTCCCACACGGATTTTCCACCCACTCTCCTTATCCACATCCCTTTTCATCATCATAACCCACGCCTTTCCACTCCCTTTCTCCCCCTCTTCTTCCCCTCCACCTCTTTTTTCTTTTCCTTCTATTCTCCCTCATCTTTTTTATAAACTATTCCCCCTCCTTCTCTTCCTTTTAACCTCCTCCTCCTCCTCCTCCTCCTCCTTCACGGATATGTGGTGTTTGCTTCTTCATAATTGCTCTGATATAAAACAAAGAGATAATAAGTCGAAGGTAAACATAACACAGTACAAAGTAAATACACGGACGGTCTTTACAACAAATAAACAAAGCAAGAAGAGGTGTTGATGGAGGCGGCAAAGCGATGCAGGATGAGAGACACGCTGGCTGAATGTGTAGCGTTGAGGCCAGGCTGCGTGCAAGGACATTGGTTCGAGCCCCGCCACTGCTTGCCTATTTGTCGTCCAGTTGCCAAGTGGTTTGAAATATTTCGATGTAAGTGGAGTATCAGTTGGAGGAAATCATGTAGGCCTATGTAACACTTCACCACCCACCACCACCACCACCACCACCACTCTGGGACCTTCATCAACACGTGGGAAGAAAGTTAAATAAATACATGAACATAAATAATCAAATAAATTATTAACGTCCAATTCCTTTTTTGTTTTGTGTCTACACGAGATACAAGGTGACTACATGACACTAAGATGAGTATGAAAGTGTAATCATTCAATAACTCACGACGTTCATTTACAAAGGACATTCGTGGCACTAACGTAGAAGTAAAAACGAAGGAAAAGCTGAGTCAGTGTTGTGGTGTGCGTGTGTGTGCGTGGGTGGGTGGGTGTGTGCGTGTGTGTGTGTGCCTCGTCATCACCCTCCCCGTGACCTTCCCTAAACAAGTGTGGAGCAACACCACTCGCCATCACAATCTGGCGTTGGTACAATAACAGTGTCCAGCCGAGCGGGGTTCAAGTCCTGTTAGCCAAGGCGGGCAGGTGACACCCACCTCAGCTGCCATCCTTCCATGCACGCGGCGCCGATCACTAACTGAAGTGACACCTGAGGAAGGTAACTGAGACACCCGTCACCTTCCACGTCTCCACCTGGGTCAAAGGTCAAGATGGAGATGGAAGCTGCGTCCAAGCATCACGTGTGCCCAGTGGTCCTGTGCCCGCCATCACGTGTGCCCAGTGGTCCTGTGCCCCGCCACCACGTGTGCCCAGTGGTCCTGTGCCCCGCCATCACGTGTGCCCAGTGGTCCTGTGCCCAGACACACGCCTTGCAGTTATCATGTCTGTTGTTCGGCCGTGAGAGCGGCAGATGTTGTGTTGCACTTAGCTTATTAGTGGGGCAGATAAAAGCAATTTTTCACATGAATTGTGCAAAATGTGATACAAACACTAATCTTGGCATGGTGGTTCCCAAGGGTCCAATTAGTTAATCTGCCTGACGTGCCACTTGAAAATCCAAGATGGCGGTCATTTTTCAAGATGGCTGCCAAATTTTATTTAATATGTCCAATTTATACCATTTACAGTATTCCAAGGCTTCTGAAAGTCGTAAAAATGAATCTGGCATTCTCAGAAACATATAACTAGACACCAAGATCATTCAAATTCATCAACTACAAACATTACTATGGGAAAACATGACTTCGGAAGATAACTTTGGCGGCTATCTTGAAAATTGGCCGCCATCTTGGATTTTCAAGTGGCACGTCAGACAGATTTGCTGAGTAGACCTTTGGGAACCACCAGAATGAATTTGGTGCTTGTATCACATGCTGAATGATTTTTCTGTTATCCGCCCCACTAATTAGAGATATCTGAAATATCATTGCAGCATCTGATACACCTAATTAAACTGTACAACTGTGATTATGAATATTTGCTCAAAGACTAATAATTACGCGGGGCAGGTTATGGGGCGGGGCGGGGAGGGAGGGCGGGGTGGAGTGATCACTCCGCACCACTGATAAGCCTTGGGTAACTGACTTCCCAGTGGCAGCAGCAATATGGTCAGTCTTTTGGCCCGTCACCTTGGCTATCCTCCAGGCCTCCAGACAACCCTACCCACCCCCGTCCCTGCCGCCTCGTGCCCAGTACCATCATTATCTCATTCTAGTGGGCGCCACTGATACATCTTATCACAGACAATATCAGGAAGATGAAGGTTCATCCCACCGCTGCAGTGTGTTCCTGGTGGTGATCAGCGACACATTCACACCTACACCCAACATGAAGGCGGCGGCGGCATGGTTGGTAGTGGGTATGGTAGTGTGCGGGGCGGGTGGGTGTGCGGGGCTGCACCTGCTGGTGTATCCGAGCGGGGAGTGGAAGGTGCCGGAGGACACGCTACACAACTGACAGTGTCCCTGAGGCTGAACCAAAGCGAGGTGGATCGTGCGCTGGCTGGCCCGGCGGAGGCGGTGCTGGAGGTGGCGGCGCTGCACCGCGATGAGTGGCGCCTCGACTGGCAGCGTCGCGTGGTGCAGTTTTCGCCGCAGGAGGCCGTGGAAGGCGTCAACAAAAACACTCACCTTCTCGGGGTTCTACTGGGGCAAGACACACGTAGGGACTGTTCCTCACCCGCAACGACCTGCACCTGGCGACTCAGGGACCCAGTGCGGCGGGCGGGGACCTGCACGACACCTGGATGGACCTACACGCACCCTTAAGGGACACAAACAACACTTTATATGACCAGCAGCTCGGCGCCAACCTTACACTCCTCAAACCACCTGCAGGTGAGTGTCCTGCCGTCCCCTCCTCCACTCACCTCCCCACCACTCTGTCCCCACACCACCCTTACCACCCTTACCACACCCTCATTCTGCATCTACCTCCTCTCCCTCACTGGTATTAAGTAGTTCTTCCCACACTCCCACACCTTCCTTCCCTCACATTTGCCTTCCTCTTCTAAAACTCTCCCGCAATCCTGCCTCCCCTCACCACACCTGCCTCCCCTCACCACACCTGCCTCCCCTCACCACACCTGCCTCCCCTCACCACACCTGCCTCCCCTCACCACACCTGCCTCCCCTCACCACACCTGCCTCCCCTCACCACACCTGCCTCACCTCACAAAACCGGTCTCCCCTCAGATCGTGGTGGACCGCTCCGGCCACGTGCTCGAGACGCTCTTCATCGCCTGTGGCTCCACCTTCCTGCTGCTCAATAACATCAACATGGGCGCGCAAACTCGACCTGAACGTGATCCGGGAGGTGCTGCGGCGTCCCCTCGGTCCCCTCTGCGGCTTCATCTCACAGTTCGCCTTCATGCCACTGGTGAGGGGAAATAAAGGGGAAATGAGAGGGAAGGAATGAAAGGGGGTGAGTGATAGTGAGAGAAATAAGAGAGATGTGAGAGATATACTGAGAAAGAGGGAGAAATGAAGAGGTAGTGGGGGGATGAGGGGAAAGGGAATAAAGAGGAATATAGGAGGATGAGAGGAAGAAAGGTGGATGGGAGAGGGATAGGAAAGACAGATGGTAAGGATGAAAGGTTAGCAAAATTATAAAAATGATGGAAGGAAAGAAATGAAGGATGAAAGTGAAAGAAGAGGAAGAGGAAGATAAAAATGTCTTATACGTCCTAATCACCAACTAATCACTAATCCCTCGCCCCCTCAACACCCCACCCCATCCTCTGCCCCTACCAATCACCCCCCTAACCTAGTGTGTGTGTGGGTGGGCGTGATGACATAATAAGAGGTATATCTCCTCCTCCTCCTCCTCCTCCTCCTCCTCCTCCTCCTCCTCCTCCTCATGTGATGGGAGGCTAGGTGGGGGGGAGAGAGTGTTGCTAACCTTGGTACGAATATGTAATTTTAAAAGTACTCTCTCTCTCTCTCTCTCTCTCTCTCTCTCTCTCTCTCTCTCTCTCTCTCTCTCTCTCTCTCTCTCTCTCTCTCTCTCTCTCTCTCTCTCTCTCTCTCAGGCCAGACAATATCTATTCTAAATTCTAAAGACAGGATGGTCAATATCCTTATATATCTACTTAATGAATCCCTACAACAAACTTTAGTCCCAGTCGATTGTTAGTCAGGGAATGTCATGGTAATCTTTAAGGCGACATAAATATACCAAGGATTTATTGGCCCATCAGCTTGACATCCGTAATCAGCAACATGATTAAAAGCACAATTAGAGACACAATTGTTAGTAAGCTTGAAGGTCTTTCACTGGTAAGCAACTCGTGACATGACTTTATATAAAAAAAAAATGTCATGTTTATCTAATCTGGTGATATCGTGGACAGAAGGAAAACTATTAATATTGTGTAAATTGTGTTTCATAATAAGATAAGTTCAAACTCAAACAACTTAGGATCGAAGGTAATGTTGCCTAAAAGAGAAAACAAAGGTAATGTGTTTGTTTGGGAACCAGTCACTAGAAGCGTCCCACAACGATCTGTTCTTTGACTTGTGTTATTCATAATATAAATCAATTATATCAATGTTGGACTCAATAACTAAACTCGGTAATCTCAGACCATGACAGGGAACACCTACAGGGAGACTTTCAACGCATCTCAGCATAGTTTGAAAGGTGGAAGACGCCTTTTAACGTCAACAAATGCCATGTTCTTCAAGTGGGAAAAAGAAACCAAAAACACGAATACGAAATGTGAGACGAGAATCTTGAAAGCGTACATTGTGTAAAAGATCTTGCTGTTCTGATTGCGTCGAATAAAAATTTTTCACAACAATAGAAAGACGCCGCTGTTAAAACTAATAGAATGCTGGGATTAACAATTCAGAAAAGTGGCAAATGAAATTATAGTATTGTAGCTACACGGACAGCCTCGTTAGCTCCAGTAAGACTGTTGCTGTCAGTTCTTCCTTTGTACTCTTTTGTACTAAACCGTCATCTTCAACACTTTTTTTCCAGATAACCTTTGGTATGGGTTATGTCTTTTTCACGGACCCACTGTACCGCCTGGGCCTCTTCACGCTCGGCTGCAGCCCCGGCGGGATGATGTCTAACTTCTGGACCCTCATGTTCGGCGGGGACATCAACCTTTCCATCACCATGACTGCCGTGTCCACTGTGGCGGCCATGGGTTAGTTATACGTATATATGGGCAAAAATGGGTTTGTTCCACGTATACATGGGCAAAAGATGGGTTTGTTCCACGTATACATGGGCAAAAAAATGGGTTTGTTCCACGTATACATGGATGAAAAATGGTTTTGTTCCACGTATGAGAATGGCAAAAAAAAATTCAAGCGCAATACCGTGTTCTTGCTCTATTTTTTCTTTGCTTTTTTTGTACAAAACGTAATTTTCATTTTTAATAATTGTTCTTTCTTTCCTGTTATTATCAAAGTTTGTTGTTGTTATTACGTTTGTTTACTTGTTTGTTTGTGACCCTATTTATTTATTTATTTATTTATTTATTTATTACGATTCAATTCCTATTATATAAAGTGTTTTTGTGGAGTGTTTTTCTTTATAAGATTGTCTGTCCGGCGTTATCGGAGTTAAGTAAATGATAAGGATTTGTTTTCGTGGACACTCTTACATCATTGCATTCTCTCTCCCTCTCTCTCTCTCTCTCTCTCTCTCTCTCTCTCTCTCTCTCTCTCTCTCTCTCTCTCTCTCTCTCTCTCTCTCAATACCAACACAACTATAATAATATAACACACACACACAGACACACACACACACACACACACACACACACACACACACACACACACACACACACACACACACACACACACACACACAGAAAAAAAGTAAATACATAAACAAATGAATAAATAAAATAATAAATAAATAAATGAATAAACAACACATAATAAAATCAGATTAAATTAAAATCAAAACAATCAAAAATAATAAATAAATAAATAAATAAAATAAAGAGAATCAAAAATAAAAAAAAACTTAAAGACCAATTACAAAAACTTCCACAAAATCCACGTAATTGCTCCCTTAATTGATCTCCCTTCTACAGGTATGATGCCGCTGTGGTTGTTCACCTTGGGGCAGGAGCTAACACAGGGCGCCTCCATGCAGGTGCCTTACGGTAACCTGGTACTCTCCCTCATCCTACTCACGGTGCCTATGGGGTTGGGCGTGGCACTGAGGGCGTGGCGGCCGGTGTGGGCGGACCGAGGCGCAAAGTTCATCAAACCTTTCACTCTGGTGGTGATCCTCTTCTTCATGTCGGTGAGTGAGGGAAGGAAAGGTGATGGATATAGGAAGGCAGAGGGAAGTATGTGTAAGTATGGTTATGTAAGGCTATAGTAATAATAATAAGTTTTTCTATTTTTGTAATAATCCCAGTTTGGTTGATTAGCTTTAGGTATGTAGTCCCTATCAATTGTAAAATGTCAATACTTTTTCTAGTGTATTTTTCTATTATTCGACTAATTTTTCTTTTTATCTTTATAATTGTGTTTTTGTTTTTGTTTTCTTTTTATTCATGTTATTCAATCCTTCGTCGCAGCTTATTCGAGTTCTGTTATACACTATTTTCCGTGTCTTTTTTCCTTGTTCATTCATCATTTTTTCTTATTATCTCCTCGTATGCTATTTATCTCTTTCTTTTCCACGGACGAGTATTTGCTGTAAGTCATCTATTATATTATCTTCTTGTTTTCTTATTTATTTCTTATTTTTGTTATCTTATATTTTTGTTTATTTAATCTTACTTTTTTTTCTTCTTCTTATCTTCTTTTTTTTCTTTTCTTCTTCATCTTCTCATTATCTTTACAACTATACATTCAAACTTCGAAATACGTAATATAATTCAACTTGCATTATTCCCTAGCAATCATCCATTATTCTTTTCTCATTTCTTCCTACGTAACAAAAATTAACCTACTACCCTTCCTTTCACTCCCTTCCTTAATACGCGTTTCCCTTCCCACAGTTCTGGTTCTACAGCTCCTATAAAATATTCGCTATGATGGAGTGGCAGATGGTAGTAGCAGGCTTCCTAGTGGCAGGTTTGGGCTTCGGACTTGGCGCTACCTTTGCCAGCCTCTTCTGCCTCCCCAAGAAACAGATCATCGCCATTAGCATCGAGACGGCCTTCCAAAACGGTGGTGTTGTGTTCATCCTCCTCAAACTGTCTCTCCCAAGCCCTGACAGGTGAGATAAGCCCCGAGAGGTGATAGGTGACACTCCCAATAGGTCAGGTGAGGTTAGGTGACCCCGAGAGGTGGTATGAGATTAGGTTAGGTGGTTTCGGGTGCCATAATGGTCCTGACAAGTGAAAATAAGAAAGAAAAAAAAAGAAAAAGAACTGACTGGTGATTATGTTTGTCTAAAAAGAGAAAATTGCTGAAGGTGAAATATAAGGAGGGAAAAAAATCCAGCGATTCTTAATAATTCAGCAAAACATTATTCCCCAAACTTGACGAATTCAATGTCAATTTCATCTATTTACTAATCCATCTTATCTTCCCGGCAGTGACTTAGCGGCTCTTCCTGCGATGGCGACGATGCTTCAGATAGGACCGCCCATGATCCTGTTCTTCCTGCTGTACACGGTGCTGCAACGCTACTGTGGCTGCTGTCCCCTGCAGGAGGAGGAGGACACCCACGCGGAAGACAATGAAGAGAAAATGGACGCAGAGAAAGCAAAAGAAATCGAAGCTTTTCTTTTCAAATCAGACACGAATATTTTCACCGATTCAGTGATGCAAGACAATAAGGATGGTTATGGGTTAGTACTGGAAGGGATGACCAAGATGAAGCTGACTACAGATAGCAAGGAAACTAATATACTATAGCCGATACCTTTCCTATTTGAATGTTGATGTATTTTTTCATGATCTCATTTGGCCGTTGGAGAGTGATTGACGCTGATGAACAAAAGGAATGACAAGACAAGTTACCTGAAATGATTTGTTGATGCTGCAATACTCATCTTTAATTATTAATGTAAATCAAAAATAATAATAATAATAAAAAAAAATGAAATAAAACGTGTTGATGTTATGATTGTGTGTTGTGTGTTTGTTCCCTTTCAGTGTTTCTATTTCATGATGCAACGACAACAATGACATTTACAATAACTATAACAACAATAACAATAACAACAACTATAACAACAACAACAACAACAACAACAACAACAACAACAACAACTTTCGGACACAAGACCCAAGGCCAGTGTTATCTGTGTGTGTGTGTGTGTGTGTGTGGGTGTGTGTGTGTGTGTGTGTGTGTGTGTGTGTGTGTGTGTGTGTGTGTGTGTGTTAAGGGGATGTTACCCTCGCTTATCACCTCTCCTCACCTGGCTTGATATGCGGCAGCCAGTGTGTTACCTAAGCATCTCCCCACGTACAGTACTCTCTCTCTCTCTCTCTCTCTCTCTCTCTCTCTCTCTCTCTCTCTCTCTCTCTCTCTCTCTCTCTCTCTCTCTCTCTCTCTCTCTCTTGATAAGATAACAACACGGTTACCTAAGCATCCTCTTTAAAGCGTATTTAATGCCCGAGAGAGAGAGAGAGAGAGAGAGAGAGAGAGAGAGAGAGAGAGAGAGAGAGAGAGAGAGAGAGAGAGAGAGAGAGAGAGAGAGAGAGAGAGAGAGAAAAAAAAACCACACACCTCACACTCGAAATAACCGATCTACCAATACATCGTAAAAAAGGACTGAAAACAAACAAACAAACAAACAAACAAACAAACACTCGTAATGAATATCTAAGGTTAATACTGTACAAGGACGCTAACTCTTCCACCAAATGGCGTTCCGGGTATGAAGGCTTCACTCACGCAGGTCATTCAACGCAATCCTATGTACAGCCTCGCGGATGTTTACTCATTGGTTTAACAGATGTCAGCTTCGTCAGGAGGGGCGGCGCGGGCGGGCAAAGTCTGAGGGAGTGTGGGCCAGAATGAAGGTTAAGTTTATTGCGTTGCGCTTCTTCTGACCCGATGTTCGATTGTTTATCTGTGTTGCTTATACTGTTGGTGACAATCTTATTAGTTTTTAAGAGATATGTAATTTTCGTCCGTGAAGTGAGATTAGATTGAAAGTAATAGTGTGATTTTTTTCTGTATCGATATTCTCTTAACTATTTATTTATCAATTATATTTCAGTCTTTTATCTTTTTACGATCTAGAACCAAGGGAAGGGAATGTGTTTATAGGTGGTGTGTGTGTGTGTGTGTGTGTGTGTGTGTGTGTGTGTGTGTGTGTGTGTGTGTGTGTGTGTGTGTGTTCTTACTTAATTGTTCTTATATCATTTTATTTCCACAAGATTGAGTCAAGTTCGTTAAGTGTCTAAGGTTCCCCATTGTGTTGGAGGATCACTTGACTCGTGATTGTGTGTGTGTGTATCTGTCTTTCTAATATGATACCATTCAACAAAAAATATTAGCATCTTTACTGAAATCCTAATTGAACAAGGTGCTTTATCTATCAATTGGTAATTTTATAAGGAATATCTGATCTCTTTTTCATCAGTATTGGTGAAGTATTAAATCCATCATAATGATTTTTATTTTTTTATTTCTTAAACCAAATCAATTCATTTTTTTTTAAATAAAAGTTTCTGGTGAAATGATCTGAAACTTAGCTGCAAGTATTACATTATTCTATGTACAACAGCTTAAAAAGATGAACATCGATTAGCAATTAAAACCCTAATCTCCCCTCCCAGCAACAGCCAACTTCAAATGTGTGCGTGATAGTTCCCACACATTTTGTTTAGCTATCTTTGTAGGCCACTCTGACATTAATTTCTCCAACAAATATTTTTCTAGTTATTTTCCTCCACCTATCAGCTGGCAACGTTCACCTCCGCTGCACACCAACCTATCTGTATCACGAGATACGGAAGACAAACATCACAACGGGTCAAAAATATCATGTCATAAATGCCAATGATAATAATAATAATGTAATAATGATAATGATGATGATAACAATAATAATAATAATAATAATAATAATAATAATAATAATAATAATAATAATAATAATAATAATAATAATAACAATAATAACAATAACAGTAATATAAAACAGGAGAAGGAGAAGTAAATGATAACCTCTACATTGAATAGTGATCCCGTAGAAGCTGAGTGTGACATCACAAGTAAACAAACGAATGTAAACAATCCTTTCACCCTCCCGTTAGGCTGGAGGGGCAAGATGGGAGCCATGGGTGACACTAGGGGCTACCTGGAGCTGTCTAGTGACCCAGTGAGGTTCGAACCCGTCAGCAAAGTAACCAATGTGTTCTTTGATGACACGAGTAAAGAGGTGAGTGGTGGGGGCGGGGGTGAGGTGTGGCTGGGGGGGTTGTCCTTGCCTAGGTTTTTCAAGGCTAAGATTGTTTTTTTTATTAATGCATGAGTGTTGGTTATGAGGTTGTAGGTGGTGTTAAGTTTGGTTTGGAAATGATAACTGTTTCTGCTACTAAGGGAATGTAAGGTAATTAGGAAACTTTTAGTGTGAGGCTAGGGAGTGTAGGTGTTAGTTAGGAGTGTTAGCGGCAGGTGATTACATGTTGAACCAATCTTAACTATTATAAAGCTCAAGTTAAGCTTAAGTTAATGTGTTTCTTGTCTCTGAAAACACAATTGATCCTTCCATATTGTAGTGAAGGAACATCATTTACGTGTCTCAACTCTCACCCGGCCTGACGCACCTCCTGTTGGGTGAATGTTTTGTATGTTTTGGTCTGTCACGAGTCAGTAAAACAAGAATATTATTACCTTAAACAATCATCTTATGCTAATATTTCATAATAAAGATATTTAGCATAAAGAGTTCTTGTTGTCAGAGTAATGAGGTGGTGGTGCTCCTCTACAGTATATCTTGACCATGGAGGAAACACATTGGAAGTGATGCCATTAACTGGAAACATAGATCAAATTGTTCATAAAAGGATCCGATCGAAAATGTTCCCATGATATGTACACAACCTTCGTGCACATAATGAGAAAGGTCTATTTACACGACCGTTGTGTAGATAACTATTCCATACAGTCAAAGATATTTACAAGACCATCGTGTACATTATTCAGGGAAAAATCTATTTACACGACCATCTTGCAAGTAGGTATTCTATGTAGCAGAGATATATACACGACCGTCTTGTACATGTTGTAACCGACACATTGTGGAACGAACTGTAAAGGCACTTAAAGGAATTCCTGAATCTATATTTATAACAGACATCACCCGAGTGTTTGTTTCAGACGCTATACACGTGTACTTGTATGTATAAGTAGGTAAAGATGTCACTTTTTCTTTACGTCATGCAAACAATTATTTTATAAGGTAATAACGTTAGGCCAGAAATGATTAGGCCTAGTGTTGATTATTTTTCTGAAATTTTATGGACCCATATGAAGATTAACTTTCTCCAGTTCACGTCATAATGCACAATATATTCTAAATTAACAAGAAAACACTGTGCGACCTGAGAGATTATATGTGGTCATTAATATGCTGATAATAACTATCTCTGGGCATACTAGTTTTTAGGACTCGTGGCATCTACAATGTGAGAATTTCAACATGCCGTCCATCAAGTCAGGCTGAGCGTAACTACTTCATAACATCTCTTGAACCAATTTCCTCTGATATGTTTTGAGTCAATCCTGTACTCACCAGTGTGTTGAGATGCTCATCCTTTCCGGGTCCAACAAGATTTCTGGAATACGAGATAACATTTTAGCTTTCATTCTGCTAATAAAGTAATGTCTTTATACCTAATGAAACAACAATAAATGTACACTTAAGATTCAAGCTGATGATGATGATGATGATGATAAGGTATTTATGTTTCTCAGAGGAAGATAATCGTTTGGTAATTACTAGTCATCATTATTATGTTGTCTCTTCTACCTCCTGACAGTCCTGTGTATGTGTGTAAACATCAGAAAAAATAAAAAAGACTTTGTGCATTAAGAAATAACTTATTCTAGTGACATTTGAATAGCATAAAATCCTGAAATAAATAAAATAGAAATCCCTCCACACACACACACACACACACACACACACACACACACACACACACACACACACACACACACACACACACATGCTAAGGGAGTGTGTTCTACCCCCAGGTGCTGAGTGTGCGTGGTGGGGGCACATTGGGGGTGGTGGTGCGGGGGCAAGGCAGGGACCACACCTTCAGGATGGAGGACCGTGGACCCATCTCCTCCCTCAAGTTCTCCCCTGACCACACTATCCTGGCTGTGCAGCGCTCCAAGAATGCTGTGGTGGGTGCTGTGCTGTGCTGTGCTGTGCTGTGCTGTGCTGTGCTGCGCTGTGCTGTGCTGCTGTGAAGGCTTACTAGTGTTGTTTTATTGAGTAGAAGCAAAGGTTTATAGGAGTGATTGTGTTATGTGGGTGTAAAAGAGAGACTGGGTTTGGTGTAGAGTAGTGATGGAAATGTGAAGGAGAAAAGATTAGTAAAGTTCCTCCAAGATTGTTATGATTGGTGATGTGTCGCATTGATTATGTGATTAGTTTAATGATTATGATTCTTTTTATTATTTTTTGTTTCTTTTACTGTCAATTAGCCATAAAAAAAAAATTGCAATGAAGACAAGATTAGGTATTTAAAAGAGAAACAAACAGTGATATAAAATAGGAATAGTTTGAAGGAATTAAGTAATATATAATAATAATAAAGTCTTAAGAGGAGGAAGGGAAGGACTCCATACCCCACCATGTTTTAATGTTGCTGGTCTTAATGTTTGCAGGAGCTTCTGAGTTACACTGATGGTGAGGTGGGTGCCGGCCTCACCCAGGAGTGTCGGGCCAAGAGTGCCACGCTGCTCGGCTTCATCTGGACCAACAGTGATGACCTGGCACTCGTTACCGACCATGGCGTGGAGTTTTTCCAGGTGTGTGTGTGTGTGTGTGTGTGTGTGTGTGTGTGTGTGTGTGTGTGATTATCTTTCTGTGTGTGTGTGAAATTAATGTTTAGTTCTTTCTATTTTTTACTTAACTAATATTTACACTGTTGTTGTTCATGTATTTTGTCTTTAATTAACTGTTTTCTGACACCTGGTTGACTTTATTTTTGTCGTATAATAGGTTTTTTATTTTTCACAACAGTTATATATAGAGTTTTTTTTTTTTTATTATTACCACAAGACACAAACACATACACACACTTACACACACACGTACACTCACACCTTCCTGTCGTCCTGTAGGTGAGTCGTGAGCGTCTGAGTGTGCGTCACCTCCGCAGCTACAGTGTTCCGTGTACATGGTTTGTGTGGAGCCCCGAGTGTTCCCTGCTGCTGCTGTGTTGTGGCACCTCACCCTCCTCCACCACCCTGCAACCCTTCTCCTTCAAGCCGGGACAGTCTACTAAGCTGGCCAAGTTTGAAGGTGTGTGTGTGTGTGTGTGTGTGTGTGTGTGTGTGTGTGTATGTATGTTTGTCCTTGTCCTACCTATCCCCCTTTTCAATGTAATGTCAACTTGTTATGTATATATATAGATTAGATAGTATGTATTATTATATATATCCATTGAACTTCTGTATATATATAAATAGTGTCACATGTTCACTATTCATGTATATATATTTTATAGTGTTAATTAAGGTTATTATGTGTATACCTTTCCTTCTATGGCAAGTTTTTTTTTTTCTTCTTCTTTTACTGTCAATTGGCAAAAAAAAAAATGCAATGAAGACAGGATTAGGTGTTTAAAAGACTACAATAACAAGGTCTTCCCGAGTACCATAAACACTGATCCCTCCCCTTGTGGCACCCTAGTCGAGGTGAGTGGTCCTGGGGGTCCCAATGCGCTGGGCGTCACCCTGGGGGAGCGTGACGTGTGTGTGGGGTGGGTGTACGGGCTGCCGTCTGTGTGTGTGCTGCGTCACCCGGCGTCACCCTCCGTCACAGCGGCTCTCGACGTCTACACACAGAACAAGTATTAAAGCCGATCTTGTTGTCACTCAGACGTTAATAATTTCTTTGTCTCAGTTAATCTTTTTGCTTTAAATTAATATATACTTTACTTTCATAATCTTATCTGTATTTCCTTCTCTCATACATACATCCCTGCTTCATTCCCATCCTTCCTTCCTTCTTTTCTCCTTCTTTCCTTCCTTCCATCTTCATCTTTATCACATATTCCTGACCTCCTGACCTGACCTTCCTCACTCACCCAGGGACAGCCAGTTCAAGAAGACCTACACCTGCCGCCTAGAACTGACTGGGAGGTTTGCTGTCAACATCCTCGACAGTCTCATCATTGTACACCATCAGGCTTCTAAGGTAGGGTGGAAGGGAGGGAATACAAGGTGGAGCAGTAGATGTAGAGGTGGTAGAAGTAGATACAGGGGTGGAGAAGTAGAAGTAGAGGTAAGTTAGTAGAAGTAGAAGGAGATAAACTTTTTACTTAGGATAAAAGAGGAAGGATAGAGTTTCAAGTAGGGATGAAAATTTAGGGAAAGAGAGTAGAGAAGGATTGTGATTTTTGGGAGGCTAGAGGGAGGAGAATATAAGGATTTTGAGGGATTGGGGAAAGGTTGAGGGATGGAAAGGAGTAAGTGAGAGGATGGAAAGGGGTAAGGAGTGATGGGGAGTTTGAGAAAGAGGTGGAGAGGTTGTGAAATGAAGGAGGTAAGGATGTAAAGGGAGTAAGGGTTTAATGGAGGGGAAGGTAGGGAGGAGACAAGGTTCTATATAATAATGGAAGGGAGGTAGAGAGGAAAGAAAGAATAAATAGTGATAAAAGGGAAAAATGTAGAGGAAACAAGGCATGAGGAAATAAAATAACACTAAAATTTTTTCCCTTCCTTCCAGACCTCCCTTTTGTTTGACGTGCTGGTGGGTGGAGGTGAGGGGGGCGGGGGCATGACATGGGTCTTCCCCCTCCCCCCGCCCCGCTCCGTGCAGCCCTTTTCCTTAGTCGAGGCCAGCGCACTCCCCTGCCCAGCCGCCTCCCCGCCCTCCCTCCCCTGTGAACTGTACGCCCCCACCTGGGTTGTATTTCAGGTAAGTCTCGTTAAGCCTTACCTGGCGGAGTTATGTGAATTTAGTTTTTTTTCTTATGTGTGTGTATCTGTGTGGTTTTTTTTTTTTTTATTAAGATAGCCATGTGTTGACTAGTGTGCGTGTGTTTGTGTGTGTGTTTCAGCCGGACATCGTGATTGACGCTCGACTCGGGTGTATGTGGCACCTGCTGCTGCGTCTCGACTGTTTAGCGGAGGCCGTGCAGGACAAGACACAGCTGGTGGACTGCCTGCTCAGGAGAAAACAAGGTACGAGGTGTTCTTCTCTCTGTCTCTATCTCTCTCTCTCTCTCTCTTTCTCTCTTTTTATCCTTTACTCTACCTCCCTTCCCCTTTTTTCCCCTTCAAGACTTCACTAACAATTCTCTCCCTTTCCATATAATCCCCTCACCCTAACACCCTTTACATTATGATATCCCTCCCTTTATTTCCTCCTCCCCTTAGCTAGTGCCTCTCTTTTCCTTTCCTCCTAATCACTCTCCCTTCCCCCCTTCAGCCAAGTCGTTAGTGCTGGTGGTGGTGCGGAAGGTGGTGGAGTCAGGACAGCTAGCGTGCCTGGGACAGATATTCGACAAGATCAACACCGCGTACAGGCAACACCTCAACACCATCCTTCAGTCCCAGGTGAGTCAGAGGATGTTGCGGTGGTGAGTCAGAGGATGAGTCAGGGTGAGGATGAGGGTGAGTCAGTTGGGTGTTGTTAGGGTGAGTCATGTTTCCTTCTGGGTGAGGCTTAGTGAGTTAGGAAACGTTCATAACATTTACAACTGTATGTTCAGGATGATAGAAGGTGTAAATGATATGTGTAGTCTGTTCATAACTTTTTACAACTGTATATAACTTGGTAGGGTTGGCAGGGTGTTCTAGGCCAGTTAGGGGAGAGTAGTTATCATGCAGGGTGTTGGCAGGGTGTTAGTGAATGTGTAAGGATGTGGGAAGGAGGACAGACTACATAAAGTGAAATGATGTTGCTTAAATAGTGTAATAAATTAAGGTTTTAGTGAATCTATTAGGTTTGTATACAACGCTGCCATTCATTACAATACAGTGGATAAATGTGGAAGGGTGATGTAGGGTGGTGAACATAGGTGGGGGCAGGGTGCAGGGTAAGTCCTAGGCAGGGAGGGTTGGAAGGAAGGGTAACTCAGTCAAACTCTGCTGGACATTCAACAATCACCGTTTTATTTTATTTATTTTTTATTGTAGATGTTAAGTTTTTTTTTTTTTTTTTTTCATTTCTAGAACTAGCTAACACCAGAGTGAAAGTTTTTTTTTTATTATCATCACATTTTTGTTGTTTCTGTTTTTACTGTAAAGCTTAAAGTTGTAGTAGCTGGCCCTCCCTCCCCCCTCCTCCTCCCCTCCCCCTCACATTGCACTCCCTCCCCTCCCTCCCTTCTCCCTCTCTCCCTCAATGTTATTTTTTTTAGTCCAAAGAGAATATCGCATCACTAACTTAGATCAATTTTTTTTAATATATATACACAAAGTGATTTTTTTCTTAGAGGTTAAGCTTCTTTTTGGCACTAACTGCTCCCCGTCCCCCCCCCTCCCGCCCCCCGTTAAAAAAGTTCTCTTCACCCCTGATGCTCTTTTGTGAATAATCTTTCTTTCTCTCTCTCTCTTTCTTTTTTTCTCTTTCTTTCTTTTTCTGTCTGTCTTTCTCTCTTCTCTCTTCTCTCTTCTCTCTCTCTCTCTCTCTCTCTCTCTCTCTCTCTCTCTCTCTCTCTCTCTCTCTCTCTCTCTCTCTCTCTCTCTCTCTCTCCTTCCCCCATGCTTGTCTCCCCCAGAAGTCAGGTTTGTTTCTGGTGAGTGTTTCCCACATTCTTAGAGGCTTTGGGTGTTGGTGGGCCCACACGGAGGCCTTGGTTTTTTTTTCTCTCTCTCTCTCTCTCTCTCTCTCTCTCTCTCTCTCTCTCTCTCTCTCTCTCTCTCTCTCTCTCTCTCTCTCTCTCTCTCTCTCTCTCTCTCTCTCGTATATGCAGAATTTATCCCAGTATCATCTCTGTAATTTTTCATTCACTCATTAATTTGAACTGAAGTAGTATTGGGCTTTTAAAACATTTATATTCATTCTCTCTCTCTCTCTCTCTCTCTCTCTCTCTCTCTCTCTCTCTCTCTCTCTCTCTCTCTCTCTCTCTCTCTCTCTCTCTCTCTCTCTCTCTCAAAAGGCAACAGTAAGCATGCACACACCACCCATTCTTGTTTGCTTTTTAAAATAATATAATTGAGTCCTTTGTAGAGTGTTAATATTTTGCCGATGGAAGGGTTGATGGGGTGAAAAGAGATGAATAATTGTGAATAAACTGGAGTGGTGAGTCTTGCAGTTATAAGCAGGATGGTATTACAGTCATGTGCGTGTGTGTGTGTGTGTGTGTGTGTGTGAGTCTCTGGGTTGAGTGGTTTGGTGAATGAAAAATTGTAGATATGATGCAGTGAATGATAATAATAATAATAATAATAATAAAAGTAATAGGTGTAGCTAGTAGTATGTACCTGTTTGTTTGTTTGTTTGCCTGTGTTCCTGCTGCATGTTGATGGTAATGAATGTTCCTTGTAGTAATGATGATGATGATGATATGTAATTGTTGTAGCTAGAAAGGAAAGGAAAAGCCAGGCATGTACTACTTCAAAGGATATGTATTGTAATTATTGAAGGATTCTGATTTATTTGAAGGATGTGAAGGAAGTGTTGCAGGTAGTGATGTCATATAGATCAACACACACACACACACACACACACACACACACACACACACACACACACACACACACACACACACACACACACACACACTACACCACACTACACCACACTGATATAAGTCAATCTAAATAAACAAAGAAAGAAAGAAATACAATCTAATCCACTAATTCCTATCTCCACCCTCTTTCCCCCTCTCCACCTCCTCCGTAAAAGATGGGAGAGAGTGTGAGTTTCTCCGGGTCAGCGAGTGGAGGGGTGGAGCGGCGTGTGGTGGTGGTGGAGCAGGCGGACATGTACAGCGTTGTCCTCGCCCCACTCATGGAGGAGGCGGAGAAGGTGGAGAAGGAAGGCAAGGCTGGTGATGGAGAAAGAAAATGTGAGTATGTGTGCGAGACTTTCTTCCTCATTTTCTCGAAAGCTATTAGAGAAAATGAGGAAGAAATTCATGTTTTGGAAAAAAGATACAGTTTCATTTTACTGCGTAATTATTAGTCTTAGAACAAAACTGTGAGAGGGTGTGTTAGTAGGTGCGTGAGTTGAGTGTGTTATTATATGTGTTAGTGAGTGGGTGAATGGGAGGGTGTGTTATGAGATGAATAAGTGTGTGGATGAGTGAGTGAGTGAGTGAGTGGTGTAATGACAATCACAAAACAAAACAAAATATATCCCCAATACTAATTTTACATCCTTCCCTATACCTTTCCTTCTCTTTACCCCCTCCACCACCACCACCACCACTACCACCACACTCCTTCCCCTTCCCCCTTCCCCCTCCATCACAGTGTCAGTGCGCGCCGTGGTGGGTGTGGTGGTGGAATACACACGCTCGCTCGGGGCGGTGGGTGTGACAGTGCAGCATTTCCTCTACCAACTGGTGATCAACGCTTTGGTCCGCACCAGACACTTCTATCAACTCCACCAGCTGCTGCAGTACCACGTGTTGGCTGACTCCAAGCCCCTGGTGGGTGTGGGCGTGGGCGTGGGTGTGGGTGTGGGTGTGAGGGAGATGTAAATATTGGTAAAGAGGAGAGGTGTGGGCTGGTTCAGGTGAGGGAGAGTGTAGGGAGAGGTAGGGCTCTTTGGCAGGGGAGGATGTGATGTGTAAGTTAGGGGAAGGGTAAGGCTTGGGTTGAGAGGCAGGGAGAAGGGCTTTAGCAGGGGAGGGAGCAGAGTTGAGGCAGGGAAAATTCATGGTTTTGGTAGAGGTGATACAGTTAGGAAGGCAGCAAGGCTTAGACACACAGGGGAGGCTGGGTATAAGTGGTGAAGTGGACAAGGTTGAGGCAGAAGAGGCAAGGAGGTGTAAGGTGATCACTTATATTTTGTAGTAAATTAGTCATTTTGTCACCTTCATTATCATACTCACCAGATAATTGTATGTTTTTCTTGTCATTGTGCCACCTTTAATCAGTATCCAATAGGTGAACAGACAAACAGACACACACACTTACATACATACATACATACATACATACATACATACATACATACATGATCCTCCCCCTCCCCCCTAGGCGTGTCTGCTGCTGTCCCTGGTAGGAGTGTACTCAGCAGGGCAGCAACTGAGTCTGGATATGCTGTGTAGACTCAACACAGCACACGACGAGATCATTGAAGTGTTACTCTCACAGCGGCAGGTGACTCCAGCCCTCAGGTGAGTGTGTGGGGAAGGGTAGAGGAGGGAGGAGAGGGGAGCAGGTTTTTTTTTCAATCTTGTTACCTAAGTGTAGTTTTTCTTTTTCACTTTCTTGTTTTTCAGTATTGTTTTCATTTCTTTTCATTCTAGCCTTGTCAGGGCCGAGGTGACTACCAATTAATATTATCTTTTTATAGAGTTGTGGGGAAGAAAAATCATGGAGTATGATACCCCGAATATATTTACACACACACAAATAGCAAACAATAGGCTAGAAGCCAAAATAAATCACCAACGACGAACTGCTCGTAAACAATTACCAGAGCAGGGGTATGACACCCAAATAACTCCCTGTACAGCTGTTTGGAGGGCGAGATGCGTGACAGCAACACTCGGCAACGTAGATTGCTCCTCAGACAGCAGGAAGGGTCGAATGGTGTAGGTACAGTTGAAGGGCACAATGGAAGGGAGCCCAAGTCTCCAGAAATGCCTTCGGAATGTTGAGAACCAGCAGCAGGTGGTGAGGTGTTGTCAGGTGTGAGAGCTGAAGCGTTCTCTCCTTCTCCAAGCCGGTGGCGTGGAGCTTGGCTCGGTTAGACTACCCCCCTACCCCTGGACAAGGGGGTGGGGTAGTGGCGGGGAAGCCGGTGAACAAGCGCCGGCAGACGAGAGTGGTAGTTCAACCACTAATTAGGGGAAGACGAGGCAGGTGCAGTTCCTTACAAGCCTCTATCTTATCATCTTGTTTTTGTCTCCCCTTGTATCATCGAAGTTGTCTGTGTCTGTTACTTCTGTATCATGAAATGTAATCTACTTTGATGCCCATTTCTTGTAACTCCCTCAAGGAGATGGTCATGACAAGTTTCCATTTGTTCCTTCCCATACATTTCTTTTTTCACACTCCATCCCCTAAAATCCAAATCCCTCACCCATCTTCGTGCTGCAGTAGTATTATAATCAATGTGGTAAATCCAATGTGTATCATCAACACACTTATGAAACCATTGGTCACCTGTATCTGTGTTTGCCTCCCCAGGTATGCACGCAGTGTGGGCTTGGCGGAGTCTGTGTCTGCTCGCAAGTTCCTGGAGGCAGCGATGGGGAGTGGCAGCAATCAGGTGTTTTATTCCATCTTCACCTTCTTCAGTCTGAGGAACACCCGGCTGAGGGGCAACGCTGCCTTCGCTAAGGGTGGGTGGGGCAAGGCTGTGTTTGTTGTCCATGGTCTTGTGTTTGATGGTTGTCAAGGGTTGTTTGTGTGCTTGGAAGCCAGAAACACAGCTCTTCAGGGAGTAACAAAATATAGTAAACATCTGTTATTTAGCCATTCTACATTTTTAGGTAACATTTTCCAGCTTCCCATCTGTTCTGTTTCTAAATTAATATACTTAGATGTCTCCTTGCACTCTTTTCTTGATGATAAGGGAATAAAATGTTCTTTATTACCTATGCCAATGAAGTTCAGGGAAATGTTATGTTTTCATTTTGTTTGTTTGTCAGTATATTAACAACTTCTTAACAACCTTATAAAACTTTGCCGATCTACATGATTTTCAAAACTTCATAACTCTGTCAAAATGCAACACAACTTCACAACACCTCAACAACCTGATCTCCTATCTAAAGTATTAACTATATTATTTTTTTTTTCTGAATGTCAAGCTCAAAGGTCAGGAAATATTAAAGACAAATTTTCAGTTTGTTAAGAAAAATACAGACAGATTTGGAGTCAGTGGATGAATAGAAAAATAAAGTTAGAGCTTGTTGATGAATATTAGGTGAGGATTTGTTATTTTAAAGGTGTATCAAGTTGTCAATGAGCAATAAGAAGTAGTGTGTGTGTGTGTGTGTGTGTGTGTGTGTGTGTGTGTGTGTGTGTGTGTGTGTGTGTGTGTGTGTGTGTTCATTAATGTTTGTTCCCCCATGTTAATTATTCTTTCCTTTCTTGAGTGACTGCAGAAGGAATTTGAGGAAGGAGAAAGGCTGTAACAATGTTTATTCTCCTGTACTGAATGTTGTTCATTTTATTCCTTTTCAGGTGAACATTGTGAAGTCTTTGTGGAACACTACAAAAAAGTATTTGGAGAACTCCCCGACTACAGCAATCACCAGTTGTAGTTTTAGTTTGGTTATTGTAGTAGTAGTAGTAGTGTAGTAGAAGGTGGAATAATGTATATTAGTAATTACTGGGAGAACTAGTAATTTAACTGTGTAATTTCAACAGTTTGTCAAGTACTAAGATACAAGTACAGGTGGAAAATGATTCACAGTAGTACAACGGCAATGACCGGAGTGTTAGCTGTAGTAGTAGCAGCAGTAGTAGTAGTAGTAGTAGTAGTAGTAGCAGCAGTAGTAGTAGTAGTAGTAGTAGTAGTAGCAGCAGCAGTAGCGATAATTCCCAAACCTGAAGAAAAGATGCAAGAAAAGATCACACTGAATGTATATACTTTCTTGGATCACAAAATCCATATCTTTGGAAAAAAAAACATCTCCATCAGAATACTTGCCACAAAAGCTCATTGCAGAGGATATTTAGGAAACAAATGGCTGTGTTTGTCCATTTCAGGCCATTGATCAGTGCAACCCATAAGTGTAAGGAGAACTAAATGTTTCTAGATTTGTTCAATAAGTTGTGAAAACCTTAACCTCAGGAACTCGAATGGAAACAAAGATGTGGTGGTGTTTGAGGAGACAATTGTTACTGTTGTTCATGTTTGTGTTTTCTTTACAACACTACGGATGGTAATTAAAGGGAGGGAGTGTGTAAATGTTGCTTTGCTCTGCCAGTGTCCACGGAGCTCTGAGCTGTTGTGTGTGGCTCTTGCAGGAAGTATGTACGTGTGTATTTTTATATCATAAGGACATCCAGCCCTCCTGCACCCTCTAGGCCTTGTAAGAGCTTTATTTTGTACCCTCATGTCATGTACAGTAAGCTTTACGAACCCTAACCAAGCCAAGCCTCCATACGGGGTCCTTCACGTCCCTAGCAGTGTGTCAGGTGTCCTGTGGCTCACCTGATGTTGTGTCCATTATTCCCTCATGCTCACACGCCCTGCTGCATCCTGCCATGTCTTTTGTACATACAGAGCAAAGCAGAGAGGCAAGAGGTGTACATTTTAACGTTCCAATTCCTTTGTCCTTTGTAAACTACTACTGCACATATCACCGAGAGAGAATCAAAGTGTATACGATTCGTTTCCCGTATTGCCGAGTACCTTTAGCAAGCGAAGTTGTACGAGTCATCTCAAAGTGACTGCGAGTGCTGATTTGCATAAGCATCCAGATTTAGGAGGCGCTGGGCCTGCGACAATGAATAATGTATGAATTTTTTTTGTTTTTCCCCATTTATTCTGAAGGAGATGAGTGTGAAGTATTTTGTCAACTTTCTAAACACCTGAGACTCGGAGGATGTCAGGGAAGTGTTTCAATCACATGTATATATACTATGCACCACCCAAGGCTAATTCATTGGTATCCTAGTCACATACCAGTTTCTATACCAAGTGTGTGTGTGTGTGTGTGTGTGTGTGTGTGTATGTATGTGTGTATGTGTGTGTGTATGTGTGTGTGTGTGTGTGTGTGATTTAATTATTTAGCCCAGCACTATTGAGTTGTATATGTATATGCTAACAGTTTCTTTCCTTCTACACAATCAGAGTGCCAGGTATCTCTGTGGCACTGTGCTCAGCTCGTGGCAGAACAAGTTGCGAGTCTGATCCAGGCTGACAGCAGGTTCTTGGTGCGAGAGGAAGTGTTCTCTCGTTAACCCTTGCTGATTGGAGGGACTTTTTAATTGCCTTTTATTAATCCTTCACAAATATTTACCCACTTCATCATCCAAGCTTGATGTATAGACTGCTGTTGTCGTCTTGTTATCTGGCCTTTATTGTATTCTTGAGTATGTTGTTTTATTTCATATTAAAATGTTATATGTATGTAGATTGCAAACGCCATGCTTGTTAGCAGCCACAATTTAGTGTGTGTGTGTGTGTGTGTGTGTGTGTGTGTGTGTGTGTGCTGTGGTGGTTTGTGATATTTTATTACTATATCATTATCATTACTATGCATAATTTATAACAATGATAAGAAATTTCTTTGTATGTTTCATTTAACTCCTAATACCGTATTGTCTTTTTTTTTCTTCTTTTATTTACCTAACTAGCTCTTCTTACTGCTCGACTCTCAGAATTCCCACATCAAGCCTTTTTTTTTTTTTTACCTCATTCTTCACCTTTTAATATGCCTCCCAACCACCCATCAACAGCACACGTCCATCCCTGCGATTCATAATAGGCGACAAATGGGACGGAGCGAGGGGTCTGGGTAGCAACTCCTCTGTATACTCTTCTACGAAATGACAAGGCGCAGAGGGAGAGGAGGAGGAGGAGGAGGAGACTACGAAGGGGTGGGTCATGGAGGTCAAAGTTCCCTCCCCTCGCGTCATGAATGTCCCACAATGCAACAGCCGAGTTTTCTTTACATTTATGAGGGAATGAGGTTATAGTCCGACAGATCTTAGCAGAGCTTTCTGGTGGGACAGAATCCAGTCTTCCCATGGGTCCAACGTTGCCATGTCTACGTGAACTAGCCAGTTAGAACTTGATGTACATAAGTAAAAGGCATATAAAATGCTTTAATGAAAATCCAAACATCAAATATAAAAAAATCATGTATAAAAGAAAAGTTACCGTTCTACGCTTACGATATTCATATGAATATCGAAGCGCGGCATACATTTTTTACAGTGTTGCTTGGAAAACGTTATCACTTTTATCAACGTTCACAGTAGTTCTTATTAAGGTAAATGTTGCAATAACTGTGTTCTAAATACAATATGAAGGAATATAGCAATAAAATGAGATATTTCCTATATAAAATAAATATTGTAAACTCCCTTCAAACGGCAGCACTCATTTTTCAACCTCAGGACAGGTCACCTGTCAAGCGCGTACACACACACACACACACACACACACACACACACACACACACACACACACACACACACACACACACACAAAGTGTACGAAGTAAAAGAAGGAAGGTATGAGGAAGGATTAACAAAGAAAAGGGGGAGAGGGAGAGAGAGAGAGAGAGAGAATGTGGGTGACCAAACCACTGTGTTGCTTTGAAAACGTTATCACTTGTCAACTTCCACACAAGTTCTTAGTAAAATAAATGCTGCAAAAACTGTTCTAAATACAATATGAAGGAATGTAGCAATAAAATGAGGTATTTCCTCGATAAAAATTAATATTATAAAATCCATTCAAACGGCAACACTCTTGTTGACACAAGGCAGACAGGGTGTGGCCAGCCTCAGGTCATCCATCTGTCACGCAATCGACTTCCGGCACCGACACCAGACACACACGCCATGGAAACGAAACCAACTTTTCACCTGCATAGTCAGGCCAAAGAAGTTGTCTTTAACGTGAGTGAGTATCGGAGAAGCAGCATGGAGAAGTTTTTGACGATGTTTCGAAAGCTCTCGACCGGGCAGCTGCAGTTACAAAACTCAGCAAATCTACTATTGGAAGGATACGCAAAGCATCTAAGGACAATGAAGAAAACGACTCTCGAGGATTTACGTCTCCGAAGAAAAGGCAGCGCACAAAGCCTGTGACTGACTTTTTCGACGAATTCAATGAACAAGTGCTGCGAAAAACTGTGCTAGAATTTTATGAGAGACAGCAGATCCCCACACTTGTTAAAATTCACTTATAAATCAAGAATAAATTTTCCTACGCTGGCAGCTCTGAAACATTAAGGATTTACGCAGTAAAATGAAACCGTATATATATATATATATATATATATATATATATATATATATATATATATATATATATATATATATATATATATATATATATATATATATAAACATGAATTTCCTCCTCATTTTCTCGAAAGCTATTAGAGATATTGGAAATATCATTACAGCATCTGATACACCTAATTAAACTGTACAACTGATATGAATATTTGTTCTTTGAATAATAATTACGCAGTAAGATGAAACTTTATATTTATATAAAAACATGACTTTCCTCATCATTTTCTCGAAAGCTATTCGAGATATTGGAAATATCATTGCAGCATCTGATAGACTTAATTAAACTGTACAACTGCAATTATGAATATTTGTTTTATAACTCATAATTACGCAGTAAAATAAAACTATATATTTATATAAAAACATGACTTTCCTCCTCATTTTCTCGAAAGCTATTAGAGATATTGGAAATATTATTGCAGCATCTGATACACCTAATAAAACTGTACAACTGTAATTATGAATATTTGTTCTATGACTAATAATTACGCAGTAAAATTAAACTATATATTTATATAAAAACATGACTTTCCTCCTCATTTTCTCGAAAGCTTTTAGAGACATTGGAAATATCATTGCAGCATCTGATACACCTAATTAAACTGTACAACTGTCATTATGAATATTTGTTCTATGACTAATAATTACGCAGTAAAATTAAACTATATATTTATATAAAAACATGACTTTCCTCCTTATTTTCTCGAAAGCTATTAGAGATATTGGAAATATCATTGCAGCATCTGATAACCGTAATTAAACTGTACAGCTGTCATTATGAATATTTGTTCTGTGACTTATAATTACGCAGTAAAATTAAACTATATATTTATATAAAAACATGACTTTCCTCCTCATTTTCTTAAAAACTATTAGAGATATTGGAATTATCATTGCAGCATCTGATACACCTAACTAAACTGTACAACTGTCATTATGAATATTTGTTCTATGACTAATAATTACGCTGTAAAATTAAACTTTATATTTATATAAAAACATGACTTTCCTCTTCATTTTCTCGAAAGCTATTAGAGATATTGGAAATATCATTGCAGCATCTGATACACCTAATTAAACTGTACAACTGACAATATGAATATTTGTTCTATGACTAATAATTACGCAGTAAAATTAAACTATATATTTATATAAAAACTTGACTTTCCTCCTCATTTTCTCGAAAGCTATTAGAGATAGTGAAAATATCATTCCATCATCTGATAAACATAATTAAACTGTACAATTGAAATTATGAATATTTGTTCCATGACTAATAATTACGCAGTAAAATTAAACTATATATTTATATAAAAACTAGAATTTCCTCCTCATTTTCTCGAAAGCTACTAGAGATATTGGAAATATCATTGCAGCATCTGATACACCTAATTAAACTGTACAACTGTCATTATGAATATTTGTTCTATGACTAATAATTACGCAGTAAAATTAAACTATATATTTATATAAAAACATGACTTTCCTCCTCATTTTCTCGAAAGCTATTAGAGATATTGGAAATATCATTGCAGCATCTGATACCCCTAATTAAACTGTACAACTGTCATTATGAATATTTGTTCTATGACTAATAATTACGCAGTAAAATTAAACTATATATTTATATAAAAACATGACTTTCCTCCTCATTTTCTCGAAAGCTATTAGAGATATTGGAAATATCATTGAAGCATCTGATAACCGTAACTAAACTGTAATACTGTCATTATGAATATTTGTTCTGTGACTTATAATTACGCGGTAAAATTAAACTATATCTTTATATAAAAACATGATTTTCCTTCTCATTTTCTCGAAAGCTATTAGAGATATTGGAAATATCATTGCAGCATCTGATACACCTAATTAAACTGTACAACTGTAATTATGAATATTTGTTCTATGACTAATAATTACGCAGTAAAATTAAACTATATATTTTTATACAAACATGACTTTCCTTCTCATTTTCTTGAAAGCTATTAGAGATATTGGAAATATCATTGCATCATCTGATAAACATAATTAAACTGTACAACTGTAATTATGAATATTTGTTCTATGACTAATAATTACGCAGTAAAATTAAACTATATATTTATATAAAAACTTGAATTTCCTCCTCATTTTCTCGAAAGCTACTAGACATATTGGAAATATCATTGCAGCATCTGATACACCTAATTAAACTGTACAACTGTTATTATGAATATTTGTTCTATGACTAATAATTACGCAGTAAAATTAAACTATATATTTATATAAAAACATGATTTTCCTCTTCATTTTCTCGAAAGCTATTAGAGATATTGGAAATATCATTGCAGCATCTGATACACCTAATTAAACTGTACAATTGTAATTATGAATATTTGTTCTATGACTAATATTTACGCAGTAAAATTAAACTATATATTTATATAAAAACATGACTTTCCTCCTCATTTTCTCGAAAGCTATTAGAGATATTGGCAATATCATTGCAGCATCTGATACACCTAATAAAACTGTACAGCTGTAATTATGAATATTGGTTCTATGACTCATAATTAAGCAGTAAAATTAAACTATATATTTATATAAAAACATGACTTTCCTCCTCATTTTCTCGAAAGCTATTAGAGATATTAGAAATATCATTGCAGCATCTGATAACCGTAATTAAACTGTACAACTGTCATTATGAATATTTGTTCTGTGACTTATAATTACGCAGTAAAATTAAACTATATCTTTATATAAAAACATGACTTTCCTTCTCATTTTCTCAAAAGCTATTAGAGATATTGGAAATATCATTGCAGCATCTCATACACCTAATTAAACTGTACAACAGTCATTATGAATATTTGTTCTATGACTAATAATTACGCAGTAAAATTAAACTATATATTTATATAAAAACATGACTTTCCTCCTCATTTTCTCGAAAGCTATTAGAGATATTGAAAATATCATTGCATCATCTGATAAACATAATTAAACTGTACAACTGTAATTATGAATATTTGTTCTATGACTAATAATTACGCAGTAAAATTAAACTATATATTTATATAAAAACTTGAATTTCCTCCTCATTTTCTCGAAAGCTACTAGAGATATTGGAAATATCATTGCAGCATCTGATACACCTAATTAAATTGTACAACTGTCATTATGAATATTTGTTCTATGACTAATAATTACGCAGTAAAATTAAACTATATATTTATATAAAAACATGACTTTCCTCCTCATTTTCTCGAAAGCTATTAGAGATATTAGAAATATCATTGCAGCATCTGATACACCTAATTAAACTGTACAACTGTCATTATGAATATTTGTTCTATGACTCATAATTACGCTGTAAAATTAAACTTTATATTTATATAAAAACATGACTTTCCTCTTAATTTTCTCGAAAGCTATTAGAGATATTGGAAATATCATTGCAGCATCTGATACACCTAATTAAACTGTACAACCAACATTATGAATATTTGTTCTATGACTAATAATTACGCAGTAAAATTAAACTATATATTTATATAAAAACATGACTTTCCTCTTCATTTTCTCGAAAGCTATTAGAGATATTGGAAATATCATTGCAGCATCTGATACACCTGATTAAACTGTAATACTGTCATTATGAATATTTGTTCTGTGACTTATAATTACGCAGTAAAATTAAACTATATCTTTATATAAAAACATGACTTTCCTTCTCATTTTCTCGAAAGCTATTAGAGATATTGGAAATATCATTGCAGCATCTGATACACCTAATTAAACTGTACAACTGTCATTATGAATATTTGTTCTATGACTAATAATTACGCAGTAAAATTAAACTATATATTTATATACAAACATGACTTTCCTCCTCATTTTCTCGAAAGCTATTAGAGATATTGGAAATATCATTGCAGCATCTGATACACCTAATTAAACTGTACAGCTGTAATTATGAATATTTGTTCTATGACTAATAATTACGCAGTAAAATTAAACTATATATTTATATAAAAACATGACTTTCCTCCTCATTTTCTCGAAAGCTATTAGAGATATTGGAAATATCATTGCAGCATCTGATAAACATAATTAAACTGTACAACTGTAATTACGAATATTTGTTCTATGACTAATAATTACGCAGTAAAATTAAACTATATAATTATATAAAAACATGACTTTCCTCCTCATTTTCTCGAAAACTATTAGAGATATTAGAAATATCATTGCAGCATCTGATACACCTAATTAAACTGTACAACTGTCATTATGAATATTTGTTCTATGACTCATAATTACGCTGTAAAATTAAACTTTATATTTATATAAAAACATGACTTTCCTCTTAATTTTCTCGAAAGCTATTAGAGATATTGGAAATATCATTGCAGCATCTGATACACCTAATTAAACTGTACAACCGACATTATGAATATTTGTTCTATGACTAATAATTACGCAGTAAAATTAAACTATATATTTATATAAAAACATGACTTTCCTCCTCATTTTCTCGAAAGCTATTAGAGATATTTAAAATATCATTGCATCATCTGATAAACATAATTAAACTGTATAACTGTAATTATGAATATTTGTTCTATGACTAATAATTACGCAATAAAATTAAACTATATATTTATATAAAACTTGAATTTCCTCCTCATTTTCTCGAAAGCTATTAGAGATATTGGAAATATCATTGCAGCATCTGATACACCTAATTAAACTGTATAACTGCAATTATGAATATTTGTTCTATGACTAATAATTACGCAGTAAAATTAAACTATATATTTATATAAAAACATGACTTTCCTCCTCATTTTCTCGAAAGCTATTAAAGATATTGGAAATATCATTACAGCATCTGATAACCGTAATTAAACTGTACAACTGTCATTATGAATATTTGTTCTATGACTAATAATTACGCAGTAAAATTAAACTATATATTTATATAAAAACATGACTTTCCTCCTCATTTTCTCGAAAGCTATTAGAGATATTGGAAATATCATTGCAGCATCTGATAAACATAATTAAACTGTACAACTGTAATTACGAATATTTGTTCTATGACTAATAATTACGCAGTAAAATTAAACTATATAATTATATAAAAACATGACTTTCCTCCTCATTTTCTCGAAAGCTATTAGAGATATTAGAAATATCATTGCAGCATCTGATACATCTAATTAAACTGTACAACTGTCATTATGAATATTTGTTCTATGACTCATAATTACGCTGTAAAATTAAACTTTATATTTATATAAAAACATGACTTTCCTCTTAATTTTCTCGAAAGCTATTAGAGATATTGGAAATATCATTGCAGCATCTGATACACCTAATTAAACTGTACAACCGACATTATGAATATTTGTTCTATGACTAATAATTACGCAGTAAAATTAAACTATATATTTATATAAAAACATGACTTTCCTCCTCATTTTCTCGAAAGCTATTAGAGATATTTAAAATATCATTGCATCATCTGATAAACATAATTAAACTGTATAACTGTAATTATGAATATTTGTTCTATGACTAATAATTACGCAATAAAATTAAACTATATATTTATATAAAACTTGAATTTCCTCCTCATTTTCTCGAAAGCTATTAGAGATATTGGAAATATCATTGCAGCATCTGATACACCTAATTAAACTGTACAACAGTCATTATGAATATTTGTTCTATGACTAATAATTACGCAGTAAAATTAAACTATATATTTATATAAAAACATGACTTTCCTCTTCATTTTCTCGAAAGCTATTAGAGATATTGGAAATATCATTGCAGCATCTGATACACCTAATTAAACTGTACAATTGTAATTATGAATATTTGTTCTATGACTAATAATTACGCAGTAAAATTAAACTATATATTTATATAAAAACATGACTTTCCTCCTCATTTTCTCGAAAGCTATTAGAGGTATTGGCAATATCATTGCAGCATCTGATACACCTAATTAAACTGTACAGCTGTAATTATGAATATTTTTTCTATGACTAATAAATACGCAGTAAAATTAAACTCTATATTTATATAAAAACATGACTTTCCTCCTCATTTTCTCGAAAGCTATTAGAGATATTGGAAATATCATTGCAGCATCTGATAACTGTAATTAAACTGTACAACTGTCAATATGAATATTTGTTCTGTGACTTATAATTACGCAGTAAAATTAAACTATATATTTATATAAAAACATGACTTTCCTTCTCATTTTCTCGAAAGCTATTAGAGATATTGGAAATATAATTGCAGCATCTGATACACCTAATTAAACTGTACAACTGTCATTATGAATATTTGTTCTATGACTAATAATTACGCAGTAAAATTAAACTATATATTTATATAAAAACATGACTTTCCTCCTCATTTTCTCGAAAGCTATTAGAGATATTGAAAATATCATTGCATCATCTGATAAACATAATTAAACTGTACAACTGTAATTATGAATATTTGTTCTATGACTAATAATTACGCAGTAAAATTAAACTATATATTTATATAAAAACTTGAATTTCCTCCTCATTTTCTCGAAAGCTACTAGAGATATTGGAAATATCATTGCAGCATCTGATACACCTAATTAAATTGTACAACTGTCATTATGAATATTTGTTCTATGACTAATAATTACGCAGTAAAATTAAACTATATATTTATACAAAAACATGAGTTTCCTCCTCATTTTCTCGAAAGCTATTAGAAATATTGGAAATATCATTGCAGCATCTGATACACCTAATTAAACTGTACAGCTGTAATTATGAATATTTGTTCTATGACTAATAACTACGCAGTAAAATTAAACTATATATTTATATAAAAACATGACTTTCCTCCTCATTTTCTCGAAAGCTATTAGAGATATTGGAAATATCATTGCAGCATCTGATAACCGTAATTAAACTGTAATACTGTCATTATGAATATTTGTTCTGTGACTTATAATTACGCAGTAAAATTAAATTATATCTTTATATAAAAACATGACTTTCCTTCTCATTTTCTCGAAAGCTATTAGAGATATTGGAAATATCATTGCAGCATCTGATACACCTAATTAAACTGTACAACTGTCATTATGAATATTTGTTGTATGACTAATAATTACGCAGTAAAATTAAACTATATATTTATATACAAACATGACTTTCCTTCTCATTTTCTCGAAAGCTATTAGAGATATTGGAAATATCATTGCAGCATCTGATACACCTAATTAAACTGTACAGCTGTAATTATGAATATTTGTTCTATGACTAATAATTACGCAGTAAAATTAAACTATATATTTATATAAAAACATGACTTTCCTCCTCATTTTCTCGAAAGCTATTAGAGATATTGGAAATATCATTGCAGCATCTGATAACCGTAATTAAACTGTACAACTGTCATTATGAATATTTGTTCTATGACTAATAATTACGCAGTAAAATTAAACTATATAATTATATAAAAACATGACTTTCCTCCTCATTTTCTCGAAAGCTATTAGAGATATTTTAAATATCATTGCAGCATCTTATACACCTAATTAAACTGTACAGCTGTAATTATGAATATTTGTTCTATGACTAATAATTACGCAGTAAAATTAAACTATATATTTATATAAAAACATGACTTTCCTCCTCATTTTCTCGAAAGCTATTAGAGATATTGGAAATATCATTGCAGCATCTGATAACCGTAATTAAACTGTACAACTGTCATTATGAATATTTGTTCTGTGACTTATAATTACGCAGTAAAATTAAACTATATCTTTATATAAAAACATGACTTTCCTTCTCATTTTCTTGAAAGCTATTAGAGATATTGGAAATAGCATTGCAGCATCTGATACACCTAATTAAACTGTACAATTGACATTATGAATATTTGTTCTATGACTAATAATTACGCAGTAAAACTAAACTATATATTTATATAAAAACATGACTTTCCTCCTCATTTTCTCGAAAGCTATTAAAGATATTTTAAATATCATTGCAGCATCTGATACACCTAATTAAACTGTAAAGCTGTAATTATGAATATTTGTTCTATGACTAATAATTACGCAGTAAAATTAAACTATATATTTATATAAAAACATGACTTTCCTCCTCATTTTCTCGAAAGCTATTAGAGATATTGGAAATATCATTGCAGCATCTGATAACCGTAATTAAACTGTACAACTGTCATTATGAATATTTGTTCTGTGACTTATAATTACGCAGTAAAATTAAACTATATCTTTATATAAAAACATGATTTTCCTTCTCATTTTCTCGAAAGCTATTAG
>JAPQNM010000019.1:8183156-8192764 GCA_029783475.1 Metacarcinus magister | reverse complement strand
GTAATTAAACTGTACAACTGTCATTATGAATATTTGTTCTGTGACTTATAATTACGCAGTAAAATTAAACTATATCTTTATATAAAAACATGATTTTTCTTCTCATTTTCTCGAAAGCTATTAGAGATATTGGAAATATCATTGCAGCATCTGATGGACCTAATTAAACTGTATAATTGATATTATGAATATTTGTTCTATGACTAATAATTACGCAGTAAAATTAAACTTTATATTTATATAAAAACGTGACTTTCCTCCTCATTTTCTCGAAAGCTATTAGAGATATTTTAAATATCATTGCAGCATCTGATACACCTAATAAAACTGTACAGCTGTAATTATGAATATTTGTTCTATGACTAATAATTACGCAGTAAAATAAAACTATATATTTATATAAAAACATGACTTTCCTCCTCATTTTCTCGAAAGCTATTAGAGATATTGGAAATATCATTGCAGCATCTGATAACCGTAACAAAACTGTACAACTGTCATTATGAATATTTGTTCTGTGACTTATAATTACGCAGTAAAATTAAACTATATCTTTATATAAAAACATGACTTTCCTTCTCATTTTCTTGAAAGCTATTAGAGATATTGGAAATATCATTGCATCATCTGATAAACATAATTAAACTGTACAACTGTAATTATGAATATTTGTTCTATGACTAATAATTACGCAGTAAAATTAAACTATATATTTATATAAAAACTTGAATTTCCTCCTCATTTTCTCGAAAGCTACTAGAGATATTGGAAATATCATTGCAGCATCTGATACACCTAATTAAACTGTACAACTGTCATTATGAATATTTGTTCTATGACTAATAATTACGCAGTAAAATTAAACTATATATATATATATATATATATATATATATATATATATATATATATATATATATATATATATGTATATAAACATGAATTTCCTCCTCATTTTCTCGAAAGCTATTAGAGATATTGGAAATATCACTGTCATTATAAATATTTATTCTATGACTAGTAATTACGCAATTCAATGAAATTGTATCCCTTTTTTCTTCGTCATTTTCTCGTAAGCTATTAGAGATATTGGAAATATAATTACAGCATCTGATAGACCTAATTAAATTGTTCAACTGTAATTATGATTATTTGTTCTATGACTCATAATTACGTAGTAAAATGAAACCGTATATTTACATAAAAACATGACTTTCCTCCTCATTTTCTCGAAAGCTATTCGAGATATTGGAAATATCATTGCAGCATCCGATAGGCCTAATTAAACTGTACAACTGATATTATGAATATTAGTTCTATAGGTTTTATAGGTGATGAGGTTGAGGATTGCTACTTTGAGAGGTTATTGAACCTTTATCATCAGTTACCGGAGAATGCAGTAAATAAATGTAAAGAAAACACATCTTTGCAAAGAAATATAGATACTTATATTTTAGACAAGGATCATTTTGGGGCACTCATGGAGTATAGGGGTCCCTGGCTTTGCTACTCTGGATGAGTTGCCAGATATCTATTTCTGCGGCAGTTACCAAAATAGTCTCCCAACTCTCTTCTCGATCCACTAACTATATTATACCCTACATTGTCGTACCGAGAAACCAAAATGAGCATATTTTACAGAATAGTGCAGTTCATTGTTTCAACTTTAATTTCACACTCAATTCCCGCATATTTGTGTACGATTCTCAACCATAGTTAGCATCCCTATTTTGGTAACACTGCCGGAGAAATAGATACCTGGCAACTCATCCAGGGTAGCAAAGCGAGGGACCTCTATACCTATATGCCCATTTTTGTAACAACGTCGTTAAGTGGCCTCGTTTGTCCTAAAATATACCACAAGTTTCATCAACAAAGAGGAAATGAGGACTAGAGAGAACATGTTATCCTGCACATTGTTCGTTGATGTGATGGTGAAGAAGGTGGTGTCTGCTACAATCAACACCAAAACACTGCTGCGTGGCAAGGTAGTGTAGGCTTGGTTTGGCTTGGTTATAGAAGTTACAGTAAATAGACTGTAACTATTCAGAGTACAAGGAATTCCAACACGATATGAAAAGTGTTGTGAATCACGGATTACTGTGGTGGGTCGCGGAGATTCTGAGTTAAATCATTGGCTTTATTCAAACGTTATGTCCTAAGTAAGAAATAAATCTGTACTTACCACTCAAGGGATGATCGCTAAACTGACAGATATGCTTTTTTTTTCTAGCCTCTGATAAGCCTGTTCTTGCCAAGTTTGTCAATTAATCCCCTCGGCGTTCAAGTGTTATTTTCTCTCTTGTTTGCCTCTATAACAACTGTCCTCTGCTTGTAATATATAGTCTATAGTGAACAGGAAGACTTCTGTACACCCAATAACTCCACAGAATTATGGAATCTTGACAACCTCACTGATATGTTTACCGCACCTCGTCTCTCGATACACTGGTACAACTCCAAAGGAAATTCAGTTGCCTCGGTGATTGGAAATAGGTAGTTGTATGTGGAGGAGGGGGGAGGGGGTGGAAACTAGCGAAGGAGGGAGGTGAAACAGGCTGGAGGGTGAGAGGTGAGGGGTGAGGGAGAGGACTAGATATCAGAGCGACGGTGGTGGGGCAGATATTTAGCGAGGCAGGATGATATAATAGTGAGGTGAGAACTCAGCTGTGAAGGGTGGTTGTGGGTGCCGCGCGGTGAGGCCCGTGGAGCTGCGAGGTGCACGGGTGAGCAGTAGTAGTTAGTATGGGATAACAAGTGGTTGGGTCGTGCGATGGTGGGAGAAGGAAGGAGGGAGAACAAGGACGGAGGGACGATCTGTTAACTGGTCATCAGAGTAGTGGTGGTGAGGGTATTACTATTACTATTATTATGCTTGTTCTTGTTGTCCTTGTTTTTCTTCTTCATATTATTACTATTATTTTCATTATTATTATTATTATTATTATTATTATTACTAGTAGTAGTAGTAGTAGTAGTAGTAGTAGTAGTAGTAGTAGTAGTAGTAGTAGTAGTAGTAGTATAAAGAAGTTCTAGTATTGGTAGCAGCAACAATAAAGTAGTATAATCGTCACAGGCATCTAATCCTACTCCTTCTAACTGAGCATGTAGGCCTATAGCTCTGCCCTCACCCCGCGCCGAGATGCTTCCTCAAGTTCCGCAGAGGACAGGACGAGGACGAAAATTACAGTGTGTTATGTTGTGTATTAATGTTATGTTATGTTGTGCTGTGTCGGGTGAGAAATGAAATACTTAAAATGAATATTACAGCAAAACGTACGTCTGTTTGTGCCACTTTTCTAACTTACACGTCGCACCTTTTGAACTGTTGTTTAATTAGGTGATAAACATACCAGGTAACGCGATAGTTTGGCGCCAAGCCACCAGAGGTCACGAAGGTGAAGTTATGGGAGCCACACCAGGTCACCCGTCAGAGTCCTGCTGGCCGGCCCGTGTGTCAGTAGGGGCCTCGTTGGCCTCGTTCTGGATCTAGGTAGCCTCGCGTGAGGCAAATGGGTTTGTACTCCGTACTTGTCACGTATGTAATTGTATGGAACACTCAAGGGTTTGGAATGCATCCCATTAGGCCGGGAGTGTTGTGGTGCAGCAGTGGCAGCAACAACAGTAAAGTCGGGAGCTGTGGAAGCGTGGCCTGCCCACCATGTGTACTGATGAGGACAATGTGTTCAGGTTGTCGAGGAAGACTTGGGATCGACAAATCACCAGTGTGACCCAGCATGACGGACTATGAGTGTGTTATCAAAGGACGATCAGCGTGTCTGGCAGCCTCGACTACACGATGCACCGGAAGTACTGCCACACCACCACCCTCCACCAAGCCAACCACAATAGACTATATGTACGGCATACGGAAAGCGGACATAGATACCAGAGAAAACGCCCGTGTGAAACCAATAACAAAAGAAGAACTACTTGATCCCGAGCAGAGAACAATAGTATTTTCCCCAGTCCTTAGCCGCAGGACAGACCTGGGAAGGTAAAACATTGGGAGGGCTTCAAAATTGAGTCACCGTCCCTGTGTGACTGCATCAAGGTGATGTAACCAAGTGGTCGTGAACACAAATGTAGTCTAGCCAAGGGAGTGTATTCAAAGTAGTGTAAGGGGCCGCGTGGCTGTGTGGTAGTACATGCAGTGCTCGGCTCGTTATCTAAAGGTTGGGAGTTCAATCCTGGCTCACAACAACTTTTAGGTGAGAGGGGAAGCACTCTCGTTAACCCCAACATGGTCTATCTAGTTACAAGGGGACTATTTAATCACCTTTTTATATAATGGTGTTCAGGTCTTTGAGGAGGCTCGGCGTATCTACCACTTCTATTCCATTCTATATTTAGTCATTAACTCTGATTTCTTTAGCAGCGATCTATGAAACACAAACACATTCAAGGAAATTTAGAGACTGAAAATTTCATTATTCAGAAAGTCCTTTTCCCAAGAGTTGAAGCATTCAGTAATTATTGGTAGTTAGAAATTATCAGTCAATTGTATTCAGTTTCCTTACCAGCGATCGTTAGTGATGGAAACAGTAACGGGAAATAGGGAATAGTGATATCCAATAATAGTGGTGGTGATGGTAATGGTAGTAGTAGTAGTAGTGGTGTCTAATAGTTGTAGTAGTGGTTGTAGCAGTGGTAGTGTCGCCGTCGTTATTATTGTTAGTGTGATAATCCGCATAAGGAGAGAATTGCATATTTGTTTACCGAGTGTAATGACTCCTAACCCTGTATCGGCAGGTGTGATGGATTACGATGCCCAGTGAGTGTCCAGCGGAGTGGGTACAACACAGCACAACACAGCACAGCACAGCACAACCTCCCTATGATGCGTCTCCAGCCTAGCACAGCTCCAGCTCAGCACACGACCACAGCGCCACCACCGAGTGATTCTTACCCTTTGTGCAAATATGATAAGTGACGACTATTGAGAGTGAAGGCAAGGACTGATACGACTAAGTGGATGCAAGTGGTTAAGTGATCGTTACCTGTGACTACCCTACGTAAAGGTGTGTAATGTTATGTGGTGAGTGTTTATAACCTTCGTGAAAGTGGCTGATCATTGGTGCTAACGACAAGCGTGACGGCTGTGGTGCTTCAATAGTTAGTGTTCACTTTTTCGAGGGAGAGAAACTGATGGTGGTGAGTGATAAGTGATTATAACTCTAATGAAGCAGATGAGTGTTAGTTAATTGGCCTGAAGTGAGTGTTAAGGACCCCCTCCCCCCCTCCCCCCCCTTTCCCCCTCCCTGAACAATGAAAATCGATCAAGCATTATTGACGCTACAACACCTCGGGTCTCTTATAGCAAACCTCGAGGCAGAAATCATCGGCGCCGAGGGAGTATTCATAGACTCCAGCAGCAGGATGACTGTGGTGTGTGAGGGTGACAGGCGGCATGAACGCCATAGTCAGTCATCACCCACAATGCCCGGAATCAAAAGGCAGATCCAGGGCATCACCAGCCTCGAGGAGCACACCCCCACGAGGCTTCAACGCCCCGACGAAGTACTCGTATGCAGCGAGGAAGAAGACCAAGCTTCATCGACGCTGCAAGGACTCCGGGCTCGTCTAGCAAACCTTGAGGCAGATATCATGAATCCCGAAGGATTATTCATGAACTCCAGCAGCAGGATGACTACAACGTGTGACACTCAACAACAAGATGAGGTGAGTTCGGGGATGCAGCGCAGTGAACGTCACACCCAGTCATCACCTACAACGCCAAGAATCTTTGGGAACACTCCGAGGAGGGAGCACGAGTCCCTCCCTCACACACGACGCAGTGTTGATCATCAAACTCAAGATGAGGCTCAACGTGGGTCACACACACCGTCATGGGAAGCACCGCCACACCCAGGGCAGAGCGGAGAGGAGTGCATTGGTGGGGCATCACACAGCGTCCCTGATCGAGTAGCTGCGCGGGATGAGACACCAAAACAATGTCTTCTAGAAATGGAGGAAAGAATAAGGTCGCACATGTTTTCACTGCCCACCTTCACCGGGCGAAGTCGAGGGGAGTATTGCACCTTTATCGAACGGTTCCAACAATATGTTAATGTAATGTTGGTGCCAGACGCGTGCAAACTTGAGTTGCTCCTGCAGGTGTGTACCAGCAGGAGGGAGAAGGTAGCGTTGGTGAGTTGCTTTGATCTGGGCCCCATTGCGGGCTACGAAAAGGCGCTTGCCATACTAAGGGAGAGATTCGGCGACAAGTACCTGTGTGACGAGAAGATGGTGACAGCCATGCAGGGGCCGCCCGTGGGAGCCAACGATGTGAAGGGTTTGGAGGAGCTGGTGGATGACCTTTGGTTCTGCATAGATGGCCTCCGCCTGCTTGGTATGACACGCGAGGTGGATCTGGACCAGTACGTGCGAGGCATCGCGTCCAGACTCACTGGCAAGGCTTGGGAGCAGTACGAGGAAGAAGTGTACGAGTACTGGGAGCGTCACGGAGCACCGCCAGGGATCGAGTGGCTGATGGAGTTTATCAAGAAGGTCGCAAACGAGGCTCGTGAACAAAACAACCTCCGGTGGCGAGGGCAGTGCGAGGCCAGGAAGGAGTTACTTCAGGGCGACACTTGGCCCGCTGGACAACACACTCACAAGGGAGCAACGGCCGGTCAGGGAAAGAATATCTCCAGCTGTCCTCTGTGTCACTACCCTCACGCCCTTCCTCAATGTGCGAAGTTTCAGAAGATGGCGATGAAGCAGAGACGCAAAATAGTTCGAAGACTACAATGTTGCTCTCCTGCCTCGACGCGACCCACACGACTCCTCAGTGCCGGCGGAAGGACACCTGCACTGTGGAGGGCTGCCGCGTGCAACACTTAAGTGGCTACACCTCAAAAATCCAGGGCGAAGGAAAAATCCAGGGCGAAGGAAATGCATTCACGTTATATAAAATCTAAAACCCACGCCAAATAACAGGCAGGAGGCAAGTCCATCTGTGCCTCCATAAAAGCCTACTGACGCCAACGGTGTATGATGCCACAACGGGTGGAGTTAAGCTAATGCAATTGTAAGGTGATGAGGATGGTGCTCCTACCTAGCTTGGATTAAGTAAGTTTTCCTCATGTCACACAAGTAATATTTCAAGGGAGTAGATGGGAGGTGCGTTGTGAAGGTTACGTTTTCATTGGTCATCGGAGGTGAAACAAATGTAAATGACTATAATAATTATCGAGATGAGAGAGCGAGACACACACTTGCCAAACAGCCCAACATAGTCAGGACTCCCTTACCCGTGAGCGAGGCATGAAAAGGAAGAATGAAGTAGCATGAAAAACAGATTGCAGACACTCGCACAACTACTAACTTGATAAAGGTGGTGTGTATGACGCGTTGGAACAAAGTCCTTGAATATTACTTTACAACCTAAACCATTGTGATTGTCATTTAATACCATAACCTGTAGTGCATCAAGCTATCAGTAAAGGGTTAACTCCTGGATGTAATCACTATGTTGAATTGGTAACTTGTATTGTGTATTCAGGCGACGCGTGTATGTATGCCCTCAATGATTGATGGATTGATTGTATATTCAGATTCCTTTCCTCATGACTAGTATGAAGGCAAAGTAACAACGTGACTACACACACACACACACACACTTTGTTAACGTGTGTGTGAGGTGAAGGTGAAGGTGAAGGTGAAGGTGTGGGTGTGGAGCCTTGTGTGCGTGTGTGTGTGTGTGTGTGTGTACTTACTTAATAAACATGACAGTCGGCAGCGGGATAGTGTTGTTTGTGTGAACCTGTGTCGATGATGATGATGATGATGATGATGATTTATTCAGCCACCAAAGAAAAAAATATTGACTAATAGTAATAATAATAATGATAAAAATAATAACCATAATAATAGTAAATCTAATCAATTACCATTATTATTATCATTATTATTACTATTAACTACTACAGGTCAGGGTTTACTTCCAAGAACTCTCTCCACGCACACCCATGTCTCCCCCTACGTCCACCCCCCTCCACCCTCCAACGCCTCCCTCCCCAACACAGTCCAGCCTCCGGAAGGTGAACATGCTCCTCCCTCCCCCTCCCCCACCACTCCCCATCCCTTTATCCTCCCCCCTCCCCTTCCTCTCTCTCCCTGATCCCACTTAGTAACTTCAAACCGCTTCAGTATGACTTTTGTAGTTTCATTATCAGTTTAATCTTCAATACTCAGAATGTGTGTGTGTGCGTGAGTGCTTGTGTGTGCGTGAGTACGTGAGAGAGCGAGAGAGAGATTAAGAGAGAGAGAGAGAGAGAGAGAGAGAGAGAGAGAGAGAGAGAGAGAGAGAGAGAGAGAGAGAGAGAGAGAGAGAGCAAAAACAGGGGGAGGGGGGGGGCAGCATCCTCCTAATCTGATCATGCAAACTAAACTTGCCACAGACCAACAAAATATATACAAAAGAAATAAAGATAAAAAAAAAGCTGCCTGTTAATTCACTTCCATCATTAATAATATGACATTGGAGACGCCATTAGTAAGTCGAGCCAATCAGTAAGGTCATTGCAAGGTCTACCTGTATATTGCAATGAATCATTCTTCCTTACTTGACGTGTGTTCGTGTAGCAAAACCGTTCGAACACAGGTGCATCAGATAGAAAAAGAAAAAAAAGAAAAAAAAGCTTCATAGGGTAGTTGACGAAAGCCTCTCCTATCTAAAGCCTGTCTAGTATTCATTACCCTTTCTTACTTACTGCGGAGAGAAAGATATTTATTCCTCATGATATTTTCATGATATTTTCCTGCAAGTGTACAGTCGTCGGGGTTCAGGCTGCCACGCTGCTGCAAACACAAGCATGAGGTCATTTTGTGTTGGCTGTTGAAAGGAAAGTAGGAGACGTAGGAAAATGTTTAATACCTCTGATAAAGAAAAGAACAAAAATCTTGTATTCTTCTCTGCTTCTTTCCGTCTTTGTCTCGCTCAAGCTGGCACTGCAAACATTGACCACACGGGAACACACATAACAATGATAATAATAATAATGATAATAATGATGACAATAATAACTGATACCTATGATGATAATAATAACGACAATTATAACCATCAAAGTTTGTTTCGTGTGATGATATTTATGAAAAAAAAAAAAAAAAAAAAAAAAAAAGTACTACAAGAAAAACAACTGAAGGAGGAGGAGGCGGTAGTTAGCATGACAAACAGTTTGGTGGCAGCAGGAACCGTCTCCACACTCCACTAAGATTCTTTCCAGCGTTACGAGCCCGGGACACGCAGCTTCACAAGGGCACGGCAGACACGAAGGACCTGTACACATTACTAACACCAAATAATACGTGACTAGACGTGCGAAAATGATTACCCAGAAGACGTCAAGAAGGAAGTGGAAGAAGAAAAAAAAAAAGTTAGTGGAGGTGACACACTTTTGCTAACTCCTGTGTTTGTTTTTAATATTACGTTTTTTTATTGTTTGATGATAAGAAAATATGATAAGTTCGCTTTATAAACAAATGATTAATTTATTTACGTTGTTTTAAGTCATTTCTTTACTGTTAGGAAAATAAGTTCGTTTAGTATTTATAAGACGTCATCTTTCTTGCTTTATTAGTCAGGTAAAGTGTGTAGTTTT
>JAPQNM010000019.1:8173156-8178156 GCA_029783475.1 Metacarcinus magister | reverse complement strand
AACCTCAGTGTGTGTGTGTGTGTGTGTGTGTGTGTGTGTGTGTGTGTGTGTGTGTGTGTGTGTGTGTGTGTGTGTGTGTGTGTGTGTGTGTATAAGGTTCACACTACAAGTATGATAAAGGTGATAAGGTCGACTTCCTACTATGGGTGACGTGTGTGATAAAACACACACACACACACACACACACACACACACACACACACACACACACACACACACACACACACACACACCCATATTAGTATTGATAAGGGCCTTAAAAAGTAAACAAGGTCTTGGTTTCCGTGTCGGTATCGTATTCTTAGTTTGTTATTGTGAATGTTATCATGATGAATCAACCTTTAAAGGTGTTTTGAAACACGCAAGATATCGTATTTGTAGATAACTTTGTGTTGTGATGATGAATAATAAACCCGAAACACAGTCTTCTGTCATCCTGATATCCTGTTTTGCCATCGTGTCCACCTCACCATCTTACAATAAACAAACAATAAATCCTATACTAAAGTTACATAAGAATTAAGTTTCGGAGTAAGAATTTATCATATTATCTCTTTAAACTTGCCTACATAGTTTCAGAACATGTTTTCACACGAAACTATTATCAGATTCTGAACGTGACTTCACTGAAGATTGCATCACATTGAGCTGCATTTCTTCAGGGTATTTTCTTATCAGATTGCATTGTCTTATCTATCCAAGCAATCGTTTATATCTACAACAACCCTTGACAGCTGCGTGCTACACAGACATCCTTCTGGAGTCGTAACAGGTAAGTCGTGTTGAATACTATTGAAGTGAAGTGAAGTGAAGTGAAGTGAAGTGAAATCAAAGCGTTCAGGCCATGATGTGGTGCCGGTAGAGGTGAGGAGGGACTGGCTATGACAAGTGCAATGCGGTAACAATAGTGGAAGGGAAACAAGCATAGGTAGAGAATAAGATGATTGCTTTAGTTTACTTTAGGAATGAACAAGTAATTCAAAGCAACACATATTGAAAAGATGTTCTATTGAGATAAAGTTATTGACGAAGGAATCTTTAGGAGTTCAAAAAAAACAACAACATAATAACATGAAAAGGTGTAATAAATAAATATAAAAACATTGTACGATGAACAGATCCTTGAACAAACTTCCATGATGTAGTAATATAAATGAACATACTTTTGAACATGCCTTAACCTTAACCCATGACCAGTATTGTCTGTTATAGAAACTCGGGATATTAGTGGCATTCAAAAATTTGATGCCAACCCCCATGAAAAGGACACGCCACACAGGGACAATATGAACTGCATTTATTTTTCAACAACTGGATATCAAGTGAAACGAGAAAAGAAGGAACATCTATTAAATTAAATCTCACCATATTCTCCATTTACCTATACATTATATATGCATCTAACTTTAACAACTAAAAAAAAAAAATCATGGAGTATTTCAGGTTATTCTGAGTTACAAAATCCTTATAACAGATTTCGGAGAAGAATTAGATTATTACAACACGTTTATACAAGATAAGATGACAGTAAGGTTGTGGTGGCAGGTTCACTCAGTACAAAAGAAATGTTAATTGTCTTCTTTTTTGTTTTCTAACCGAGCATCCAACGTGTAATGTTAGGGCGTGAAGGTGTGACGCTTGTATGAACCTGTTAGGGATGTGTTCACGTCACTATAGAAAGGTGAATCACTAAGCAAGGCGGGCGTGATAGCATGACTAGTAATACCGCCAAGCTATGTGCAGTACCAGGACGGCGTGGCTTCAACAACAGTTTATTTACTTTTATTGTCATGTACAAATCAAGTGTGCGACAAAAAAAAAATAACAATAAAATTAAAATAGTATGTATATGAACTCAAAAATATAAACTTTACGTATATAATATACTTCGGTGTTACCCCAGATTCAACATGATGCGAGGTGACATGAAATTGGTGTTGACAACCGTAATGATGGTTGCCGTAGTGGTGGCTGTGACATGGACTGCAGCCTCGCTCCCAGTGTCCCTGCTGCATGAGACCGACGCTCAGGAGAATGTGAAGGGGGCAGGGGCAGGGGCAGGGGCAGGGGCAGGGGCAGGGGCAGGGGCAGGGGCAGGGGCAGGGACAACACCCACAAATATTACCATTACCACGCCTCACGATGCCTTCCCATCCGAGGGTGACAAACCAGTTCAGCATAGTATCTGTGAGTATTACCGTACATTACACAACATGACTATGATGAATGTGTGTGTATTTCCCTTGTAGTGTTTGTGTGTGTGCGATTGGAGTGAGTAGTTAATGCATTGGTAAGGGCTTCGTGCTAGGTGAAGTAGTCTGTGCCAGTACAACCCCGCAGGCTCACTACTAGACCAGCTCCCGGCGGTATGTGGTGACGATGGAACACAACCAAGGAGGCCGAGCACACACTCAGGCCCGGACACCATCAAGGTGGTGGACACACTTGGCATAGTTCACGTGTGGAAGGAGCAGCGCTTCCAGCTGTCTGGGAGCCGTAATCTGTAGGAGGCTGACTCGATAGGGCAGCTGATGCGTTGATGATAGAGGATGTGTGTAGGGTACAGCTGCGTGGGTGGGACGGTGGGGCGGCATAGTCACTTGTTAATTTTCAAGACTGTGTGTGTGTGTGTGTGTGTGTGTGTGTGTGTGTGTGTGTGTGTGTGTGTGTGTGTGTGTGTGTGTGTGTGTGTGTGTGTGTGTGTGTGTGTGTGTGTGTGTGTGTGTGTGTGTGTGTAATAATAATAATGATAATGATGATAATATTAGTAGTAGTACTACTAATAAAAAAAAGGCGAGGTCACCAGGTTCATGAGTCTCCTTGAGTTACTTTTCACTAACTGAATCTAACCATTACAGTTTCGCAGCCATGCCGGCCGTGTTACAGACGACAAAACAATGTCTGCAGAAGGATCTTCAACTGCAGGTTATAGCGGCTACTGAAGCCGCCTGTCCAGATTTTATTTGGAAGCTGTTCACGGATTGGCTCACCTCACGCACCTCCTTCCACCCACCACCCTCCCCAAGGGTAGGTGTAGTGTACCACCCATGGGAGGCGAGGAGAAAATGTACGAAAGGAGGGAGGGAAGGGAAGGAGGAAAGAGAGACGGAAAGAGAAGGAACAGGGCTTAATCAAGAAAAAGGCACACTAACTAATCATAATGAGACAAGTGTGTGGCAATGAATTCATTATTACACATTTATTATATTATATAAAGTTAAATTATATTCATAGGGAAATCTTAATTTTAATCCTTCAAAGCATTATATATATATATATATATATATATATATATATATATATATATATATATATATATATATATATATATATATAGGCAAAGCTCGGCCTATGTATGTGTGTTTATACGGCAGGCGTGGTTGGGTGTATTGTGTGCACAGTTTGTGGTTTGATGGAGTTTCTAGTATTTAGTATTCAGTATTTGATTGGTATTGTTAGTATTAAGGTGTGCATTATAATGTTTGTTATTATTATTATACTGTTCTCATTATCATATTATTATTAATGTTGTGTTCATTATTTATATTATTATGCATATCTTTTCATCGTTCAGTACTTTTATTATTGTTATTACTGACGTAACTGTATTTATGTATTCTGCCTCAAGCCGAAATGTTATTACATTTCTTTTTTACCATTATTATTATCTTTTAGTATTATTATTATGATTATCATTAATATTTAATATCAGTATTATTATAATTATTATTTCATTTTCTCTGTACTCACTTGATCTGTTTGTATATCCAATGCCTTCGGGTGAAATAAAACCATTATTATTGTTATAAGCAAAGGCCAGTTTGTCTTGAGAGTAAATTATTTTGAAAATGTTGGTATATATATAAGGCAAATATAATAAACTGTTTCAAATGAGATAGAGACAGAGAAAGAGAGAGAGAGAGAGAGAGAGAGAGAGAGAGAGAGAGAGAGAGAGAGAGAGAGAGAGAGAGAGAGAGAGAGAGAGAGAGAGAGAGAGAGAGAGAGAGAGAGAAAGTACTGATGTGTCCCACTCAAGGCTTTTAGAATAGTTGCACTTAAAGAATGTAACTTTAAGCCTTTATTGCTCATTAAAGTTTAGAGAGAAAGCGAGAGAGAGAGAGAGAGAGAGAGAGAGAGAGAGAGAGAGAGAGAGAGAGAGAGAGAGAGAGAGAGAGAGAGAGAGAGAGAGAGAGAGAGAGAGAGAGAGAGAGAGGCAGGCAGGAACAACAGAAGTAACAATTGATGTAAGGGTTCACTTCGCAGAAATCCCTTCACTCTTCCCTCACCTCCCCTCACCTCTTCCCCTCTCTTCCTCCCTCCTCCCCTTCCCCTCTCTTCCTCCCTCCTCCCCTTCCCCTCTCTTACTCCCTCCTCCCCTTCCTCTCTGTTCCTGATCCTAGCTGAGTAACATTAAACCACTTATGTATAACTTTTTTTTGTTGTTGTTTCATTATCAGTTTGATCTTGAATGCGAACAATCTCTCTCTCTCTCTCTCTCTCTCTCTCTCTCTCTCTCTCTCTCTCTCTCTCTCTCTCTCTCTCTCTCTCTCTCTCTCTCTCTCTCTCATCACCATCTCAGGGGTCAGGCTATACTAATATACCCAACCAGTTTTAGAGACAATAAAAAAATAGATAAAAATAGAAAATAAAAGTTATGTTGACGCTGAGCTCAATAACTTCATCTTTCACTCCATCTTCGACACTGAAATGACCGTCAATGATCCGCCGGAACAAGACACTAACGACTTGTAAGGAAAATGTTCTGAATAAATTGTCCTAACAACTTTTTTGGGGAGCATAGAACTTGATGAAACCTTCTCTTAACCCTTCTCTAAAATCCTGCCTACGTATACTACTTACATCAACTTTTTTTTTGGGGTGGGTAAAGATTCGTTTTCTTAACCACTCAATATCTCTTTACCTTTATAACACACTGCAAAATCAACCTCTTAAACTTGTTCAGATCAACTTTTTTTTTCTACAAGCCACTACCACCTCAA
>JAPQNM010000019.1:8163156-8168156 GCA_029783475.1 Metacarcinus magister | reverse complement strand
GAGTCGCTAACCATTGGAACAGACTCCCAGCATCAATAGTTAGCTAAAAAAAAAAAAAAACATAGATAGTTTCAAAGCCTGATTAGATAGATAATTCTAAGAAACAGGTTTTTATTATCTAATGAATGTATTGTGTTGTCCAAGCTTCTACGAAATTTGATATAATTCTACGAAAGTATCTTTGTTTTCCTAATCTTTCCGATAAGACGTGTAGTGGCAGTACATTGTTACTATTAATAACGTTATTCCCCTCATAGTATGTAACAGTATTAGTGGTAGTCTAGTATAGTATCTTTAAATAACTTCAATCTTTACTATAAAATGTCAATGTTTCCTCGTTTTCGACAAGGTACAATGTGTTTCCTTCTAACTGTTTCCTGCTGACACGTTACCGGAGGGAGAAGTAGGCGGAGAGGAGCCTTGTTCTGTTTTATCCGGTTCTCACAATTATAGTTTACTAGTATTAACATGTAGTCTAACCGATGCCCAAGTTATAGACCAACAGGTGTTCAAGTATCTGTTTTTATGTAATCTCTCTATCTCTCTCTCTCTCTCTCTCTCTCTCTCTCTCTCTCTCTCTCTCTCTCTCTCTCTCTCTCTCTCTCTCTCTCTCTCTCTCTCTCTCTCTCTCTCTCTCTCTCTCTCTCTCTCTCTTTAGTACTTTCTTACTATTGATTCCACTGCACCCTTAATAACTATAATTTCCTTGTCAGGTGGGTTTCGATCCTGTTAAGATACAGATCAACGCACCCAGCCACCCAGGTGTACCCAGGCGACTATAGCATTTAGAAATCGATTATAGTCACCTGCGGCAAGCAAAGGTTATTGGGAACAGGTGAGTGTGCGTGTCAGGTGGCGAGGAACCAGATGTGTGAGTCGAATTTATGAAGGAAATGTCCGATTCTTTTCTTCGGGGGAGAAAGTGAAGGGGAAAAAAGAGGGCGGGGAACATGGATGATCGATGTGAAGGGAAGGGGAAAGGGGCAAGGTATGGCAGGGGACGTGAATGAGGGTGAAGGTGATTTGTGGGGGAGTTGTGAAGGTAGGGTGTAGAGGAGGAAGAGGAGGAGGAAAAGGTGACTGAAAGTGCGAGAGAAAAGATGGAACAGAAGATGGAGGGAAGTAGATAGATAGATAGCTAGATAGACAGACAAAGAGAATATAAAAAAAAGAGAAATGAGACTGCAATAGCAATAACAATCACCATAAAAAAGAACAAAAAACAGGTGAAAATGTACGTAATAACCATCACTCCACCTTCACCTTTCCTGCCACTCTGAAACACGACTGAAAATGTATCACAAAACATTTCCGTGGTGGTCATGTTCGTGGTGGGTACAACAGCAACACCAATTAGCACTTCACTTTCACTTCTACATCACCTCCCATAAATCCAACCAAACCAAGCAAGCAACACCAACGCTTAACACTTTACATTAACCATATTACTACCTTAACAAATCACCTCTATACTTCCCTCTACCTTTACAGCGTCAGCGGCTATTCTCCCCCCCACAAGGCCCCCGTACTGACAGATAGGCGGCAAAAAGATACAGGTAAGGTGAGTACAGGTAAGTAGGGAGCATTCATCTGTGTCATAGTGCGAAGGTGTGTGGTAAGAACATTGAGTGAAGGTGAGTAAGAACATAAAGGGTTGGCTAGTTATCTGTCAACTCGAGTCATGTTTGCGGTTCTTGATGCAACGTTGGTGTAAGGATGTGAGCGGGATTGTGTTAGTGTTGGTGCGGTGTGTTGCGTTGTGTTGCGTGTGTTGCGTTGCGCTTATATGGGGTTATAGGATTTATATGGAGGTGTGTGTGTGTGTGTTTTGGGGTTTTTTATGAGGTTTGGTTGGTGGGTTAGTTAGTTAGTGAGGTAGAATGTAGTGGGTTGTCTCTCTCTCTTTTCTTTTTGTCTTTTTTTTTATTCTCTCTCTCTCTCTCTCTCCTCTCTCTCTCTCTCTCTCTCTCTCTCTCTCTCTCTCTCTCTCTCCTCTCTCTCTCTCTCTCTCTCTCTCTCTCTCTCTCTCTCTCTCTCTCTCTCTCTCTCTCTCTCTCTCTCTCTCTCTCTCTCTCTCTCTCTCTCTCTCTCTCTCTCTCTCTCTCTCTTATCATTGTGGAAAAAAATACATAATGACTCGTATAATTGTTTTGTTGTCACTTGCATTGAAAGGAATTGTGAAGAGAGAGAGAGAGAGAGAGAGAGAGAGAGAGAGAGAGAGAGAGAGAGAGAGAGAGAGAGAGAGAGAGAGAGAGAGAGAGAGAGAGAGAGAGAGAGAGAGAGAGAATGCATATGTATAGGATAATATGAATCATAATCAGAAGGAGAAGGAAAAGATAGAAAAGAAGAAGAAGAAGAAGAAGAAGAAGAAGAAGAAGAAGAAAAGAGGAAAAAAAAAAGTAGAAAACAACCACAACAACCACAACAACAACAACAACAACAACAACAACAACAAATAAACAAACAAACGTATAAGTCACCCACGAAAACAATTATTCCTTCCCATCAAGACCCTTCCTCCCCTTTCTCCCTCCCCTTCCTCCCCTTCCTCCCCTTCCTCCCCCCCTCCCCCCCTTCCTTCCTCCCCTTCACTCATCCATGAATTAAACTCTTTCATCAGTATTATTTTTCAATTAATCTACACACACGTCCCATCAATCACCCCACAAACCAGGCTTTCATTCCCCTTCATCTATCTTTTACTCTCCTTTATCTAGCATTTATTCCCCTCTATCTATCATTTATTCTCTTCACCTATATGTTCACTTAAACTTCTATCTTATTTTACCGCCTAGTTTGATGGATCACCAGTTCTTTTTTCCTTCCTTTTCTTCCCCTTACCCACTCCCCTTCCACCTCCACCTCCACCTCCACCCACAGTCCACCTCATTCCTCATATTCGTGCCCACATCTGTCACCTGAGGCTTACGCATAAAGGTAGCCACAGTAGAAGAGTCTTTACTTCCTCCTATCCAAAGACTCCAGTTCTCTCTCTTCTACCTTTTTTTCTTTCTCCTAAACCATTCTAACACTTTGTCCTCTTGATGTATAGGGTGGCTGGACCTTCCTCTTACACTTACAGCATCTATTCATCTCATCCAGTTTTCTATTGTTCTCTTTACCTTCTCTTTGCAGCTAGAACATCCATCTACTTTATCTGGTTTTCTTTTATCCTCTATACTTTCTCTTTGCCATTACAGCATCCATTTATCTGGTCTGATTCTCTCGTTCTTTATTCTCTGTCATGGTGCTGCATTAGACCACCTCCACCTCCATCACTCTACTCCACCACTCCATCACTCCACTATCCACTCCATCCTCCACTCCATCTACTCATTCCCAACACATGCAACACCTTTCACATTCCCAGACGTAAGTGTTTTCAATTACTCTCCTCGTCCATTTGCTTTACAACGAAGGCACTTGGTAGATCATGTGTTGCAGATACTCGAATTGTAGACTTTTTGATTTATTTTAGTCTGCAGGATCTCGTCTTGCGTATGTACGTGTTGGAGGTATTAAGTTTTCATTTACTGCTTTTATTTATCATTCTCTCTCTCTCTCTCTCGCTCTCTTTTTCTCTCCTCTCTCCTCTTCTTCCTCCTCCTCCTCCTCCTCCTCCTCCTCCTCCCTCGCCCACCCATTTAGACAGTTGCATCAAGTGTTGCGTCTGACATTCATCTCCCACTCTCTACATGGTGCAGCGAAATTCTTTTGTTTCATCCTGTTTTTCCTCTTCCCCCCAAAACTTTTTCTTATCATTTGTTCCCATTTCACCTTTTACAACAGCACCGGGTCGTAGGGAACAACCTCAAAGCTATCTAGTGGCCGCCTTGTCAGCTGGATAGATAAATAGCAACTGAAGCGGCAAATAGATAAAATGTAAAGTAATGTACTATATATATATAATCAAGATCATGTTAGGTATTCAAGGAGTGGTTTTCAATTATCTAAAGTGAAACAAAAAAAGATCTTGGAGTCATAATTTCAATTCACCTGAAACCCAACCACCGATGGACTAAGTGAACACAACACCTTATGAATTGTTACCATGGAAAGGTCATCCGGATGCTGCTTGATTAACCCGTACCCGCACACCTCTAATACCACACCTGTCAACACCACACCTGTCAACACCACACCTGCAATACCATACCTGTCAACACTACACCTGGCAACACCACACCTGGCAACACCACACCTGCAATACCACACCTGCAACACCACACCTGGCAACACCACACCTGTCAACACCACACCTGCAACACCACACCTTCAATACTGCGTACAAACAGGGTGCCCACAGTACAAAGACGACACACACACACACACACACACACACACACACACACACACACACACACACACACACACACACACAGTTACCATGACTTGGCAGGGGAAAATACTTATAGTGACCTGGTGGATAAAAGGCGGGGACGTTAACCACTCAATGACGTGTGTGTGTGTGTGTGTGTGTGTGTGTGTGTGTGTGTGTGTGTGTGTGTGTGTGTGTGTGTGTGTGTGGGTTTTTTTTGTGTGTGTGCAAAGCAGAATGACGAAAAATATTCCTAAATAACGAAATAAGTCATATATTAATCATCACCATGACTAACGGATCAACGAGTGTCGGTAAAGGATGCAAGTGAGATGAAGCTTAACAATTCTACTTAATTGAGACGTAAATCCTTGCAACAGCCTCCCCGCGCACGTTGCACACAGTCATGCCTCCACACCAAGCCAGAACTCACATTATTTTATTTTTTAGTTTTATACAGGTGACGAGGCGAACAAAGGCTATAAAAAAAAAAAAATTATAATAAAAAACTCTCTTAAATGTCCACTACCAAAAAAATTTATGAGAGAGAGAGAGAGAGAGAGAGAGAGAGAGAGAGAGAGAGAGAGAGAGAGAGAGAGAGAGAGAGAGAGAGAGAGAGAGAGAGAGAGAGAGAGAGAAAAAAAAATGGTTCATATGATCATATGAATCAATCCGAATATGT
>JAPQNM010000019.1:8130656-8153156 GCA_029783475.1 Metacarcinus magister | reverse complement strand
AGACAACATACTTAATGATGCAATAACTATGAATATTGCAACAACAATCAGGTAATGCCACTAATACACCTTCCATTGTGGTGTGGTCTGTGATTGTATTGGTTATTGTAATGAGTGAAAGTTACTTGCAACAGTATTTTGACGGGCTCTTCCAACCTCAGTCTCTCCTTTCACCTTCCTACCCCTCTCTAACTGCAGTCACCACTCTCTCTCTCTCTCTCTCTCTCTCTCTCTCTCTCTCTCTCTCTCTCTCTCTCTCTCTCTCTCTCTCTCTCTCTCTCTCTCTCTCTCTCTCTCTCTCTCTCTCTCTCTCTCTCTCTCTCTCTCTCTCTCTCTCTCTCACAATTATTATCATTTTCTCTTCTAACTTTCCTTTCCCTTTTACTTCATTCCCCCTTCTTTTCCCTCCTTCCCTTCCCCTTCCCCTTCCCATAAGACCTTCCCCTTTCCTCTTCAACCCATAATCTTATAAAAAAAAACATTTCAGTGACGTGCACGCTATGCCATTTGTTGTGTGTGTTTGTTTGTTTGTTTGTTTGTTTGTTTGTGTGTTTCAGCGGCGACACACTTTGCTGCACTTGTTCATAGTACTTCTTAACACGTGGTAGAATTCTGACACCTCGTTAGGTTTAGTTTAGTTTAGTGGAACAGTAGCACGCCTTGTTCAACGCTACTTAATTTACCTCCTCTATTAGGTCTAACAACAACAACAACAACAACAACAACAACAACAACAACAACAACAACAACAACAACAACAACAACAACAACAACAACAACAACAACAACAACAACACTATGCACGGTAACAAAATGAAAGGTTACGAAACACAAGCAGACCGAGTGAAATATTTCTTTTTATTCATCTGCCTTACACTCTACCACTCTTTTGATCATTCTTTCCATCGGTGACTAATAAGAATGTTTAATGCAGCCTCCCTTAGCGCCTAGCATGCCCGCCGCACTTCCACAACTATATATAACAGAATGATGTGCCTCCAGCCAGGGTTTCGTTCTATCCAAAGCTTATAACGTCTCTGTGGCGTAGTGGTTTGGGTCAAAATCTATAAGGGTCGCGGTTAGAGTCCTTTGTGGGTTAAACAAAGCATTAATCTCACACTTGTTTAAAATGTGTTACGTCAAGGTTTGGTGAGTAAGCAATGTACGTGTTGATCTAAATTCTAAGTAGTTTGGAAGCAGAAAGGTGAAATCTTGAGTAGAGTAAAATTACCATTTGAAATAGAAGATATGACAGAGATCCTTTAAGCCAATAAGACTTATTGCTCCCACCTGCCCCCACCGTCTGAAGAGGCCACGTGCTTGGGCATTGGTAAGCGTCTTAGATCGAACGAAGCGAAGCACTTTTCCTTTAATAGAATCGTGAATATTTGGAATTTTTTACCACCACAAATAGTTAACAGTAACACACTTGAATCATTTAAGAAAAAACTTGATATGCACTTAGCATCAGTTCACCAAAAAGAGTATTTCATTCCTGCATATTTTTTTGTTTTACTTTTTTTTGTGGTAGTAATATCCGCAGATTATCGCCTTTTCTTACTTTTTCATATAAATTCCATGATAGTTTGTCTATGCTACATGGTATCACTTCCTCTTCCGGCCAGTTTCGGCTGGAGGGAGGGGTGGGTGGGGAGGAGCCTTCCACTTTGCTGTCCTTGTGTCTCAATCAAATAGATATTATAGTAGTAGTGTAGCTACACGGACAGCCTCTTTAGGTCCAGTAGGACTGTTGCTGCCTGTTCTTCCTTTGTACTCTTTTGTACTCCTTTGTTTTACAGTCTTTTCAAGCCACCGAAATTGCCTGATCTTTCTTTCATAATACGTCACGCTTCTTCTCTCATCAAAAAACAATAACTAATTATTTTGTTCTCCCATAACCTTTCTGCCTTAATAGCCAAAACATCCTACAACTCCCCATTTATATACGTGCACTTTCCATCCTCCTTCCCCATTCACGTGTCATCACCCATCCATCAACAAAAACACACTTTCTCCTTCAAATTACACAACAGTGACCACCAGCACACCAGACATTCATTCCTCCTCAACCCCCAACCAAAAAAAAGAAAGAAAACTTTACAACCACTGAAACTTTCTTGATCCCTCCTCATCACCCTTTCTCCCCATACCAGCCGTTCCTTCCTCTCCCCACACCCTCAGCCCAGGTGTAGGCAGGTGTGGTGTTGCGCAATGCACCTCTCACCTGTTTCCCTGAGGCGAGGCGAAGAGATGGTGTGAAGGGAGGGAAGGAGAGAGGGTGGTGGAGGGAAGGGGAGAGGGTGGTTAAGGTGAGATAATGGGTGAAGGGAGGAGTGGAGGGGAATTTAATGTAAGGGAGGGTGGGATAATAGGAGGGAGGGGAAGAAGTGGGAGGAGGAAGAAGAAGAAGAATAGAAAGAGGAGGAAGACGGAAAGGAAGAGGAGGAGGAAGAGGAGGAAAAGGCTCTATATGTACATCACATTACGTGCTATCTTAAAATCCTGCCCTCAACACACACACACAACACACACACACACACACACACACACACACACACACACACACACTTATTTTTTTTTATTTATTTACGTGAAGACCGCTATAAATAAATGACCCCATCACCTTATCCTGACGGTATTAGAAGTTACCCTGACACTGGCAGGTATTAGGATTATAACATGCTGAGTTGGGTGGTTCTAAAAATTTCCATTCGAGGTTATGAGGTGGTGGTGGTGGTGGTGGTGGTGGTCATGTCCAAAGAGCTGCTTCTTAGGATCATCTCCTCCTCCTCCTCCTCCTCCTCCTCCTCCTCCTCCTCCTCCTCCTCCTCCTCCTCCTTCGTGACTCATTGCTTTTTGAATGAAACCGGAGAAGCAAGTTTTTTTGTTTTTTTTTTGGCTTTAGTTACACTCGTAGAAAAAATGTTACGAAACTTTTTCTTTCACGTCACTAGATCTGAAACTATTTTTTGGTCGAGAGAGAGAGAGAGAGAGAGAGAGAGAGAGAGAGAGAGAGAGAGAGAGAGAGAGAGAGAGAGAGAGAGAGAGAGAGAGAGAGAGAGAGAGAGAGAGAGAGAGAGAGATTATCTATACATTATTAATTTTTTCATTTCTTTATCTCTTCACTCATTAATTAACATACAAGTAAATGTTTGTCACTATAATCCGTCAGTGAGGCGTTCATTCTAGTTATAAAATCGTTCATTCACTAACTTTCATTCCTTCATCAAATTTTCCAACGCTCCTTATTCACTATTATTCACGCCCTCAACTCACTCCTTCATCCCTTCATAAAGTCTCGTGGACAGAAATAAATCAACTTTGCTAATCCTTGATCCAGTTTTTTCTCTCTCTCCTTTTTGTCTATATAAACACACATGAATACAACGTTGTGTACAAAATCCAAAATAGTGTCATGTTGTTGTTGTTGTTGTTGTTGTTGTTGTTGTTGTTGTTGTTGTTGTTGTTGTTGATGTGACAGGTGATGAGCGTCGGTGATACAAAGAAGACGTTCATCCCGCCTTAGTACCTTGTCCAGCAGGTCGAGGTGACAGCGGACACTTGACAGCCAGGTGAGAGGCGCGCACTCCATGACAGCCCTAACCTGGGCCTTGTACACCCAGATGAAATGGCCCATTGGAGTGTGTTGTACAAGGTTAGTATGGTCAGATGGTCAGTAGGCCGCCAGCGTGGAGGAGACGCAGTAGATCACCTATTGGCAGGCATTCAGCGCCGATTCTCAAGGTGACGGTCCAAGCAAAGTGGTGAGTCTATATATACCTCCACACCTATGATTGGATGGTGATGCTGTTCTGCTTGTTTTGTTGTTGTTGTTTTTTTATCTCTTTCTCTCTCTCTCTCTCTCTCTCTCTTTCACTTTCCTTCCTTGCATGATAAGTAACCCACCCCATAAAGTAGTCAGCGGCGTGCACCAGCCCCTCGTTGGGTCACACGCCAAGTACTTACATGCTTTTCCTCTCTCCAAGCCCCGCCATCATTACGACACCGTGGTAAGCGTCTTAGTGAGGCAGTCTGACCAAGGATAATCTTCACGTTACACCCTTGGACAGGTGTGTAGGGGTCACTATTTTGCTGAGTAGTGGTGGTGAGCAAAGTTCCGAGCCACACCGAACCATCACGATTTGGTAACAGCAGGAGATAGGAAGGAATAGGACTCAGACCACGAATGTTTGTTGTTATATAACCTGAGTGTTGAGTGAGCAGGTGTAAGACGACCCGGCCTGACCCGACCCGGCCACGTGATCATCGCTTTGCAGGATATGACTTACATCTTACATATGATACGGACTGCTAATAAGTTTTCAAAGCCTCAGAAACCACACGAGTTGTCTTGAACCATTAATCGAACACCAACAGACATGAAGCTTCAGACAAACACGAGTCATTGTGGTAGACTTGCTGTATTATTTTCAAGTGGTTGCGATAGTCTATAGTTTTGCATGTCACTTCATTGCCTTTGGTTGAACTGATCACACGTTCTGTCCTGAGTATACTAACCACACCTCACCAGCTTCTTCCTTCACGCTCACCCCAACACACACCGGCTCATGCAGTGTGATAAGGACACGATAAGGTGTGATGTCCTGTCTCCAATCCTAACACTCACATCACCGCCGCTCAAACACCATCGAAAATCACTCTCAGTCATACATATCCTTTGCAAATTTACCAAAATATATTCTTATCCTAACACTCATAATCTATAAACACCAAACTGCGACTGGCCTCACGCTACACGCTGGTTTGAAGAGTGAAAGGATTTGTTATGAGAATAGAGGCAAATTTTCTTCAAACTCGCCTCTCTCTTTACCTGATCAAGGCTGGAGGTGAGTGTGAGGAGCGGACACCTTCCTGTTACCTGGTAATTCTCCGAACGAAGGTGAGACAGCACTGTACTACTTCTCTGCTTGGTGATATTACCGAAATGAGGTCATGTGTGTGGGTGTGTGTGTGTGTGTGTGTGTGTGTGTGTGTGTGTGTGTGTGTGTGTGTGTGTGTGTGTGTGTGTGTGTGTGTGTGTGTGTGTGTGTGTGTCAAAAATAAAAGTATCTTGCAATTCCAATATATGAGGCATCCACCAATAGGATGCGGTCGTGTATACATAATTACGTAAACACACACACACACACACACACACACACACACACACACACACACACACACACACACACACACACACACACACACCTATTCCCCCATCGTGTAGTACTTTCTCTTCCAAGTCATTTTTCCTTCCTTCCTTCCCTCCTTCCTTTCTTTATCTACCCTATGACTCTTACCCTTCCCTTCCTCCTCCACCCTTACCTCCCTTTCATTGCGGACATTCACCTCTCACACCCATACTCTCCTTTAAATCTTACACACCCAAATCTTCTCTTTTCCGAGTCATCTGTGCCTTTCTCCCTTGCCCCGCCATAACCCCGCATTAGCCCCGCCCCAGCCTCACCCTAGCCCCGCCCCGCCCCCTTTCAGGTAGTCGGGGGCAGCAAGTGAGGAGTGCCACCCTCGGCGTTACGTTCACAGATCACTTCTTAACATTAGGTCCGCCGGCCGCTCCTCCCCCGCCTCCCTTACTCGGCTTATTCATTCACTCTCAAGTCACTCCTTCACTCACTCCCTCACCACTCTAAGACTCTCACTCTCTCTCCCTCCCTCACCCCGGTCAGAACGTGCAGTGCTTACTCCTCCCTCTAGTTTCCCTCACTCCCCGTCAGTGCTGGTGGAGTTGTAGGTGTGTGTGTGTGTGGGTGTTTGGTTGGGTCTGGCAAAGGAGTTTATATTTTTGTCTTTCCTTCATTCCTTCATTCAGGACTTATCTTGTTCTTCGTTAAATGTCCTATTGAAGGAGTGAGGTAATTGGTTTCCTCTCTCGTTCCTATCCTTTGTTTGTTTCCTCCTCCTCCTCCTCCTCCTCCTCCTCGTCTGTGTGCATCGCTAGTCGCAGTAAGACTCTGACGACGAAAACAGCTGCAAAGGGAATGATCTTCAAGTTACATTAAGAAGGTTTCCTCCTCCTCCTAAAGGTAAGTGTATTAGTGTGTGTGTGTGTGTGTGTGTGTGTGTGTGTGTGTGTGTGTGTGTGTGTGTGTGTGTGTGTGTGTTTAGAGCAGTGTATACGATAACTACTACTACTACTACTACTACTACTACTACTACTACTACTACTACTACTACTACTACTACTACTACTACATCAGAAATCCCTGGAGCATTAACACACACACACACACACACACACACACACACACACACACACACACACACACACACACACACACACACACACACACAACACCAAATAGTAGTCCAGTTTTAGCACCAATTAGCTAAACAGTCAGTCGTTCCCATAAAAAGTGGCACCATCACCTTTATCCCACCTTCTTCGCACTCTTAATTAGGCGACCACCGTCCACCGCCACACTATTGTACAAGACAGACAGACAGGTGTAGGTGAAGGTGCGTTCAGGTTACCTTTACTAAACGGTTTGTAAGGTAGGAGGGAATGGAAGACGAATGGAAGGCTGAAGGTATGCTAGGAGAAGAGATGGTGGTTCCTATGGTAGCATGGGATTCGTAAAAGAGGATTGGAATGTTTTTTAGACTCAAGGTAAGTTTGGTTGTTATAGTGGGCATGATGTACTATGCTATTACTACTACTATTATTACTACTACTACTACTACTACTGACCGTGAAACTCCGCCTACATTGAGCAATCTTCTCGGCCTCTAAATGTACATACTTTCTCCCCTATCTATTACATTGCTATTTTCGGTGCAGCTTCATCCAATACAAACCACAAATACGCGATCCAGACTCATCCTTGCAATGTTAACGGAGGAAAACTAAACCCAACACACACCACCTCCACCTCCTCTACCTTGGTCCTGGAAGCGTAGTTTGATGAAGAAGAAAAAAACACGAGCCTACACGGATTTTATTTATATCAATTTAACAAAAAAAAAAACACTTGAATTTACACTACAAAATGATGTTTGAATATTAATTTGAAGAAGAAAAAAAACTTGAAACTGCAGTACATGATAATTATTTAATATTAATTTGACCAAGTGTAGTGTTGATGTTCTGAAGATGTAGATTTTGAAAGATCATTTTTTTTTTCTTTATATATTCCTACGTAAAGCTTTGATTTAAACACTATTGTGGCCGCACTTGAAATATAATCACTTGCTGCCAGTCACGAGGCGCACCATTGGGTAAAAATTTTGTTTGTAGAAATCAACAAACAAACAAACAAACAAACAAACAGATAGACAGATAGGGAGACAGACAGACAGAACATAAAACAAACATAACCTTCTTGGCAGAGGTAATGATAATGATACAAACACATACATACATACATACATACATACAAGCATACATACATACATACATACATACATACAGACAGACAGACAGACGCAGGCAGTAGATAGAAGTACAACAATTACAAAAGCTGGACGTGAAAGTTTTCCAGCAACACAAGGTAACGAACACCACAACCACACCATGACACGCACACGCACACGCACACACACACACACACACACACACACACACACACACACACACACACACACACATCAGTACTACACCAACACCACACCTACTGCGTAAGGGCGACGGTGTGCGTGTATGTGCGTGTGTGTGTGTGAGGGGGGATGGGTGTAGTACAGTATTTGCAACATCCGGGTCAAGATATCGCGTAGCACAGAAATTACGAAGGAAGAAGAATAGCATGTGAAAGAAATTACAGTGAGAAAGAAATTACAGTAAGAAAGAAACGAGAAAAAGAAAATCTGGCTCCGATAAAATTGTATCTAGAGAAGAAGAAAAAAATGTTTGTGGTAATATAACTTAATGAAAAAAAATGTATGTATAAGGAAGATGAATTTACGGAGATAATAGCAAAAAAACTGCCTTCGAAAAAAATCATAGATGTAATAAAAGTAAAAATGAAATAATGGTCAATATATATATGGAACAGAAGATAGAGTTTAATTTTTGACATAGACTGAAAATAGTAACAATAAAACACGGTGACGAAAGGTAATACAAGTGGTGCAAGGTAATTACAAATACCTGTAAGAGCACACCTGTACACTTTCTAACACACACACACACACACACACACACGTACACACACACACACACACACTCACACATACACACTCTCACTCTCTCACTCTCTCTCTCTCTCTCTCTCTCTCTCTCTCTCTCTCTCTCTCTCTCTCTCTCTCTCCCACTACTTCCTCTTCTTTCACACACCAGCTGCACTCAATTCGCCCTGCACTCAAAATCCCTACAAAGAGCCTTAACCTAACATCCTTTGCTTCTCTATGTCCCTTTGTTACTCACTTATTCATTTACTCACTTATTCATTTACTCACTTATTCATTTACTCCTTATTCATTTACTCAACACCACGTCAACACCCACTGAACGCATAAAACACCATATAAAGGAATATTCGTTGATGTTGTTATGAAATTATGTGTTCCAGTTGCGTGGAAACTTGTATTGGTGTGCATGCATGGCGTGTGTGTAAAAGTGTGGGAAGGGCGGGCGTGGGCGTGGGCGTGGGCGTGGGTGGTGGGTGTGGGTGGTGGTGGGAGGGTGTGGTTATGGTGTCATTTAGTACTACCTCAAAGTACCGTGTGTGGTGGTGTCAGGTGTTGAAAGCAGTGGTTGGGGGGACGCTGGTGATTTAAGAGGTGGTGGTGGTGGTGGTGGTGGTGGTGGTGGTGGTGGTGGTGGTGGTGGTGGTGGTGGTGGTGGTGGTGGTGGTCAAGTGGTGTAAGAATAAGGAGTTACCACAACCCACAAAAAAGACAATGGATAAATAGATAGATAGATAAATAGATAAATAGATAGATAGGTGAAGTGGATGAATGAGGTGGATGGAGGTACAGAATGAAGAAATTTCCACCTTCACGTGAACTAAATTGAAGTGGAAAAGACATCAAGTCATCCAAGATAATGATCCACAAATATCCACACGCGCACATGCTACTCCATCCATCCACCTATCCACCTATCTATCTATCCACTCACACTCAACTTACTTACATCTTCACACACACACTTACACGTGCACACATCCATATTTACTCACAAAAATATCCACATGCACCTACATATACACACATGTCAACACACCCACAGAAATATCCACATACACACCCACACAAACACATCCAAACACACCAACACACACCCACGAAAATATCCACACATACACACACACACACACACACATACCAACACACACCCACAACCACATATACAAACACCTAAACACACAACACCACACAACTCATACACCCACACACCCACAAGCGGGACCTATCATCACGGTTCCTTCCCCACGAAAATAATGGGGGGGGGGTGTGGATTACTCACCACAACTTTCCCCCTCACCCATCACCATCACCATCATCCCCATCACCATCACCATCACCACCACTATCATTACCGTCATCACAACTTACATTTCCTACAAACATTACCTATCTTGGGAATCGAACCCAGGATCTCCCAGTGACTAGTGTTTCCTGCAACCACTAGACCACTGAGGGAATAAAGAGAAAAACAGATAAAAGGTGTTGAGTGTATACTATAATGATACGTTTTTTTTCCCACTCGTTCTACATGTAACGTATGTAGTATGTGTGTGTGTGTGTGTGTGTGTGTGTGTGTGTGTGTATGTATGTATGTATGTATGTATGTATGTATGTAACGTAGTGTGTGAGGAAGTGTGTTTTGGTGTTGGGTCTTGTGTGTTTGTTTAAAGAGAGGGGAAGAGGGAAGGAGGGGGAGGGAGGGAGGGAAGGGGGGAGGGTTAATATGACACACTGGACTTGCTTATATGTCTGTCTGTGTATTTATGTTTGTTTGTTTGGTTGTTTTTTTTACATTAAAAGGGTACTGGCTAAGGGAAAAATAAATTAAGTATGAAAACAAAATCCCGCTTGTCGCCAGACCCTGTAAAGAGGACAGTAGGAGAAATATAGACGATGGGGAGGAATCCAAGTTAGAGTGAGAAGTATCATAGGCAGGTGAAAAAACAGACGAAGAAGAAAGAGAGTTCCAGAGTTTAACAGTGTAAGGGATGAGAAAGTTCGCATGTATCTATGTAAGTACTCATATGTATGTATGTATGTATGTATGTATGTATGTGTATGGAATTATGTATACGTTCAAAAGTATGTCAATCAACAATATATTATAATCGCACGGCAAAGAATTCGTGAACACACACACGCACACACACACACACACACACACACACACACACACACACACACACACACACACACACACACACACACACACACACACACAATGGTCGGAAACAAGTTTAGTCTTCCAGGAACGCGTCCTTATAATCTGAATTCAAAGGTTTCTTCTCAGCGACTAAAATTCTTGGAAGCGAGAAGCAAAAAAATCATCAAACCTTTATAATCAAACACAGAATTGCAAAGTTGTGACAGAAAAACGCAGAAAACTAAATAATAAAAAGTAAGAGTAACATTACATCGCTTGATCAAAATATTAATGTCCATGTTTTGATTGTGCATAATTGATAAGAAATATGTTTTGATGTGATAGGGTGTGTGTGTGTGTGTGTGTGTGTGTGTGTGTGTGTGTGTGTGTGTGTGTGTGTGTGTGTGTGTGTGTGTGTGTGTGTGTGTGTGTGTGTGTATATATATCGAGTTATTATGTTCCATTTTGCATCAGGTGTATAAATAGAGATTAACCTAACTGAATATATCATTTTAGTATTTCCTTTTGTGTGTTCATGAAACCCACTTTATTACCTTACTATAGCCATCCACCTTACGTAGTACATACATAAAAAAAAATAAAAATAAAAATATAAAATAAAAAAAGTTTGCCCCAGATTCCCCACCAAAGCAAATCCGTCCTTCTTCACCCAGTTCATTCCTTTTCAGACCGTCACACTAAATCCTTTTAATCCCTTCTTTCTCTGGCGTCACGTTCTACTCTGACGTCACATACTAATTTGTCACAGTTAATCAGCGTATGAAAGCGGCCATACCATGAATGTAATGTTGCAATATATATGTTTTTTTTTATATATATATGAAAAAGAGATGAGATGGTACGGGTCAGGTGCTCTTTCTCTCTCTCTCTCTCTCTCTCTCTCTCTCTCTCTCTCTCTCTCTCTCTCTCTCTCTCTCTCTCTCTCTCTCTCTCTCTCTCTCTCTCTCTCTCTCTCTCTCTCTCTCTCGTCTGTGTGTGTGTGTATGTGTGTGTGTGTGTGTGTGTGGTGCAAATTGTGAAAGGTAGGTGGACTGACTGAGGTGTTGTGTGGTGTTGGTAACAGTGGTGATATGAAGTGTGGCACATTAGAGGCTTGACAGGTGGAAGTTACAGGTAGATAACTAGACAGGTAAAATAAGGACTAAACCAGTGAAGTGTGGAAGAGGACATTGGGCAGGTGGAATGTGTGTGTGTGTGTGTGTGTGTGTGTGTGTGTGTGTGTGTGTGTGTGTGTGTGTGTGTGTGTGTGTGTGTGTGTGTGTGTGTGTTAAAAAGGGAGGCGATAAAGAAGGCAGAGGAGAGAGAGGACATGGAAGAGAGAGAAAGAGATAGAAAAGAAGGAAGGAGGGACATGAGAGAGAGAGAGAGAGAGAGAGAGAGAGAGAGAGAGAGAGAGAGAGAGAGAGAGAGAGAGAGAGAGAGAGAGAGAGAGAGAGAGAGAGAGAGAGAGAGAGAGAGAGAGAGTGTAAAACGAGGAGGATGCAAGGGAAGTTTACACAAGAATTAAATCAATCTGAAGAGTCAAATAATTTAGGTCATCCAGTTTTAGGGATTAACTTAAATAAAACTAAAAAAATATATATAAAAAAAATGGTAAGATCCTGCTCCGTCTATTAAGCTTACCCATTGAATTGAGTATAAAATAAATAAATAAATAAATAAATAAATGAAATGAAAATAAAAAAAAAAAGAGCATCTAAGTCCTCCACCAGCTTAAGAGGAAGACTTATGATTACTCTCCATGATGACATTTTCAAATTAAGGGAAAGTCATCATTTTCCCGCCAGAATTTGTAACGTCCCTTAAAACATGCCATTCCCTGATTATGTTGGTTTATTTATTTATTTATTTTTATTTATGTTATTTATTTTTATTATTATTATTTTTTTGCATATGATGGATTTTTCTTCTGTTTTTCTTTATTCATCTTTATCGTTCTTTTTATTCTTTATTGGTTTTCTCTCTCTCTCTCTCTCTCTCTCTCTCTCTCTCTCTCTCTCTCTCTCTCTCTCTCTCTCTCTCTCTCTCTCTCTCTCTCTCTCTCTCTCTCTCTCTCTCTCTCTCTCGCTGTCTAAACCGTGTATGTTGCAAGTGAATCCGTGACGATGGAGATGACTGGAGGGAGAGAGAGAGAGAGAGAGAGAGAGAGAGAGAGAGAGAGAGAGAGAGAGAGAGAGAGAGAGAGAGAGAGAGAGAGAGAGAGAGAGAGAGAGAGAGAGAGAGAATGTGTGTGGGTGTGCTGTACTCCTTTTAGCTACAAGGCGTCAGGTGCACAGGAGCTACCTTGTGTAGGTCAACTGGTCTCTTGCCGCCTTTGTATGATGCTCTTATGTGCTAAACGAGGGGAGAGGAGAGGAGGGGAGAGAAGGGGAAAGGAAGGGAAGGGAAGGGAAGGGAGGGAAGGGAAGGGGGAGGGGAGGGGAGGGGAGGGAAGGGAGGGGGTGTAGTGGTATAAGTTATGGTCTTGTCGGTAGGCTTTTGGCTGTCTAATATTCTCCAATGACAAAAAAATTTATTGGAATTTGCTGGTTCACTGAGCAGAGGGGTGGAGGAGGAGGAGGAGGAGGAGGAGGAGGAGGAGGAGGAGGAGGAGGAGGAGGAGGAAAAGATGAAGGAGTGGAAGATGATAAGGATAAATTCGATGAAAGGAAGATAAGGAAGAAGAGAAGGATGAGAAAGAGATGGACGAAGAAGAGGAGGAAAAGAGAAGAGAAGAGAAGAGAGGAGGGAGAGAGATACAACTCACCACATATATCTTCTTCCATATTTTCAAACTAAAACTTAATCCTCTCACTTAAATAATTCAATAAAATAAAAATAAAAAGTTTAGCCATACCATTTGTCACAATACCACCTGTTTACTCTATACCAACTGTCACTCTATACCACCTGTCACTCTATACCACCTGTCCTATACCACCTGTCACTCAATACCACCTTTAAATTTCTGTTATACGCTTTGGTACCTAGCCTGTTCAACTTTATAATGCAAGAGGTAACCATGTACGACCACTCTTTCATTTTTTACATTTATTTATTCCCATCAGCTTCCACATACAAAAGTTAACCACTGTTCCCTATTTAATTGCCCCTTTTAATTGCTACCTACCTTCCTAAGTTGTTCCTAATCGTTTCACTTCTTCCTAACCATCCTGCTCACCTTCCTAACTCGGCGTTGCTAATTGTTCCTGGTTTTTTTTTTTTGTTGTTGTTTATTCAGTGTTTCTATTTCAGGATTTAACTTTTAGAAAATGGCTTTGAAATCTTAATGCTTTCATCTCATTTGAACTGTAAGAAAGAAAGTTTATCACAGCTCTGACCTATTATTGACTACCATTACAAGCAAGGGCGCTAGAGTTACTGAAGGTGTAATGACCGTGAAATAATAGAGTACACCAAGGCGAAGCTGGTAGAAAACGGTCTGTGTCTGTGTGCCTCAAGGTATGCAAAAAAAATAAATAAATAAATAAAAAATAAAAAAAAGCTTCAACACGCACATTTTATACAAGGGAAGAAAAAAAAAGAAGAAAAAAAAAATAGGTAAACTTTTTTTTGTACATGCTATAAAGTGAAGGAAAGAGAGAAAAAAAAAGTAGCCTACGTTTGGTAATATATTTTTTTTCTCTATCTCCTTTTTTTTTTTTAAGGCTGAGTGTCGGCATGCCTTTGTTACACACACACACACACACACACACACACACACACACACACACACACACACACACACACACACACACACACACACACACACCTTTCAACCTTCCCTACCTGCCTTATGCTACCCACGTTCCCTAAACCTGCTCGGAAGAAAAAAAATATATAATAAAAAGTTAATAGGATGATAAAGTCTAACCCTTAATAGTGTTGACCCTCGGCTCTTGAGTGGCGCCACCTGTCAGCCGTGTGTCAAACCAGCGGCGTCACAAGGTATTAATGGAGGAGGGTGGAGGAAGGTGGAACGTGTGTGGTGTGTGACGCTGCTCTAACCTTCCTGAATTTTCTTCCCTTCCCTTCCCTTCCATTCCCTTCTTACATTTGATTCCCTTCCCTTCCCTTCCCTTCCTTTCCTTTCCCTTCCCTTCCTACATTTGATTCCCTTCCCTTCCCTCTCTACGTTTTATTCTCTTCACTTTTTAAATGTCTTCCCTTCCATTCCTTCATCTTCTTTCCTTCCCTTCCTTCCTTTTCTTCCCTTCCTACCTACCTTTTCTTCCCTTCCACTCCTACATTTCTTCCCTTCCTTCCTACCTTTTCTTCCCTTCCCTTTCTACATTTTCTTCCCTTCCCTTCCCTTCCTTCATCATCCTCCTATAATATCAACCAACATGTATAAAAAAAAATGGCAAAAGGCAATAAGAATAAAGAATTAAATACTTAAAAAACATAATTCTAAAAGGTATTTACTTAAGTCACTCCCTAATTTGTCCATAGAAGAAAGGTTTCCAAAAGGGTTGATATGCCAGTATAGTTTCAGGGGTGTTGTGATGCTCTTTACCTTTCCTTTAAATGAGCTTAGATGATAGGAAGGTTTAAAGTATATTCAAAGGGGACAGTCTGAAAAGTTGAGTGTTACGTGTGTGTGTGTGTGTGTGTGTATGTGTGTGTGTGTGTAAGGGAAAAGAGAAACAGGTATTATTACTGACTCACTAATTTAACGTAAGCAATAATTATACTTCTGTGGCTTGGTACTTGGCGCCAAAGCTTAACTACCTAACTATGTAATTAGCTAGACTCGCTGCCAGCCAACTAGTCTATTAAACCACGCCCCCTTCCTGGAGTCACCGCTGATTGGCTGAAGTTACTCTTATTAACATTTATAGAAGAAAAAAATCCTCCAAATATGAAAGAATCTGATATTAATGTTAAATGTATTGTAAGTAATAATAGAACGCACAGTAATCCATGACTATGTAAATATATCATTGTGGGAGAGTATTATGAAAGAGAACCATCAAGCCAGCACTGCCACAACACAACACACCACAACACACCACAACACAACACAACACAACACTACCACACAACACAACACACCACAACACAACACACCACAACACAACACGTTACAGCCATTCACTACTGTATTAGCAAACTCTCACCAGGTAATACTAAGAGTACAGTCATGGTTTTATCTAGCAAGGAAAATGGAAAGATGAAGGAAAAAAATATTACTCCTATGACTTTCTGCTACCTAATAGTTTTTGTTGCAGTGTTCAGGTGAGGACTGGAAGCACCTTATGATAATGTCTAAAGTGACCTAGTTATGACATGTTTACCCAGCAAGTAGTTCAAGGACGACTGACACTATGCCAGTTGAGAGGCGGGGCGGGGTAAGGTGTGGGAGGGGCGTGGTAAGGTGGGGCGGGGAAGGGTGAGGTTGGGTGAGACGGGGACGAGCGGTGGGGAGGTGACTGTATCATACTATCTATCTACATACCTTTCAATCATATTCAGTATCTATCTATTTATCATTTATCTATTTGTCACTACCTATCTATCTATTTGTCTATCTATCTTTATCTATCTATGAACCAACTAAAGAATTAAACAAGAGATAGAAGAAGAAGAAGAAGCAGAAGAAGAAGAAAAAGAAGAAGAAGAAGAAGAAGAAGAAGAAGAAGAAGAAGAAGAAGAAGCAATACATAAATCAATAAATAAGACGTATATTTGATATTTCTCACAATAATTTTAAAGTCACTTGTCAACGAATTTCCTTTTTCTGCTTCTCTTCCTGGAACGCAAAAACCTGATTTATGTTGCCGCCTCCTCCTCCTCCTCCTCCTCCTCCTCCTCCTCCTCCTCCTCCTCCTCACAACCCGGAAATTATAGGCCAATCAGTCTGACATCAGTTGTATGTAAATTAATGGAGACAATCATTCGTGACAATGTGGTGAAATTCCTTGAAGACAACGATATAATAAAACCATCACAACATGGTTTTCGTAATAAACGTTCATGCTTAACTAACTTATTAGACTTCTTCCACAATGTTTTTGACGCGTACGATGAAAGCAGAGCAGTAGATGTCATATATCTGGATTTTCAAAAGGCTTTTGATAAAGTACCTCATCAACGATTGCTTAATAAACTAATGACTCATGGTATCTCTGGTAGCATTTACAATTGGCTTCTGGACTGGCTCTCTGAACGTAAGCAGAGAGTAGTCTTAAACGGTGTCTCCTCTCAATGGTTAAACGTTAAAAGTGGCGTACCACAAGGCTCAGTGCTTGGTCCTGTCTTATTTTTGATATATGTTAATGACATAGATGATGGGATCACTTGCAAAATATCGAAATTCGCTGACGATACGAAAATTCTCAGCAAAGTAACTACGACAATTGACAGAGAAGTCTTACAATCAGACCTAGATCGACTAACGTCTTGGGCCAATAAATGGCAAATGAAATTTAACGTTGAAAAATGCAAGGTACTACACATCGGAAGAAATAATGATCACGTTCAGTACTCAATGAATGGTAAATCACTTTCTACAGTAAATAAAGAAAAAGATCTGGGAATCACAATATCAAACGATTTAAAACCCAGTCAACATTGTTCAGAGGTAGTTAAAACTGCTAACAGATTGGTCGGCTTTATTGGGCGTACTTTCGAAAATAAATCAGAAAAAGTCATATTAAAACTGCATAATTCACTAGTACGACCCCATCTTGAGTATTGCGTACAGTTTTGGTCCCCATATTACAGAAAGGACATTGACAAACTGGAAAGAGTCCAGCGAAGAATAACAAAAATGATTCCAAGGCTGAAAAATAAACCTTATGAAGAAAGACTTAAAGAACTAAACTTATTCAGCCTAGAAAAACGAAGGATGCGAGGGGATTTAATTGAAATGTTCAAGATAATCAAAGGATTCGATAATATCAATGTAGAAGATTACATTACTTTTGATCGATCAAATATAACAAGACGACGTCATTCTTTTAAGATTACTGGTAAAAGATTCACATCAAACGAAGCCAAGCACTTCTTTTTCAATCGGATCGTTAACGTTTGGAACTCCCTGCCCGCCAATATCGTCGACAGTAAAACAATTACTACGTTCAAAAATAGACTTGACAAATATTTAGAAGCCAATCCACAACTAAAATACTATCCGTTAACGTAGCAAACTTTGAGTAAGTTCATCCTGATGTACCTAATTTACGAAATGTCGATTCAAAAGACGTCGCTAGTGGCCTGACATCGCTTGCCAGGAAGTAGTGGTAGCAGTAGTGGTAGTGACAGTATGGTCTTGGTTGGCCTTCCTTTCCCTGCCAGCCATGGCTGGGGAGAGAAGCCTTCACCCTTACTATCCTGTATCCTACACTCTAGAGTAGATAGTGTAGTCTCACAAACAGCCTCGTAAGGGCCAGCAGGCCTGTTGTTGTTTGTTCTTCCTATGTGTTCCTATGTGTTCCTCCTCCTCCTGCGGTCTTCAGATATGCAAATAAGGTTAACAGACCAAGAAGGAATAGAAAAAAGGAGTTAAAAAGTGACAGTGATTGTTGTTGATGTTGAAGATGATGATGATGATGATGATGATGATGATGATGATGATGATGATGATGATGATGATGATGATGATGATGATGATGATGATGATGATGATGATGATGATGATGATGATGATGATGATGAGAGAATGATCAAAATAAAGAGCGAGAGAGAGAAAAAATAAATATCTATATATATATTTGGCATTGAGAACTGAGAGGAAGAGCAAAAAAAGGCCCAAAAAAATAGAAGCGAATGTAGAACCCACGTCATTTTAGCCTGAGTAATTCCTGGAACACACACACACACACACACACACACACACACACACACACACACACACACACACACACACACACACACACACACACACACACACACACACACACACACACACAGCCTTGATATCTATGCAATTTAAAAGCTGCAACGCACTATTGATTACCAGAAATGAGGACTTGAGGAAATAGATGGAGGAATGGATTGATGGAGGGATGGAGGGATGGAGGGATGGAGGGAGGGATGGAGGGATAGATGGAGGAATGGATGGAGGGATAGATAGACAGATAGATATATAGATAGATTAAATGTATCAATAATAATGATCAATAACTAACCATTAACTAACAAACCAACTAACTAACTCACTCACTCACTCACTCACTCACTCACTCACTCACTCACTCACTCACTCACTCACTCACTCACCAACAACACCAACAGATACAACCAAACAAGCACAGGTGGTGGTGGTGGTGGTGGTGATGTGTGATAACCAATGATAACCAATTTGCAACCTAATACAAACCCACAACAGTCATTCCAAGCACCACAAACAGACAGACAGACCTGATGCTAAGTAAGTAGGTAAGTAAGCTCATACTTAACACACGCTAACCTGACTCGCCTGTGTCCAGACCACCACTCGAGTCTCAGCATCACAATAGCAACACACACGGTGAAAGAGATAAGATCCAGCGGTGAGTTCAGTGCTGACTAATGCCTTCACCTCAATTAGATACGTAGAGCAACAGTCATCTCGTGTTTATGTGGGAAAAAGAGAGAGAGAGAGAGAGAGAGAGAGAGAGAGAGAGAGAGAGAGAGAGAGAGAGTGAATAGTCTGTTCGCTGTACAAGTGTTCGTTATAATAGAGACAAATGTTATCAAACCATTCAAGAGTAACGAGGCTGTTTCCTGTGGTTAGAATGCCTGGAAATGAAAGGCAATGCGTATGATAGTCTGGAAGGGTCGTGCAGGGAGAGAACAAAAATGATGGTATTAAAGGTAGTAGTAGTAGTAGTAGGCTGGGGACCTTACTTCCAAATGTATTCTCTTGGGAGGTTTTAAAAGGTTCCAGACACTTACTGTAACAAACATAATCACAAATAAACAGCACTGAACACAAGTCTTTAATTCCAAACTGGTGAAAAACTAAAACAACAACACTTGAGACAGGTTTAAAGACATCAGAACATCGTTGAGGAGTTAAGGGTGAGGCAAGACACCTAAACATGTATACCTGGCGTGTGTTTCAATGTGTTTACGTGCAAAGTATACTGTATTATTATGTGTGGTTGCTAGTATATATTATGCAAAGATAAGTGTGAGGTATACGAGGAAATATATTAGTTAACACTCATTCGGCACTTATGTGAGAGATGTCGCAGTGAATACAGGAAGAAACTAATACGGATCACTAGAACATTAAGATCACGTCTGCAGAGTGTGTGTGGGTGTGTGTGTGTGTGTGTGTGTGTGTGTGTCTGTCTGTCTTCCAGGTATAATTTGACATCTTTCAACCAACCCATTATTTTTTTCCATATAATCTTCTCTGACTAAGGATCGCCCGTTACCTCCTCCTCCTCCTTTCCCTTCCATTGGGCAAAAACAAAGGTAAACAAAGGTGATCAGCCGTGGGACAGGTGGGCGGGCTTACCTGTGTCTCACTCTCTGCCGCTAACTAACCGCCATTAAGCCACAGGACACCGCTAGATAAAGGAGGGCAAGGATGGGGGAAGGGAGAGGAGATGGGAGGAAGAAGGGGAAAGGGATGGGTAACAGAGATAGATAGATAGATAGAGAGAGAAAAGAAAAAAAAGTGGGAGAGAAAAAAAATTGATAGAGAGAGAAAATGACAAGTAGTAAATGGGAGGGCAATAAGAAGAGATGGACGAAGAAAGAAAAAAAAGGAAAAAAAGGGGAAAAAAAAAGTCTGGTTTACCTGATCCCTGTCTGTATTACTTAACATCCTCCTCCTCCTCCTCCTCCTCCTCCTCCTCCTCCTCCCATACTTTCACCGCTATAGTAAGTACCTTTTCAGCTTCACTGCTTCTCAAACCTCAACAGACAAGATACAAAAGAGATAAGGGAGGAGCTTAGGAGGGAAGGAGGGAGGGAGGAGGAGGAGGAGGAGGAGGAGGAGGAGGAGGGAAGTAAAGAGAGAAGGAAATAAATGGAGAGTTGTAAGGAGGACATAAATATTACTTAGGGAGGAAGAGAGAGAGAGAGAGAGAGAGAGAGAGAGAGAGAGAGAGAGAGAGAGAGAGAGAGAGAGAGAGAGAGAGAGAGAGAGAGAGAGAGAGAGAGATGCAGGGGAGAAGAGAGATGACGGAGGAAGGGATGGAAGGAGAGGGAGGGAAGGAGGGAAGGAGAGGGAGGGAAGGAGGGAAGGAAGTAGAAGTGAAGGGAGGGGAAAGGAAAGGTTAAGCCAATGAGGATGGTATCAAAACTTTATTACTTCACAGGTATAAGTGGGAAGGGCACGAAAGGGCATGAAAGGGCGTAGGAAGGGCGTGAAAGGGCGTGAAAGGGAAGTAGGGGTGAGGGCGTGGTTAGTAACAGCAAGGGGAGGAGAAATCAGTTGAGAAATAAGGGTGAAGGAAGATGAGAAGGGAAGCAGAGAAAATGAGGGGAGAAAATGAAGTAAGGGGAGATTAAGGGAATAATGCAAACAAAGGGAAACAAAGGGTGATTATGGAATCGGTGTAAGTTAGGTTAGTTTGGGAAGGAAAGGAAGAAGAGTACAAAGGAGTACAAAGGAAGAACAGACAGCAACAGTCCTACTAGACCTAACGAGGCTGTTCGTGTGGCTACACTACTACTATGATATCTACTTGATAGAGACAAAAGGACAGTAAAGTGAAAGACTCCTCCCCACCCACCCCTCCCTTCAGCCGAAGCTGGCCGGAAGAGGAAGCGATACCATGTATTATATAGATGGAATTTATATAGGAAAGTAAGAAAAACAAGACTAATCTACATCTATTTCTAGAAAAGAAAAACAAAATTTACGCAGGAATGAAATACTCAATTTAGTGAACGGATGCTAAGTGCTTATCGAGTTTCATCTTAAATGATTCAATTGTAATACTGTTAACTATTTGTGCTGGGAGAGAATTCCAAACATTTACAATTCTATTGAAGAAAAAGTGCTTCGCTTCATTCGATCTAAAACGCTTACCAATGATCTTGAAGCCATTGTTACGAGTGGTGCTTGTGAGATCGGTAGTTACCTAGTCGTTTAGGTTAATATTATCAAAACCATGGAAAATTTAAAAAACCTCAATTAGGTCCCCTCGTAGCCTACGTTTGGATAAACTGAATAAGTTCAGCTCCTTTAGTCGTTCTTCGTAAGACTTGTTTCGCAATCTTGGGATCATTTTAGTAATTCTTCTTTGTATTCTCTCCAGCTTATCAATATCTTTTTTTTTATAGTATGTTGACCAGAACTGAATGCAATATTGAGGGCGTACAAGTGCATTAAATAGTGTAATGATAACTTTTTTCAGATTTATACTCAACCGATGAAGCCGACCAGTTTGTCTGCTTTCTTAACAACGTCTGAACAATGTTTACTAGGTTTAAGGTCGTTACTAATAGTTACCACTAAGTCTTTCTCATGGCTAACCTTGGAAACTTCGGAGCCATTCATTGTATATTTTGTGTAATGATTATTGTTTCCGATATTCAAAACTTTACATTCATCAACATTAAATTCACTGTGTCACTTTTCTAACCAACTGACTGAAATTGAATAAGTAAATGCATGGAAGAAGATACTGTTGTGTTCGGTGCCTCCCACACCGAGAGTTCGTTCCTACAGGGTCTTGAAAATGCCACAAAAACCAATCGCTTTGCCCTGAGCCTCCCTCACGAGTAAGACTTTCACAACCCCGCGCTTACAGCTATTCCTTTCAGTTGTGTCCCATAGAGCGGGGCCAACGAGGAGGAGGAGGAGGAGGAGGGGGTATGTAGATGTGGAAAATGGAAGTATGTAGGGTATGTAGGGTATGTAGGGTATGTAGATGAGGGGAGAGAAAAAAAAGGGGAAGAGAATTGAAAGTGAAAAATGAATGTTACAAATGCATTAAAGGGAGAAGGGAGAGAGAGATAAAACGGAGAAGGGAGAGAGAGATAAAACGGAGAAGGGAGAGAGAGATAAAACGGAGAAGGAAGAGAGAGATAAAACGGAGATAAGACAAGAAAAACGAGGAGGAAAAATTGGAAAAAAATGATAAGGAAGAGAAAGGGAAGAGGCGGTTGTCACACACACACACACACACACACACACACACACACACACACACACACACACACACACACACACACCTGAAACAAGCAATAAAGGTGAGGTAAGAGGCAATTAATCCCCTAATGGAAGGTTGTAAAATGTGGCACATATAAAACTGAGAAAAAGG
>JAPQNM010000019.1:8083156-8128156 GCA_029783475.1 Metacarcinus magister | reverse complement strand
AGAAAACGGGAAGAAAGGATATATTAAGGTTTGTCACTATACCATAACACTAGAAGAAAAAATATATGCATCTCTTTTAAGACATACTTGTACTTCTTCCCTTTCTTCCTACCTTGCAGACGCCCTTTTTTCAGCGTACATAGAATTTATAACACACTCAAACCCTATAGGTAATAATCTTCTTGGTCTGGTCCTTGTAAATGTTAGTCTCCACACCTTGATACCTGAGTTGGGAGGATGGGAACAGGTAAGGTTGTGAACGAAATAGTTACACCACATTACACACACCGTAGCAACAGGTGTAAGCTATGCCACGCCCCTACAGCAGCGTCCTAAGGGAATACTATACCTTGCGGTCTACCTCCATACACCTGTTGACACCTGAGCTCCATTCCCTTCATCACGTGTGGTAAGGAAGGAGCATCACAAGACTGGTATAAAAATAATAATGTAGTATCTTCACACACACTCATTTGTTTTGCCATTGTAGGAGTGATTCTTTTAAGTAAACATGATTAAACGCTATTATTTATTTTCTTTATTCTTGTTTACGTTTCAAGATTGATTCAAATGCATGAGGAAGGTTTTATTTCTGGTATTTTAAAGATGATTAGTTCGGGGCGAGAGATTTTTTTTCTACTCCACTCCACTCATCCTACTCCTCTCTTCTCTTTCCTTACAGGTGGTGGCGACAGACTACGAGACTTACTCCTGCGTCCACTCCTGCCTGGCAATGATGGGTTTCCGTGCCGCCTTCTCGTGGGTGTTGTCCCGCCAGCCCACCCTCGACCCCTCCCTCATCAGTTACTGCCGCGATCGTCTCCATGAATATGAGATTGATACCTCCGCCATGCAGCCAGTCATCCAGGGCAAGGTGGGTGACTCTATATCATGGTCAAGATGGATATGTTCGGTTTATAGAAGTTATCCTAATATTAGGTCTGTTTTCTTTGTTGAATTGACATAGAAAACTTATAGAATTTATAGTAGACATGGTAAAATGTATGTATCTATGGAAACTGCAACATTTACGTATAGAATGCAACTTGATATATGTAATAATAAATCTTTAATGCTAAAAATTATATATAAATGTGAAGAGACGTTTCGCGCCTCCGATAATACGAGTTATGCTTCTACACTATACTCAAGGGAAGATATATAAGTTTTGCAGCTAATATACCAAACCAAAAATATTGAAAACGAAACGTAAGAGTAATCAAAACCAATGAAAATAGTCTCTTCTTGACCCGCTCTCAAAATGTATAAGGGTGAAGGGAATTACCAAACAAAATCTACCGCCACTTCATAACCTAACCTAACCTAACCTAACCTAACCTAACCTAACCTAACCTAACCTAACCCAACCCAGCATAGACAAAGCGTGGAAACATAAATACGACGCACCGGAAATAACACAGACGAGTCATGTAATATTAAAAGAGACCTTAGTGTAGTGGGCGTGACAGTCAAGGTCAACGAAGGCGTGGAATGTTTCTCGACACACACACACACACACACACACACACACACACACACACACACACGAGAAAAAAACAACCTAACACTTCCCCCCCCCCAGGAGTGCCCGTACATCAGCAAGCTGGACTCCGTGTTAGCGTACAGCGCCAGGGTGCAGAGCAAGGCCAGGGCGAGAGAGGTGGCGGTGCATAAGGTGAAGGCTGACACCACCGCAGGGGCCGTGCAGACCGTCACAGACATGCGCATGCAGGTACACACGACGAGGGGGAGGAGGAGGAGGAAGTGAAGGAGGAGGAGCAGGAGGAGGAAGTAAAGGAGGAGGAGGAAATAAAAGAAAATGTGCTGGTGTGTAATGATTTCCTGCTTTAGTTTCCTATCATTATTATCATTCTTCTTCTTCTTCTTACTATTATTATCATTATTATTATTATTATTATCATTATTACGATTATTCTCATTATTACTCTCATCACCAGGAGGACAAGGATACTGAGGTTCACCGGCAGGAGGAGAAGGAGGAACAGATGATGATAAGGAATGAGGTGGTGCCGAACAGGAGGACTCAGAACCAACACACAGGTGAGGTCAAGGTCAGGTCAGGTTAGGTCAGATGAATACCCTTGTTCCCATCATTACTCAAAATTCTGATACCGTTGAAACCGACAAACTAAAAAAAACTAAAAAAAATACAGCACTAGGCTCAGCAAACCCAACACTGTATGACTGTTTGGTTTTGGTCCCCAGATGAGGCAGCGTTGAGCGGGTGTCAGGTGACCACCCACAACACGGGCCTGATGCTGCTGCTGCTGGCCGCCATCTTGATTCTCGTGACATCACCACCTTCATTAACTTAGTGATCAAGACAGAAGTGTGAACTGATGGTAGTAATTACACACCTAGCCCCCCCACCCCCCCATCTCTCTCTCTCTCTCTCTCTCTCTCTCTCTCTCTCTCTCTCTCTCTCTCTCTCTCTCTCTCTCTCTCTCTCTCTCTCTCTCTCTCTCTCTCTCTCTCAAACATATATATATATATATATATATATATATATATATATATATATATATATATATATATATATATATATATATATATAAATATATATATATATATATATATATATATATATATATATACATATATATATATATATATATATATATATATATATATATATATATACATATATATATATATATATATATATATATATATATATATATATATATATATACATGTATATAAATATGGGTTTGGCAATGGGACTTAAATTGGTTACGTCGTTATTGCTTCCATTTGTTGTAAGATGATCGCGGTAGTAAGTGTGATGACAACACAAAGCTTTAAGAGAAGGTTCAATACACTCACGGGTGAGGATGACAGGTGGTGTTGTGGTGTTGTGGTGTTAGTGTACAGGCGATGCCTTGTGTGCACCACCTCCTCTCTTGCAGTGTACTAATATTCTCATGTTATGTAAAGTTGATGAGGGTGAAGGGCTGGGAGCCCATCCCACTGAAACCTTTACTAATAAAGGAAACAGAAGAGGCTTCCTTTCGTATTATTTTCTTCATCTATTATTTTTTTTTCTTTTTTGTTCTGCTTTTTGACTGCAGACTCGTGTGTGCTGGATCAGTGAGTTGAAGTGTGTTGGTTAGCGTGTTCGGCTTACAACCCTAAAGTGAAAGGTTCCAACCCTCTGCCAAACTTAGACAATTTGGGGTTGTCTCCTTTCACGTTGTAACCCCTGTTTAATATACACAGAAAAAATAATATATATAAATATATACGTACACGTGTGTGTTCGTACATGCGTGTGTGCTTTTCATGACTGTCACGTGTATGTTGCATTGTAGGTATACAGCGTAACGTAACAAATGAACTCTTACAAGGATGTTGTACATGTTGTGTTGACGCGTGAAATACAAGTTTAAGAAGTGAACTGTGTTTAATGAATCCCTTACACCAAGGCAACACACCCTTCACCCTTCACCCTTCACCCTCATACCAAGGCAACACACCCTTCACCCTCACACCAAGGCAACACACCCTTCACCTGTTGGTGTTCCTGGTACCAGAGCCATGGGGACCAACACATAACTCGTAGCCAGCTCTCTCAGTGCCAGTGGCAACATTAAAGTCGCCCAAGACAATGATGCCTGTGTAGCTGTACAGATTTACCAACAGGCAAAGTAGGCCATTGGCTTAGGGTCCACAGGTATTTGAGGGCCCACTGAAACTAATTTGTCGCCCAGCGTGCTGAAGCATGGCAACATTTCTATAAATTTGGGGGCCCATTGATGAGTTTGGTCTAGGACTCACAATTAGGTAAATCCCGTCCTGGCTGTACCAAAACACTCCCTACCTTAACACTCTCCACAGTGTTGTATGACTACCAACATAACACTTCCTTACCCAATGTTTGCCAAGTTTAGTCTTGCAAGGTCATTTTGGACTACATCCAGTCATTTTGGTATCCATTTTCCTTTTTTTGAAGATAAACACAAGGTGGCTATTTTGTGTTTTCAACAGTGGTCATTGCTACTATATATCGTGTTTTGACTGTAACTGAATATTAATAAATCATTATTTTGTGTGCCTTGTTGAAAAATAAAATTGGGATAAAAGCAACGCATTGTGGGGAAACTAATCGGGGAGAACGGGTGTGTATTTTGGGTCTAACAACATAAGTAATAGTAAGATAAATGGTATGTCCACCTCGTTTCTTCCTATCTTCTCTCTCCCTCCTTTCATCTCTCTCTCTCTCTCTCTCTCTCTCTCTCTCTCTCTCTCTCTCTCTCTCTCTCTCTCTCTCTCTCTCTCTCTCTCTCTCTCTCTCTCTCTCTCTCTCTCTCTCTCTCTCTCTCTCTTTCTTCCTTTCCTTCCTTCAAGCAGCGACTTCCTAATAGCACACAACTAAGCCTCCTCACACACCTCATAATAAAAAAAAACATGACTAAGAATAAGGTGTGAGGTGGTATGGCATGACACGAGGCAGTATGAGTATGAATATGAGATGTGAATATGAAACAATGAGATGACGGTGTGTGATGCTGGTCGCGCATATGACTGAAAGATGATTATGATTGATGATTAAACCGTCCAATAGTGTTTGATGAGAGAAAGTAAAGTTAGGGTGAGACATAGTTTCAAAGCATGTTTAATGATGTAATAAATGTATGTATGTGTGTTATATTTGTTATGTATGTATTCCTAAGGTTATTCCCTCCCTCCCTCCCTCCCTCCCTCCTTCCTTTCCTATTCTTTTTTCGTTTTCCTCTTCTTTTTTTTTTTCCTGCCTCTCTGCCACCTTTCCTTCCTCATTCCTATATTCCTTTCATCCTATTCTATCGTATGGTTTTCCTTGCCTTTTTCACTCTTTCATTCCCTCTCTACCTTTTTCACCTCCCTTCTTCCTTTCTTTGTTCTTCTCTCTCACCTCCCCTCCCTTCTCCATTGCCTTGCCTTCCTTCCTCCTTTCCCTCCATGTCCTTGCTTCCCTTCTTCATCTTCCCTTTCCTTCTTCTTGTCCTTTCTTATCTACTCACTTTCCGTCTCATTTACCTTGCCTCTCTTCTTCCTCTTCCCTCTACCATTCCCTGTTTGTCTTTCCCTCCCAAGGTTACCATAGGGCACCAACGGCGTGTCCTTGCATTCCGTTGTAGGTGTTCCTCTTGGTTATTCCAACAAGGAAGTCCACATGAAGGCCTGGTTGTTGCTGGGGACGTTGTAAGTCTCACGCCTGACAGAGATCACGTCGCATTACTTAACAGAGATTATTATTTCTCATTGCACCTCCTCAACAACGGAATATCGTGGCTCTCTTCACACACTGTCATGGCCTTGGTAATGTTGCTTCTTTCTTCCATTGTCTAGGTAAATGCAGCTCTGCTCTTCGACGGCATTCTTAATTAACAAGCAATTCTATATATATTTTTTTATTATTATTGATTTATTTACCTATTTATTTTTTTTATTTGATTTGATCTTTGCTGCTGGTGTATTTATGTAGCTTATGGCAGTTTTAGTGAAGACTGACGCGGCGGCTCTTAGCGTGTAAATAATTATTAACTACTATGACCAAAAATTATCCCAAAACTAATTAAGAGTTTGCAATCAACTCATAATTACGATACTCTGTTTGCAATACTGGAAAGTGAATAGACAGACTCTCACCATAAATTTAGAGACGAAGCATCTCATGACGACCTTTTAATGAGTGACAGAAGAGTTATCATGACCACCCTTCCATACTAACTTTAATACATAATAATCATACACTGTATCTAATCATAAGGCGTTGTATTCATGCATTATACATCCAACACCAACTTCTAATAACTGAGAACCGATACAAAGAAATACAAAAATGTAACTAAATTTTTTTAATACAGTTCCCTGGGTGGCCGATGGTGGCGCTGCTTGTGTACTACATCTCTCTCTCTCTCTGAATGATGATAAATAATGATGATGGTGATGATGATGATGATGATGATGATGATGATGATGATGATGATGATGATGATGATGATGATGATGATGATGATTATGATAATAATAATAACAACAACAACAACAAAAACAATAATAATGATAATGATAATATTATTATTACTATGATTATTATTATCATTATGATGATGATGATGATAATTATTAATCATACTAATAGGAACAATAATAACAACAACAATCAAGCTGTTTTGCTGTTACGATGTTCGTCCAAAGTTAAGTGACGCGTTCAACACAGTGTAAATGACAGGAAGAACCAACACACTCGAGTCTCCAGGAAGTAAGTAAGTAAGTGAATAAGTAAGTGAGTAAGTAATTAACCGTAGAACCACTTACAACATGATCACTATGAGGAGACTCGTGCCTTTCCTACCCCTCCTGTAGGTACTCCATTTTTTTAACGAATACTGGTACATGTATAGAGAATTATACAACTTTCATATATTTACAATGCGGTGGTACAGTGGTCTAACGTTCGGTCAGGCAAACCTAGGGTTCCGGGTTCGATACCCCAATATTCGCTGGCCACTTTTCATTATTTGGTATTACCGCCGTGTCTAAAGATTACCCAAATTGCTGCCATACTGTCCTCAGACGGGACGGGACACCAGAAGTTTGCCGTAGACTTGGCCACTGATGAAAACGCCTTAATTTCGGCAACCATAACAAAAAGGAAATGAATGTCTTCAATTATTTTGAAATAAAATTACAGTAGCTATGTTTTACTTTTAATAAAGTTTTTAGGATGATTAGTAAACTAGCTAATAATATTTCAACAATAATCCAAGCTTAAGTGTTTTAGTGGTGGCCACCGAGCAGCCTTAAGACGGTCTTCGTAAGTTCGTACCCCAATCCCGCCCATGGACGACAAAACGCGACTTCAAGTGACGTGTAGGACTTCCATGTCACAGTGTCACACGTCGCACGGTCACACCGCCACCCGCACAGTAATGGTGTCATAATATTATATAGATTATTAGTGTAGACTTACACTGTCACAAAAATATCACAAAACCGTTATGAAAGATTGTTGGCTATATGTACACCTAGCGAGTAGCGAATATCCAGAAATTTGAACAAATTAACTCACAAGCAGGTCTGCAGTGCCTCCCCTTAAGCCCGGCCTTAATGCCCTTCCTTAACCCCCCCTAGGCACCTCATTGAATACCTGTCACACCTAACAACGATACTGCATCTCCAAATCTATAGATAGATATATAGATAGATAGATAGATAGATAAATAGATAAATAGATAGATACTCTCTCTCTCAGCATGTTTTCTTGCATGAGTAACATATAAACATGAATATACGTTTTAAACATCCTCTCTCAGGTCATGGTGCATTGATATAATTTATATCTAGATCTTCTACATATCCATCATTACGACGCAGAAAAGCACGCCCCACTATCACCTCTGAACACATATATTACGACCACCAAAACACGGAACATTTAACGTCAACCAAACGCACAAATAAACACTTTGCTGCACATGAGGAACAAAACTCATTAAAAGAAAGATAAATACATCGTTAACTTAAATGGGTGTAGTACTGAGGTTTGTCGACTTAACACCCTCTCCAACTTCCTCCTAACAGCGCGGGAAGAAAGTAAATCAAACATACAGTGCAAGTTCCCGCCCAAACAGTGACGCGTTTTAAGTATACAATCATACAATCAGCTGGCAGTGATGTGCGTGATGTCCAAGCCACACTGCTTCAGGGTGTGACTCACTCTAACACGGGTATGAAGCCGCTGCCTCACTCGAACACTGCGTCCGCCACAACACCCTGGCTGGCCCGCACTTGTGAATGTCTCTCAGCACACACACACACACACACACCCACACACCCACACACACACACACACACACACACCCACACACACAATATGCATTCAAGAGAGAACAACATATACTTGGAAATGACACTATCACACTGACACACCTCAAACTCCACCACCACCACCACCACCACTATTACCTACTGTCACCTACAACACACACACGAGGAATCACTAACACTACCACGCCACGACAAAGGCAACATGAACTGAAACACAGATGATATAGTCCCGTAAAAGTAATAGAAGTTAATGAATCCTAAACGCTTCGGTCCAGCAACAGACAGCCCCAGTAGGTAAAGATTCTCATTGGCGCCAAAAATATACGACTAGCTTACTTGTCTACTTTTCTACTTGCATTTCAGCGGATCAGGACAGCAGGTAAGGTTGTAGGTTGTCTGTCACATGGACGGGTCGACACATCCGGTATTGTATCACCCATGCTTACGAGTGACAGGAATTAATGTTCGCGGATCGACACTACCACCATCACCACCACCACTACAACCTGCAACTTGGCGCCTAACGTGGTTTTGTTTACATCATCATCGTCATCATCAGCATTATCAACAGGTTCTTCTTTTCAACAGAGCCACTTTGTAGTTTCTAGTCATTTATTCATTGACGAAGAGATGAACACTTAACAGATAAAATTTATTGAAATATAAACAAGTACTACATTAATTTTGTTCATGCTAGTTTATGTTCAATAGGATAATTAAAGGGAAATCATGGAAAGTTCACATGTTAGCATTCTTTTATAACTATTTTTTTTTCTCTCTCTCTCTCTCGCTCTCGCTCTCTCTCTCTCTCTCTCTCTCTCTCTCTCTCTCTCTCTCTCTCTCTCTCTCTCTCTCTCTCTCTCTCTCTCTCTCTCTCTCTCTCTCTCTCTCTCTCTCTCTCTCTCTCTTTTCCCAATGGAATAAAGGTTTCCCTTGTGTTTTATTCACTCTTTATTTACATCAATCTATTCATTTGTTTGTTGATTTATTGATTTATTTAATTATCTACTTTCAATTATATACCCGTTATTTTTTTTTTTATATACACAATAATTGTAATGATAGTTCTTTTATTTGATTTACCCTTCATGTTTTCAGTAACCTCCTTTAAGTTTTGTTCATTACTGCAAACACACGTCCAGTCTAACCTATATTCCCCTGACGCTTACCTTATCCACATTAATCTATAGAACCTCACTTACACCTTGAGATAAATAGCACAAGCAGAGGCAGATCTAGAATCGGATGTTTGGGGGGGTGGGGGGGTACCGTCAGGTGACTGGTTGTCACTGGCCCCTTATCCACTGAAAGAAAAAAAAGAAAACAAAGAAGGTATTGAGATTTATCATGTAAAAAGCACAAAATCCTTCATATTCTCTACCTTCGTTTTCTTCTTCGCCTCTCAGATCCTGGGCTTTTGGGAAAACATTCATGGTTTAAGTCCCAGTAACCACCCCTTAAATCCGCCACTGAGCACAAGTACAATGTCATTTAACAGTAATAGTTGCACCATGAATTTTGTTTCCTTAACAGACGAACTCAATTTTTTTTTCTGAAACTTTATTATTTTATCTTATTAACACTAGATGAACCAATAATACAATAAGATAATGAATGTACAAGATTATTGTTGTATTTTGGTTAAATAGCCTATAATATCACCTTATGAAGTAAGATATAACAAATAGATACATATAATTCCTGTAGACTTGCTTGATATCGTGAAAATTAAACATCGGTGTGAGATGTTTCCTTATAAATGTTAGCAGAGCTTCCTCACCAACCGCTGGTAACATTCAGCGTACTTATGAATATTGTATTAGTATGTAAAGCAAAGTATTTCATCACCTTCCTACATTACTTTCACCCTTGCAAGTGATCTGGATGACAATCATGAGGAAACACTTGCAATATTTATATCGAATCATATCATAATATTAAGTTAAGCTACACATTGAGGCAGTGTGGCTGGCGCTGTTCTTGCAATGGTATTCTGTAATTAACTATTTACGTAACTCTCTCTCTCTCTCTCTCTCTCTCTCTCTCTCTCTCTCTCTCTCTCTCTCTCTCTCTCTCTCTCTCTCTCTCTCTCTCTCTCTCTCTCTCTCTCTCTCTCTCTCTCTCTCTCTCTCTCTCTCTCTCTCTCTCTCTCTCTCTCTCTCATATAATTATGCACAGCATCTAGCTAGGCCGTGTCCTATAACACAGTGTAGCCTTGTGTGTGTGTGTGTGTGTGTGTGTGTGTGTGTGTGTGTGTGTGTGTGTGTGTGTGTGTGTGTGTGTGTGTGTGTGTGTGTGTGTGTGTGTGTGTCTGTGTGTTTCTGCCACTCTCTTTCTTTCTTTCTTTATATTTGTGTTGTTTTCTGCATGACAGATAAGTGGTGTCGGTAATGGTTTACATCAGCGTCCTGCAGCTCCACTCACTGTCAGTAAAAAACAGGCTTCAAGACCAAACACACACACACACACACACACACACACACACACACACACACACACACACACACACACACACACACACCCATCACACGAGGATAGAATAATAACAGATAAACGATGAATCTTGTCAAGTCTTATAAATGTCAATAAAGATATCTTGAAATGGCCCATCACTTTATAATACATTTTTTTTTCACTATTTTCTCTGTTTATCTATTTTTTTTTTTTTTATATATGGCTTTGATGAGTATTGATTTTAGGAAGAATTTGTAGTATAATGACTTTTTTTTCTTGTTTTTTTTTTCTTCCATGCATGTTCAAGTATTCATGGCAGGGAAGACAGTTTGTATCTTCCCTTCTTAAACAATGTCGATGCAAGGAGAGAATTACGGCGTCACTCAGACTAAATTCACCGTGAAGACTGGCGTGATTTGCTTCCACAATCAACGCGTTTCAAAAGGGAAAAAATGGTGCTTGTAACGGAAAATTAGGAACATAAACTTATATACAAAATTGCAAACCATGAGATCACGAACAAGAAAAGAATTAGAAAAGAAGGTAAGAAGGTAGATAAGGGAACAATTCAAGCAATCTATCCACAGGCAACAGAGAGAGAGAGAGAGAGAGAGAGAGAGAGAGAGAGAGAGAGAGAGAGAGAGAGAGAGAGAGAGAGAGAGAATATGAGTGGATCTGAATGATAATCAATCGGTTACAAAAGAGTCTCGCCACGCGCCTTGCCAGTCCTACAGTACGTCGCCGCTTGTATAAGAGACTGTGATCGTGAGCCATAATAAAACCCTGACCATCCCTGTACTTCAACTTATTAGCCAGCCAGTTTAAGCCGGTTTTGCGTTGCTGGGGTGTCCGATGTGTGTGTGTGTGTGTGTGTGTGCGTGTGTGTGTGTGTGTGTGTGTGTGTGTATGTGTGTGTGTGTGTGTGTGTGTGTGTGTGTGTGTGTGTGTGTGTGTGTGTGTATGTGTATGTGCGTGTGTGTGTGTGTGTGTGTGTGTGTTTTAAAAACTTATATAACAAGCCTTCTTTCTCTCTTTCTCTGCTGCCAACACCCTCCCCGCCGCCACAATATATTCAATCCGAGGTGTCAGTAGTGATGGGTGGGGGAGGGGGGTGAAGGAGGTAATGGTGGGGATTTCATCACTACGCCTTGAGAAAGAGTTGATGGGGAACGAGCGATGGGGGTGTGGAGGTTAGGGAAGGGAAGGGGGAGTGCGGAGGGAGGGATGATGGGGAAGGGAGTGAAGATGAAGGAAGGGGGGAAGAATGCATTACGTGTTGGCAGGCGAGTATCCTGTAGTTGTGACTGTGTTCTAGTGAGCGATGCTGGTGATCTCATTCTTACTCACACCCGCCCTTCAAGTGCGCCTCCTCGCGGGACACAAGAGGCTGGCTGAGGGTGAGGGAGGAGAGCGGGGCGCCACGCGACCACTAGACGCCACTCGTTAGTTGTGTGGCGAGGACGCCAGTGGCACTGTGCCTCTCTTTCTGTCTCTTGGCATTGTGGTGGTTGGAGCGCGCGATGGCTAGCGATTCTCATGAAGACTCTGGCGGAGACGCACAGGGAGAAGGGAATGCCGTGGAGACACGCAGCCGCCATGCCTCCTGTGAGGAGGAACCACCCGTACATACTCCTTCATCCCCTGCTTCATCTGGCGCCGCTGACAGGCGGTTCTCTCTTCCTACGGCACTGCCTGTCTCGTTTGACATCTTGGCCGCCCCTGTGCCGGAATACAGCCCGAGGCCCTGCAACTCAGTGGTCCCCATCGGGAGGTTGGCTCCTCAGTCCGGTTCCTGGTATCGTTCCTGCCCCCACCGCACCCACGTATGGGAGGGTGGGCCGCCCTGCTATCTGTGTTCCATGCTTGACTTGCCACCCAAGTACCGCCGGCGGGAGGCACATGGCTGGCATAGATTTAAAGAAAAGCTGGCGCAGCTCTCCCACGCCACTGTGAGCCCTCTGCAGAGAGGCAGATCGCTGGGACAGGATCCTCCTGCCGCTGTTTTCACCGTCAATGAGTGGCGGCCGAGTGACACGTCAGGAGGGACACCTGCAGAGGAAGTTCCTGCTTCGCTTAGCGCCGCACCAAATTACAGGCAGACGCAGGAGAGAGACAACCCTGTGTTTGACGCCCATGATTTGTTAGAGGGTGGTGTGACGCGCGGGTCTTACTTGGGTGGCGTCCAGCAACATTCTTCCGCCACCACCTCATTAAACACCGAAGGAGTTTCTTTTGTGCCTCTTCCACCACCTATTCCCGCCGCCGCCTACACTCCACCCTTCTTCCCTCCCGAGGATGCCCCTCGGGAGGGACCCTCCATAAAATACAGCAGACGTCTGTAAGTATAGTGATGGTTCCTTCCCAACACACCCGTGTACACACATGTACACATACTTGTATACACTTACTTTCCAACTACTGAGTTCATACATTTTTCACTTGAAATAAAACTCCCAATGGAGGCAAGCCTTCACTTCTAACCTACACACGTTAATCTGGCCTTCTCCTCCCCGCTGCAGGGTGTGTCAGATGTTATATTCCCTACTACTGGCGACAGCTAGCAGCACACTCATCATCACTTACGACCAGCCCATCATCATCATCACCAGCGTCATCGCCTTCCTGGCAATATTCGTCTTCCTGCCCATCATCACCATCCTCGAGTGTCTCATCCGCTGCAAGACGGAACAAGACTTCCGTGATTACCTCCGGAACACCATGATCTCTGCGCCTCAAATCAGTCCTCTTATCCACTAGCGGAACCACACCTCACCCACCCCGCGGTCACCACCCTGCCAACGCTGCCTTCCAACAACATTACTCATCCCACGGAACACACAACACTCCAAACACGAATTAAACAAACACGATCAAATTACTGACGAGGAGCTCGCGATAGTGTGCAGAAGCGGAAATGTAAAGATGTGATATATGTCTCACTTAAGAACGTGTATAAGAACAAGTACGCACATATCACTGACTATAGAAGATACCGACGAGTAGAACGAAATGGTAGAATATGAACATTTCTTTACACAGGATTGAATATGAAATAGACTACACATAACAGGAAGCTTATAGCTGTCGGCCTACGACGAGGTTACCTGCTTACTACAAGTGTGACTTACTAGTATGAGGGAAAGGAAAGGATAGTACGAGAACCAACGAATGCAAGGACGTGGACTGTTACATTAATACTTGAAAATGTGAGGAAGAAAGCATGACCTACAAGTAAGAAGTGTTGAGATCATATTACATTAACCACGAGCTTAGTGAACCTTAAATGTGTGTGTCCTCGTTCACCTTCAACGCCTTCATACTGTGCACACATTGCTCAATAAGCTGCGTCACGCGTCCACCACTGCACCAAGTGGTAAACCGTCAACCTTCAAAACTTTCCTCCTGGTGTAACTTTATTGCGTGGTCTGTTGTCACTTGTAGACAGAGGCATTGATTGCGTCCACTCACACTGGCCCTTAATTCTTAATCCTCAGTTATAATGGCGTATATAGGTTATTGGAAGGGACCAAAGGGATGAATGCAGGATTTTTTTTAATGGTGGGTCAGCGAACCAAACCTCTACAGGAAGGGGTCTTTGTGAATCAAGTATTCAGAAGCCTCAATAAGGAATGTTTTGCATAACTATTTAGATCTGCTGCTACGTACAGTCGTGGACACAAGTAATCACCTATCCTCTGATCCCGCCTACCTCAGGCTGGCTCCCTTTCTGCACGGCAAGTTACAGTGGAGTGATGGTGCTGGGGTGGGGGTGGGGAGTGAAGAAGGAAAGATTGTGATACACACACACACACACACACGTGTGTGTGTGTGTGTGTGCGTGTGTGTGTGTGTGTGCGTGTGTGGTGTGTGTGTGTGTGTGTGTGTGTGTATGCGTGTGTGTGTGTGCGCGCGTGCGTGTGCGTGTGTGTGTGTGTGTCACAAAAGATATTTATATGTAAAATTATGGAGCGTTTGTTATACAAACCTATTGAAGGAAACCAGTGTCATTCTGATTTAATTATGAGTCAGATAACAAAACACACGAATAAGCACAAATATCTGACTCCACACTAATGTTGGATCCGTCTCGCCAGACCTTGCATGAGCTGTGAGACACGTCAGTAAATATCTCTCGTGTACCAGCCCTGGATATAACAACCTATCTAAAGTTTGATATCTTTCGCCACTATAGAAGGTGTAATGCAACATTACTATTATCTAACTTCTTTATATCATGCTCTGAATGAATGAAAATGGCCAAATTATTTAACCACCACTTCGCATTTAATTCTCTTGTCACAATCTTTCCTTATCCATCCCCCACCCCCACCCCCGTGTGACTTGCCGTGCAGAAAGGGAGCCAGCCTGAGGTAGGCGGGATCAGAGGATAAGTGATTAATTGTGTCCACGACTGTACACCTACTGGGACCAAATGGGGAGCCATGGCCGCGTGCCCCCACCATGTAGAAGCCACTGCTGCTCAATTAACATCGTCTACTTATTGACTTAAAAATAGAATTTGCAATAGAGTGTATGAAGAAAATAATTTAAGAATTAATGTTTATGCATTATAGACATTAATTTTATTTCCTTGGGAGTTGCCTCTAATATAATTATATAATTATATTAATTTTTTTCTTTGTAAGAAAAGCTACTAACGAGGTATTTGACTCATCAAGTTTCGCACCTGTTTTAAGGTGTCATATTATATGTATATATGTATGTATATATATATATATATATATATATATATATATATATATATATATATATATATATATATATATATGTATATTTATATATAAAAGAGGTTAGAGAGGAGTATGGAAGCAAGGTATGTGAGAGAGTGAGAGGATGACAGTTGACGAGTGAGTAAGTGTTAGCAAAGGTGCAGTGAGCACAGCAGCAGCAGGTGTGGTTGAGTATAGAGCTCTGAGAAGTCATAGAATGGGAAATGCATGGTGGACAGATGAAATAAAGGAGGCAAAAGGAAATAATAAGAGAGCATATAATAAAAGGCTGCAAAGGAATGTGGATGAATAAATAAGAGTGAGGAAAAGAACTGAAAACATGTCGTTGATAAGGAAAGTAAAGGAGTTGATGAAAAGAGTAAAAGGAAAGTGGATGACGTGTTTGGTATAAAGCCGAGTGAGAAATTTAATGAAAATCAGAAGTTGTTTTGGAAGGAAGTTAAGAAAGAGAGAGAAGTAAGCATATTAGAATGAAGGGAGAGGATGGAGTGCATGTAAGAGGTAAAAAGGAGATAAAACGAGTATGGAAAAGTCACTCTGAATGATTACTGAACGAAAAGATGGAAAGGAACGCAATAGTGTCGGGCATAAGTGTGGAAAGCGTGTGAATGTACAAGAAAAAATCAATAGAAAGGAAGTACAAAATAGCAATAGACACACTTAGATGTGGTAAAGCTGCTGGTGCGGATGGAATAACTGTAGAAATGTTAAGAAATGGAGGAGAAACAATGGTATAATGTATATTCATATGTGACCTTGCATGGAGACAGAGAGGAGTACCAGATGAGTGGAAGAAGGCAATTATTGTATCCGTGCATAAAGGTAAAAGTACTAAAGATGAGTGTAATAATTATAGAGGAATAAGTTTGTTTTGTGTGCCAGGAAAAGTGTATGGGAGAGTCTTAACGGAGAGACTGATGGAAGGAACTGAAGGAAAGGTTAGCAAGGAGCAGGGAGGATGAAAAATTGTATGCAGCCTTCATGGACCTAGAAAAAGCATATGATAGAGTAGCTTTATGAAACGTTCTGAAAATGTATGGAGTTTGAGAACAGTTAATGGGAGGAGTTATGGTATTTTAAAGGAAGACAAGTGCATGTGTGTGTGTGGATGGGGAGCACAGTGAGAGCTTTCCTAAAGGAGTTAGAGTGAGACAAGGATGGGTGATGTCGCCAAGGTTAGGTTAGGTGTATGAGATGGAAGGTGAAGTTAGGAAAGCAGGTGAAAAACCGAAGATGAATGGAATGGGTTGGGCGGTGGTGGCATGACTGTTTACTGATGAGACTTGTTTGTAGAGAGTGTAGAGGAACTTCAGAAAGGGATAGATTGATTTTATAGAGTATGTACGAAAAGGAACCTAAAAGTGATTGCTGGGAAAAGTAAAGTGATGCTTTTTGAAGGAAGGGAAATAGATAGTTGACTCTAGGGTTCTAGGGTGAGTGTGCCAGCAGTGGGATAGGGCACAGCATCCAAGAGTGTGTGGTGTGCTGTGGAAATAAGTTACCTGAGAGGAGCATGTGGCTTGACAAGTTGAGGGTGAGAGCAATGAAATTGTGTATGAAAGATGTGGCATGGGACCTTGTGCAAATAGAGTGAACTGCGGTGTTGTAGAACGGGTGAAAAAAAATATGTTGAAGTGGTTTGATCATATGGAGAGAAAGAAGAGTGAAGAGTTTGTAAAGAAAGTGTGAGTGAAACTGAAGGTCTTGGGAGGAGAGGAAGGCCAGTTGTAAGATGGAAGGATAGGGTGAAGGAGTACTTGCATGAAAGAGTTGTTGATAGAGAGGGAGGGATTGAACAAGCAAGAAGGGAGTGTTTGGATAGGGAGAGGTGGAGGCTCTTCTGCCGTGGCCATACCCTTAGGGGACATTCCTGGAGGGAAGGAGGTGTCAAAGACTGTCCATATATATATATATATATATATATATATGCTTGTAAGCAGCATCATAAGGGTGGCTATAATTCTTGGATCAGTCTTGACATTTTCATATATAAAAGACAAGCAATATACTTATACATTACTCTCAAACTAACACATTAATTCAAGCACTATCATGTGCATTATATAAAGATTTCTGTCAAATAGGGAAGATGCCTGATTGATTACATGAGATACTTTTTTGTTCTTAATGTTCCAACAGTGCTTGGGGCCGGGTGGCTCTGTGGTGCAGCGCTCGGCTCCTTGTTTATAGGTTGCAAGTTCAATCCTGGCTCACGGCAGCTTCTTGGTGAGAGAGGTAGCGCTCTCGTTAACCCTAACAGTATTATATGGTGTATAGTTACCTAGCTTGGGGGGATTATTCAATTTCTTTGTAATGAAAATGTCACTTTAAATACAGTTACACCAGAAAATCAATATTTCTGAAATCTATCTATCTATATGTAATCATAAATCTGGTTGATATCCTTGTTAAAAGGTGATAGCCGAGATAAGGATGGTGTTGGAATGTGGATGTTGACTTGATTCTCTCCCTCAAGGCAGTGAAAATATTATAAAAAGTAAATTTTCTTTATCATTAATACTTGTTTATAGTACTTTAGTTATATATTGAAAATGTATTAATCACTTTGTCAGAATCATTTTGTACTAAAAATTTCACTTTCTGTATTTAATATGATTGAGAATATCATATAATGAATATGCAAAATCATTTAAGTAGTGGTGTTTTGAAGTTGTCCTTTATAAAGAAATGCAATATTGAAATAAATGAACTATTAGAACTTGCTTTATTTCATCTTAATGGTAACTTTATAATTCAGATGTAGCAAAACACTTCTTTCCACCTGTAATGCAAACACACGCCTTGCATAACAACATTCAAAACACTGTAATACACACCTGTAATACATTCCACACACATACATTTGTAATACACACACACACACACACTTATAGTACATTCCACACACAAACATTTGTAATACACACCCACATATACCTGTAATACATCCCTCACTCATCTGTAAAAACACACCTGTAACACACACACACACACACACACACACACACTGTTCCTGTGGTTCAATGGTTAAGGACTCTGCCTTTCATCCGGCAAGGCGTGGGTCCTAACCCCGCTCAGATCACTAAGGATTTTTTCCCTGCCAGGCCATGGTTAGTGTCCCCCTTGAGCCAGGGGATGGGTGTGTGTGATGTGTGAGAGGTCTCAGCCTTACCCATAGATCCGTCTCTATGAGCTCTGACCTCTTTCTGGGAGGATGATGGCTGACGATCACGAGTCCAGCGCATGATCCTCCAGACCACAGTGAATAACACACACATGTAACACATCCACACACTTCTTGCAAAAGGCACATGCTTCAGTAACTAGTTCATGTGTAATTCAATCTCTCAATCATCCACTTCTGCTCCTCCATACACACACACACGTACACACACACACACACACACACACACACACACGTACACACACACACAGCATCACATAAGTAGTGTTTCTCACCTGTCCCTTCCTCTGTAAGCATCAACAATCAAACAAATATGATATACAACGGCTGACTAAACACTCAAAGAATCACTACAATACATGTGTTACCTTCTTGCAAAAACAAAACAAAGAGAAAAAAAAATACTACATACCAATTAGTATTTTGTTTCTAATGGACATGGATTTTTTTTTTTTTCTCTTTTTTGAAACACTATTTTTTTTTTTCCATTTAACATCCATGAGGAATATACAAACAGTACTAGCATCATGTTACCATACACAGGCATTTGTAATACCACATACACACTACACACTCTTTGGGTACAGCTTTGTGTACTGAAATGTGACTTTGTTTGTCTGAGATGAAGAAGAGGTGAGTGACATGCCTCGAGTGGGTCACCTCACCTACACACACACACACACACACACACACACACACACACACACACACACACACACACACACACACACACACACACAAAGGAGGGGATGGAAGGTTGAAGTGAAAAATGGAATACATTTCATGTCATCTTTCCAAACACAGTATTTATAACCACAGGCTTTAAAGTATAACAAACACTACACAAAAGTAATCATAACAAAATACTGTACATATACATTCCCAGACATCTGGTAACCTACAATTATATATCTTCAGACTAAAATATCCAAAGTGGAATATTGCCTTTGATTTATTAGTGGAACATGTGTGTGTATGTTTTTTTATGGCCCTCCAAGTTAAAAATTCAACAAGCATTCCTAGTGAGCCAAAGTTAATAAAGCTATCCATGATGAGCGAGTTTTAAGTGTTGTAATGGTTCCCTTGTCGTGCTATGTACAGAGGCGTAGCATGTGTAAGCCACTATGGCAATGAGCTTCCTTACCTACAGATGTGCTTCTAAGTGCACCAGTATCCTGTGAGCCCCTTGACCCCTTGATCCCACGCGCCTCACCACTACCAAGTGTGTGGAGCCACGTGGAGGCCTGTCTGTCCCCCTACACCAAGAAACACCCTGCAAGCTTGGCAGAGGGACAGTACTGCACATACACACACACACACACATACACACACACATACACACGCACACACACACACACACATACACATACGCACACACACATATCGAAGGGCCACTCAAATCTAACTACCACTGCAAATGATACATACATACAGACAGACACATTTAACTCATTAAAAACAAGTGGTACATGTATGTGTACCTGCAAACAAAAAAAGCCACATAACAACATGCTCTGCAATGAAATAAGTCAATATATGCTCCATCATAAAAGTGGTAATAAATGCATAAATATGTACACGTGTCTGTCGTTGGTGCAGTGTAGTGACCCTTTCAGTATAGCCTTCCCCTCGTGAGCAGGTGTGGCAGGATGCAGGCACACAGGCTCGGCAGGAGCTCACCACACTGACAACCTCACTCAAGAGGCTCAACAGTGGCATCCTGACACTCACACAAGGGAACACCAGGTACACTGACAACCATCATAAGGTCAGGGGTCTTGCCATGAGGGACGAGCCCCTGTCCTTCATGGCTTACAAATAAATCCTATATAACATATTTCCACTACTGAGGCTGTCCAAGTATCTGCCTCACACACACACACACACACACACACACACACACACACACATACACGTGTTACCCCTGGGTGGTGTGCTGTGGTACCAGACACAAGGACATAACACAACATGCTAACATAAAGGCCTAAGAGCAAGGAAGTATGCAAAGTAAGCTTCAGTGACCTCCAGATCCTGTGCATGAATGTGTTCAAGCTTCCAGAAGGACAATTGCCTGGCTGAGTTAGAAAAGCTTTTTGCTCTTTTCCATCCCGTGAGGTTGAGGTTGAGTGGCATACAAAAGAATGAAGGAAATGTGTACTGGAGGGACAGGAGAAACAAGTATTGGGCTTCATATCACAGTCTTTGTACTCTAGGTCGGTGAAACTGTGTGCCGTGAAGCCTCACTGTGATGGGCTCCTGGGAGGGGCATTAACAGGCCTTCACGAACCCCGGGCCAATAACCTTTCACCTCAACTAATGGTAACACTAGTCATTCAGACACTAAGTCTTCTCTCTATCCTTATGATAGTTTCACCATCATCACCACATCTTCTTTTGCTAAGTCAAACCCTACCACAGACGCATTAATTAGTAACAATACTGGAAGAATTTCAGAAAGCAAAAACTGTGGGTGCTTTCTTGCCTTCCATTGCATTGAAACATGAATCAGTGTGGTGTGAGTGCAGCTGAAACTCCCGCTGAGTGACGGCAGAGCCCATGAGAGTGAGGCTTCACAGTTGTGGGATGCAAAGGATGTGTGGCCAGAGATGAGGCTTCCGTGCACGCCCTCCAGGCCTGTGTTGGGAAGGTAGTGAGGTGCCAGGTGCCCAGTCTTGCTGGTACCAATACATATTGCCTTAATGCTTGTGCTCACAAGGAAAAGGAGAGTGCAAGGAAAAAAATATTTGAGGGAAGTCTCATACAGATTAAAAAGTACATATAACCCCCCTTTTAGTCTACAAGGAGACACTATAGATATAAGGGGATGTTTACATGCCTCAGCTTCTTTGCCTTTGAAGGCGCACATTTTGTTCCCTTCGGTGAAATCTGCAGATCAACTGAAGGGAGACGCTTGTGGTAGTATTTTGATCCTTAATTTGTGGTGCCTAACCCATATCAGGTAAGGCTTCATTGGGTCAGACTGGATAGGGTTAAATTCCTGTTGCCTCTCTCACTGCCACCTTGCCCACCAGCCTGTGTGGCCACACCACTACTCAGCTTTCCTCTGTCCTAACACAACCCGAGGCAAGCCTTGTGGAAGCAAGACACACACACACTAACAACCAGCAGAGTCTTGGAGGTCACACTTGTAGAAAAAAAAGACACAAGGTCACATTAACATCCTTTCATCAACTGTCCCTCAGTTTTATGCAACTGAGACGAGTACAAAATTGATTTGGCTGTACATATACACTGTACATTAACTTGGGACACCAGTCTCAATGCCTTTCATGCAAGACAAGTGCTTGGTGTCCTATGTACAAGATATATCAACAGTTTAGTCTTCACATAAGCTAAATCTGCCCTGATGCTGCCTGACTATGGAGAGAGATATACATGGTAGTAGTTGTAGTATTACATAAATACAAAAAATTAATATTCATTACATACACTTTGAGGCTAAGGAGGTATGTACACGGTAGTGGCGACTTATGCCGGAGACGAAAGTCACATGTGACTGTCTTTGTATCAGTGTTCTATAAATGCCATTAGAAGATATACCACAAACTACATGCTACTTCATATCAAACACCCAACACCCAGCCACATATTTTCCCGGCATGGGGTGTTGGCTGCTTTCTGCTGTTTCCTCATGAGAGAGGTAAGTGTGGTGCCTTGGAAACACTCCAACACATTAACAAATATATGTGTTCCCTTCCTGCCACGGGACACACACAGCAGACAAGTGTGTCCCGTGGCAGGAGTTATATAAAAGCCATCATGTCACCACTGTGGTTCCTGGGTTTGATAAATACACATACATACACACAATATTTTCTTGGGGTGAGGGGCTTACAATGAAACACACAACCAGGCTTTGGGTTTGAAAGAAATCCTGGAGCAACACAAGTATTGGAAAAGGCATAGAGATGCATATCAAAACTTGACTTAAGTATACGCATAGAGTATCGGTTATTAGGTTGGGTTTCACGTGTATATTTTCAGGACCATTAAAATCTATTCCACCAAACACAAATTGAAGCATTGGGAATGGGAGGTTCTGTCAGAATTTTAGAGAACGTCAATCTTACAAATGAACCATTCTGTGGGTAAAAGGATGATATATAAAAATACATATATACAATATTTATTGATAAAGCATATGATTAATATGGCACTGGTGATCTTTTTTTTATTATCATTATTTTTTTTTCTTCCAAGTTGTAACAAGTGAGTGAGTTTGCCCAGCTGTGTGTAGGAGGAGTGTTGAGTTGGCAGTCCCCTCACACCCTTCCTTCCCTTACTGAGCTGCACATTGCCTGTCCCTAAGTTCCTCCTCCCTCTCTCCTTTGCTTCACCTGCCCAGGAATGAGTTATGTCACCCAGCCCTTGTCATCCCCACTTAATATGTCTATGTAACCTCCCTCAAACTTACCTCCAGAACCCTTTCTATATACATATTTTTTGAGCCATGTCCTTGTAGTGTATCTATGCCTCACTCTCCCCTGAGTTAAAATTATCTTATATTTCCAAACACTTCTCTTTTCACCTGAGTCTCGACAGAAGAGCAGAAATACTTGAACTTTTTGTACTCCCGAGGCTGAACCAACAACAACAACACCGTTTCTTTACACCTCATTAACTACTTTACTCATCCTCCAACATCTGCCTCGCCTCTCACCAGGACACCTCATGGCACCTCCTTCAAATAAAAAGAATAGAAAAAAAAATCCAAATGCAGCTATGGAGCCACCTTTGTCCCTTAAACAACACCATTCTCTCATTCATCAGACACTCTCCAAGGCTCCAGCTTTCCCGATACACCACCACACCACCACACTAAGGAAACCCACTACTACTCCCCCCTCGCCTCCTCTCTTCCCGTGGTGTGAGGAAAGGGTGGGGAGGTAGCTAGGTTATAGGGAAAAGGAATGAAGTTGAAGGCAGTGGGGAGGATGTGGTGTGAATGTGCCTGTACCTCACACCCTGTACAATGGGGAGATACTGTATGTCAATGGAAATGTTACTTAACTCAACACAACACCACTTTCCAGCAACCGAGAGAGGAAAAAGAGGCAGAGATAATGGCGTAAAAGGAAGATCTAGGTGTGTATAAGGATATGGAAGGAGGAGGAATGGAAATAAGGATGAAAATGGAAGATATTGAAGGTAGGAAAGAAGGATGGATGGAAGAAAATTATGATTGAGAGTCAAAATAAACATCAACACTTCATCACACCATGCATTCTATCTTTCAAAATTCATTCCTCTCCCGTCACATTACATTCTCCTTTCCTTCACCTCACTAACTCCCTCACCATAGAATGACATACAGAAAAATGCACACAGGCACGCACGCACACACACACACACACATGCAATTATACTGGGTCACGTTTTTTTAGTTATATATAGTAAATGATTTCCTTCCTTCATCTGCCTGGTTCCCTCACATTCCCAACTTCTTTCTTTCCTCCATTTAACTTATTTCAAATCTCCACATTTCTGCATGTATTTATTCCTTTCCTTCTGGTCCCTTTTTATCCATTTTTGAACTCAATAACTCCTTCATTTGCCCCATTGCCATTATTATCCCCCTTAAGGAAGAGTGTTATTGGTATATCGTGTGATCCGGTGACATGTTATTCCTGGCCTCAATGTTCATGACAAGATACAGTTGAACCTTATTTAACGTCGCCCGAGTAAATGCACTTTCGTTTTTACTGGCGAGAACTTTTATTTTTTATAATATTCCTCTACAACTGCCGTGAACAGTTTAGGATAAATAGTGTTGCCTTGTCTGACCCCTTTCTGTATTGGTATGTAGCTTTATAGTGGCAGTGCTTTCCTTAGAGAAGTCTTCTAATATCTTCATATATATTTCCTCTCCCATCTGTCACCTGAGTGCTTTCATAACTGCTGACGTTTCCACCGAGTCAAAGGCTTTTTTATAGTGTATGAAAGCCATGCATAGCAGCTTAGTGTATTCTGCATATTTTTTAACTGCTTGGATGTGGTCAGTTGTTGAAGAGACACTCAGGAATCCTACTTGTTCTCTTGAGTCCAGCATTGCAGTAATCCTATTTGTGAACACTTTTGTAGAAAACTTGTATACTACAGACAGGAGGCTTATTGGACGATAGTTTTTTTTAGTTTTATCATGTCTCCATTCTTGTGAATTAGTTTTATTATAGGATTTTTCCAAGTATTTAGTACGGAACAGATTTGCAAGCATTTGGTAAAAAGTGTTGTAAGTTTGTCTAGCAGAAAATCCCGTGCATCCTTCATGAAGTAAATCGATAAGCCTTCTGCCCCTCCTGCTTTGCCTCTGCTCATTTTTTTTAGTGTTTTCTTTAATTCATTTTTCATTTCATAGTTTCCATGCTGGGATCTTCGGTTTGCCTATCATTACTGCTATACAATTTTGTATATAATTCCTCCACCTCATCACAAATACTTACAATCTGACATTTTAAAGCTTACAGTTACTTTCTGTTAATGCCAAGTGTTTTCCTTCTATCTTCATACTTGTATCCTTGTTTAGAGTTTCCTCAAATCATTTTCACATTCTACTTTTGAATGTTATTAATTCTTCGCTTGTTTATGGTTTTATACAGTTCAACCGCTTCTATGTTGACTATTGTGATATTTGTCCTCTTCATTCTGAATAACTTCTCTCTAAAGCGAGACACATACACACACTCCCCAACAATATCACGACTATCGCCACAGCCACAGACTCGGACCCACATGATTTTTTGTTTCAGTCAATGAAAATCACAATTCATTAGGTGGTCACTCTAGTAAGGATAAACAGCTCTGAGGCCGGTACTTGGCGGAGTCAGTAGATGAATTTAAGTTTAGTCTACCTCCAGTTGTCATGTGAGAAGGTTCCATCACTTTCTCCAGGTATTCACACATGTGCATCCTTCACCTCAGTGGGTAAATCACATCTATTCTAAAAAGGTTTGGATGGTTTTGTTATACCTCCTTCAGACTGATTTCTTTTTGTGGAAGATTGTGAAATTGTGACATGGTGACGAAATAAGAAAGTCACATTTCTACAGGTCTCTGCAAAACAATAACAATCTCCATTAGAAAGATTATCAAAGTTAGCTCAAAAAAAGATATTCGTGTTTCCAAAGAAGACCACCAATTATATTAATAAAAAACGATGTATATGAGGACTAACGTTAATATAGTACCCACTTTACTATCTATAAACACTACACTACGTCTTTTACTAATTATCAAATCCTTTTTTTTTACTGCAAATAACTACACAAAAATAGCATATAAAAATTGTATAATACTGGTCTGTATAATACAACACAACCATATGGCTATGTTAACAAATCATTAAATAGATTCAGCTACTGTTGACACCTGCATTCCACCAGGCGATTGCAAAAATAATCATACAAGGTGTTTAGCTCCAAGCTCAATATTCTTAGTAAAAAATTTCCATGCACATGATGATCAAATGGTCTGTAACAGGTAGTAATGAGAGAACAAAGAAAGGCAATATTGTTAAAAGTTCAGCTAGAATTGCTAAGTAGATATGAAAAAGGTGAGTGTGCTGTAGGTATAGGATAAGCTATGGTGTTAGCCTGTCACAGAATATTTTAGCCCCATGATAAAAGTCACCTGAGCCACTGCTACACACTACCTTCAGATACATCACCAAAAAGTAGGGTGAAATATGAGTTTCTTTACAAGTCTGGTTTTCCATAACAGATAAAGACTTGATTCATCATTGTATACCAGTCAATTGTCCATCACTTAGATACACACACTGAAGGTTGTGTTGTCCTCCGTGGCCTCACAGTGCCCAGCGACTCGAAGCAAACACACAAGTACAGTCGTCCCCCCAAGGGTGCGAAAAAATTCAAAGCGTGCGCAAAATCACTAGCTGGCAGCAGCGGGATGAGGCAACACACACCCCGCCATTCTCCACCAGTCCTTGACGCGTTGTCAGCTAGCAATCTCTCTCTCTCTCCCCCCACCATTCGTCTTTCTCTCCCTCCTTCCATCTCCTTTAAAGAACTCAACATCCTAAAGCTTCATTTATGGAATTATTATTCTTCCTCCTCCTCCTCCTCTTCTGCTTCTTGTGACCTGTTATGGTTTGTATCGCCTTGTAGGTCCCATCTTCCTTGGTGTTACGGTTCCTCTATCCTTCCATAGACGTGAATAGTAAGAAAGTGCAACACAAAGGGAGATTTTTACTGATTTTACTAGTCCTTTCTTTTCAATTACGCTAATTTTCTTTGCATTCTTCTCACGTCTGTATAAGACGGGAAATACGCAAAGAAATTCAGCTTTTGTCGGGCGGCCATGTTGTGATGACGTCATCCATCTCTCTCTCTCTCTCTCTCTCAGATGTGGGATTCCTCCTCCTCCATCTTAGATACTGTAATGGCTTCCGCCAGTACAGTATCTATCTATTATCTATCATATTTAATCACATGTGTATATGTACTGTATATTCTTTCATTATATCATGTATTTCGGGGGTTATTGGGCGAAAAATGGGTAAGTCTTAAGAGTCCCGGACTACATTAGTGAATTTCCCATAGGTTATTAACTTCCAAGGGTGCGTTTTTCCAAGGGTGCGCAAGGGTTCGGACTACATTAAGCGCACCCTTGGGGGGCCGACTGTATTCCCAAGTTTGTGATAACCTGATAACGTCACAACATTTCACTTTAATCATACATTGAAACACTACCGTTGTGTTGCTGAGTTAAGTAATGATACCAAGTAATGCATAATTGTGTGTTAATCTTACCACGGAGAGGATGCGTTAGAGAAAGGCACAATTTGCGGTAACAATACTTTGCCTGTGTGTTTGAACTGACATATATAATCATAAGGAATTATTCATCCCTTGTACTGACTTCGTGGTGACTGCGCTGGCCTTGTGAGTGGAAGTGAAACATGATCCATCATATTTATCACGTATTTTTTTGCAATTGAGATTATTGTGGAAGCAAAATGAGATACAGTTGTTTAATGAATATCAGAATGTGCTACAAGTGATCCGTGTCCGTGTCTGTGTGCAGTAGCAGCTTGGGCAACTTTTATCAATGGAACAAATACATATTCTGCAACATCCCTACAGCTGTCAAAACTATTCCCAACTATGCATCAATTTCCTTATATATCAAGACACCATAGCGAGCTTATGGAAAAAATGTAAAGACTATTATATTAGTTTTTGATTCCACTTAAAGTCATTCCTGTTAAAGTAGGGGTTCAAGAATCTAAACTCAATGTTAAGCAAGGTTCAACAGTACACAATGAACACCTTACTTGCTCATCATCATTCTCTCTCTCTCTCTCTCTCTCTCTCTCGACTTGCCTCACACCTTTCTCTACGCTATGACATTTTAACACACACACACACACACACACACACGCACACCTCCCCCACCCCTCCCCCCCACACACACACACACGAGGTGGCATGGGAAAGTTTGCCTCAAAGAAAAACTGTGAAGTAAACAAAAGTGTGGCTCTATTTGATTGGGTGATGGTGATGGTGATGATGATGATGGTGGTGGTGGTGGTGGTGGTGGTTGGGGCAGCAGACCTTACAAGGCTAAGTGTCTCTCCCTCACTCTTCTGAAATTGTGTGTGTGTGTGTGTGTGTGTGTGTGTGTGTGTGTGTGTGTGTGTGTGTGTGTGTGTGTGTGTGTGTGTGTGTGTGTGTGTGTGTGTGTGTGTGTGTGTGTTGTAATATACAGGAAAAGAGCCACACTTAGGCTCGTGCTGTCCCGTCTCTATACATCCTTTCATCCAATTTTGTCTTAAATTCATGTATTGTTTTTGTACACACAATCTCATCATCGAGTTTGTTCCAAACTGTTATACTTCTACGTGGAAAGCTATATTTCTTGAAGTCTCTTCTGCATGCTCTCTTCTTTCATTTCTTGCTATGTCCTCTTCTATCACTTACATCCCTAATCGTTAAATCTTCTCTGTCAATCATCTCCATTCCTTTTTGGATTCTAAATAACGCTATTATGTCTCCTCTCTGTCTCCTTTCTTCCAATGTTACCAGTCCCAGTTCTCTCAATCTTTCCTCATATGGGAGATCACTTAACCTTGCTGGTATTTTTGTTGCTGCTCTCTGTATCCTTTCCAATTTTCTAGTATCTTTCTTCAATTTTGGTGATTGTGTGTGTGTGTGTGTGTGTGTGTGAGAGAGAGAGAGAGAGAGAGAGAGAGAGAGAGAGAGAGAGAGAGAGAGAGAGAGAGAGAGAGAGAGAGAGAGAGAGAGAGAGAGAGAGAGAGAGGGGGACTGCTTTTCTTCCAAATATTTAAATCAGTTTAGTTTTCAAGATCAATCAATCTACAACAGTATCCTAGCATGCTTTTTATGAGCTTACATACACACACACACACACACACACACACACACGCACACATTTTGTCTCCCATCACAGCCAACCTTCTGTTCCTTCCCCCCCCCCGCACCTTTTTATTATTTTTTAGCGGCAGCACTCTTCCCTCATAGAAGCCTACAAGTGTTGTCATCCTTGCCTTCCTGTGTATGTGAAGTGTGTGTGTGTTCCTCTTCATCTTGTTTACACATCAACTATCTCTTCTCTTTCCCTTTCTCTCACTCTTCCTAACACTCTATATCATCTCCCTTTTCCTCATTTTTTTTTTAACACATATATCAACTTTATTTCTTTTTTTTGTAGTAAATATCTATATCGCCTCTTTTTTTTTCTGCTATTTTTCTTCTTCGTCTACGTGTACTATCACTATTTCTCTGGTCTCCCTTATCATTGATCTTGTATTTCCCTTCCTGGTACACACAAGTAACCTTTTTCTATCTTCTTGATGCGCACACACACGCACACACAAATCACACTTTTCTTTTTCCTGGGACAAACTAAACGTATAATTTTTTTTTCTTGTTTCTGGTTATTTTAGTGCATTCGGATCCTACCCTCATGCACTTGGGTGGCTGTCCTCCTCCTCCTCCTCCTCCTCTTCTTCCTCCTCCTCCTCCTCCTTCACAGCTTATCAATCAATATATGACTATTTGTACACTTAATATGACACATTTTCTGTTTTTACTGGAAACATATAAATATAGTATATACAAAGATCAGCCTGAAATTACCCTTACACCTATGAAGTTTTGTCTTGTTTTCTGGAGAGCACCTTTATATATGGTTTTTTTTTTTCCTTCTTTCTACACCTTGAACCAGACAACCTTAAACAAAACTTTCCCACAAACTTTTCTCCCTTCGTTTCCTTCCCTTCCACGGGACTTGCCCTCACCCCTGTTACCTACCACAAGGGAATGCACAGAACCTAAGTCATGCAATCATAACATTACTCTCTTTTCTCTCTTTTTTCCCCTTACCTTCACTCTCTCGGCACCTTTCCTCGGGCAAGTCAAGCTGGCAGGCAATCTTTGGTGACCTCTTTCCTGCTAACCTCATCCCCCTTCTTAAGACATCCAAACAGAGGCTCTTCCATGACCTCCTCTCCTCCTGTGCCACCCAATACCCTGGACCCCTTAAGCCAGCAGTTATCACCCTCTCAGCTGACTGCAGGCTGGGGGGTACAGGTATACAAAACACTCCCTCACCCCAAGATAGAGCGGGAAGGGCATGGCTCTCCCCCGGCAGGCGTGGTGAGAGCTCGGCACTTCAATAGGGGGTGCAGGAGCAGTGTCAGGACTGTTTGCAGGAGGTGAGGGACTTGACGCTGATGCAAGAGATGGGTTTTCGCCTTCGTCGCTGCTGCTTGCTGGTACCGTTTGACTTCTCCTGAAGGTCTGTCGGGGAGAGCTGCAGCTGGTGCTCTACTTGGTTCCTCGTCTCTGTTGGGTGAAGGAGAGAAGGGTGGTGGGTATTATTTAAGTTACTACTCCTCTGTGTGTTATATTGTGAAGGGAAGGGATGAAGGCAAGGGAGAGAAGAATGAAAAAGGGAGAATGATATTATGTTACTACTCCTCCTCCTCTCTGTGTGTTGTGATGTGAAGGGAGGACATGGAAAGGAAGGGAAGGATAAAGGAGGAAGGAAGGAAGGAAGGATGGAAGGCCAAGGTTCCGTCTGGTATCCTATGCAATACTAATGTTCTATGTTTCTATGTTTGAGTTATGATAAGCATGCAATCAGAGACAAGATGCTCATGTTACTGCCACTATGTTTGCTGCTGATCTAAGGTGTTGACAAGGGAGGCGAAAGGACAAAGGTAGAGAAGAAGAGAGAGAGAGAGAGAGAGAGAGAGAGAGAGAGAGAGAGAGAGAGAGAGAGAGAGAGAGAGAGAGAGAGAGAGAGAGAGAGAGAGAGAGAGAGAGAGAGAGAGAGAGAGAGAGAGAGAGAGCTACAATTGTTACTGGTGTTGTGTTGTTGTCACTCACACTTATGCATGAGATAAATATACTCTCCACACACACACACTTGTCCTTGAACTTAGCTGTGCATGGTATCAGAATTCACATCAACTCTTACGCAAGCTGAAACTTACACAGGTGTGGTCATGCATAGTGTTAGGCGTTACTGTTAGTGGAATCAAAGATGGTGTTTCAGTTCATAGCAGCATACTCTGACTTGTTGTGAATATGAGGCATCTAGATATAAAGGGTAAGGTCACCACAAGTAAGTTTTTCAGGTAATAGCCTTTAAAGTTTCGTAGTTTTAGTTTTAGGTTAATAATGGAACAATTTCAACATACCATATACTTTCAACATACCATATACCAAATTGTTCATCTCGATGTTCTGAACACACTGGATGTAAGGAAAGTAAACAATAATGACAATTTCATTGATTCAGTGTTACTTCTATGCAATCTTCTAAGAATGTACAGTAATCATAAGTACACTACAGCCCCTGGATTCACCAACTCAACACTCATCAACTTATACTTTATATGAATTAGAAATTAATAAGTATTTTTCTGGCAAAATATGAAGCACATATCTTTATAATTTTAATAGTGCATAACTCTTGTCACACTCCAGAAAGCTTGGCTTTCACTCTCATTTGGCATCATCTTGAAAGTGGTATTACACACAGAATGTTTCCTTGGCCAAATTACTGTTCTTAGGTAAACATCGTTTCCGTCAATGCAGGAAGTACAATTAAAATGCAGATGATGCACGCATCCCAGTGAAAAATTCCTCACAACACCACCAGTGCAAAGGAAAGATGCCATTACAAAGGCTTTACTCATAAATGTATTCAAACTCACACCTTCCCTCATTCCAATGTCTTGCTATATAGTGACACATGCATAACAATTTTGTATGGTATTAGTTGCAATAGCAGGTTGCAGCCTTGTGGACACTGTGCTAGTACACTGATGTTCTCAAAATGTAGGCAATGACAAAACTGAAGTTGCACTATGTTGAAGTTTTACCATTTCTATTAGTATACGTATATACAAAACATCCGTATATATACATTTAATAATTTTGTATATACTAATTCATAATTATTTCAACAGTTAATATTTCAGCATGAGCAAAGATTTAAAAAAAAAACATTGCTGAAGTTTCAATTGCAAGTGCATTGAGAGTATATGAATGAGGTAAATAACTTCCAAAAGGAACCAAAAACATTTGTGATATCCATACATGGGACCTTGTGCAAATGGAGTGAAGTGTGGTGGAGTGGGATGGCTGGAACGAAGTACTGAGGTGGTTTGGTCATGTTGAGAGAAAGACAAGCGAAGATTTTGTAAAGAAAGTGTATGTAAGTGAAATTGAGTGTCCGAGGAAGAGAGGAAGGCCGGAGTGAATATGTACATGCATGAGTTAGTGATAGTGGCAGGGTTTGAACAAGCAAGGAGGAAGTGTGTGGATAGGGAGTGGTGGAGGCTCTTTTACTGTGGCCTTTGGGGGACGTTTCTGAAGGGAACGAGGCATCAGAAAGTAGATAGATATAGAAGACTTATACAAAGACACAGTAAAGATGATAATGGTATAATCAGGATGCAACTCATTAGTGTTCGTGTTTGGTGTGGTGGCAGTGATTGGTGGTTTAACATTCCCACTATTTTGTATCTTATCCTCTCCTATTACAACCACATTCCTAAACCTATGGCTGTTACTACACTCAAACGGCCTTCACCTAACCACTAGAAGCCTTAATCATTTATCAACCTCTCTAACTAGCCTCAAGCCCCATGCAATTCCTAACCATCACGTCTACAGCCTCCTCAAGCCTATATCACCCATATCTATCCCTTAGTGTCATCCTTACAAACCATCTCTTACCTTTCCATATTACACAAAACCCGAGAAAACCTTAAGCCCCAACACTTACCGTTCAGTTCATGCTCGGTGATGAGTTCCTCCTCAGAGTCGGAGGCGTAGTAGTGGGAGCGCAGGTAAGGGAGGATGGTGGTGATGTGTTGGTCACCCCTGTGGTCAGTCCCCGCCAACACCCCCACCTCCTCCTCGGTGCGGGGGTGCTTCTTGCAACACCAGCTGGGGTGGGGAGAATGGATCAGTGAGGTGCTTTGGTAAGGGGAGTGAGGACGATCTGGTAGTAGTGATTAAGTCAATAAATTCAAGTGAGGTGCGTCTTATTGAAATTAATGAAGGTAAATAATCCTGTATGAATTAATCTACCACGAGGAAATGTTTACAGTATTTCAGGTATTGCAGAGAACCATGTACTGCTTTTATTTCTGTATCCATGTAACCCTTCTGTTTGCATGCATGAAGACTCTATGAAAAGATAACAATGCATTCAATTCAACTCAAAAATAATCTATAGACAAATCCATGAGGTTAAATAGTGTAATAAGATCAACCAATCCTATATAAAACTCCTACCTCAGTGATCCTAATACTGCTACACTACTAACAACACACTTCTATAAACATTTCCTTTCACTGCACACACACATCACCTCAGTCATCCTTCCACAAACACTACAAAAACACTCCTGGGAATCATCTTAAAGGAGCATATAGTAACCACCTCTTAACCTCCCCATGTCACTGTTGGAGATGAGAAATACTCTTTGACATATCTTCTGAAGGCATTACCATTATGTCAACCTTTTTATGTCTTTACCACATCACAAATACTGACAACCTGCCTTACCTTCCCCTCAAACTAACTGCGAGGTTAAATGTGCTTCATAAAGGCATTCATTAATAGTTTGTAGCCTCTTCAAGGTCATTACCACACAATAGACTAGTAATTATACATGTCAATACACCACAATAGCCTGCCAACACTTGTACTCAGCCTCTCAGTGCTAATGTGAGAGTGTACTGATCTGCCTTGACCTAACTTACTCATGTGCTTTGACCTGGTCGAGGCTGAGGCGCTGGTAGGGGTCCTTCCTGAGCATGCCCTCCAGCAGCACACGCAAGGATGGCTCAAGCTCCTCAGGCACCTCCAGCTTCTTCTCACAGATGTTCTCAAAGAGCCGGAACATGTTCTCTCCCTCGAATGGGTACTTGCCACTTGTGAGGTTGTAGCTGTGGATCAGAGGCAGTTGGCTTAAATAATGTGAGTTAAGGGTAAGGATGTAAGGTAAAGATGTCTGCCTGTCTGCCTGTCTGTCTGTCTGTCTGTCTCTCATACCCCCAAACTTTATCCTCTCACACTCCCAGCATGTATAAGATCCAATATGAACTGTTCACACATGGGTAATTTCATATGCATCCACACACACACACACACACATACTCACAGGGTACATCCGGCACTCCACACATCCACCTTGAAGCCTGGGAAGGTCCGCATGCCCCCAGCCACCTCAGGCGGTTGGAAGAGTGGTGAGCCTTGGCTGGTGGTGATCTCATCGCTGCCTGTCACGGTGTCCAGTTGCTTTGGGAAGAAGGGGAAAAGTTGGGTTTAGGTGAGGGAAGGAGAGAAGATAAGGAAAGAAAGTAAGGAATGGTATGATAAAATGGAAGGAAGGGAGAGAAGAAAGCAAAGATAGGAAAGTTATTTTACTGCATGCTTAGTTTTGGAGTTTGAGTGATTGCAGAATGTACTACATCATTATTCTCCTCTGAATTCACCTGTAATACTTGCCAAATCTCAGCTTACTGCAATATATAATACACTCATACCTCGTTTTAATGGACAAAAAGGGGGGTAACATCGGTCCGATAATGCCGATTGTCTGTAGTTACCGACACTAAGTCTGTATTGGCTGATATCAACAATTACATTACCAAAGAAAGAGGAATAATATAGTAATGTACATTTAATGAAATACACTATCCAATCTGACAGTGTAAAATACCCGTACACTGTAAATATACACTATAATATACTCGTACACTGTAAATATACACTATAATATACTCGTACACTGTAAATATACACTATAATACAGTAATTCCATGGAGTAATAAGGTACACGTCATTATACTCATGTAAACAAAGTGTGTTGGCTGCTGCAGATTTTGTCCGTTGCTTCTGATATCCGTTAAAGGGAAGTCCATACAACCGAGGTATGAGTGTATATACATAATTACAGTATTTACTATTCTTGCATAAATACACTTGACCCTCAATTTAACAGACTAAATGGGTAATCTACTTGTCCGTTACTTGAAAAGGTTTGCTGCCTGATATTCAGCAATGATCTCAGGAGACTGGGTTCACAAAGGAATACATGGCAAGCATTCTCAATCACTCTGGGCCTTCATAACCCCTGATGTGTTCTCCTACATCACTCCTGGTGCCCCTCGACCATCCACGTGTGAAAACCCAGCATGGCAGGATGCTTCTCATTTGTCATAACTTGGTCATGCATAGAATGGTAACACAACCCAATACTCAACACACAACCCCACCACAAACCTCAACCCAACTCCCCCACACACCCACCACCTCAGCCCCCCAAGCCACACCTCCACTCACCTCTGCCACCCCAAAGTCAGATATCTTGAGGTTTCCATCACTACTGAGGAGGAGGTTGCCTGGCTTGATGTCTTTGTGCACAACTCCTCGACTGTGTAGGTACTCCAGCCCATCCACTAGCTGCACAAAGTACCTGCAGGAGGAGGAAGGAGGAAGGAGGGTGAGGGAGTGTCAAATGGTGAACGGAAGATGAACTCAGGTTACAATGGGGGAAGGAGAGGGTGAAAAAAAGTGATGGGTTGGGAGACTAGAGTTAATGGTGTTAAGGTTATATAAGGAGGTATTGAAAAGGGTGTAGGACTATTTAAAACAAGGGGATATGAGAACAATATGAAGGAATACTTGTCCTGGAAAGGTGACAAGAGCAGCCACAAAATGGATGCCGGACCTGAAACACCTCAGCTATGAAGAAACATTTGATTAAACTATAATTACAAATATCAAACGAGAATAAAAAGAAGTCATATGACGATACTATATGAATGTCAGAGGTAAAAAAAAAAAAACTTAACATTAATGAATAAACACTACCTAGACAGTCATCTTCAGGAGGAAACAGCGAGAAAATACATTAATATACACCCGTGGAATACATTACCAGAAAAAGTTGTATATGGTATACCAGAAACATCAATAATTATAAAGAAAAACACGACAAAACAGTATTAAAACACGGAACACAATGCGCTTTGATTCAACCCCATGCAAACATAATCAGGTCGTAACGCCTTGTCTACATACATCTGAGCCTGCCAGATGGGGAACTTCTTGTCCTTCGCCTTGTCCAGCATCTCCTGAAGGCCGGTGATACAGAACTCCATCACCATGTAGATCTGAAAGGCACCAGACAGGACATGGTGACTTGGGGGGAAAAATAAACTACACGAACAGAAAAAGGTAATGTATCGGAGGAATTAGATCACATAAGAACATAGGGAGGCTGCAAGAGGCTGATTAACCTACACAAGGCAGCTCCTGAAAAGAGAACACAGACGTTATATAAACAATGGTAAGGAATGTAGCTGTGAGGCAGAGGATTGATGTTGATTCATGAAGGACCAATTGATGTTAATACTGTCTAGAATAAAGAAAACACATAATAATAATAATAATAATAATAACCATATGTACAAAAAAGATGGAGACGTAAGTGTAGTTTATGGAATAGCTACTGATGTTAAAATTGGTGAAAATGAAGAACATATATATGAATAATGATAACCGCATGGACAAGGGAATGGAGAAATGACTAGTAATTAATTCATAGGAGCATGTATGTATTAATAGGTAGGAGTAAGGAACAGCAGAGCAAGGAAGCCACGGAACACTGATGATTCTTGACGTAACACTGTTTATAACACAACTAATTTTGGTAAAAGAATATGGAACAAGATCACTCAAACAAAAATAAATAAATAAATAAAAAAATAATAATAATAAATAAAAGAAAAGGATAAGAATAAGAATATATAAAAAAAAAAAAAACTCAAAACAGGAAAAAAGAGAACAATGCTTAAAAATAAATAAATAAATAAAAATAAAAAAACTCCCAACTAAACACAAACATATACACGATTCTATATATATAAAAAAAAAATAAATAAAATAGTTAAATTCCTATTATTCAAACTGCAACAAACTGACCCCACACAACACACACACACACCACCCTACACCTACCTTGCCCTTCTCCTGGTTATGGTACACATCACACAGACTGATCACGTGCCGGTGCCGGAGTCGACGCAGCAGCTGGCACTCCCGCTGCACGTTCTGCTCTCCATTGGGGATGCGGCGGAGGGTCTTACGCTTCATGATCTTGACGGCACGGCGCTGCAGAGTGTCCTGGTCGAGGCACTCCTTCACCTTGCCGTAGCTGCCCTCCCCAAGCTTGTCTCCCATGACATACCGACCCACAAGCTGAAAGGTGGAAGGTTGGTTGACTGGTTGACTGGGTTGATTTAAGTCTCCTAACTTCCTACTCTGCCCCTCCATCATGACTCTCAATTAGGTATGGCTGTATGATTGTAGACAGTCACAATTATAATGGTATTTAGTATCTGCATTATAACTACTGTGCCTGTGACTGACTATGCATAATGTGGTAGGTGTCAATGAGAAATTAAATAGTGCTGTATGTGGGAGTGATCTAGTTCCTGTCTTTAGAATGTCTGTGTAAGAGTGTATTTATTTAGTGTGCAGCATGGATGGATGTCCCAGATGAAGGAAGAAAACACATGGCTGCTAATTGTAGTCATATCTCTGTCACAGTGGCTTATGTCTAGTCCTCAAGCACCAAGCAAGCAGCAGAGAACAGCTTGAACATTTGGAGAAAGGTTGGACATCATAAACAAGGTAGAGTGAGGTGAACATAACACAACTCTGGGACAACACTTTCATCTGGTGAGTTCATGATCAGGAATATGAAGAAAATGTAGTGATTATGATGCTTCTTAAGTGTGTTCAAAGATTGTTATGAAAGTGTATCACCTTCCTAGAACTTGAACTCATTGAAGCGAGGAGTATTAAGACACCTGCAACCCTTTTTTCGTTACTCTTTTTTTTTAGGGAACTGGTAATACAAGTCGGCCTTTTATTTATTTATTTTTTTTACGTGCTTCATTGCCATTGGTCGGTTTTCCATTTGCATTAAAAAAATATAAAAAAAACTGGATAAACTGTTGAGTGTGTGCATTGAGAATTAAATGAAGAAAAAGACAACACTCAGTGGTGATAATTTTCTTGATAGTTATGGAAATATTTGGTCGCCTTTGCACAGAGGCTAGGAGAGGAAGTGTCAAGTGATAGTGTTAACTTTCATGCAAGTAAGTACAGGATGTTAAGTTAAGTGATAGTGTTAATTTTCAATGCAAGTACAGGATGTTAAGTTAAGTTAAGTTAATGCTGCAGGCTATAATGGCTGACTTAGACATTACACTAAAGATGATGTTTAATGCAGATAAGACCAGGATTTTTTTAAGCATATCTTTTTTTTATGCCATTGGAGATCCGGCCAAGGGCAATAAATAAAACGTTATATAAAAAGCCCATTTGTGATTGCCGGTTCCCTAAAGCAGAAAGAGTAATAATAAAAGGGAGGCCAGATTAGGGTTGCAGGTGTGTTGATACTCATATGCCGACACACACTAGCCAGTACCCTTTTAATGTATATAAGATAAATAAATAAGGATGAAAAGGCTGCATCTGGTTTCAAGGTAGCGAGGAGTGCCACTGATATATTACAACCAGGGCCATACCTAACACCCCCTATACCTGACAATCTTTTTTAAACCCTATACTCAGAGGTTAAGTTGAGTCGTGTCGCGCTTGCATACCAGAGTTACCAAGTCCAGAAAGGGGAAGGGAGGTTAGGTGTGTAGTTAGGAAGGTGGAGGGACAACAGTAGGATAGGGTGCAGCTGTACAGGAGAGGGGGGAGAGGTGGAAGGACAATGGTAAGACAGGGTATAGGGTACAGCTGTAAGGGTTAGACAGTGGAGGGCGTGGTAGTGATTCCTCAACAAGATACAGTGGATACAGATTGCAACATGTCTGTGTCACTTCCACTTGTGCACACTTTTTTTTTTTTTTTTTTTTATCTTGTCCATCATGATACTGTATATTCATTTGTGAGTAAATATTTTCTTTATTCTTTTTGTTTTGTAAAAGGCTTGTGTTGGATCAAATTGGATAGTTACCTGAATTTTATATACTTTTTCGGGATAAGAATATTTTTTGATGAATGCAAGTGTTATATTTTCCATTATATAGACTCACCGAGGGCCTGGTTTTTTTTGGCACCCGTTAGACTAGGTATGGCACTGATTACACCTGTGATGCCTCATACCACCAGTGTCAAGGTGTTTGGAAGCATTCTGAGGCATATTGTGGGTGTTTGGATATGTGATTGAGGTGGTGTGTGTGGTGTTTATGTGGTGCTGACATGTGTGGTGTATGGTGTTTATGTGGTGCTGACGTGTGTGGTGTTTATGTAGTGCTGACGTGTGTGGTGTGTGGTGTGTGGTGTTTATGTGGTGCTGGCGTGTGTGGTGTGTGGTGGTAAAGACAGGAAGGAAGGTTGAAGGTAAAGATTCCTCGTCCTTCAATTTTGCTCTGTCACCTCCTGTTCCCCGCCACCAATCATCCTTTTCAACTTTTTTTTTTGCCTGACAAGCACAAGTTTTTCCCCTGAGCTGTGGTGGCAATGGCCCTTATATTACCTTAAACTTGTGAAATATGTACATTCACACTATCAGTTAACTAGATCAAACACATCTCTTGTATATAATTAGGATGCAGTGTAAAGGGAAGACTATAGAATAATTTTACAGAATAGTTAACTAGTGCATGAAAATATCTAAGCATATGAATCTTTTCCTCCTCTCTTGAAAGTGTTAAAATAATTCCTACACGGTTCATCCATTGGCAGTTCCGTGTTTTTTAGTTTATACACTCAACGGATCTCCATTCAACGGATTTCAGAGTCAATGAACTCCATATACTACCGGACAAGCTGACAGGATCATTCAAAAAGTCTGCGATTTGAAACATCTGTCGGAGCGAAGCAGCAATATATTTTCATGCCATTATTGTTTTCTAATGATATGTGATGTTTAGGTTATACACATTCATACCCATAAAATATTCATAATCATATAAATAAGTAAGATAAGTGAAATAATCATTGCATTTCATAATAAGATTGCCTTTATATGTGGTAATCTGTGTACCATATGAAGAATACTGGTCTGTCTCACCAAATGCCAAGCAACGATTCCCCATTTAGTGCGTTAATATGAGGTTTGAGTACATAGTCATAATAGAAGCTTACAACACAGGGAAAGTTAATTTTGCAAACCTTACAGGACCCCGAGGAACACTCTCTCTGAGTTTCCATCACATATAAGTCATTTCAAAGATCTGATCTACTTTGGGACAAATCTTAAGAACAGGGACTGGCTCTACGTATTTCATATTGTACTTATTGTCCTCAACACATCTGTGAGGATTTCAATGAGTGCCGGTCCCAACTTTACCCACACGGCCAATATAAAATAGCATGTACCTGAGAAGTCCAGTGAGATGCATAAAATGCATTTACTGCACACAAGATAGATTTAATATTTCCAATATTGAAAATGGATAGTGTGGAAAGGGTTGTTAGCTGGCCAATGGGGGAGTGGGGGTGCCTTAGATTTCAAAGGTTAGGTTAGGAATGGTTAGATTTGATTTTAAGGTTTTTGGGTTTGGTAAAGTTAAATTTAATCTTTAAAAAAATGCATTTCCTTAGTTAAATGAGAATTTCCCTTGTTTAAGGTTTTTTTTTAGGGGGGGTACCATTTTTCCCCATCTTAAAAGCTTCCCAACAGGTTCCCAAGCTTATTGGGTAGAGGAAGAAGACACACAAGTTATCTTTTTTCAATAAAATAACCTATTAGATGGCAATTCAATATCAGCCATATGGGTGAAGTAGGAGTCGGCATTCAATAAAAATGTTCACAGACGTATTAAGGACAGTAAGTACAACACACAGAGCCAACATTTGGGTCAGCTCAGTGTGCAGCTCATGTTATTGTGTTTTGTTAGTGTGACCCAAATGAGCCCTCTAACGACCAGCTGTTACTGTTCAGATTGGTTAGTGAGGTTATACATGATTTCAGGTTTAATTTGTATATGCCATTAATTGTTTTAACATTAGGAGACTGTATATGGGAATTAGGAGACTGTACGTCCTAGTTAGCATATTGTAAGTAGCAGTATTAGGGAGGAACAGGAAGATATAAAAAAGAATATGGATATGTAACAGAAACATACGTCAAAATAATTTAAAATACATCAGAATGTGTAGAAATATAAGTATGCAGTTTAGATGCAACATAATTCTAGTGATTTTGTTATAATTAATCTTCTAAACAGCTTTAAAACATCCCCAATTAAAGTGAGGCAGGAGTAAGGGAATGGAGGGAAGCAGGTGTAGAAACCCTAATTAAAGTGAGGCAGGTATAGAAACCTTAATTAAAGTGAGGCAGGTATATAAACCCTAATTAAAATGAGGCAGGTGTAGATACCCAAATTAAAGTGAGGCAGGTATAGAAACCCTAATCAAGGTGAGACAGGTAACAGGTAAATTATAATAGCTTGTTTACATTCACCCAGCCACACCCAGCTGACCTCACCCAAACACACACACATACACACACACCACATACATACACACACACCACACCCTTAAAAACATGACTAAAAAATACGAATTCAAACACATATAATCGAATACAAATGACCACGTTTAAGTTAGGTTAAGTTTAGGTAAAAGAAATAATAAAATAAAACACGAATTAAATCACACAACCCTTTCAAATTTAAAACCAAACCACATAAATACACACAAAAAATTAAACAAACACACATAACAAGTAAACAATCATAATAATAATAAATACCTTGTACTTTCTTTTAGGTGGGCAGTAAATAATTTCATTCGAGTCAATTCTCTGTATAAGAAAGGCATCGTCTTCTACAGCGGCGTCGAATTCCATATATCTATCACTAGCCAGGTCCGGGTCCATGTTGACCTCATGCCACACTCATCATGGGCCTACTGGGGGTTGCATAGGCCTACGGAACCCCTCAGAAGCCTTTAAATATGAGGAGGAGGTGGAGGTGTGGAGGAGGTGGAAGACAACCTCGAGAGTCAAGACCACACTCACTCACGTCTCACTCACTCATCAGCTGTTTCTACTAACTCTCTTTTTCTGTTTCATTTCATTTATCTGTCTTTTGTTTGTGTTTTATGTATGTTTTAATTATGTGTTTTGTTTTTTATGTGTTGTTTTTTGGTGTTATGTGTTGTTATTTTAAGATCAGATGGTTTTTTTTAATGTCTATGTATCTTATGTTAAGTATTATCAACTTATTCTCCTTCTGCCGCTATTTCCTTCCTTTCTTCCTTTGTTTAGGTTGAGTTTGTTGTGTGTGTTATTTGCATGTGTTATTACTGCTTGTACAAGATGTTATTCAGTTATGTATTATGTATTATTAATGTTATTATTATTATTGCTGGATGGGAGACTTTTTTATTTATTTATCTACCATTTTTATGCTTTCAGGGGGTGACTTCGGTTATTTTATTAGTGTTATTTCTATTTTAAGATGTTGTGTTTATATCTTCCTTAACTCGAAATGGGTTTATATTTAAGCATTATATAGATTCTCTGTCACTCTTGTCTATACTTAGGTTTCAATTTTTTTCTGATATCGCCTGATTTTCTTTTTAAACTCTAATAAATATTTTGTCAGTGTAGTATTTTATTGTACTTCTTTATTGTATACTATTATTGCCAACTATAACTAAAAGGCGTAAAGTGATATCAAACTAATACTAATATAAAAGGAATTGTACTGCCTCACGTACACCTCAAAGTAGTTATATAAATGATGTTATATAATGCCTTACTAAAATTAAAGTGGAAATGTTTTTTTTGTATCAATTTCTAATAAAATGTCTTTTAGCGTAAATTATTGGTATTAAGACAACTATATATAGGATATTGATAACATAATTAAACTACAAACTGATAAGAACTGATATAGTATGCGTATGATTTAGCAAGATTTAGTCAACCATATATATTAATTATTAAATACGCTTTACAGACCCCCAAGAAGAAGAATCATTGAGCTGTGACGTAGAGTATTCTTTTTTTTAACCATTATAACGACGTAAAAGGCTCTGAGATATGCGATCAATCATGTCTCTTGAGTGATAAGTAGTTGAGTGCAAAAATTATATGATAAGTCACGGAGAAGGCGTCACTAATGAAGAGGAGCAGTGATAGGTAGAATTTATTATTATTCATTATTTATTTATTTATATTGATGGCGAAATTGCGCAGAATCCTCAGCCCGTCCAGGTAGGCTACAGCTATGAAATAAAATAAATACAAATAGGTGTGGCCAGGTTAGGTATGGATGCAGACTAACAATACATTCAAGAACATTGTGTGTATAGGTTAATTAACTGTTTGATATTTATGCTTCATGTTATGTAATTTTATCGCGCCAAGAAGGGAGGTAAAAGTTTAATTGTTGAAGATTTAGACAGCGTATTATTATTATCATCATTGTTATTACTATTATTATTACTGTTATTATGATTGTTATTATTATTATTATTATTATTTCTATTATCATTATCATTATTATATTTATTATTAGGGGTCTAGGAAGCCTCTCCTCTGTATTTTCTCCTACGAAAAGACAAGGCAGATAAAGGAAGGGGAAAGTAAAGTGTCTTAAAACAAATGCTAAATAATTCATATATTTTCATGAAAGAAAAAAACATTTATAAGAAAAGTCTTAACACTTTACTGACTACAAACTACTTCACTCACTGTAAGAAGAACAATCAAAACGATAAACAACTTTATTCTAATGTATGGAAAAATTTTTAATATTTGGCGGGAAGCAATTAAAATGTTATGTGTCCTTTTGATATGCAAGACTTCCTCCTCATCAGCGCCACCTGTCTTGAGCTACGAACAGTGCGCTCAGTGGCTATGTGTTTAGTGGTTACATAAGGAAGCCGCAGCCGCCGCCCCCACAATGTAAGTTGCTGCTCAAAATTATATAGTAAGGATTCGTGTTATGGTAATATATAGTATAATATAGAGTATAGTCTTTACTAAACACTATAAAACACCAACACAAACACGGAACACCACCGCAACGCTCACCACCTGAGTGCAGAGTGTTGGGGAGGAGTAACACAATACTACGTACAAATATCAATGTGTTTGTTCCAATTTAATCTCGTCTGTCTCATGATGGTGAAACACAGGACATATTACTGACTACACATACAATGCATAACTTCAAGGAAACAAATAATAACAAACAATATATCTGGTAAAGGGTAAACATTCATTTGAGTGACGTTCGCCATTTTCGGACTGGTAAGGAAGGGTAAAGTGTTGGATGCTCCTCCCGCCTTTGCCCGCCACAACACCCCTCCGGCTGGCCTGTGTTCAGTTATTGTAAACTTTTCCTAATTAACCTAATTAAGCTAACCTAACCTTGGAAACCCTAAACAAGGCAAGGACCTCCATGAGTGACATTAATGGCGGGTCCACCACGGGTACATTGTCTTTATGCTTATTTTCTTAAACAAAAGAATAATGTGTTTTTGACCAAAATAACTATTTTTTAAGATGGTTTGAAGGTTAGTGGAAGACATTTATGATAGGAGATCAGTGGGTTAAAGGATAGGACATTAATATTAAGGCAACATAAAGGCACGTCATGAAACGAATCTTTACCAGGGTAAATATTCGTTTAGTGACGCATCTTTACCTAAATTTTTTTTTCATAGTGTGACTTTAGTGTCGATTGAAGGACATGAGTTGTGTGTCGTGGCACCAGTATGCTCACAGAGGTGTTGTAAGGCGGTAGATACACGGTACAAGCAGGTAATGGGCGGCGGTAGGATGCAGCAGCTGAACCCTACCGCCACCCACTTTAGCTGGGCCTCCACGGCGTGTGTGCACTGTGGCGGCGAGGAGTTTGTGCTGTATATCTGTGCCTCAGGGGAACTGTGCTCACACTTTGTCATCCATGTACACCACATCACTCATTGTGGGTAAACATTTTTTAATTTTATACATGAGATAGGGTATATGATTGATGTATACTGCGAACAAATATAATAGAGGGAGGCACACACAAGTATGTTTTTCGTTGTGCACCGAAGTGTTGGTGCGAGGAATGTTAGGAACGCGTGTCGACGTGAACTCGAGTGACGTTGGGGTTAGCAGAACGTTTGACACCATTTTTAGTGGCGGCAGTCAGGTGTAGTGTTGTGGTGACGTGATGGTCGTCACGACAACACTAATAATCACCTCCGTGG
>JAPQNM010000019.1:8055656-8070656 GCA_029783475.1 Metacarcinus magister | reverse complement strand
AATTTAGGTTAATTTAGGTTAGGTTAGGAAAGAAGGAAGAAAGGAAAGGAAAGGAAAAGAAGGAAGGAAGGAAAGGAAAGGAAGGAAACATTTTAAATTGATTGGTAATGGAATTTTTTTTCTCTCTCTCTCTCTCTCTCTCTCTCTCTCTCTCTCTCTCTCTCTCTCTCTCTCTCTCTCTCTCTCTCTCTCTCTCTCTCTCTCTCCTTTGCTTTTCTCTGCAAAATTTTCATCCATTTTGAAGGATATTTTCGTTCTGCAGGCACAGTGAGGGGAAATGAGGTGGGGGGGGGGCGGGGAGGAAGGAGGGGAAGGGGGGGAGGGAAGTGAGGGGAGGGGAGGGGAGGGAGGGAAGGGGGGGAGGGGAGGGGAAGAGGGAGGAAAGAACGGGATTGGTGATTGTAACATTATGCGAAGGAATCTCTCTCTCTCTCTCTCTCTCTCTCTCTCTCTCTCTCTCTCTCTCTCTCTCTCTCTCTCTCTCTCTCTCTCTCTCTCTCTCTCTCTCTCTCTCTCTCTCTCTCTCTTCAAGACTTTGATCCGCAATAAGCATCTTGGGCATCATGGAGAGAGAAAGTTTCCTCCACGCCTCCTCCATCTCTCCACAATCCTCCTCCACCTCCTCCTCCTCCTCCACTTCCTCCACTTCCTCCTCCTCCTCCTCCTCCTCCTCCTCCTCCTAATCGGATCGTTAACGTTTGGAACTCCCTGCCCGCCAATATCGTCGACAGTAAAACAATTACTACGTTCAAAAATAGACTTGACAAATATTTAGAAGCCAATCCACAACTAAAATACTATCCGTTAACGTAGCAAACTTTGAGTAAGTTCATCCTGATGTACCTAACTTACGAAATGTTGATTCAAAAGACGTCGCTAGTGGCCTGACATCGTTTGCCAGGAAGTAGTGGTAGCAGTAGTGGTAGTGACAGTCTGGTCTTGGTTGGCCTTCCTTTCCCTGCCAGCCATGGCTGGGGCGAGAAGCCTTCACCCTTACTATCCTGTATCCTTCACTCTAGAGTAGATAGTGTAGTCTCACAAACAGCCTCGTAAGGGCCAGCAGGCCTGTTGTTGTTTGTTCTTCCTATGTGTGTTCCTATGTGTTCCTCCTCATATCCAGCTAAGTTTTAAGCTTCTACCTCCTTCAATCTCTCCATCTCTCCCCCTTCCCTCCCTATTTCCCTCCCTTACTTCCCTCCCTTCCTCTCTTTTTCCCTCCTTCCCTCCCTTCCCTCCCTTCCTTCACTTACCTTATTTTCTTTTCTTTTTTGTATTCTAATTATTTGCTTTATTACGTATTTATAATTTTTTCAATTATTTTTATTTTTTTTATATATTTCCATTTTGATTTTTTTACATATATATAATTTTTTTTTTTCTGTTTGTTTTGTTTGTTTTATTTATTCAATTCTTGTTTTTTTTTCTTCTATTTGGTGAAGGTTGTGTGAGGGTGGTGAGGGGAGGTGGAGGGAAAAGGGAGGGGAAGTGGAGGGAAAAGTGAGGGGAAGTGGAGGGAAAAGTGAGGGGAAGTGGAGGGAAAAGGGAGGGGAAGTGGAGGGAAAAGTGAGGGGAAGTGGAGGGAAAGGTGAGAGGAAATGTAGGTAAGATGAGGGGAAGTGGAGGAAAGGTGAGGGGAAATGGAGAGAAAAGTGAGGGGAAGTGGAGGGAAAAGTGAGAGAAAGTGGAGGGACAAAATGAAGAGTGGAGGAAAGGAAGATAGTAGAGGAAAGTGAGGGAAAATAGAGGAAAATTAAGGGAACTGGAGGACAGATAAGGGTTTTGGAGGAAAAAGATAAAGGGAAATGGAGAGAGAGAGAGAGAGAGAGAGAGAGAGAGAGAGAGAGAGAGAGAGAGAGAGAGAGAGAGAGAGTAAACAGAGGAGTAAGTAAGTCCCTCCACAATTCACACTCTTCAAAAAGTTACCGCGAGTTATAATCACTTCTCTCTCTCTCTCTCTCTCTCTCTCTCTCTCTCTCTCTCTCTCTCTCTCTCTCTCTCTCTCTCTCTCTCTCTCTCTCTCACGGTCGAAAATCAAAGGAGGAGACGAGAGACAGAAAGGAATCTATAGAATTTACAAAGTTGCTTAATTAATTGAGAGAGAGAGAGAGAGAGAGAGAGAGAGAGAGAGAGAGAGAGAGAGAGAGAGAGAGAGAGAGAGAGAGAGAGAGAGAGAGAGAGAGAGAGTGTGAGGGTCATTAATAAGTTGTAATGATGCAGTAAACAAGGTTATTAGTCTGACAAGAAAGTGAGTTTAGAGAATTAATGAATAATAATGAAGTTGATAATTGATTTCAAGTCTTGTCTCTTTATTATTATTATTATTATTATTATTATTATTGTTATTATTATTATTATTATTATTATTATTATTATTGTTATTGTTATTGTTCTTATTATGTGTATCTTATTTCTTTCTTGCTTGTCTTTGTTGAGAAAAAATGTATGTGGTTGTTGTTGTTGTTGTTGTTGTTGTTTAGTGGTGGTAATAATGGTAGCAATATATGAGAGAGAGAGAGAGAAAGAAAAAAAAGAGAGAAAATATATTACCTTTTTACTAACTCAGTCTTCTAATCATCATTGAAATCATCATTGTTATATTTAGAAACATTATCAACCTATTACATCAAATTTATAAATGCACACTCCTACCTAATGCTTTATGTGTGACGCAGATCTGTTTTTAATCTCCTTACGGCCTGACCTTCACGGCTCAATAACTTACTCTAAAACTTGACTCAATTACTTCTTCTTTCTTTAAACTTATACTTCATTTCTTTTCTTGTCTAACCCACCCATGCCACTTACTCTCTTCTCTTTAACTTACTAGCAAACCATACATTGTGCGTTTACTCTATCCAAATTAACCTAACCTAACCTAACCTTACCATACATCTGTTGCTTAATCTTTTTCATTAACTAACTAACTAACCAATCATGTATTTGGCGATTACTCTCTTCACATTAACCTAACCTAAACTAAGCTAACTAACCTAACCTAACCTAGTCTAACCTAACCTAATCTAACCGAACCTAACCTAACCTAACCGAACCTAACCTAACCTAACCTAACCTAACCTAACCTAATCTAACCTAACCTAACCTAACCTAAACCTTACCTAACCTAACCTAACCTAACCTAACCTAACCTAACCTAACCTAACCTAACCTAACCTAACCTAACATTAACCTAACCTAACCTAACCTAACCTAACCTAACCTAACCAATTAACAAGACAACCATACATCATTTATCTTATACTTAAACAAAAACATTATAAGTGATGTAATTCATTATAATATATTGTATGTTTTTTTTATTTATTTTATTTCTGTTGACTATTACTAAACATTATTTTTTCCACGGTGTCTGTTTCATTTTTGTTTTGTTATTTATGTGTTTGTTTGTTTGTTTGTTTGTGTGTTTGTTTGTGTGTGTGTTTGTTTGTTTGTTTGTTTGTTTGCTTGCCTTCGTTAGCTAGCTTGGCCCCAAAAAAGGTTTGCATATAAAGGGCTGTTTGTCCAATACTCAATTATATAACATACATTTTATTGATTGACAAACATAATAAAGTGTATAAGAGAGAGAGAGAGAGAGAGAGAGAGAGAGAGAGAGAGAGAGAGAGAGAGAGAGAGAGAGAGAGAGAGAGAGAGAGAGAGAGAGAGAGAGAGAGAGAGAGAGAGAGAGAGAGAGCTTTGCTGGTTTGACCTTAAGAGTTTTGGACAAAGAGAATGGTAAATAAGGGCAGGAGGAGGAGGAGGAGGAGGAGGAGGAGGAGGAGGAGGAGGAGGAGGAGGAGGAGAAGGAACACATAGGAACACATAGGAAGAACAAACAGCAACAGGCCTGCTGGCCCTTACGAGGCTGTTTGTGAGTACACTATCTAGTCTAGAGTGAAGGATACAGGATAGTAAGGGTGAAGGCTTCTCCCCCCAGCCATGGCTGGCAGGGAAAGGAAGGCCAACCAAGACCAGACTGTCACTACTGTCACTACCACTACTGCTACCACTACTACTACCACTACTGTCACTACACTACTGCTACCATACTGTCACTACCACTACTGCTACCACTACTACACCACTACTGCACTACCACTACTACCACTACTGTCACTACCACTACTGCTACCACTACTTCCTGGCAAGCGATGTCAGGCCACTAGCGACGTCTTTTGAATCGACATTTCGTAAGTTAGGTACATCAGGATGAACTTACTCAAAGTTTGCTACGTTAACGGATAGTATTTTAGTTGTGGATTGGCTTCTAAATATTTGTCAAGTCTATTTTTGAAAGTAGTAATTGTTTTACTGTCGACGACATTGGCGGGCAGGGAGTTCCAAACGTTAACGATCCGATTGAAAAAGAAGTGCTTGGCTTTGTTTGATGTGAATCTTTTACCAGTAATCTTATAAGAATGATGTCTTCTTGTTATATTTGATCAATCAAAAGTAATGTAATCTTCTGTATTGATATTATCGAATCCTTTGATTATCTTGAACATTTCAATGAAATCCCCTCGCATCCTTCGTTTCGGTGGTAATGGCAGGTTAAACATAACTTATTGCCAGTATTAACCCTTACACTGCCGAGGTCTTTTCTAGGTGTTCGATTTATAGATTTTTAAAAAAAATTATGATTTTTTTCAAATATTTCTTATTAATGATAAAAATCAATATTAATGATATAAATAAATAATAATGATACAAATAAATAATAATGATAAAAATAAATATTAATGATAAAAATAAATATTAATGATAAAAATAAATATTAATGATAAAAATAAATATTAATGATAAAAATAAATAATAATGATAAAAATAAATAATAATGATAAAAATAAATATTAATGATAAAAATAAATAATGATAAAAATAAATAATAATGATAAGAATAAATAATAATAATATAAATAAATAATAATGATAAAAAGTAAATATTAATGATAAAAATATATATTAATGATAAAAATAAATAATAATGATAAAAATAAATATTAATGATAAAAATAAATATTAATGATAAAAATAAATATTAATGATAAAAATAAATATTAATGATAAAAATAAATATTAATGATAAAAATATATATTAATGATAAAAATAAATATTAATGATAAAAATAAATATTAATGATAAAAATAAATAATAATGATATAAATAAATAATATTGATAAAAAGTAAATATTAATGATAAAAATAAATATTAATGATATAAATAAATATTAATGATAAAAATAAATATTAATGATAAAAATAAATATTAATGATAAAAATAAATAATAATAATAAGAATAAATATTAATGATAAAAATAAATATTAATGATCAAAATAAATATTAATGATAAAAATAAATATCAATGATAAAAATAAATATTATTGATAAAAATAAATAATAATGATAAAAAATAAATATTAATGATAAAAATAAATATTAATGATAAAAATAAATAATAATGATAAAAATAAATATTAATGATAAAAATAAATAATAATGATAAAAATAAATATTAATGATAAAAATAAATATTAATGATAAAAATAAATATTAATGATAAAAATAAATATTAATGATAAAAATAAATGGTAATGGTAAAAATAAATATTAATGATATAAGTAAATATTAATGATAAAAATAAATATTAATGATAAAAATAAATAATAATGATAAAAATAAATATTAATGATAAAAATAAATATTAATGATAAAAATAAATATTGGCGCTAATTGGTCCACTGAAGACTATTTAAGAAGGAAGACACAAAGGAGGAGGCGGAGGAGGAGGAGGAGGAGGAGGAGGGGGAGGAGGGGGAGAATATTATGATTTTGCTGTAGGAGTTTGGAGAGAGAGAGAGAGAGAGAGAGAGAGAGAGAGAGAGAGAGAGAGAGAGAGAGAGAGAGCGATAGAGATAGAGAGATAAATAGAGAGAATAAATAGTTTTAGGCGTATCACACATGCGTATATAGTGTTTAATATTATAGTAATGATGAAACTGAGTCCAGATTCGTGTTCAGTTTGACTGAAAACCTTTAGGTACAAATTTTCATGAAATTCTGAGTAGTGGAAATTTTTCACGAAATTTTCAAGGGTGTCACCTGAGATTTTTTTCATGAAATCATGTTATTCAAAATAACTCGAAAAGTATGAGGTTTACGTAAAAAACATTCGTAATAGTAAATATAGAGCAGGAGACGCCCGTTCCTTTGAGCTTTACTAGAATGTAATTGGAATGTAAGTAATGGAGATATTGATATATTTGTATTTTTCACGAAACTTCTACTTAATTACATTTTTCTCCTAAACCAAAAGAGTAATTTACAAACGGATGACAGCATCAGATAGAACTTGTCAAGCTGAACAACTTTGTTTCTATACATCTTTGTTGTAGGACTAATACTTTACTTGTAAAATGACTAAACTATTTTGGACTCAAATTCTGGTGGAAATCTTCGGGCCAAAAATTTCACAAACCCATTTTCATCACAAATCCACGAAAACTTATATTGAAGTTAAAGGTTTTGAAATTAATAATAATACATGTTAAGGAAGTGTTGCTGTTGGAGTAAATAAATATTAATAATTATAATAATAAATATTAATGATCAAAATAAATATTAATGATAAAAATATATATTAATGATAAAAATATATATTAATGATAAAAATATATATTAATGATAAAAATAAATATTAATGATAAAAATAAATATTAATGATAAAAATAAATATTAATGATAAAAATAAATAATAATGATAAAAATAAATATTAATGATAAAAATATATATTAATGATAAAAATATATATTAATGATAAAAATATATATTAATGATAAAAATAAATATTAATGATAAAAATAAATATTAATGATAAAAATATATATTAATGATAAAAATATATATTAATGATAAAAATAAATATTAATGATAAAAATAAATATTAATGATAAAAATATACATTAATGATAAAAATAAATATTAATGATAAAAATATATATTAATGATAAAAATATATATTAATGATAAAAATATATATTAATGATAAAAATATATATTAATGATAAAAAATAAATATTAATGATAAAAATAATATTAATGATAAAAATAAATAATAATGATAAAATAAATATTAATGATAAAAATGTATATTAATGATAAAAATATATATTAATGATAAAAATATATATTAATGATAAAAATAAATATTAATGATAAAAATAATATAATGATAAAAATAATATAATGATAAAAATATATATTAATGATAAAAATATATATTAATGATAAAAATAAATATTAATGATAAAAATATATATTAATGATAAAAATATATATTAATGATAAAAATATATATTAATGATAAAAATATATATTAATGATAAAAAATATATATTAATGATAAAAATAAATATTAATGATGAAAAATAAATAATAATGATAAAAATAAATATTAATGATAAAAATAAATATTAATGATAAAAATAAATAATAATGATAAAAATAAATATTAATGATAAAAATATATATTAATGATAAAAATATATATTAATGATAAAAATATATATTAATGATAAAAATAAATATTAATGATAAAAATATATATTAATGATATAAATATATATTAATGATAAAAATAAATATTAATGATAAAAATATATATTAATGATAAAAATATATATTAATGATAAAAATAAATATTAATGATAAAAAATAAATATTAATGATAAAAATAAATAATAATAAATTATAATAAATATTAATGATAAAAATAAATATTAATTATAAAAATATATATTAATGATAAAAAAATATATTAATGATAAAAATAAATATTAATGATAAAAATATATATTAATGATAAAAATATATATTAATGATAAAAATATATATTAATGATAAAAATAAATATTAATGATAAAAATAAATATTAATGATAAAAATAAATAATAATGATAAAAATAAATATTAATGATAAAAATATATATTAATGATAAAAAATAAATATTAATGATAAAAATAAATATTAATGATAAAAATAAATATTAATGATAAAAATATATATTAATGATAAAAATATATATTAATGATAAAAATAAATATTAATGATAAAAATATATATTAATGATAAAAAATAAATATTAATGATAAAAATATATATATTAATGATAAAAATATATATTAATGATAAAAATAAATATTAATGATAAAAATATATATTAATGATAAAAATATATATTAATGATAAAAATATATATTAATGATAAAAATATATATTAATGATAAAAATATATATTAATGATGAAAATAAATATTAATGATAAAAATAAATATTAATGATAAAAATATATATTAATGATAAAAATAATATTAATGATAAAAATAAATATTAATGATAAAAATATATATTAATGATAAAAATATATATTAATGATAAAAATATATATTAATGATAAAAATAAATATTAATGATAAAAATAAATATTAATGATAAAAATAAATATTAATGATAAAATAAATATTAATGATAAAAATATATATTAATGATAAAAAATATATATTAATGATAAAAATAAATATTAATGATAAAAATATATATTAATGATAAAAATATATATATAATGATATAAATAATATATATTAATGATAAAAATATATATTAATGATAAAAATAAATATTAATGATAAAAATATATATTAATGATAAAAATATATATTAATGATAAAAATAAATATTAATGATAAAAATATATATTAATGATAAAAATATATTAATGATAAAAATATATATTAATGATAAAAATATATATTAATGATAAAAATAAATATTAATGATAAAAAATAAATATTAATGATAAAAATAAATATTAATGATAAAAATATATATTAATGATAAAAATATATATTAATGATAAAAATATATATTAATGATAAAAATATATATTAATGATAAAAATAAATATTAATGATAAAAATAAATATTAATGATAAAAATATATATTAATGATAAAAATATATATTAATGATAAAAATAAATATTAATGATAAAAATAAATATTAATGATAAAATAAATATTAATGATAAAAATAATATTAATGATAAAAATATATATTAATGATAAAAATATATATTAATGATAAAAATAATATTAATGATAAAAATATATATTAATGATAAAATATATATTAATGATAAAAATATATATTAAGATAAAAATAAATATTAATGATAAAAATATATATTAATGATAAAAATATATATTAATGATAAAAATAAATATTAATGATAAAAATAAATATTAATGATAAAATATATATTAATGATAAAAATATATATTAATGATAAAAATAAATATTAATGATAAAAATATATATTAATGATAAAAATATATATTAATGATAAAAATAAATATTAATGATAAAAATAAATATTAATGATAAAAATAAATATTAATGATAAAAATATATATTAATGATAAAAATATATATTAATGATAAAAATATATATTAATGATAAAAATATATATTAATGATAAAAATATATATTAATGATAAAAATAATATTAATGATAAAAATATATATTAATGATAAAAATATATATTAATGATAAAATATATATATAATGATAAAACATAAATATTAATGATAAAAATAATATTAATGATAAAAATAAATATTAATGATAAAAATAAATATTAATGATAAAAATAATATTAATGATAAAATATATATTAATGATAAAAATATATATTAATGATAAAAATATATATTAATGATAAAAATAAATATTAATGATAAAAATAAATATTAATGATAAAAATAAATATTAATGATAAAATAAATATTAATGATAAAATAAATATTAATGATAAAAATAATATTAATGATAAAAATATATATTAATGATAAAAATATATATTAATGATAAAAATATATATTAATGATAAAAATATATATTAATGATAAAAATATATATTAATGATAAAAATAATATTAATGATAAAATATATATTAATGATAAAAATAAATATTAATGATAAAATAATATTAATGATAAAATATATATTAATGATAAAAATATATATTAATGATAAAAATAAATATTAATGATAAAAATATATATTAATGATAAAAATATATATTAATGATAAAAATAAATATTAATGATAAAAATAAATATTAATGATAAAAATAAATATTAATGATAAAAATATATATTAATGAAAAAAATAAATATTAATGATAAAAATATATATTAATGATAAAAATATATATTAATGATAAAAATATATATTAATGATAAAAATATATATTAATGATAAAAATATATATTAATGATAAAAATATATATTAATGATAAAAATATATATTAATGATAAACAAATATTAATGATAAAAATATATATTAATGATAAAAATAAATATTAATGATAAAAAATAAATATTAATGATAAAAATAAATATTAATGATAAAAATATATATTAATGATAACAATAAATATTATGATAAAAATATATTAATGATAAAATATATATTAATGATGAAAAAATAAATATTAATGATAAAAATAAATATTAATGATAAAAATATATATTAATGATAAAAATAAATATTAATGATAAAAATATATATTAATGATAAAAATATATATTAATGATAAAAATAAATATTAATGATAAAAATAAATATTAATGATAAAATAAATATAATGATAAAATATATATTAATGATAAAATATATATTAATGATAAAAATAAATATTAATGATAAAAATAAATATTAATGATAAAAATAATATAATGATAAAAATAAATATTAATGATCAAATATATATTAATGATAAAATATATATTAATGATAAAAATAAATATTAATGATAAAAATATATATTATGATAAAAATATATATTAATGATAAAAATAATATTAATGATAAAAATATATATTAATGATAAAAATAATATTATGATAAAATATATATTAATGATAAAATATAATATTAATGATAAAAAATATAATATTAATGATTAAAAATATATATTAATATTAAAAATAATATTAATGATAAAAATATATATTAATGATAAAAATATATATTAATGATAAAAATATATATTAATGATAAAAATATATATTAATGATAACCAAATATATGATAAAAATATATATTCATGATAAAGAATAAATATTATGATACAAATATATATTAAAATAAAACATAAATATTACTGTAAAATCATATTAAATGATAAAACTATATTATTTAATTATACAAATACCATCTCTTATGATATGATACAATCATCTTTTGCTAACCAATCTATAGTCTGATCACAATCTATATTACATGAACAAAAAAAATAAATCTTATGATACACCAATAAATTATTCTGCTCCACATTATATACTGATACAATACAATTTAACTGCTCAAAATATATTATTACCTGCTCACAAACATATATCATTCCTGATCACCCTTAACTCTTATTCAATGCTCACAATAACTATTAATGATAGCACAACAAATAAAATATCATGGATTACCAAAAAACTCCCTATTACAAAACTGCTCACCCACTTATATCTCCAATGACGTCAACCAACCTATCTCTTCCTGCTAAACCCCAACTATTTACCACTATATATATTCCTGCTCCCCCTATATCTTACTGCGATCAACCCTCACTATTCATGTCTCACAATAATATTCTGATCCCAATTATATTAATGATCAACCTCCATCTTACTGACCCCCTTCACTATTTCATGCATCACACAATAATTAATCCCATGATAACAAATTAATCTTAATGATAACAAATCTAATTATTAATGATACCCCTATATCTTACTGATCAACTACATATTAATGATCACACATCATACATACTTCCTGCTACAACTATATATTATGCTAAGAATATATTTTAAGGGATAAACCTCACATATAACTGATAACACACGATCTTCATGCTCCCAGCTATATATTCATGCTAAACCTATATATTCCTGATACACCATCAATATTACTGATCCCAATAACAATTACTTCATGATAACACTAATATATTCTGCCCCACATAAACTTATGATACAACCTAAATATTAAGCTAAACCTCTATCTTCCTGATACCCATATATAAATAGATGATCACCCTCCATATTACTTGCTAAAAATATCTCTTCATGATAAAAATCTATCTTCACTGCATCACCTCATATCTTAATGCTCAACATCCTATATTACTGATAAAACCAATACCTATTAATGATCCCCATCTCAATTAATTCTAAAAATTCTATATTACTCTAGCGACAACACCAACTACTCTTTAATGACTAAACAATATCTATTACTGATACCATCTTATCTTTAATGATAACAATATATATTCCGATACAATATCTCTTCACTGTACACACTACCTATTATGATAAACAATCAAATCTTCCTGATACAACATCACTCAGTCATGATCCAAATCTAATACTAATGATACAACTATATCTTACTGTCACCTCTATCTATTAAATGATAAAAATTATCTTAATGCTAAAAAATAATCTACTGTTCCCACTCGATATTAATTACTCAACTCACATCTTACTGATCAAAATCAATATTAATGTCCCCATATATAGTCCTGCTACCATACTCTCTTCCTGATCACCTCTCTTTAATGCTCAAACATATCTATTCATGGATCAAACTCTATATTAATGATACAATCCTATTATGATACCCCTAAATTTCCTGCTCACCATATTCTTAACATGACACCATACAAATATTCATGATATCACCTAAATCTTCCCTGCTAACATTCTATTCATGCTACTCACCTATATATTAATGATAAACTAAATATTATGCTAAACACCAAATCTATCTTACTGCTACAAATATATATTAAGGATACACAATAAATATTACTGCTAAACCTAACTATTATGATACATCAGTAATAATGATAAAAACATCAATATTAATGATCAACCTCTCTATTAATGCATAAAAATACTCATTAATGCTCACACATCTCTTATTCCTGCTAAAAATAACTATTATGTAAAAAATAATATTAATGATAACACTATATATTAATGATAACATATACTATTCATGCTCACAACAATACGTATTACCATGATAAAAATCAACACTTTTAAATGTCCATACCCATATATCGTAATAGACACTCTATATTCCTGATCCAAATCAGGTATTCATGCTGACCAATACCATCTTACTGATAAAACTATATATAATGATAACCATAACCTATTATGATAAAATTCAATCTACATGATAAAACATAACAATATTGGCGCTCCTTGGTCCACTGAAGACCTATTTAAGAAGGAGACACTAAGGAGGAGGCGGAGGAGGGGGGAGGGAGGGGGAGAATATTATGATTTTGCTGTAATTTGGAGAGTGGAGAGAGAGAGAGAGAAGAGAGGAGGAGAGAAAGAGAGAAGAGAGAGAAGAGAGAGAGGAGGAGAGGAGCTCGATAAATAAGAGATAAATAGAGAGAGAATAAATAGTTTAGGCGTAATCACACATGCTATATAGGTTTGTAAATATTAATAGTAATGATAACTGAAGTCCAAATCGTGTTCAGTTTGACTGAAAACCTTTAGGTACAAAATTTTCATGAAATTGTGAGTAGGAAATTTTTCACAAAATTTTCCAAGGTTCTAAATGAGATTTTATTTCATGACAAACATTATTATCAAAATAACTCGACAGTCTATAGGTTACGTAAACAAAAACATTCGTAATAGTACACTATAGGAGCGAGGACAACGCTCCGGTGCCTATTAGCGCTGTTCCGCTAGACTGGAATTGGACTGTAAGTAATGGCGACTATTGATCATATTTGGATATTTTAACTACACGAACTTCTCACGTACATACTTACATTTTTCTCGCTAACCAAAAGTAGTAATTTACATACAAAACGGATGACAGCATCAGATAGAAAAACTTTTGTGTCAAGCTGAACAACTTTGTTTCTATACATCTTTGTTGTAGGACGCCTATACTATTACTTGCTAAATGACTAAACTTATTTTGGACTCAAATTCTGGTGGAATCTCCGGGCCAAAAATTTCACGACCCATTGTCATCACAAATCCACGTAAAACTAATATTGAAGTTAAAGGTTTTGAATTAATAATAATACATGTTAGAGGAAGCTGTTGCTGTTGGAGTAAATAAATATTAATAATTATAATAATAAATATTAATGATAAAATAAATATTAATGAGTAAAAATAAATATTAATGATAAAAATAATATGTAATGATAAAAATAAATATTAATGATAAAAATAAATATTAATGATAAAAAGAAATATTAATTATAGATAGATAATAAGTGATCAAAAACTATAATGGGATAAGCTCAATAAAGATAATGATAAAATAAGATATATAATGATAAAAATAAATAATAATGATAACAGTAAATATTAATGATAAAAATCAATATTATGATAAAAAATAAATATTAGATGATAAAAATATATAATAAGTGATAAAATTAAATAATATGATAAAATAATAATAATGATACAAAATAATTAATAATGATAAACATAAATATTAATGATAGAGGAGGAAGGAAGGAGGAGGAGGAGGAAGAAGAAGAGGAAGAGGAGGAAGATGATGGAAGAGGAAGAAGACGACTAAAAGAGGACAAGACGTAGAAGAAGAGTAGGAGGAGAGGAAGAGGAGGAGGGAGAGGAGGGAGGAGGAGGGAGGGGAGGAGGAGGAGAGGAGGAGAGTAAGGATGAGTAGGAGAAAGAGTAAGAGGGAGGAGGAGGATAAAAAAAAAACTTATGCAGGGATTAAATACGGATGAAACACCAAGAGTAAAGAGGTAGAGAGAGAAGAGAGAAGGAGAGAGAGAGAGAGAGAAAAAAGAAGAGAGAGAGAAGAGAGAGAGAGAGAGAGAGAGAGAATGGACGAGAGAGAGAGTTTGAGCATAGGGG
>JAPQNM010000019.1:8019149-8054149 GCA_029783475.1 Metacarcinus magister | reverse complement strand
TTAAATATACATTCCTCTTTTTACTACTTTTTCAAACGCTGGCTTGTACCTGTCAATTATTTATTATTAAACTTGTGTACCTTGAGTTTTAGTGAGGAAGGTAAGGAGGAGGAGGAGGAGGAGGAGTAGGAGGAGGAAGAGAAGGAGGAAGAGGAAGAGAAAAAGGGGAAGGAATAAGAAAAAAGAGAGTTACACGTGCATATGTGTAGCACGTGTTACCTGTAATTGTGTGTACCTGTGTGTGTGTGTCGACAGTGTGTGTCGACAGGTGTACAGGTGTGTGCGGGTAATTAAAGGTAGGGAGGCAGGTGTAAAGGTGATGTGCATAGAAAGTTGTGGGAATTAGTTTGTGTGTGTTGAAGGGTATGTATGGGAGGCAACAGGTAAATAAAGGTGATGTATGGTAGGTGTTGCAGGTGTATTACAGGTGTGTTACAGGTGTGTGCAGGTGTAGGACAGGTGCTAATTTATAAGTATGATGTGTCCTTTTAATATTTTTTACTTTCCTAATACAAGTTTTTATATATATATTAATGAAATTTTTTGGATAAACATAACGTAACATGATTTTTTTTTTCTATCTTTTTTATTTCTTTGTAATTTTGTATTCATGCTTTTTGTTGATAAAGTAAACTATTTAATTATTACTATTACTACTACTATTATTAATGTATATATAACTCTCTCTCTCTCTCTCTCTCTCTCTCTCTCTCTCTCTCTCTCTCTCTCTCTCTCTCTCTCTCTCTCTCTCTCTCTCTCTCTCTCTCTCTCTCTCTCTCTCTCTCCCTAACAGGAAATACAACTGCCACAAGTGTATGGTGATTAGCATGAAACATCCCAACGTTATACAGTACAAGGAGTGTAAGTATTAAGTACACACACACACACACACACACACACACACACACACACACACACACACACACACACACACACACACGCTTCCTCTACCAAAAATATTATACAAAAAAAAAAATGGATAAGTATACCCCGACACACACTATACACACACATATAAAATAGAAAATATATATATATTTAAAGTAAGTCTATTTAAGCAAAAACATGATGTGGAGAAAGAAAGAAAAAAAAAATCATGTGGTGCAAAACAAAACTTTAAAAGTAGGAAGAGAAAGAAGAAAAAAAAAAATATTATCCCTTAGGCAAGTCCTCTGTACTCTCAGTAGCACTCCCCTCACCCCCTTCCCCTCCCTCCTTCCCCTCACCCCTTCCCCTCACCCCTCACCCTCACTCCTTCCCCTCACCCCTTCCCCTCACCCCTTCCCCTCACCCCTTCCCCTCACCCCTTCCCCTCACCCCTTCCCCTCACCCCTTCCCCTCACTCTTTACCCTCAAAAGTATTAAAAAAAAAGAGCACGGAGCACCTTGAGAGAGATGATTAAAAAAAAAAGTGAGGAGGAGGAAGAAGAAGAAGAAGAAGAAGAAGAAGAAGAAGAAGAGTAATAGTAGAAGTTAAAAAAAAGAAAGAAAAAAAGCAAGTCTCTCATGCCTTTTTTCCCCATGTCCTTCCTTGTCTTTGCACACACACATGAATGAAAAATGTATAGAGCCCAAGAAAAAATATGTGTGTTTCCCCTTAGGCCTTGTTGTCCTCAGTGTGTTGGTGTTGAGGGAGACACACGACACACTAAGAAAGGCTTCACAACACCACTCATCACATGCAACACAAAGGGAGTAATGGGTCTTGCAGCAACATCACACGACAGAACACAATGCAACACAACCTAACATAACATAAGATAACGTAACATCACATAACACAACATAACATAGCATAACATAGCATAACATAGCATAACATAATATAGCAACACAACACAATGCAACACAACATAACCTAACCTAACATAACATAGCATAACCTTACCTAACCTAACTTAACCTAACCTAACCTAACCTAACCTAACCTTACCTAACCTAACCTAACCTTACCTTACCTACCTTACCTACCTTACCTTACTTACCTTACCTAACCTAACAACAACACAATGCAACACAACATAACCTAACCTAAATAACATAGCATAACCTTACTAACCTAACCTAACCTAACTTACCTTACCTTACCTTACCTTACCTTACCTTACCTTACCTTACCTTACCTTACCTTACCTTACCTGACCTACTACCTAACCTAACAACACAACACAATGCAACACAACACAATCTAACACAACCTAACCTAACCTAATGTAACCTAACAGAACAACCCAACACAATGCAATACAACACAATATAAAATGAATTAACTGAACACAACGCAACACATGGTGGGAGGGACTTGCAACACACAGGATGATTAGGAGTTAAAGCCGCACACACACACACACACACACACACACACACACACACACACACACACACACACACACACACACACACACACACACACACACTACAACACAATACAATTATGATATACACGTGTGTTTCAACTGTTACTCCCTAAGGTTATAGTTTCCCTCGCAATGCATTTCATATAGTGTAGTGGAAACAGGTGTAGGTGTAGCAGTAGTGTATCTTAACTTAAACCTCTAACCTATCCTACAAAGAAATCTATTTACTACATTTCCCCTCGCTCGTTTTCCCCTCACTCACCTTCCCCTCGCCATGCAAAGACCACTATGAAATCAGTTAGGAAAATCATAACCACTCATATATCTAGAGAAGCTTTATTTATTGCCGTTTTCCCCCTTTTTTCCCCTCATCTTCCCCTCACTTTCCCCTCGCCAAGCTAAGACCATGAAATCAGTAGGAAAATCAGTACTTGTCACCTACAAAAAAACTCTAATTAACCACCATTTTTTTCCCCTCACATTCCCCCTCACCTTCCCCTCACCAAGCAAGCATCACCTTAATAAAATCAATACCCCAAAAAAAATCACTTAATCACACCTACAATAAAAAATACAAATACAATATAAAAAAATATATAAAAAAATGCATTAATAAAAAAATTTCCCTTTTTTTCCCTCTTTTTTCCCCTTTTTCCCCCTCTTTTCCCCTTTTTCCCCTCTCTTTTCCCCTCATCAGCATACTGTGAGAACACGATGAATCTCCGTCAGCTGTGTCAGGCCATCACAGGAGACGCGATGTTGTACTCCATGTTCCGTCTCAGCGCCGATCGTGTTACCTGCCCCTTCCGCGGTCCTCTCACCTTCACCTACTCCAAGGGATACGGGGAGTGCTTAAACCCAGTCTCGCAGGTGAGGGCGAAATAAGGGGAAAGGGGAAAAAGTTATGAATGTACTTTGTGTAATGGTGTAAAAGGAGAGAGTATGTGTGATCCTTAAGTGTAAAGTGTGGTAGGTATATATTGTTTTGTAGTAAGAGGGGAAAAGAGGTGAGGTGTGGTGGTGGTGGTGGTATACAGGTAAGTAGGCCACACACACCACACCACACCACACCACACCACTGAGGGGAAAAAATGTTAAAAAAAAAATAATAAAAAATTTGGGGGGGTTAAAAAATATATTGAAGTAATTAATGCCGCTAATGAATTCTTATCACGGACTAAACGATAGTAACGAAAATTAATGAAAAACACAACCATTATTCTTTGTTTTTTATGTGTGTGTGTGTGTGTGTGTGTGTGTGTGTGTGTGTGCGTGTTTCCCCTCTTCCCCCCAGCCCCCCTCTCTCGCCTCTCCACCGCCCCATCCTAGAGGAAATATGACTAACAGTACCTAATTATGAAATGTATGTGTTTCAGAAAGAGGGGAGTGGGTGGTGGAGGTGGTGGTGTGGGGTGGAGGGAGTGAGGGGAAAGATGTGCTAATTTCCATATATTTTCTTGGAGGAGAATCGAATAATTTTCCCCTCGCAGACCCGGTATTAGACCTGTTTCCCCTCACGTCAATTTTCCCCTCGAGAACAAAGTAATTTACCGTTTAATAAATATGTGTCACCTACCTAACTACCCACACACGCCCTTTCCCCTCATCCTCGCCCCTCCCCTCACTCTTACCCACACTCTCCCTCTCTATTTTTCCCCTCACACTAAAACCTGAACTCTTTCTTTTCCTCCCAACTCCTGGTCCTCTTCCCCTCTTTCCCTGCCCCTTGAACCCCTGCCATGCTTTCCCCTCATTTCCCAGTGATTTTTCCCCTATTTTCCCCTCAAACAATCCTTTTTTCCCCCTCCAACAGTCCAAATTTTCCTCTTATTTTCCCCTCACCTCCACCTTTAGTTGTTTTAATAATAATAATAATAAACCCAGGCCTATTATATATATATTTTTTTTTCCCTTTAAAGAGCAAGGCCTGACGGTGTTCACGGGTTCATGGTAATAATTTCCTCCCTTGTAATCTGGGAGGCGAGACGGCGTGCTGGCGACCATCCCAAAGGAGAATATAGTGCAGTTTCCCCTCTAAACACCGCCCCCCCCCACCCCTAACCCACCCCAACCCCGTTTTCTTTCTCTCTCCCTCTCTCCCCCTCTCTCCCCTCTAAACACTACCTCCACCCACCCCAACCCCGTTTTCTTTCTCTCTCCCTCTCTCCCTCTCTCCCTTCCGCTCGTAGAAAACGGAGAGAGTGTGGTGTCTGTTTATGAAAATGACGAGTTTAAAGTAGCATTCTAAACTCTCTCTCTCTCTCTCTCTCTCTCTCTCTCTCTCTCTCTCTCTCTCTCTCTCTCTCTCTCTAACCCTTTTTACCCTCCATATCCTCCTCTCTAGTACCCTCCCCTTCCTATTGGCTTGTTTCTTACTCCTTTTTTCCTCTCCCTTCACTTTTTTCCCCTCACTTTTTTCCCCTCCCTTCCAGAATTAAAAAGTCGTAATGGCGAAATTTTTTAACTTGTTCTGATTTGAGAGAGAGAGAGAGAGAGAGAGAGAGAGAGAGAGAGAGAGAGAGACTGACTTTCTTTCTTTCCCCTCAGGTGGACTCCTGCTCCGAGGATTACCGTCTCCTGTTTCGTCATCAGGCGTGCCCAGACGTGCCCGGATCAGAGAGTTTATGTAAGTGCTGACGAAATGCTGACTAATTGCTGACTACCTGCTGTTGTTCTGACTAATTGCTGACCAAGTGCTGATTAATTGTTGACTATCTGCTGAATTGCTGACTATTTGTTAATGTTCTGACTGATTACTGATGTGCTGACTAATTGTTGACGTGCTGACTAATTGCTGACGTGCTGACTAATTGCTAACTATTTGTTGATGTGCTGACTTTGTGCTTCTTCCTTTTGACTTCTTGCTGAATTGCTGTTGAAATCTTCTGACTAATTGCTGACTAATTACTTACATGCTGACTACTTGCTGACCCTACTTCTGACTACTTACTTTTAACTGATTTAACTGATTTGCTATTCTCGGCTGACTTGCTGACTATTTGCTGACGTGCTGACTCTGCTTCTTCTAACTACACTAACTTATATCTAACTTGCTGTCTATCTGCTGACGACCTGCTGACTCTCACACTTTCTCTCCTCTAACTTCCTTCCTTCTGCTGACTCTGCTGACTTAACCTTGTGCCCTGACCTGACCTGACCTGACCTGACCCTTAGTAGTAGTAGTAGTAGTAGTAGTAGTAGTAGTAGCAGTTGCAGTTGTTGTTGTTGTTGTTGTTGTTGTAACCACTTAGCGGAAATTGAGGGGACAGTTACTTGAATGGTTGTTCTTTCTCTATTTCCCCTCACTCCCTCCCTCCCTCCCTCTCTCCATTTCTCTTCTCTTCCTCCCTCCCTCCCTCCCTCCCTTTCCCCCTCCTTCCCTCATCACCTACACTACATTTCTCCTTCCCTTTCCTCTTCCCTCCCCTCTTTTCCCCTCTCCTCCCCTCCCCTCACCCCCATACCGTTTGCATTTCACCCCTCATAAGCTTTCCTCTGCCTCTCCTCCCTCCCCTTCCCCTCGTTTACCCTCACCTTCCCCTCCCTCCTCCTTCTTACCCTTTCCTCCCATTTCCTTCCCCTCACCCTCCTCCCCTCGTGAGCGGAGTCAAAGGGAAATTAGAGGGTTAGTTTCTTCCCCTCTTTTTTTTTCTTTCTCTCTTTTTCTCTCAAACATTTAAAGTTACTTGTTTTCCCTAATTATTTTCCCTTTCTATCCCTTTCATTTCCTTCCCTTCCCTCTCATTCCCTTCCCTTCCCTTCCCTTCCCTTCCCTTCCCTTCCCTTCCCTTCCCTTCCCTTCCCTTCCCTTCCCTTCCCTTCCCTTCCCTTCCCTTCTCTTTCCTTCCTTTCCCTTTCTTTCCCTTCTCTTTCCTTCCTTTCCCCTCTCTTCTCTCCCCTTATCTTCCCTTAGCTCCTTTCCCCTTTCTTTCCTATCCTTTCCTAACCACATGAGGGGAAATAACTAGTGTGTTATGATAATGTTTCCCCTTAACCCTTACCACCTCCTCCTCCTCCTCCTCCTCCTCCTCCTCCTCCTCCTCCTCCTCCTCCTCCTCCTCCTCCTCCTCCTCCTCCTCCTCCTTTTCCCCTCGTAATGAAGGAGATACTGTATTAAGTTACTAATTTCCTCCCTCTCTATATTTCCTTCTTTCCCCTCATTTTCCCTCCCATCCCATTATTCTCTTTCTGTCTCCATTTGCCATCCCCCATTACTATTTCTCTCTCTCTCTCTTTCTCTCTCTCTCTCTCTCTCTCTCTCTCTCTCTCTCTCTCTCTCTCTCTCTCTCTCTCTCTCTCTCTCTCTCTCTCTCTCTCTCTCTCTCTCTCTCTCTCAGTGATATATAAGCCTCATTGACAAAATAAAAATAATAGTAATTGTGTGTGTGTGCGTGTGTGTGTGTGGGTGGGTGCGTGTGCGTGCGTGTGTGCGTATTTTATGTTAATTTACGATCGTTTCCCCTCACATTGGCTCAGCGAAATAAGGGGAAGTTTGATGGCAAACTGAATTGTTCGATGACACACACACACACACACACACACACACACACACACACACACACACACACACACACACACACATACCATTACTGTCTAGACATTTTTATGATTGAGAGAGAGAGAGAGAGAGAATATTTTTGCTATTGTCAGCATTCTGTCAACTTATTCTCCTCTGTCTTTTTTCCTAATTTCCTTCTTTCTTTCCTTCCTTCCTTCCTTCCTTCCTTCCTTCCTTCCTTCCTTCCTTCCTTCCTTCTCCTTCCTTCCTACCAACACCCGTCTATCGTCTGTCTTTCAGTAGTAGTAGTAGTAGTAGTAGTAGTAGTAGGAGGAGGAGGAGGAGGAGGAGGAGGAGGAGGAGGAGGAGGAAAAATATCACTGTCTCATACTTTCAATAGCCAATCAACAACTCAGTATCTTTTATCCCCACTCCCCTCACTCCCCTCACTCCTTCCCCTCACCCCATTGAAGGAGGAGGAGGAGGAGGAGGAGGAAGAGAAATGATAGTATATGATGGTCACAACAACTCCTCGTTTATTTCCCCTCACTCATCATCCTGTTTCCCCTCACTTCACTCACTCACATTCTCTTCTTTCAGCCCTCGGTCACATTCTATTTTCCCTCACTCACTCACTTACCTCAGTCTTCCCCTCACTTATATGTTTCCCCTCATTTCCCTCGCCTGTCTCACACACACACATCTCCCCTCACTCACTTGCTCTTCTTTAACCCTTGAGTTACATTCTATTTTCCCTCACTTAGTTTTCCCCTCATTTATACTCATTTCCCCTCATTTCTGAAACCTCCATCTACCCTCATTCAGCTCCCATCAATCACCTCACACCCTCACTCACCCTTCAGTAAAAACACCATTTCTTTCCCTATCACTCCACCACACCACTGCCTCGCTCTCAGTTTCCCCTCACTTATACCTGTTTCCCCTCAGTTCTCAAGCCTCACGCACACACACACACACATCTCTCATCACTTCACTCACTCACTCACTTGCTCTTTTCTCACCCGTCAGTTATATTATATTTTCACTCACTCAATCACTCACACACACACTCAATTACTAACTTACTCACTCATTCACTTACTCATTCACTCACTCATTCACTCACTCACTCACTCACTCACTCACTCACTCACTCACTCACTCACTCACTCACTCACTCAACTAACTACAACTCACTCACTCCCACACACACTCCCTCCTTCCTTGCCTCTCTCCCCTTTGTCACTCATTCCCTCCCTCCCCCACTCCCCCATTTACTCACTCCCTCCCCCACTCCCCCAATCACTCCCTCCCCCACTCAACCCCCTTCCTTCCCCCACAGTGGAGGAGTTGGTGTGCCTGGGGTCGTGGAAGGAGGGTTCGAACCACTATCTGGTGGGGAAGGTGGACCACATCTTCGCCAAGTCCGATGAAGACCGGTACCGTTGCTTCATCTTTGACCGTCCCCGCCACCAGGGCAACACGCAAACCTGGAGTCTGGCTCAGAGTGCGGACGCCACCTGCCAAGGGCTCATATCAGCCCATGAAGGAAGCAAGACCATGACGCTGACCAAAAGTGAGTGAGGGGAAATTTTACTCTATTTTTGGTTTTCATCCAATTTTTTTTATTCTATTTAATTTTGGTAAGGTGGAGATTGTTTGTGTTTTGTGAAGACTGAGGGGAAATAATTATTGTTTTTATTTTATTATTATTATTTTTTTTTTTTAGTATCATTGGATTTTGTGAACAGTAAGTATGATTGATGGTCAGTAAAATATAAATGAGGGGAGAATTTTTTATTATTATTATTGTTTTATTTTTTAGGATTACTGATTATGTGAAGATTATGATTCTAAGTAAAAGTTAAGTGAGGGGAAAAAGTATATTTGTGAGGATCACTGAATTTTGTAAAGATATGATCCTCAGCCAAAGTAAAGTGAGGGGAAATGAGGGGTGAATGAGGGGAAAAGTGTCTATTTTGGGGGATGAGTAGATTTGGGTTAGATTTTATGTAAACCATGTTGCCCAAAGCTTAGTGAGGGGAAACACATGGGGAGTGAGGGGAAAGAGTCTGTTTTGGGGATGAGTGGGCTTGGTGGGGTTAGGTGAGGGGAAGGAGAGGTGATGGGACGACTTGTGGAATGGTGTGATTGTGTGGTGTAGGGTGAGGGGAAAGGGGGAGAGGGGAGAGGGGGTATGAGAGAGAGAGAGAGAGAGAGAGAAAGGAGAGGGGAGTGTGTCAATGATTGGTGAAGGGGGAGGCTAGTGAGGGGGAGGGGAGGTGAGGGGAAAAGTAAGTGGAAAAGTGAGGGGATGTTTTTGAATCGTTATTAAATTCATTGCTCAATTGTTATTTAATTACCTGTGTTACCTATCGTGCCTACCTGTGTCTATCTCTATTTTTTCCCCTCTTTTTTAATTTGTACCTGCCTGTCTCTGTTTGTAGGTTTGTTATTTTATATTTTATTGTATAATCTATTTTATTTTTGTCTTATTCAATTTGCCTCTGTGCCTAACTTTATTTTGTGTGTGTGTGTGTGTGTGTGTGTGTGTGTGTGTGTGTGTGTGTGTGTGTGTGTGTGTTTCATTGTTTATCTGTGTCTGTATGCTGTTTCTTTTTTTTTCTCTCTCTCTCTCTCTCTCTCTCTCTCTCTCTCTCTCTCTCTCTCTCTCTCTCTCTCTCTCTCTCTCTCTCTCTCTCTCTCCTTTTTTCACTCTCTCCTCTCTCTTTTATCTCCGTCTTTGTTTGTTCGATCTTTCTCTCTCTTTTTCCTTTTTCTCTTTCTTTTACTTCCTATTTCAATTCTTTCCCTTTTTTCAGGAATGTTGTCGCTAGTTGGGTGAGGGGAAAATAGCAGATAGAAAGAGGGGAAAGAGAGCAAAGGTGTCATTGGTGGCTTGGGGAATGGAGGGGAAGGGAGAGAGAGAGAGAGAGAGAGAGAGAGAGAGAGAGAGAGAGAGAGAGAAAGAGAGGGGAAAGTAAGGGGATCACCTAAACAGTTGAGGTAGAAGAGGGGAAAATAGAGGCAAAACCAGGTGTTAATGAGTCCAAAGTGAGGGGAAAGGGTAGAAATAGAAAACAAGACGACTGATAACCTGTAAGGAAGTGAGGGGAAATGAGGGGAGAGAAATACTACCTTGAGGATGAGAAAAGGTGAATGGCTGAGGGGAGGAGGAGGAGGAAGTGAGGGGAGACATGGGGAGTTGTGTTGACTGTACGTGGACGAGGGGAAGGAGGAGGAAGGAGTTAGACCACAGTGTTGACGGTGTGTGTGCGAGGGGAAAGGCGAGTAAGGGGAAACTGGAGTGTTTACCGTACGTGTGTGTTTGAGGGGAGAAGGAGGAAGAGGAGGAAGAGGAAAAGGATAACAAGCTGTTGAGAGGAAGAAAAGGGGGAAGAGAGAGAGAGAGAGAGAGAAGTAGATAGGAATAAAAGAAAGAAGAAGAGGGGAAAAAAGCAATGAGGGAACGGAAAGGTAAGCAAGTGGAAAAGGGGAAAGGAGAGGCAGTGAAAGAGGGGAGAGGAAAAGAGGCGGAAAGAGATAAATAGGTAGGGCGAAAGGGGAGAAGGAAAAGGGGAAAAAACAATTGAGGGGAAAGAAAAAGAGGAGCGAGTGAGGTATAATGGGAGGAAGAGGAGAAGGAGGTGGAGGAGGAATGAAAGAGGGGAGGGATGGGAGAAGGAAGGAAGGCCAGGATGTTGACTGAAAGGAGGAGAGGGGAAAGGAGGGGAGGGGAGGGGAGACAAGGGGACGGAGGGGAGGCAACTGGAAATGAGGAGAAAGATAGGGTGTATTACGGAGAGAAATGTCATGGGGGGGGGTGGAGGGGAAAGGGTGAGGGGAGGGAAGGGATATCTTTTGGAGAGAAGTCAGTGAGGGGAATACAGAGGGGAAAAATAAAATGGAGAGAATCACTCTGAAAGATAGAGTAAAATATTTTTGTGTGAGAGAGAGAGAGAGAGAGAGAGAGAGAGAGGAGAGAGAGAGAGAGAGAGAGAGAGAGAGAGAGAGACATGATTGGATAGTTAATTATTTACATCTCATTATGATCGTTGCTTTTTTAGTGAAAATTCTTATTGTTCTTTCAATTTTTTCTTTTCTTTTTTTTTACTTTTTTTTTTTTTTTTTCGGTCCAAACATTCTTTTTCGTGTAAGTCAATAATTTCATTTGGAAGTTTTATTTTAGGAGGTGAGGGGAGACATCTTCCTCTTCTCTCTCTCTCTCTCTCTCTCTCTCTCTCTCTCTCTCTCTCTCTCTCTCTCTCTCTCTCTCTCTCTCTCTCTCTCTCTCTCTCTCTCTCTCTCTCTCTCTCTCTTGATCCTATACTCTCTCCTTTCCCCTCACTTCACCTCTCCCTCCCCTCTCCTCCCTCCTTGCCTCTTTGTTTCCTCTCCCTCCTTATCTCCCCTTACTTACTTACTTACTTAACCCCTTGTATTTCCCCTCTTATGCACTCTTCCTGTACCCATGTAACACACACACACACACACACACACACACACACACACACACACACACACACACACACACACACACACACAAACTAACTGTACACTTCCCAGCTTCAGTCTCCCTTCACCACCACCACCACCACCTACACACCACCTCCACCTTTTAACCGCAGCTCACCCACGTTCTTTCTTTCCCCTCACCCCCTTTACCCTCCACAGTGATGCACAGTGGACACAAGTGCCGTTTCCCCTCGTGGCTGGCCGAGCACCGTCACTGGCACACGCTAGACAACGCCCAGAGCTACTACGTCTATCACAAAAACACTTACCTGCGGATCAGCAACGGAACAGCGGTGCCCGAGAATGTGGAGGTGAGTACGAGAGGAATGGGAGAAGGGGAGAAGGGGAAAGGGGTGGTAGGAGTTTGGGAAGGAGATGGTAGAATGTAGAGGGGAAGAGATAGGGGATGATAAGAGGAGAAGGGGAAGGTAGAGGGAGGGGAATAAATAGGGAAAAGGAATGGTAAGAGGGGAATCAATAGGGAAAGGAATGGGAAGGGAAAGGTAGAGGGAGGGGAATAGATAGGGTAAGGTAGGAGGGGAAAGAGAGATAGAGGAAAAGGGAAATGGGAAGATAGGAGAGGAATAGATAGGGAAAGAAAAAGAGAAAAGGAAAGGAGAAGGGGAAGGTAGAGAGATGGGAATAGAGGTAAAGGGAGACGTATTTAATGGGAGGTGAGAGAGAGAGAGAGAGAGAGAGAGAGAGAGAGAGAGAGAGAGAGAGAGGAATAAAAGGAGAGGAAAACGTAGTACTCAGTCTCCTTCTTATCTACAAAAAGGAGAAAAAAATAGTTATATAAATGTTTGTTTATGTGTGTGTGGGTGTGTGTGTGCGTGTGTGTGTGTGTGTGTGTGTGTGTGTGTGTGTGTGTGTGTGTGTGTGTGTGTGTGTGTGTATGTATGTATGTATGTATGGTAATAACTTGAAGTGTTGAAGATGTGAACAGGAATAGGAGGAAGAGGAGAAGGAAGAGGAGGAAGAAGAGGAGGAAGAGAAAGAAAGTTAGGAGGAAGAGAGACAAAGTTAAGAAAGGTGGAGATGGATAAACAGAGATGATGAAGAGGAGGAGGAGAAGGAGGAAATAATGAAGAAGGAAGGAGGAAGATGAAGATGTATAGAGTCTAGGAAGAGAAGAATGCACATATATAAGAAGAGGAGGAAGAAGGGGAAAAGGAGGAGGAGGAGGAGGAAGAGGAGGAAGAGGGGGAAAAGGAGGAGGAGGAGGAGGAGGAAGAGGGAAGGAGAGGAGAGGGAAAAAGGGAAAAATTTATATATAGATCCAGAAACAGGTGTGTAAATAACTCAGGTAAGTAATTATTATATATATAAATACCTGTGTTGACCTGACTTGGAAAAAAATATATATTGTTATACATCATGAATTAACTCATTTTTTCTTACTTTTTTCCTCTTTCTCACCTCTTTTTCCCTTAATTTTCTCCTCTTGTCCCTCTATTCTTTTTCTTTTTTTTATTTTGTCCTCTATCTTCCCCTCTTTTCCTTTCCTTTCCACTCTTTTCTCCTCTTTTTCCTCTCTTCTTTTTTCTCTTTCATCTTTTCCTCAATTTTTCCTCTATCTTCCCCTTTTTCCCCCCTCTTTCCCCCTCTTTCCCCCTCTTTTCCCCTTTTCCCCTCTTTTCCCCTCCCCCTAGACACGCGGACAGACAGACGTCCGGCTGGTGTGCCACAGATACGAAGGCCACCACCACCACCACCCCGACACCACCGCCTCCACCACCACCACCACCACTACCACCACCACCGCCGCCTCGCCCACAGACCACCACCACAACCACCACCGTGACCAAGACGTCGTCACCATCGTTGCCCACGTCACTGTAGGATGGTGAGTGATGATGATGATGATGATTTTTGTGGTAGAAATTATTATTATTTATTTTTTTTTTTTTATGTAAACCCTTTCCTCACATACACACACATACATACACACCCTAAACCACCCTCTCCCCTTACAGCAAGAGCGGCTACCAGTGTCTTCAGCTATACCGAAGAGACAAACGAGTAGTCCAGGTGAGGTCAGGTGAGCTGGCCTACTCCGCGGACGAGGCCTGTTCCCCTCACTACTGGTCCCCTTCCTCAGCCAACCTCACCACCCTCGTGTCTGTAGGAGGCCCACCAGGACCCTGCGGCCCCTTCGGGAGGTACACAGTGGCCCACAACGTGCTGCCTTGCGCTGGTGAGGCCCCGACCTACACCCACATGACAGTTGGGTGTAACTCCGAGACCAGGAATACACTCCAGCTGATGGCCCAGTGCCCCGAGGAGAGTGTGTATGGTGAGTGTGTTAGGGTGTGTGTGGGTGTAGGGGGAGGGTAGGGCAATGTGTGTGTGTGGAGGGGAAGGAATGTTAGTGAGAGGGATGTTAGTGGGTTGTGTGTGTGTGTGTGTGTGTGTGTAAGAGAGAGAGAGAGAGAGAGAGAGAGAGAGAGAGAGAGAGAGAGAGAGTAACTGTGGGATTGAGAAGATGAAATGTAAAAGGTTAAATATACAAATTATTCAGTCGGTGATGAGTCCAGTCTCTCTCTCTCTCTCTCTCTCTCTCTCTCTCTCTCTCTCTCTCTCTCTCTCTCTCTCTCTCTCTCTCTCTCTCTCTCTCTCTCTCTCTCTCTCTCTCTCTCCCTTCCTTACTTCCTTTCCTTCCCTCGGGCCAATTTGTAAATTATCAAGTATACACACGCACACGTACACACGCACACACACGTGCACACACGCGCACACACGCATGTAACATTCAGTGTATGTGTGTGTGTGTGTGTGTGTGTGTGTGTGTAAGACAGGTGTGTGACAGGTTTGGGAGTACAAAGGCTTCCCTCTGGCGCCGTCTCTCTCTCTCTCTCTCTCTCTCTCTCTCTCTCTCTCTCTCTCTCTCTCTCTCTCTCTCTCTCTCTCTCTCTCTCTCTCTCTCTCTCTCTCTCTCTCTCTCTCTCTCTCTCGCTCTCATTTTATTCATTCACTCCACATTTATCCCTATTTTCTCTCACTCCCCTTTTTTCCCCATTTCTTGACTTCACATCCTCCCATTCCCTACATTTCCCCTCACCTCACCTCCCCTTACTCCATACTTACTCCTCTTTTACCTATTTCCCATCCATATCTTTATTATTTGTTCTCTCCCTTACCCTTTATTCTTCCCTTTGTATCCCTTCACCCATTTTCTTCCCATTTCCCCTCTTCCTTTGGCACTTTATTTCCCCTTTTTCTCTATTCTCCATTTATTGTTTTTTTCTCACTTCCTATCCTTTCTCTATCTCTTGCTCACTCTTCATTCCTTCCTCTCTCCCTGTCTCACTAACCTACTCTGTTTTCCCCTCTCTTAATCACCAATTTACCCTCGTTTCCCCTCTCTTCCTCACCAATCGATCACTCTTACCCTCTTTTCCCCTTTCTTTCTCACTAATGTCTTACCCTATATTTCCCCTTTCACTAACCTCCCCTCTTCCCCTATCCCTTAAGCTAACCTACTGTTTTTCCCTTTCTTTTCCCCTCTTCTTCACTAATCTATCCTATCTTCCCCTTTCATAAATTTACCCTGTACCCTCTCGTCACTAACCTACCCTCTTTTTTCCTCTCCAATCACTAACCTACCCTTTTTTCCCCTTTCCCATCACTAACCTCCCCTTATTTCCCCTCTCTTCTTCACTAATCTACATTTTCACAAGTATACCTTCTTCTCAGTCACTAATCTACCCTCTTTTTCCCCTTACCCTTACTAACCTACCCTTATTTCCCCTTACCCTTACTAACCTACCCTTATTTCCCCTTACCCTTACTAACCTACCCTCTTTTTCCCTCTCCTTACCCTAACCTAACCTAACCTAACCTAACCTCACCTCACCTAACCTCACCTCACCTCACCTCTCCCTTACCCTTATTAACCCTTTTCTCCCCTCGTTTCCCCTTAGAGTTCCATTGCAACGGCCAGTGGGAGAGTGAGGGCGTGACATACGTGGTAGCCTCGCCCATGAGTCGCGCCTCTGCAGGGCCCCGCCGCGTGTGCTTCGCCTACAGTGTGGTGACGCCCCCCACCCACGCCCACTCACGCCCACACACCCTCACCATCACCGCGCGGCACGACACCTGCATCCCACGACAACACGATGCTCATATTGCCATCAATGCGACTCTAGCAGGTGTGTGTTTGTGGGTTTTTTATTTATTTATTTTTTTTTTTTTACCATTTTTTTACCATTTTTACCTTTTTTTTTTAATCTGTCCCCTTTTCATTTGTCTTATTATTGTAGTTTATTATTTTTTTTTCATCAATGTTCATATATATATTATAATACAGTACGTCTATTAGTTTTATTTATCTATCTATATTATATCGATCTATTTTTTCCCCTCAACTGAACTGACTGACTGACTTTTCCCCTCTTTTCTTTCCCCTCAGGCCAGTGCGTTGAGTCAGCCAGCAGTGTGAGCAGAGGGGGGATCATGGGGGGAGACGCGCCCATCTTCCTCCTCCTCCCCTTCCTCCTATTCTTACTCCACCTCCACCACCACCACCACCATCACCAACACCACCACCACCACCACCACCACCACCACCACTCCATCACTCCTTCCTTGTAGTTTTTGGAGAGGAAAGTAAAAGTGGAGTAAAGTAGTTTGTAAGTGTGTGTGTGTGTGTGTGTGTGTATGTTTGTGTGCGTGTATGTATGTGTGTGTTTTTTTAGTAATACGAAAAATGTCAGTTTTATTCATTTTAATTTATTTTTTTTTTTTAGTTTTTTTTTATATTATTGATGAAAAGAAAGAAAGAAAATAAAATGATGGAGATAATTCCCGTCTATGTATTTGTATAGAAGAAAGGAAGGAAGGAAGGAAGGAAGAAAAAAAGGAAAAGAGAGAGAGAGAGAAGAGAGAGAGAGAAGAATTTAGCTGGTTATAAATAATCATTGATAGTGATTTCCAAGACTTTCTTATATATATTGCTGTGTATGTTTGTTGTATATAATAATAATGATGATGATGATGATGATGATGATGATGATGATGATGATGATGGTGATGATGGACACACAAAAAAAGACATTTACATTCGACACTTTATTTTTTTCTCTATACTTTAAATCTAATCTTAATCTTTATCTTATTATCTTTATCTTTATCTCTATTTATTTTCGTTTTTTTTCTCTCTTCCCTTCTTCGTATTATATTTAGTTCCTTATTATATTGTTCCTATTCGTGTGATTATTATTATTATTTGTTGATTCACTTTCTTTCTGATCATATTTATAGACTCCAATCTCTCTCTCTCTCTCTCTCTCTCTCTCTCTCTCTCTCTCTCTCTCTCTCTCTCTCTCTCTCTCTCTCTCTCTCTCTCTCTCTCTCTCTCTCAGCCAGAAAGAGAGAGAGGATGCACCACACACACTCCTAACTCCTCATTGTTTTTAGCTTTATACATATAGATATAAATATATACATAAAGATATAATTTGGTATTTGTATATCGATTATAAGCTGGGGGGGGCGTAGGTCGAGGGGGGGGTGAGGGGAAGGGGGGGGGGGTACACTGGCCATGTTGTGATACTTATGTAGGGGGGGGAGGGGAAGGGAAGGGAGGGGAAAAGGGAAGGGGAAGGAGGGGAAAAGGGGTGTAGATTTCGCTTAAGTGATGTTTTGGTAACGTGTGTGTGTGTGAGAGAGAGAGAGAGAGAGAGAGAGAGAATGATTTTATAGGTTTTTTTTCTTGGTTCAAATTTTTGTTATGAATATCGATGAATTTTGATAAAAGTTGTCTCTTTGTATAAACACACACACACACACACACACACACACACACACACTGATAACACACTCAAAACATCTTTCTCTCCATCTCTCCTTCCCTTCTTTCCTCCATGTTTCATGTGTGTGTGTATGTATGTGTATGTGTATGTCTATATATATGTATGTATGTATGTAAACAAGAATAGACAGGTATACGGACCATTAACCAGGTATGTATGTGTGTGTATGTATGTATATGTGTGTGTGTGTGTGTGTGTATGTGTATGTGTGTGTACGTGTGTGTGTGTGTGTGTAGGTTCAGATAAGCCTTACAGACGTTCATATCGAGTATAAAAGCCACATCAAGCTCAAGTTCAGGTGTGTGCAGGTGTGTGTCTGACAGATGTGTTGTGGTGGTGGTGGTCTTTGCTCACCCCTTCACCCCTCCCTTCACACCCCTTCACACCCTCTTCACCCTGTACTCCTCCTCTTCCTCCTCTTTCTTCTAATCTCACTCTTACTTTTTTACATCAAATTTATATATCTTTCTCCTCCTCCTCCTCCTCCTCCTCCTCCTCCACGGCATCTGTCAAACCTAGAGTGACGTCATAATCTTTAGCTTATCCCACATATAAATAATAACTAATAGGTTTTTGAGACTCATTGTGATAAAGAGTGTTAGGGGAGTGTAGGGATTTCATAAGTAAATATAATAATAATAATAATAATGATAATGATAATGATGATGATGATGATAATAGTAATGATGATGATGATGATGATGATAAAAAAAACTAGTCGTGTGTTTTTTCATTGTAGTTCTCAGTGTAATTTTTTTTTTTTTTTAATATATATATAATCTTGTCATTTATTTTTTTTCTTTCTCTCTAAATGATGTGATTCCTCTTCTTTTTTTTTCTTCTTTTTTTTTAATACATATATATATATATATTTTTTAGTATTTATTTATTATTTATTTTTTTATTACTATATTTAATTAAGGGTAGTTTAGAAATCGAATCGAAGGGGATTACGTGCGTGTGGAAGGAGGAGGAGGAGGAAGAAGAAGAAGAAGAAGAGGAAGAGGAGGAAAAGGGGAGTAAGTACCCTTGGGGGGAGACGAACTTGAGTAGTGACCCCTTGAAGGCAAAAGAAAACGAACGGCTCGTGAAAAAAACAAACAGAAAACGAAGACATCCTTTTTGAAATCGTCCATTTACAAGAAAACTAAACCCAAAAAAAAAAAAAAATTATATGAAACGATTAATAATAAATAGTAAATCTAAATCCCCCTCCCCTCTCCCCCCTTTAACCCTTTCCTTCCCCTTCATCACTACCCTCCCTTTCCCCCTTTTCCCCTCAAAACACACGTCCCTTTTTTACATAAACATATATATAGTTGTTTTTTTTTTTTCCGGGTAGATATTTTTGGCCCGTTTTGAGGGAAATTTTTGTATCCTAGAAAACATTGGACTGATGCCTCCCCCTGGCCGGACCTTTTTATGGTGCCTTAAATAGACTGTTTTGCTGCCGCGCTGACCTTCAATAGCAAGGATGGAAACAGGAGGAAAAGATAGAAAGAAAGAAGAGGAAAAAAAAATGAAAAAGTAAGAGAAAAAAAGATGGAAAGAATGATAGGAAGGAAAGAGAAAAAGATGCATAAATGATGATGATAATGATGATGATTGTTAGTTAGTTAGTAGTAGTTAAAAGGACAGTTATGGAAATGATGATAATGATAAGTTGAAAAGAGAATTGATAAGTATGAGAATTTAATAATGATCATTTTATATTCCTCTTCCCACTAGATTTTTTATTTATTTTTTTTTAATACAAACTTGATCCACTCGGCAACAGAGAGAGACATAGTCAATATATTATTTTTTGGTTCTCTCGCTGTATCTCTCTCTTCAAACCATTTCAAACTTAAAACAAGAAAAAAAGACAAGAAATGAAAACAAAACAGATGGGTCAAACGTAAATTTTTTCTTTATCAACATTTGTTTTTCTCATTTTTTCCCCTTTTTGAAAACTTACGTCAGAAATTCCCTAAAAAATAAAGTTAGGGTTTTTTTTTTGGCCAACGCTCACTAAGACGGGATCAAACCACGTGTTTTTAGAGAGAGAGAGAGAGAGAGTGAACAAGTAAATCCTCTTCCACGTGATCGGATTAACGAGGAAGAAAGAAAGAAAAAAAAAACGAAGAGAAAAGAAAATTAAAAACAAGATTTGGATTTGAGCAAGAAAAAAAAAGAATGAGACGAATACATTGAAAAAAAAATGGAAAAAAAAAGTGTATGGAGTGGAATCATATTATTTTTTCTTAAGGAAGGGAAGGGAAGGGGAAAGAAAGGGGTAGATAGGTAGGGGTGGGGAAAGGGAAAGGTGGGGGGTAGAGTAGAGTAGGGGTAGGGACGAACGAATGTGTACGTGTATGTATGTATGTATGTATGTATGTGTATATATATATATGTAAACAAACAAACATCTTTTTCCCAGGTGTAGGAAATCATCTTTTTTTTTTTACACATATATATAACTGACCTCACCTGGCGTCAGATTCTTTCCTCCTTCAAATTTTTGCTCACCTGAAATGCTCTTAATTAAGTTACGAGTATAGAAGCATGCATAGGAAGAAAACAAAAAAATATAAAGAATAAATGATATATATAAATAAATAAATAAATAAATAGAAAAGAATACAAGAAGTTATTCCAAACGGCCTTAGTGTAGATAGAAAAGGGGGGGGTGAGGGGGAGAGGGGAAGGGGAGGGGAAAGAAAGAAAGGGAGGAAAGGGTTGAAGATGATAAACAGGAGAACAGAAAAGGGAGTAATAATAACAGCCAGCCATAATAAGTGAAATAATGATAGAAATAATAGAAGGAATGGAAAAGATAAAGGGAGGGGAGGAGGCAGCGGTATGATAAGAGGGGAAAGGGAGGGGAAGGGGAAGGGGAAAGGGGTGGGTGGGATGTTAATTTTTAAGTATTTTCGTTTTTTATTTATTTTTTTTTTTATTTGTAATATATATATAATAGAAAGTCAAAACAAAAAAATAATGATAATGCTATTTCGTGCTGTACATAGTATTCTATAATTACTATTTGTAGGTAAAATGTTCAAAAGGAATCAATTTGAATAGTATTGCTTCGTGCACGGATGGACGGATGGACGGACGCCCCTGGTGGCTGGTTTATGAACTACAACACTATATATATATACTAGAGAAGAGGAAGAGAAAGAAAAAGAAAGAAAGAAAGAAAATTGTATAAATATAAAAAAAGTGTATCCTGTGTTACATTTCCCGTTTTCTGTTCAACTTTTTTTTTTTTTCCCCAATTTCTGTTTTTTTTCTTCTGATATTTCGTCCAATGACAATTATGTGATTTTTTGTATTATTATTTAGGTTTTAAAAAATAAAAATAAAATAAATAGCTTGAAAACATTATACATACATACATACATACATATATATATTTTTTGGTTCTGTGTTCTATGCTGATGTGCGCCTATGTGTGTGTATGTGTGTATGTATGTATGTATGTATGTATGCGTGTGTGTGCGTGTATGTACGTACGCATTATGGGCTGTGTATATTGTGTTTTGTCAAGTGTATATTTTGGTCTTTTTAATAAATCATAATTCACCAAGACCCACGAAAAAAAATATTCAAGGTGAGGGTCCTGATGTATGAATGGATCTATTAATTATACATGTGTTGAGTCATACATACATACATACATATATACATACATGCTTGAGTTGTATACGTGAATGTTCTGCCATTGCATTATTATGTATTATTATACGTATACATATATTTTGTTCCCTCTTTCTGTTTTTTTTATCTATTTATTTATTTATTTTTTTAATGTATGAATTTATTAATGTTGTATTCGGAAATAGAAAGAAAAAAAAAATGGTTTATAATACAAGGAAATATGAAGAGATAATATTTTTGTTTTTATTTATTTATTTGATTTATTTTATTATTATTATTTTTTTTAATATATAGTAAGAGAGAGAGAGAGAGAGAGAAAGATTGCATATGTATATTTTGGCACATACTTAACACATACACAAAGAGAATCAAAATACAGTTTAGGATTAATTGGGGGAAAATATTCTATATACATATATATATATATTAAAAAAAGAAGAAGAAGAAGAAAGTGTTTGTATATTCTGAGGATTGAAGAAAGGGGAGAAAGGAGGGAAGGGAGGGAGGGAAGAGGAAGAGGAGGAGGAGGAGGAGGGATATGCGCCCCCTTACCTACCTACCCCCCTCCCTCCCTCCCTCCCTCCCCCCCTGCCAGCGTCCCAATGTATATGTATTATGTATATGTAGACACTGTTGCCAATGTGGGGGGGCGGGGCACCACACATCGAAGAAAACTGTGAATGAGTGAATATAAATAATGAGAGAAAGAAAGATAGAGAGAGAGAGGGGGGGGGGATTAATTTATACATATAGATTTTTAATTAACAAGTTTTTACTATACTATACTGGCATTATTGTATATTTATTATTATTATTATTTTAGTTTTTGGTTTAGGTTTGCCATAAAGGATTGGATGCCGTGTATAAGTGATTGGATTTTGTTGTATAAAGTATTGAATTCCATCCGGCCTCTTGAAGGAATTTCATTTATTATTTACTTATTGATTAATTTTATTATTATGTTTTTTTTTTTTTATAATAATAATAATAATAATAGTTTCACTTATAATACTGAATCTCGTTGTGTAATTTGCATTATAGGAAACGGGTTAATATTGTCATTATTATTATTATTATTATTATTATTATTATTATTATTATTATTATTATTATTATTCACGCGGCCTGTCTCCTTACAAACGTCCATTATTATTAGGAATCCTTTCATACATGCATACTTAGGATCCATGTATACTTAATTAAAGGAAAGAAAGAAAGTAAGGAAGAAAGAAAAAGAAAGAAAGAAAGTAGACATAGCATTTTACGTTTTCATTTTAAAATATATTCTTATACACAAACTTTTTCATTTATTATTATTATTATTATGATTATTATTATTATTATTATTATTATTATTATTATTATTATTAAAGGGTAAAGGAATAATTGCCGTCTTGTAATTTTTCTTTTAAGGTAAATCTCACCGTAAAACATTCCTTTAAGACTTTGGTGCCCCCGTGGAGGTAGGGGGAGGGGGGGGAGGGTTACTCTCTCTCTCTCTCTCTCTCTCTCTCTCTCTCTCTCTCTCTCTCTCTCTCTGCTCTCATCTCTCTCTCTCTCTCTCTCTCTCGCTCTCTCTCTCTCGTCCACCCCGCCCCCCCGCCTCCCCTCCTTCATTATTCACTCACAACAAAATCGATTAATAAAAAAAAAAATATGGAATTGGTTTTAAATACACATAATCCACAGCTTTTATTGGTGTTTTATTATACCTCGCTTTAATTAACTCTCTCTCTCTCTCTCTCTCTCTCTCTCTCTCTCTCTCTCTCTCTCTCTCTCTCTCTCTCTCTCTCTCTCTCTCTCTCTCTCTCTCTCTCTCTCTCTCTCTTTCTTTATTACTGTCTCTTATTGGTCATGTGATTATTAATGGTGGTATTATTATTATTATTATTATTATTATTACACCTGCATTAAGTACACCTGGAAAGTAATTAAGTCCTGCAGGTAAGTTATGAAGAGGTTCCGATCCTGTGTGTGTGTGGTATTTATTTATTTATTTATTTATTTTATTTTATTTATTTTTTTTTACCGGTTATATTTCCTCTTCATTCATATTCATTTAATTTCTACATTTTTTTTTTCTTATTTTTATTTTTAGATTGAGTCAGTTTATTTATTTTATTTATTTTTTATTTATCTATTCATTTATTTATTTTATTTTATTTTATTTTTTTGAGTGGGAATACATATAAATTTTGATACAGCTATAATGTCTATCTGTTATTTTCTCTATAATACTGTATATCTCTATCTCAACAAAAAATAACTAAAGACTAAACACATATATCTATTATCTATTTCCTTGCTTTATTTATTTATTTATTCATTTATATTTCCCGCCATTTCCGTCAAAATCTACATTCGTTCCTTGGCACTGACTTCACCCAACCTCACACCCTTCAACAAGAGTAACACACACACACTAACGTATCCATCAAGCGTAACTAATCACATCAACTTAATAACCAGAAAATTACTTACAATACACACAAAAACATTAAGTAATCAATCACACATACACTCAATTACGGCGACTGGCTACTTGACTTCCCTCACACGTCAACGCATTCGGACGGAAGCATCATGGCGGCCGAGGCAGGACGCTGGCGGAGGAGGAGGCAGAATATTGGTATTTTCTCCACCTTCCACGTCATTTCTCAGGTATTTATCCACCCAGGTAATTAATTAAAGGTGTGTAGACTCATTAGTGTGAAGGGGAAGGTTGAGGGATGTAGGTAAGGGTGGTATTTAGAGAGAATTGAATGTGGGTTGATCGCTTGTAACTATGGCGATGGTGGTGGTGGTGGTGATAGTGATGAGTGATAGTGATGGTGATAGTGGTGGTGCTCTGTCCTTCACCAGCATCACCACCTCTAAAAGTCTTCCATTCATCGTAGTTTCAATAAAAAAGAAAATAAGTAAGAAAAAAAAGATATAATTCCGTATCAAGTGTTGGTGTTTTCTGAGGTTGAACAAAAGACGAACGTATATTATAGTAAGCATTGTCTCTCTTCGTATTGAGTGTGCGATGGAGGGTGAACATAAGGATAAGGGTGTGTGAGGGTGAGGGTGTGTTTAGGGTGGGCTGGGAGAGTGAAGGAGGAGGAGGGAAGGAGGAAGAAGGAAGGGAAGGAGGAAGGAAGGAAGCACATGTTCAACGCTCATTCCTACCAAGCCTGATTCGAACACAGATGAAATGAAGGTTGAACACGCTAACTAAGATGTGTATGTGTGTGTGTGTGTGTGTATGTGTGGATCTAGGGCAAGCATGTATGTATGTATGTGCACAGAAGCCAGGTGAGGTAAATAGGTGAACGAGTCATCTGGCAACACAAGCTTGATGGTAGTTAGTGGTAGTTAAGGGTCGTTATCTAGTGTGTTGTTGCCTCGTTAAGTGGGATTGTTAAGGATTTACTAATGCAACCTGTGAAGAATAATGGTGAGTTTCTACGTAAAGTGATGTTCTAGATTAGTGTTTATATCGGTTATTTTATTTTGTTGTATGGTGTATGGTAGGTATGGTGTATGGTAGGTATGGTGTATTAATAGTGGTTGTATGGGATTCTAACTTTATGGGAAAAAAAAGTTGTTTGCGATTCTACCTTAAAAGAAAAAAAAATGTAGTCTGCCATTCTACCTTTATAAAAAAAAATTGTCTGCCATTCTACTTTTACAAAAAAAATATAGTTGTTTGCGATTCTACCTTTATAAAAAAAAAAATACTTGTCTGCCACTCTACCTTTACAAAAAAAAATAATGTAGTCTGCGATTCTACCTTTATATATAAAAAAAAAATAGTCACCGAGCAAGAAGGGCACCATAAAAATTATCCCCCCTTGCCAAACGTACGATTATTCACCCGTAGAGTTTCTTTCCCTACATAACTTTTTTTAGACATCCATATATTCATCTAGATTTTCGATTATTTCACTTATAATAAATAGTAATGATTTTATTCCTAAATTCAAAAACCTTATAGTTACTCATTAAAGACAGGTAGACAGATAGACAGACAGGTGGGTGGAAGGTATAATATAATAGTGGGGGGAGGGGGGGGGCGGGGGGCTATTTAAAGGTGCCAGGAGGTGTGTGGTGGGGGGGGTACCTTGCTTTTTTGGGGGGGTCTTTAGAGGGGAGTGACGCTAGGGGGGTATATATGGGGGGGGGGAAGGGGAGGTTGGGGTGTTGTATGGGGGGGGGTGGCGTGGTCATACTCTAGGGATTGTTGTGAATCCCTATGGTGACTTCCTGCTTCTGTACCACTTAGGTTAGGTTAGGTTAGGTTAGGTTAGGTTAGGTTAAAAATAGACTCGTTTGGATATTGATACACCTCTCTTTTTTCCCTCCCTTGTTTCCCCTCTTTCTTCCATCCTTCCTCCTTTCTTTTTCTACTTTCCTTCCTTAGTTTTCCTCCTTTTCCTCCTTAGTTCCCTTCTTTCCCTCTTACCTCCATCCTTCCTCCTTTTATTCCCTCTCTAGTTTCCTTCCTCCTTACTTCTCTCCTCCTTTCCTACTTGTTTACTCTCCTACATTCCTACTCCTTTCCCTCCCTGCTTTTCCTCCTATTTATTTTCCCTTTCTAATTACCTCCTTCCTTTACTCCTTGCTTTCTTCCTCTTTTCCCTCCTCCCTACTTCTCTCCTCCTTTCTCTTTCTCCTTTCCCTCTTCCTTTCCTCTCTCCCTACTTTCCCTTCTCCTTTCCTTCCTACATACCCCCTCCCTTTCCCCTCTCCCTTCCCCCTACCTCCTCCCTCTCTCCTCCCCGCCTCCTCCCCGCCTCCTCCCCCCCTCCCCCCCCCTGCCTGCTTACCTGCCCACATCTAGGGATCACCTGTGCTCTCCTCTCATTACTATTCAGTACAGGTATTTTTTTGACACTGATGCCTCGTTCACTCGACAGGTGTGTGTGTGTGTGTGTGTGTGTGTGTGTGTGTGTGTGTGTGTGTATTCGTAGCAATATCTATCTATGTGCATTATTATTATTATTTTTTATTATTTTATTTTTATTTTTTTTTATTTTATTTTTTTTATATGAATGACTAAACTGACTATTATTTATTTATTTATTTATTTTTTATTTATATTTATTTTTTTTTATTATTTATTTACCTGCTCTATGCATTCACGTACTCCATCACATCACTCTTTTGTTTTGGTTTTTCTTTATGGCGATGGTGGGGGGGGGGCTGGGGCTGGTGGGGGATGTAGGGGGTGGTAGGGGTTAGTGGTGGGGGGGTTGGAGTAGTAGGGGGTGTTGGTGGCAATGAGGGGAGTATAGGGGCGGGGAGTAGGGGTGGGGGATGTAGGGAAGGGGTGTAAGGGAGGGGGAATGTAGGGAAGGGTGGTGTAGGGAAGGGGGAGTGTGGGGAAGGGGTGTAGGGGAAGGGTATAGGTGATGGGGGGGGTGTAGGTGAGAGAGGTGTAGGGGAGGAAAGGGGGGAGTAGGTGAGGGGGAAGTTAGCAAGGGAACAAAGAGTGAAATAAATAAATGGCTATTAATTCGAGTAATTCATCATCTCGACAGCAATAAAACAGGACGGTAAACATCACCTGATTGTGTAATGTGTCTATATAGTGTGTTGTTTCCTCCCCCTACCCCCCTTACCCCTCCCCTATCCTCCCCTTTACCCCCCCCTACCTCCCATCCCTTACCCTTTACCCCTATCACACCTCCCTTTAACCCCTCCTCTTAAACCCCTTTACCTCTCCCCTTAAAATGACGACCTGAGATGGATAGAGGGAGGGAGGGGAAAGGAGGGAGGATATTGTGGGAGAGGGAGGGGGATGAAGGGAGAGAGAGAGAGAAAGAGAGAGAGAGAGAGAGAGAGAGAGAGAGAGAGAGAGAGAGAGAGGGAGGGACGGGAAATAGATAAAGAAAGACAGGAAGGAAAGAAAGAAAGAAGAATGGAAGGAAGGAAAGAAAGAAAAAAAAAGAAAGGTTGGTGTTGATGGTAAATGTGTGTAAGTCTTGTGTAAGTGTGTAAGTGTATTTCTTAATAGACACAAAGACTAAAGGAATGGACGGTCAGGGAAACAAAAGAAAACCAAGAAAATAAAAAAAGACAAGGTTAAGTTTGAGGTGAAGTTAAGTTACAAGATCAAGATTTGTATTAGAGGAAAATGAATGACTTTTAATTAAGGAAAACCTAAGATTGATGACATACCTAACCTAACCTAACCTACCTTACCTTACCTTACCTTACCTTACCTTACCTTACCTTACCTTACCTTACCTTACCTTACCTTACCTTACCTTACCTAACCTATCTTACTTAACCTTACCTAACTAACCTAACCTAACCTAACCTAACCTAACCTAACCTAACCTAACCTACCTTACCTTACCTTACCTTACCTTACCTTACCTTACCTTACCTTACCTTACCTTACCTTACCTTACCTAACCTAACCTAACCTAACCTACCTTACCTTACCTTACCTTACCTTACCTTACCTTACCTTACCTTACCTTACCTTACCTTACCTAACCTAACCTAACCTAACCTAACCTAACCTAACCTAACCTAACCTAACCTAACCAAACCTATCCTAACCAAACCAAACCAAACCAATTTTAACCTAACCTAACCTAATGTTTAATCTAATCTTAAACTGATGCTTCACTAAACACCAACACGACTGTCATTCTGTCAAATCAACTGTCTCTTTCCCCTCAAATATGACAGTAATTTTTCCCTCGTGACAATTTATGGTGACGGACTAACTTGTGGGGAACTGTATTGCTGTCTGTGTCTGTTTGTGTGTGTGTCTGTGTTAACTTTGTCTGTGTCTGTCTGTGTGTTCTGTCTGTCTGTCTGGTTGTGTGTGTGTTCTGTCTGTCTGTCTGTCTGTGTGTGTGTGTTATGTTTGTCTGTGTCTGTGTGTGTGTTCTGTCTGTCTGTCTGTGTTCTGTTTTTATGTGTGTATGTGTGTTATGTTTGTCTGTGTCTGTGTGTGTGTTCTGTCTGTCTGTCTGTGTGTGTGTGTTATGTTTGTCTGTGTCTGTGTGTGTTCTATCTGTCTGTCTGTGTTCTGTTTTTATGTCTGTATGTGTGTTCTGTTTGTCTATCTGTGTGTATGTTCTGTCTGTCTGTCTGTTATGGTGCAATGGGATTCACTGACCACTGATGTAACCGGTTTAGCTGGAGGCAGTAAAAAATGATATAGTAATAATAACTGTTGTTTAAATGAAAGGATTGTGTAACTTAATCATTCCCCCCACCCCTCCCACACACACACACACACACACACACACACACACACACACACACACACACACACGCACTTATTTCCGTGTTTCCTTTTAAGAGAATAAATTAGAATAAATGAGTAAGTAAATAAACACTGGAATGAAGATAAACCTGCCCCACACACACACACACACACACACACACACACACACACACACACACACACACACACACACACACACACACACGTCTCAGACAATACTAGGACAGTGCTTCGGGCCAAGGGATGAACAGGCTGGAAACAGACAGACAGACAGACAGACAAACGTACAGACAGACAGATAGAAAGACAGACAGACACACAGACAAACAGATAGTCAGACAGACAAACGAATATACAGACAGATAGAAAGGCAGACAGACAAACAGATACACAGACAGACATACAGACAGACAGACACCAGTGACAAAACAATGCATTATGAGGATTTAAATACAACACTATAAGGATAATGTATGTTAAGTACATTAGTTTAGCATAAATACACCGTCCCATTAGAGTCATAACAGCCATTAAAATGCACGTTAATCCACGCACACACACACACACACACACACACACACACACACACACACACCTTTAATTAATGATGAATGTTACCTGCCTGTGACATCCTACACTCACACCTACACTTCCCTCCCTTATTACCTCACCTCATCCTCACATTTCATACACAAACTTTTTTTTTAGCTTATACATTTTATTCATTCATATTCCCAAGTGTATCTCGTAAAACAGAACACTAGATACAGGAAGATACGAGTAATTTACATCAATATTTATGTATTATTAAGCCTATATGCTCGATTCCATGTGTTGTATAGCTGTTGTATTGACCTAAACCACCTAATAACTAAAGTATACCTGGTTATTAGTATAGTAATGAGGTAGAAGTTAGTGAAAGAAAGTTAAGTATTCATGTGTATAAAATATGACTTGTATTGTGTATTGGGAAGGTTAAGTTGCTAGACCAATAGAGGAACAATAGGTAACAGGGTTTAATTTTTTTGGGTGGGACCTCGAAACAGAGAAAGAAAACGGGGCAACAGTCTCTCAAACCAACACTTTATTTTTAAGGGGAAATAGCGTTGTTTTATTATGTTTTTGTCTATTGTTGATAAGAAAACGAAAGAAAGAGAGGATCAGAGACATGACAATCTCTCTCTTTCTCTCTATCTTTCTATCTATCTATCTCTAACACACACACACACACACACACACACACATGGTTGCCAACTTAAACTGTAGGATCTAAGGTGGTTTTGTAACAAGCCTTCTGATTGGTGTAGCAGGCTCAGTACAGCTTATCTCATTGGCTGGCTGGCTGGCTGGCTGGCTGGCTAGGGGCGTAGTACATGTATATTGCGTTTTCTATTATTTGAAGGGATACTGTAACGCTCACTCGCTCGCACACTACACAATACAGAATACATTGTTCGTTTATATGAAATTCTACTCGATGGAAGTACATAGATAATCCGATGATCCGCACATTAAACAAACTGTGTGTGTGTGTGTGTGTGTGTGTGTGTGTGTGTGTGTGTGTGTGTGTGTGTGTGTGTGTGTGTGTGTGTGTGTGTGTATAGACTCGACAACTTTTACCCTACATTCTGGTATCATTGGTAACTAATTTCGCGTTTCAGTCAATATTTTTTTTTTTTTTTTTTTTACTACATCTTTTTACATTATGACGTTATTGATTCCAGTCTTCACGAGGTTGTTAATGCTACGTAATAACACATAACGAGGCAACGAGGTGGTGTGAGGAGAATTATTTATCGCCGCTGCCTAAATCTCACGTACCTGGAGACTCTTCCTTCCTGTTCGTAGCTCAAGTTGGAGATCTGAAAAAAGTGACATTTGTTGAACAGATACAAAGATATTTATTGAGAGCAAGGTTGTAGATCTAATGGTTTTAAAGTGAGTGTGGGGTGGAATTTTACATATTTGATTAATTGTTTTGGCGCTAAAAGGCGAAAATTATTGGTCAGATCGAATTAGTTGTATCATTGCAAGTACAGGATGGCGATATTTTTAACTTTGTTCGCTATGATCATGTTTGTATCTATAAGTTAAATACCACTTTTCACGTGCATAGTGTGTATAGTTTTTGTTCCCACAGGATTAGTGTTACATCCTACGTTAACTAAGTGTAGAGATGACCTTCCCTTAAGTAATACAGGTAAACAAAGGAGCTTCATCTAGTTCCTCGATCATGATTATTACTCTTAAAAAATATATATAGGTATGGTTTTTGACTGCTCTTTCACACACCGTTCTTCATACAGGAAAAATTGCTCAACAGATTTTATTGCAAATAGGAAGATATACAATATTTAATCCAAGAATGTTTTACGAATCAGTAACGGGAATAGATTTTTTATTTTGTGGCCCGAAAATTTCCTTCAATTGATGTAGAAAAGGTTTTTGCCATTTTGTTTACGGAAATATTAGTCTTACAGTATATATGCACATAAACAAAGTTATGGAGTTTGATAACGCTTGTCTAATATTCTTATCGGCTTTCCAATACCTCCCATATATTTTGAGAAACTGTAGCTTGTGTGAAAAAAATTTAATGAGGAATTTTCTCCAGCAGACTTACATCAAAACCTACATTCCAATTTTATTTCACTGTAGCTCAAAGGAACGTGTGGTTTCTGTTCTTCTTATTTTACTCTTCTCACTTCTCACCAGACGCCAGGTAGATGATGTCACCTGTCAGTTGTCAGCGTCGTTATCAAACTTCTCCACTATTACATACCTGTTTTATGTAAACCACATATTTTTCGAGTATTTAATAAAACATGATTTCTGCCTAAAAAAATCTTCCCTTTCTTTAACTGTTATTATATACAACTAATTCAAAGTATTTCCTACAACACAGCCACACTTCCACTTTCCATTCCTAGGCTGTACCAGGTTGAAGGGAAGATGATAATACGTGGTTCAGAATGCCACCAAATAGTTATATAAGATCCACCAACATGTTATTCGTTTTCTATGGTGTGTTGACGTAGGGAGTCACGTTTGTGGTTGCGAGGCGGGAAAAAATATTAGGTTTAAATCCAATTAACATTACGCTGCGAGGCTCATCTTGCCAACACGTGCTTACTAATATTTCTGTCGATTAAAATAATACACAAAAAACTATCATATAAAATTTATAGAAAAGTAAAAAAGTTGCATCCCTTTGAGTTTCCGTTCAACTAATCTCTTATTCTTTTGATTCATTAAGATTCTATTCAATTATTAGATCACCATTTATGACTAATAGATCGTTATATCAATCCTCATCCAACACAAGAAGGTTTACATTAATTCAATCGAGAAACACAACGGAAACATAACTAGATGAAGCGAGGAAGGGAAGGAGAGAGGTTGAGAAGGGAAGATATCCACCGCTAGATGTCACTACTGTGTTGATTCAATTCCCCTTTATTACGGATCATTATAATATCTTCCTCTGCAAATTCCGACCAACAAACTAAAACACTTCTTTATAAACTTGCTGTCACTGGAGAATACATGCATCGCTGCTTTTGTTTTATTTCTACTATATCCTTTTCAACGGGTCTGTAAATTTTTGAAAAGGTGGCATTTCACTCGCGCTGTTGCTGCTGCTGCTGCTGCTGCTGTTGTCGTGCTGCCATAAAACTTCTACTACAGAGTTATGTGAAATCGTGCGTCCTGAAATATTTCATTCGTACTCAACTGCAGATTAATTAAGGAAAGTAATCCCTCACTGTCGCCGCTTTGCAGAGTGAAGTGAATTTAATCCCCTAAACGCATTTCACTAACAGTCACTCAGTCACCAACCGACCGACCGACCGACCATTCCCTTACTCAATCCTATCTACCTTAACCTTCCTTCCTACCTACCTACGGCGCTAAGTCTGGATGAGACGCACTAACATAACATCCACTTTATGAAAACAACAAATATACACACAAGAGTAACTAATTGTCAAGCGAGTCACTATTTCACTTGCAAGATTAAACTTCAAAACGAAACTAAAGGCATTGGTAGCGTATTGGCGGGAAATTCAAACTGTTTTTAAATCTTTCGTCGACTTGGTGATGATTGGTTGTATTGTTTTCCTTGTGTGCGTCTTCAAGGTTCGATCCCCGGCTGTTGGAGGGAAAGGCTAGCAATCCTGCCCTCCTGTGTGCTGTGTAGGATGCAGGAGTGAAGGACTAGTAATGGTGTCACTCCTGTTATGTTGACTTCCTTTCATGCTCTCAAGGATGTCAATAAAGGATGTGTAAGTTTTTTTTTAGTGTTTATTAATTTTGTATTCCTTGGTTGTGCTTTTAGGAGTTTTTTTTTCGGTGCAATTTTATTTATTTATTTATTTATCTTATCATTTTTATTTTGTAGATTTATATATATTTTTTTTTCTTTCTTGTAGTGAAATATTCAACATGGAACATCTATTTTTATTTATTTATCTATTTATTTATTTATTTTATTTATTTTATTATTTTGCTTCTCATATATCTTCTTATCTTTTTTGTTATTATTTAGTTTTTATTTATTTTCACTTTTCACTTTGCTATAACCCTTTTTTTATCTTTTTTTTTCTTTCTATTTATCTTCCTATTTTGCCAGAGGAGAACTTCCATTAATAGAGAGAGAGAGAGAGAGAGAGAGAGAGAGAGAGAGAGGAGAGAGAGAGAGAGAGAGAGAGAGAGAGAGAGAGAAGGACGATTGTGAAAGAAGGACTGAAAGAATTATTGCACTTAAGCATTTTACATTAATGAATTCTGACTATGTGTGTGTGTGCGTGCGTGTGTGTGCGTGTGCGTGTGTGCGTGTGTATGTGTGTTTTTAAGCCTCGTCTCACTTCCAGGAATGCGAGTGTTGTTTTTTTCTTCTTCCTTTATGTATATAACTTGACGTCTAAGTTATGAACGTTTTTTACGAGGCGCCTCAGGAGAAGTGTTTAGTGAGTCACATTCTTGGTGAGTCGGAGTGGCATACATTTTACATTTGTTGTGCACGAGTTAAGAATAAAAAAAAAAAAAAAGTATGAAGGTGTTATTATGGATTTGAAAAGTTATTAGGTACGTAGGAAGGTAGGTAAGGTAGGTAGGTATTCAAAATTATTCATGATAACCTTTCAACTTTTTTTTCTTCTGTATTTATATTTTATTAGCGTTAAAACAGTGGACTTATATTATGCGTTATACTTAAAAAATAATATTAGGAAAAAACCATATTCAAATCTAACAATATTTGCAGTGATGATATAATTTTAATAGGTTTTAATCATCTATTATTGATATTCTTAAAGTTTTAAAACCATATATTTTCTTTATACTCCCTAACCTTGACCTTCTTTTGATCATCATTTAATTAACAAATGATGGAAATATTGCATCGTGAATTCATCTCTAATAGTCTGTCACATTAACTCTGATGGCGATGATCAAACTCAGTTATTGTGATATTTTTTCTTCTTTTTTTTTTTACCGTATCAAAGAATGTAGGTGTTACATAATTAGTCTGTGTCATGAAAGCCTCGTGTCGTGTTGTGTTGTGTTACATTGTGTTGTGTTGTGTTGTGTTGTGTTACGTTACATTGTGTTGCGTTGCGTTGTGTTGTGTTGTAATGAATCTGACGAAACACTTGCCAATCAAACATACTCTTTCTCGATCCACTTTTCATTTCATCCTTTCTCTCTATCTAAACGAAACCAATTTGTTATTGAAGTCATTGGAACTAAAAACTTTATCATAAACTGAGACTTACTATAACATTTTCTTTACAAATAATAATAATAAAAACTAAAATCAATCACTATAACATTTTCTTTACAAATAATAATAATAAAAACTAAAATCAATCCCTGAATTTCATTACTTTATTCTGAAACTGAAACTATGATTATTAAAATGCTTCTCTGTGTTATATTTGTTAACCTGTGATTTGTTTTGCAGTGTGTGACGTGTGTGGTGTGGGCGGTGTCAGGTGTGGGCGGTGACAAGTGTGGGCATTGACAGGTGTGTAGCAGGTGTGTGACGCTCACCGCGCCCCCCCAAAGAACTACTATGCAGGTGTGTAAAGTGAATCAGGCAGGTGTGGTGGTTTCAGGTGTATTTTAATTATGCATTCATAGGTTTATGTACTTATTATTACATACTGTATTTCTATCTTATTTACATTGATTTTATTTTATGTTGTGCCTCTCCTCCCTTCGTTACTTTGTGGTTATTGAGTTGGTGGTGGTGGTGGTGGTGGTGGTGGTGGTGGTGGTGGTGGTGATGGTGGTAGTGGTGGTGGTGGTAAATCTCTCCAAGGTGCATATCAGAAGGCACTTGTGTGTGTGTGTGTGTGTGTGTGTGTGTAAGTGTAAGTGTAAGTGTAAGTATGTGTGTGCACTAAGCTCCGTCATCTCAGCTACCTTAAGACCACAGCAGGGAGGGGGTGAGGGGGGGGAGGGAGGAGAGGGAAGAGGAAATGCTGAGGTAGACACATAGAGAACACACCACCTGTCCCCCTCCCCTCTCTCTCTCTCTCTCTCTCTCTCTCTCTCTCTCTCTCTCTCTCTCTCTCTCTCTCTCTCTCTCTCTCTCTCTCTCTCTCTCTCTCTCTCTCACCTTGATGCCCAGCCAGGTGACCTAAGATGAGTCCAAAAGATTACAGGTAGGCTGGCATCAAGGTGTAATTACCTTAACTAATTACAACACAGGTGAGGCTTTAGGTTTATACAAGATTTATACCTGTAATTATTTTTTTATTATTATTATTTTGAGCAATGATGAAATTTACTTAAGTGTCATTATATATTTATTTTTATTTATTTATTTATGTTTTGAGTTAAAAAAAAGGAAAAAAATAACTCATAATGGTGTTAACTTCTTCGGGTTGTGATAATTTAATCAGAAAAAAACACCACATATATCATCATTATCATCA
>JAPQNM010000019.1:8006649-8011649 GCA_029783475.1 Metacarcinus magister | reverse complement strand
TCATTTTTCTCTATTCATATTTATTCACTTGTTTTTAGTAATGTATTTTCTCGTCACCAGTTTGTTTTCATTCATTCATTCATTTATTTATTCTGTTACTAATTCATTTATTCATTTTTTTATTTTAGTTAGTCCTCTTCGTTTGGTCATGAGGGAGTGTGAGTCAATCCGTTTTCTTTCCTTCCTTCCTTCCCTCACCATTTCATTTCATTTCATTTCATCACCATTTTCATCACTTTACCGTTCAATGTGTGTGTGTGTGTGTGTGTGTGTTTGTTTGTTTAAAGGGATGACACAGTGACTGGCTGAGTGGTTGGCGGACTTGTCTTGCTTGTCTTGATGTGAGGTGTTCCCCAGTTCGAACCTCACTACCACCACCACCACCACCACCACCACCACCACCACTACTACTACTACTACTACTACTACTACTACTACTACTACTACTTTGAATCTCTGCATCATTATTATCATTATTATCTTCCTCCTCCTCCTCCTCCTCCTCACTACAATTATCTGGTTTCTTTATTCCCTCTTTCGTTCTCTCGTTCTCCATTCGTCTTCAGCTTTGTTTCCCTCTTCTCTTCCTCCTCCATCATCTCCCCTCACTCCTCCCTTTCCCCTCTACCCACCACTCTCCCATCTCCACCACCCTCCTCTCTACCCACCCTTTCCCCTCTCCCCACCACTCTCCTCTCTACCCACCCTTTCCTCTTACCCCACCCTTTCCCTCACTCCACTCCTCTCCCCTCCCTTTCCCCTCCCCCACCCCTCTCCCCTCACCTCTCCCCTCACACATACGGAACTCACCAGTATTAAGTTGTAGGAGGGAAAAAAAGAGGGGAAAAACGATTTGATACGGAAGGGGAAAGGAAATTTATGAGTAAATACTTGTTGAAATAGATAAATAAATGTATGTATGGTATGTTGTATTGTATTGTATTATATTGTATTACGAGAAGAGAGGAGAGGAGAGGAGGGGAAAAAAATATATATATAAGGCGGAAAAATAATCTCGTGTACGGATAGAAATAATAATAATAATGATGATAGAGGGAGAGAGGGAAAAAAATAATTGGGGATATTTTTTTTTATTTATTTATTTTTTTCCTTTAATACCTACTAGACATGTACTCTCTCAAAATTAAGGGGAAATGTATAGAAAATGGGAGTCGCTGATCACAGTCTTTCTATACCAAAAACTTTTCAGTCTTTTATGCTTTACAAAAATATATATACATTCGTATATGGTCATATTGTACTGAACTCGTATTTTTTTTCTCCTTATCTCTCTCTCTCTCTCTCTCTCTCTCTCTCTCTCTCTCTCTCTCTCTCTCTCTCTCTCTCTCTCTCTCTCTCTCTCTCTCTCTCTCTCTCTCTCTCTCTCTCTCTCAACAAAGAAGGATTATTAGTAAGAGAGAGACAGTCATTTGTTTCTATTTCGCAGTGACGCAATCATGAAAAGGAGAGAGAGAGAGAGAGAGAGAGAGAGAGAGAGAGAGAGAGAGAGAGAGAGAGAGAGAGAGAGAGAGAGAGAGAGAGAGAGAGAGAGAGGGGAGGAAGAGAAGGACAAGGAGGAGGAAGAAGTATTTTTTCTCTTTATCTTGTCTATCAGTCTGCTTGTCTCATCCACACACACACACACACACACACACACCACACACACACACACACACACACACACACACACACACACACACACATCAAAAGCTGAATCAAGACGAACACATTCTATTCTTTTGTCATCTGGGTTTCATTTTTGTATTTATTGTGTGTGTGTGTGTGTGTGTGTGTGTGTGTGTGTGTGTGTGTGTGTGTGTGTGTGTGTGAGTGAGTGAGAAAGAGAGGGAGAGAGAGCAGGAACAAAGGGACGAGACAGAGACAGCGAGAGAGAGAGAGAGAGAGAGAGAGAGAGAGAGAGAGAGAGAGAGAGAGAGAGAGAGAGAGAGAGAGAGAGAGAGAGAGAGAGAGAGAGAGAGAATACTGTCGAGTTGCTTGTCCTAAAGGAACCAACCAGACAATGGAGATGTCATAAGGTAAAAGAAAAAAAAAATAAGATTGAAATTTGTGTTTTTTATTAAGATAGAAACAAACATTTTTTTTGTTTATTTTTTTTTTTTCAAGGAACGAGATTATACACACACACACACGCACACGCACACACACGCACACACACACACACACACACACACACACACACACACACACACACACGTTAGAAAGGCGGCAGTAGAGCGTGTGACATGTGTGTGTGTGTGTGTGTGTGTGTGTGTGTGTGTGTGTGTGTGTGTGTGTGTGTGTGTGTGTGTGTGTTGTATGAAGAAAAAAAAAATGGAAAATAAGAAAAAAATTGCTTTCTTGCTTCCATTTTTAAACTTTTCTTTCCCAAACACAAAAATTATTACGCCTCTCTTTCTTCTTTCGTTTTGCTCTTTTCTCTTCCACCACTACCAATAACCTCCCCTCACTCCCCTCCCCTCACTTCTTCCCTCTCCTTCCCTCACTCCCCTCTCCCCTCTCTCCCCTCCTTCTCTCCCCTCCCCTCTTTCTCTCCCTCCTTCCCCCACAAACATCATGAGGCAACCCCCACCATCTCCTCCCCTCACTTCCCCTCACCTCCCCTCACCTCCACCCACCTCCACAAACAACAACTCTTCCCCTCACCCAATTCTGCTCAGTTTCCCCTCCCTTCCCCTCCCTCCCCTTCCCCTCTCCTCCCCTCCCCTCCCCTCCCCTCACAACCAACGTCCTTGCCTCCTTTCCCCTCATTTCCCCCCCACCCCGCACCCAACATTTCTCGCCCCCCTTTCTTCCCCTCACCTTCCCCTCCCTTCCCCTCACCCTCCCCTCCAAACACATATTTTAGAAAGCACCTCCGTAGTTTTTGTCACCTAGCACAGATTTTCCCCTCACACACACACACACACACACACACACACACACACACACACACACACACACACACACACACACACACACACACACACACACACACAGTTGCCAGAGAGAGAGAGAGAGAGAGAGAGAGAGAGAGAGAGAGAGAGAGAGAGAGAGAGAGAGAGAGAGAGAGAGAGAGAATGAGGAAAATAAGTAATCTGTCTTGGTTTTCCGCGATAACTCAAGTCGTTTCGTCTCACTTCATCTTTGTACTGGGAGAGGGGAAAAGAGGGGAGAGGAGAGGGGAAAAGAGGGGAAAGAAGGGGAGAAGAGAGGGGAAGTGAAGGTGCTGGGAGTAGAGAAATGGGGGAGAAGGGAAGGGAGTGTGAGACGAGGGGATTGTAATGTCACTGAGGGGAAGGAAGTGAGGGGAAAGAAGGGGAGGAAGTGGATATGTATGTCAGTTTGGAGAGGGATAAGAAAGGGGAAAGGGATAGAGATTGATGTCATAGTGAGGGGTATAGGAAGTGAGGGGAAGAAAGATGGTGATGAGGGGAAACAGGGGGGGATGGGGTAAAGGGGGGGTGATAGGGGGGTCTAATGAAGAGAAACACCAGGTAAATGAACACCTACAGATGGCGCCTCCTCCCCTCACTCCTCCCCTCACATCTTTCCCCTCATTTCTCCCCTCACCTACAAAACAAAATTGACGACACTGCCCCCCTCCCCCCCTTAAGGTAACAATCCCCTTGAGAACACTTTTATCTTGTCTTTCCCCTCTTCTTTCTCCCCTTGTGAGCCCTTCTTCCATTCCCCTCTCTTTTCTTTCCCCTTCCTTTTATTTCCCCTCTTTTCTTTTTTTACCCATTTCTGTTCTTTCCCTTCTATATTCTTTCCTATTTCCTTTCAACCTCCTCTCTTTTTTTTTTCCCTCGCTTTGATTTCCCCTCTCTTTTCTCTCTCCTTTTTTTCCCTTTCTCTTTTCTTTCTCATCTTTTATTTTCCCTCTTTTCTTTCCCTCTTTTCCCCTCAATTCTGTGAAGGGGTATGGTATGGTGGGTTGAGTGGTGTTAAGGGGGAGGGGCGGGGGGAGGGGTGTTAAGGGGGAGGAGGGAGGGGTGTTAAGGGGTGAGGGGTGTTAAGGGGGGCGGGGTGAGGGGTGTTAGGGGGGCGGGGTGAGGGGAGTTTAGGGGGGGCGGGGGGGGGGTGTGATGTCATTAGTGGTGAACAGAAGTTGTTGTTTTTTTGGTGTGAATTACTGTCTTGCTTAATCACACACTAATTATTTTTTTTTATTTATTATTATCTATGTACGTTCTGTATATATATTAATGTTTTTATTAATGTATGTATGTATGAGTATGTATGTATGTGTGTGTGTATGTATTAGAGAGAGAAGAAAAAAAATAAAGAGTTATGTGCGTGTGTGCGTGTGTGCGTGTGTGTGTGCGTGTGTGTGTTTCAACGACGCTTCACCACAGTGCTTCATTCCGTCTCCTTCTCCTAGTATGAAGTCGTCACCGTCACACACACACACACACACACACACACACACACACACACACACACACACACACACACACACACACACACACACACAGCGTCACGTCACGACAGGTGGCTATAAATTCTCAGGATCACAATCATTCCCAAGGTGACTTTAGGTGTGTGTTGCAAGGGTGAGGTTAGAAGGCCACACACCTGCTACACACCTGCTACACACCTGCTATACACCTGCTACACACCTGCTACACACCTGCTATACATCTGCTACACACCTGCTACACACCTGCTATACACCTGCTACACACCTGCTACACACCTGATATTCACCTGTCAAACACCTGCTACACACCTACCTACCCAACACCTGCCATACCTGCAACACACTAACCACATACCTGCTACCCACACACCTGTCACACACCTGCTATACACCTGCTACATCAACACCTCACCTACTACACACCTGTCATCCCACACCTGTCTTCGTTGCATCATTCACGTTTAATTCATTCTTACGTCGTTAGTTTGGTAAATATTGCAAGTTTAAAGAAAATTGAGGGGAAAAAATGAGGGGAAGTGGGTGATTTGTGCTTTAAAAAGTTTCCATTATGAACAAA
>JAPQNM010000019.1:7994149-8004149 GCA_029783475.1 Metacarcinus magister | reverse complement strand
TGTTACCTCCCTCTCGGGCCATTAGTAATATTACCCTTTAAAATATTATGCAAGAAGAGAGAGAGAGAGAGAGAGAGAGAGAGAGAGAGAGAGAGAGAGAGAGAGAGAGAGAGAGAGAGAGAGAGAGAGAGAGAGAGAGAGAGTAAAAGTTTTCAGTTTAGGGAAAGTCACTACTCTTAGAATGTTGGTTAAACCTTTTTAGTTTCGATTATTAACTCTCTCTCTCTCTCTCTCTCTCTCCTCTCTCTCTCTCTCTCCTCTCTCTCTCTCTCGTTTAGTAGTAGTAGTAGTAGTAGTTAGAGCAACATATTATTTTGCAAAGTTTAATCATATGGATAAATAATAATAATATAAAAATAAAGAATATATTTTCAGACAATTTAAAATCGCAATATTGAGGAAAAAAGAAAAAAAAAACGTTGTACTTATTTGAATAGAAGTAATTGATTGGCTTATATTATCTCTTATTGAAATCTTATTAAAATCATTTCTTTGATATATATTTAATTCTCTTTTTTTTTCATCTCAAAATATCCAACTCAAAAATATCTCTCAAGTCCAATTTACTTCTATCTTACAATTCTCTCTCTTTTTCTCTCTAATATCCAACTCAAATTTCTCTTCAATGCCCAATTTTCTTTCTTAATCTTACAATTCTCTCTTATCTTTTACATCCAACACAAAAATTTCTCTAATGTCAAACTCAACTTTTTCTTCAATATCTAACTTAACACATTTTTTTCTCTCATTTTCAGTATTCGCTGTCGTTGTTCTTCGGAGAGACGTGATGCAGATTAACATAACACCATCCTGAAGACGTGCTGCTGACGTGTATCTATTTCCTATATGGGGGGCGCCGCGCAGGTGTGTGGAGCCTTATATTACTACAGGTAAACACAGGTAACAGGTGCTAATAGGTGATAGGTGAAATTGAGGGGAAAATAGGCTTGTATGGGGCTGTTTGTGGCTTACTGGTTAGATGTGTAAATATTAGGGGAAAAGGGAAAATGAGGGGAATTGATGGGGATAAAGGGGGGATTGATGGGGAAAAGGGCATTGAGGGAAAGAGGAATTGAGGGAAGAAGGGAATTGACAGTAAACAGGAATTGAGGGGAAAACAGGGACATTGAGGAGGATAAGGGGAATTGAGGGAGAAAAGGGGAATTGAAGGGAAAAGAGATATTGAGGGGAAAGAGGGAAAAAAAGAGAATTAAGGGGGAAAATGTGAGCTATAGGGGAGGAAAAGGGGAACTGAGGGGATTGTAATGTAAGATACGAGAAGGTTTTAGTGGAATTGAGAAATCTGTTTTATTTTTATTTTATTTTATTTTGTATTTAGTTTCTTTTGTTGTATATAATTACTTACGTGTGTGTGTGTGTGAGTGTGTGTGAGTGAAGTTGTGTGACTGTTTCTAATTATCTAGTCATTTATTATTATTATTTTTATGCATTTTTACTTAGAATTGACAGTGTTTTTATTTATTTATTTATGGGGGGGGGCGGGGAGAGAACTTTTCTTTTTTCCTTTGATTGAGGAACTGACCAATTAGTGTGTGTGTGTGTGTGTGTGTGTGTGTTTGACGTGTGTGTGTGTGTGTGTGTGTGTGTGTGTGTGACGTGTGTGTGTGTGTGACGTGTAATCAGATTAATTAATAAGAGAAAGAAAAAAATTATATAAACACTCAAATAATAATGTTTAAAATCCTTGAAACAGCATTAGGATTACGAAACAAACTGACATAAATAAATAAAATAAAAAAAGTTAATATAATAATTAAGTCATTAGGAATAAAAAATAATTAACTTTATATCAAAATTTTAGAAAGTGTCCAAATTCATGTTGTTTTTTTTCTTCCCCTCTTTGCTTATTTCCTTATTTCCAATCTTTATCACAATTACTTATTATTACTCCTTCTCCGTCTCCCTTCCCTTACCTTGCTTCTTCCTCATTATCTCTTTCTCATTACCAGTTTTCTTTCTTTTCTCTCACTTCTCATCATTCATTACCAGTCCCTCTCCTCTCCCTCTCTCCTCTCTCTCTATCTCTCTCTGTTCCCTCTATTCTTATTACATTATTCCCTCTACGTTAGTTCTCCTGTTTCTTCTCCTATTATGTCTCCTTCCATCATTCCTCTGTCCTTCACCTCTCAATCACTCTCACTCTCTCTCTCTCTCTCTCTCTCTCTCTCTCTCTCTCTCCTCTCTCTCTCTCTCTCTCTCCTCTCTCTCTCTCTCTCTCTCTCTCTCTCACTTCCTTCCTTCCTTCTTTCTTTATTTTCCCCTCACGTGTTAATTTTCTCTTCCCCTCACTCTCTCTCTCTCTCTCCTCCTCCTCCTCCTCTTCCTATTACTTGTGTTCAGTGATATTATTATTTTCATTATTATTCATTGTTATTATTATTTTTGGTTATATATTATTCATTTCATTGTTATGTTTGTTTGTGTTTGTTTGTGTGTGTTTTCTTCTTCTTCTTGACAACCATTGTTACTTTCTGTTTTCCCGCTGTTGCAATAACATGCTTTGTCTTCTTCTTCGTCGTCGTTGTGTGTGCATGTTTCCCCTCCCCCCCTCACCCCCCCTGCCCCCCTTTTCCCCTTCCCTCACCCCCCTTTCTCCTCCCTTCACCCCCCTTTCTCCTCCCTTACCCCCCCTCCTTTTCCCTTCCCCCTTCCCCTCCCTTTTAAGAGATATCACCCTCCCTTTCCTCCTCTTTCTCCTCCTTCTTCACCTATCTTTCCCTCCCCTTCCTCCCCCACTCACTCCCTTACCCTCCTTTCATTTCTTCCTCCTCCCCCTCTTCTTCAATTCTCTTTCATCCAATGGTACTCTTCCCTCCTCCTTCTCCTCCTCCTTCCCTTGCCATCCTCTCCCTCCCCATCCCATGCTCTTCCTTCTCCTCCTCCTCTTGTTCCTCTTCCCCCTCCTCCTCCCTCCTCCTTTATTTCCACGAATGTCATCCTCTCCTCATTCTTCCTCATATATGAAGAGGAGGAGGAGGAGAAGGAGGAAGAGGAAGAGGAAGAGTAAGAAGAGGAGTAAGAAGAGGAGAAAGAAGAGGAGAAAGAAGAGGAGGAAGAAGAGGAGGAGGAAGGAGGAAGAGGAGGAGGAAAAAAAAAGACAAGATAAGTTATAAATAATTTTGTAATATGAAGGACAAAAAAAGAGATGTATTTTATTATTATATTTTATTTATTCTACATTTTTTTTGCTGACCATTTTTTTCCGCAGAGTAATTATTAACTATGATGAAGTAGTTTGTTTGTTTGTTTGTTTGTTTGTTTGTTTATCTGTTTGTTTATGTAGTTGACTGTCTGTCTCTTTATTTTGGCGTGAAAGAATGAGGTTTATAAATTTTGCTCTTTTTTTTTTTTATTGTACTCTGAATGTGTGTGTGTGTGTGTGTGTGTGTGTGTGTGTGTGTGTGTGTGTGTGTGTGTGTGTGTGTGTGTGTGTGTGTGTGTGTTAATTGTTTGTTGCCTTTTGCAGGTCATCCCGTCAGCACCAGCAGTGAGAGAGAGAGAAAGAGAGAGAGAGAGAGAGAGAGAGAGAGAGAGAGAGAGAGAGAGAGAGAAAGAGAGAGAGAGAGAGAGATACATGAATCTGTTATATACATACATTCTCTCTCTCTCTCTCTCTCTCTCTCTCTCTCTCTCTCTCTCTCTCTCTCTCTCTCTCTCTCTCTCTCTCTCTCTCTCTCTCTCTCTCTCTCTCTCTCTCTCTCTCAAACACAAAGGAAGCGAATCTGAGAACAAGAACCTTTTGTTATATTCGTAAAAATCTCATCTTTCGCGCTACTAATTATCTATCCTCCTCTTCTTCCTCCTTGAATTTTTATCATCAGAACTAATATATATTGTGCTGCCAACAATAACAACAATAACAACAAAAGCACTACAACTTTTGGGGAATAATAATAATAGATAATAATAATAACAACAATAATAATTTACGTCAGAAAGTTTGAATGCCAGAAAAATAAGCACATTTCCCCTTTTTTTCCTCTTTCGTTCAGTTATAGAATTGTAAAATATATATATAAAAAAAACGGAATAAATATCGATAGAATATGATGTGGGAGTGTAAATAAGCAAAACAAATGCAGCCAATGTTATGAAATGGAGTATATACAAGGCAGGATACACACTCGCTTCCTATTGGTGGCCGGGAGTGGCATCACGAGCCGAGCCGACCAATAGCAAACGTTCATGTGTGCCTCGTGTATACTGTATTCACGGATTATCATGTATTTGTGTTATTTATCAGTTTTATTTATTGCTATTCGTATTTTTGCATTAGGGAAAGGTTAGATATTAATATTCTATCAGATTTTATTGTTATTTATATAGAACAGAAAAGTTAAGTGGGAATAATAGTGTGAGAGAGAGAGAGAGAGAGAGAGAGAGAGAGAGAGAGAGAGAGAGAGAGAGAGAGAGAGAGAGAGAGAGAGAGAGAGAGAGAGAGGCAGTCATCATCTCACATTATGGAACAAATTTAATTATGATCTTCTGTCTAATCCAAATTCTCCCGCACACACACACACACACACACACACACACACACACACACACACACAGAATTACTTTGCGATAATAATTTCTGTTAATTAAGTTTATAATTACCTTCAGTGAACTCAGCCTCAGAGAGAGAGAGAGAGAGAGAGAGAGAGAGAGAGAGAGAGAGAGAGAGAGAGAGAGAGAGAGAGAGAGAGAGAGAGAGAGAGAGAGAGAGAGAGAGAGAGAGAGAGAGAGAGAGAGAGAGAGCCGCCCGCCCACAGACCCACAGGATGTCCCCCACAGGATGTTTATGAACCACAATCAAGACTCACCACTGCTAACAACACCCTCTCTCTGCAAACACCAAATGGACCCCCCCCCTCATCTACCACCACTAACTACAACTACTACCATTGCTACTACTACTACTACTACTACTACTACTACTATTAATTCGTGTAAACCTGACTATTACTATCTCCTCATCTTGACTTCTTCGTAATAAAAATTGTGACATTAATCTTGGTTCTCATTCCCCGAGTAACCTTCTTGAGTACCTGAGAGATCAAGGTGGTGGTGGTGGTGGTGGTCTTGTGTCAGGTGTGTATGGGGAGGGGGAGGAGGAGGAGGAGGAGGAGGAGGAGGAGGAGGAGGAGGAGGGGTGAGGAGTGGAGGAGGAAAGTTGTGGGAAGGGAGACAATAAAAAGTATGAATATGAGGTATGAAGGAAAGATTAATAATAACAGGGAAGGAAAAAGATGAGGTGGAAAGAACGAAGGAAGAAAAGGAAGGAAGGATAGACAAAGAGAGAGAAAGAAGAGATAAAAAAGGTAAGGAAGAAAGGAAAAAATAGATAATAATGAAAGGAAAGTAGTAGTAGTAAGGATTCATCTGTATATAGTGTGTTGAAACGGAGTTGAATTCTACTTAAACTATACATCCTCAACCTCTCACTCTCTCCTTGACTTCCTATCACAGTTTGAAATATCCCTTTAGTTCCCATTTTAAGAATACTTCAATTTACTACACAACACTACTATTGTTACTACTATGCTACTACTACTACTACTACTACTACTACTACTACTACTACTACTACTACTACTACTACTACTACTATTATAACGCATTCAATCTCAAGAAACTAAATACCGTCTGGAAATTCTCTCTCAAGTTGTCCCAATCCGTCCATTCCTCTTACCACCAAATACGAAACTGATATACAATGATGCAAAAGACAACATGATTAATTTGAAAAAAGAATATGCTACAATGTCTTTATGTTTTTTCTAGAAATATAAATGCATGTAACAAGTATTTTCCTGTTTGCTGATAAAAATAAAATAGATAGATTTATATAATGTTTTTTTCCGTCTGCGTAGTAAAGTTACACCCACAGATGACTTATATTATTATTATATTATTATTATTATTATTATTATTATTATTATTATTATTTTTCACACTAATATGATAATGGCAGTCGTCTGTTGGGTGTGATGCCTTACTTAACTAAACGGAAAAACACGTTGTATATTTATTAATTATTATTATTTTTTTTTTTTATCATCAGACAGACAATACTTGAAACATGGATTTATATGCTTAGAAAAAAAATGATATGTACAATGTATCATGTTTTTTTTTATTATTATTTCCGTTGTTTTTTATTATTAATGTTTATCAGTTACTTATTTGGAATGAGAATGCACGGATTGTGATCATTTTAGAGAGAGTTGCGAATGGTATTTTCTTTCCTGAGATGAAATGAACTATGCTGCTACTTCTTCTTCTTCTTCTTCGTCTTCGTCTTCGTCTTCGTCTTCGTCTTCGTCTTCTTCGTCTTCTTCTTCTTCTTCTTCTTCTTCTTCTTCTTCGTCGTCTTCTTCTTCTTCTTCTTCTTCTTCTTCTTCTTCTTCTTCTTCTTCGTTTCGTGTCTTCTTCTTCTTCTTCTTCTTCTTCTTCTTCTTCTTCTTCTTCTTCTTCTGCTACTATTACTTCATCATCTTCCTTCTCTCTCTCTCTTTCACATCTTCAGACTTCATGAGTGTCTGTATGTAAGAAAAAAAGTTATTATTCTCTCTCTCTCTCTCTCTCTCTCTCTCTCTCTCTCTCTCTCTCTCTCTCTCTCTCTCTCTCTCTCTCTCTCTCTCTCTCTCTCTCTCTCTCTTTTCAAAACACCAACATATATAATAACAATAAAAAAATAAAAAGTTTCCCAATAAACATTTGCAGACGATAAAAAAATAATTCCATATACATTTTTTTCCCTTTCCAGTAGAAATTCAACGTTTTCTTTCCTCTCATCAATAACTTCTCTCTCTCTCTCTCTCTCTCTCTCTCTCTCCTCTCTCTCTCTCTCTCTCTCTCTCTCTCTCTCTCTCTCTCTCTCTCTCTCTCTCTCTCTCTCTCTCTCTCTCTCTCTCTCTCTCTCTCTCTCTCTCTCTCTCTCTCTCTCTCTTTTTTTCCCCTTCTGTTTCCCGGCGTCTTAATGGAAGTAATGTCTAGGGCGATATATGGAGGTTTATTTTTTTCCCTTCTTTTTTTCCCCCTCTCTCTTTTTTTCTAAAGTCATGGTGGAGAGGAAAGAGAGAGAGGAGGGAGGGAGAGAGAGGGAGTGAAGTAGATGAGGAAGGTAAATTATGTTTTTCAATTTTTCTTTCTTACTCTCTCTCTCTCTCTCTCTCTCTCTCTCTCTCTCTCTCTCTCTCTCTCTCTCTCTCTCTCTCTCTCTCTCCCTCTCTCTGTCTATACTCAAGCACGATTGTCAATAATGTTCAAGGAAATATATTTTTCTAGGAAGATAGAGAGGAAGAGAGGAGAGGGAGGAGGAGGAGGAGGAGGAGGAGGAGGAGGAGGAGGAGGAGGAGGAAGAAAGTTGTGGGAAGGGAGACAAGAAAAAATATGTATGAGGAATGAAGGAAAGATTAATAACAGGGAAGGAGAAAGATGAGGTCGGAAGAAGGAAGGAAGGAAAGAAGGAAAGAATGAGGGAAGGAATGATAGGGAAACAGAGAAAGAAAGAAGGAAGAGACAAGGAAGAAAGAAAGAAAGAAAGGAAAATCGGAGACTAATAAAAAGGGAAAGAAAGAAAGAATAAGTAATAGGTAAGAAAATCAAATAAAGACAGAAGAGAAGAGAGAGAGAGAAACATATAGAAGGAAAGAGAGGATGGAAAAGAAGAGGAAAGAGGATATAAAAGAGGGAAGGAAAAGAGAAAAGAAAAGGAAAAAAGAATGAAGGAAAGAAGAGAACGAGACGAGGAGGAAGAGGAGGAGGAGGAGGAGGAGGAGGAAGAAGAGGAGGAAATCGCAATATACTCGTATTTCTTAAGCCTCAATATCGTGCAAGCTTGCGAGTAGGAATTGCAAATGATATTGTGACCAGGTTATGTGCGGGGAAAGGAGGGGAGAGGGGGGGGGGGAGGGGAGAGGGGTAGGGGAAGAGGAAGGTGAAGGGGATGAAAGGGAGGAAAGGAGTGGAAATACAGCAAGAAGAGGAGAGAGAGAGAGAGAGAGAGAGAGAGAGAGAGAGAGAGAGAGAGAGAATAGAGGCCACAGGAGCATAGTGTAAGGTGAGGAGTGCTGAGGGGGGGGGGAGGAGGAGGAGGGTGTAGATAGAGTGAGGGGAATACCATTAGAAGAGGGGAATGAAGGAAGGGCGATTAAAGAGGGCAAGAGGGGAGACGCTTATATTCCATTAGTATAGCAGAGTAGTAGTAGTATAGTAGTAGTAGTAGTAGTAGTAGTAGTAACGCATTCCTACCATTTTTAACTAAGCATCAATTTAAGAAGAGTTTGAGGGGAAATAGCAAGACTTAACAAAAAAATAGAAGGGACGAGGCAGTAGCAACCTAACCTAACCTAACCTAACCTAACCTAACCTAACCTAACCCTAACCTAACCTAACCTAACCTAACCTAACCAAACCTAACACCTAACCTAACCTAACCTACCTAACCTAACCTAACCTAACCTAACCTAACCTAACCTAACCTAACCTAACCTAACCTAACTAACCCTAACCTAACCTAACCTAATATAACCTTAACCTAACCTAATAATGGTCTGTAGAACTAACTAAATGAACCTGAAACTATTGCTACAGAATCCTTGACTTTCTTTACCTTTTAACACCTGACCTGGTCCTTCCCCTAATTAGGCTACAGGTGAGTGAGTATCTTTACCTGTACAGAATGTGAGATAATGTTGAACTCTCTCTCTCTCTCTCTCTCTCTCTCTCTCTCTCTCTCTCTCTCTCTCTCTCTCTCTCTCTCTCTCTCTCTCTCTCTCTCTCTCTCTCTCTCTCTCTCTCTCTCTCTTTTCTTATAAGCTATCTATTCACCTTTGTATTTCAATCTTCGTGTTGAGTTTTCTTTCTTTCTCTCTTTCTCTATCTTCCTTTTTCTATTGCTTTCTTTCCTATTTCATTCGTATCTCCTTTTGAAACGCTTTTCCACGAAGAGAGAGAGAGAGAGAGAGGAGGAGGAGGAGGAGGAGGAGGAGGAGGAGGAGAAGGAGGAGGAGGAGGAGGAGGAGGAGGGGGGGGAGGTAAGGAAGAAAGGTAAGAGGAACTACAACCAAGGTAAGGAGATGGGGGGAGGGAGAGGAAGAGGAGCATTGGAAGGATGAGAGGAAAGGAGGAAGGGAGGGAGGGAGGGAGGGAGGGAGGGAGGGAAGGAGGGAAAGAGGGAAACACATAAAAGAGAGATAGAAGGGTTTTCCATCCAAATTATTTCTTAACAGTAGTGGTTAACGTCGTAGTAGTAGTAGTAGTAGTAGTAGTAGTAGTAGTAGTAGTAGTAGTAGCAGTAGCAGTAGCAGTAGAGTAGCAGCAATAGTAATAATAATAGTACAAGTGCAATATACAATAAATCTTTTTACCCAAACAAGGCAATTGACATCCACGAGGGGAAGAAAAAAAAAAAGAGGGGAAAAAATGAGGGGAAAAACGGCCGGCCAGAATCACCCATCCTTGGAGACCTTCACATCCACATGAAACAAAACACAAAAACATACACACCACGACCCTTTTGTTCATTTTTGTTCTGTGGGAGAAGCTAAGTTCCCATGAGAGGGGAGAAGAGGGGAGAGAGGAGGAGAGAGGGGAGAAGAGAGGGAGAGAGTGGGACAGGGGCAGAAGAGAGGGAAGAATGGGAGATGGGGATAAGGGAGGGGAGAGGAGGAGAGCGGAATAAGGTAAGGGAGAGAGGGGAGAAGAGGGGAGAGGAGAGGGGAAAGGGGGGTTCAAAGCCCTCCACACATACCCTTAGATAACATGAGGGGAAGCAATGTTATGAGAGAGAGAGAGAGAGAGAGAGAGAGAGAGAGAGAGAGAGAGAGAGAGAGAGAGAGAGAGAGAGAGAGAGAGAGAGAGAGAGAGAGAGATATTATGATTGTATTCTGCCTGATCTGTACTTCCCTGGGGCTGGAGTGTAATTGAGAATTGTTTTGACCTTGGTCGGGCGGCAATATCAACAACAAACACATAAAAAAACACAACAAAA
>JAPQNM010000019.1:7970187-7987687 GCA_029783475.1 Metacarcinus magister | reverse complement strand
GTGGTGAGTCAATAGGTAGCTTTAAAAGACGGTTGGATCAGAATATGGATAGGGATGACAGGTGGGATGGCTATATATTGGATTATTCCAAGGGTGGGGGACAAGGAGCTGCCTCGTGTAGGTCATTAACTGGCCTCTTGCAGTCTCCTCATTTCTTATGTTCTTATGTTCAATGGTAGAAGAGTTGATATTCTACTCAGCCTCAACTAGACATCAATTGTATAGATGTATTGATATCCAACCTTACTGTGGATATGTTACCGTTAAAATGTGAAAGGACTACAACTATGAGTCATTCTATGTAGTGACTGTGTGAGAGTGAGTCAGGTCATGAAATATTGCAAGTGATTTAGTTTCTAGTTGATTTACTTTTAAACTGATGGGTGTAAGTTAGGTTAGGTTAGGTTAGGTTTAATTTCATGTAAAGACGAGAATTTTCAGTTATTTCATGAACTAATTAATGAACCCTTTATAGAAATTACATGGAATGACTGATTTCACATTTTGACTGTAACTAAAACACTCCTTATATTTGGTTGTCAGGAATTCAACATGATATTATTTTTACTGATTTCCTAATATAATCTTGTCATTGAGTTTTGTTAAGGTTGAAATGACTTAGCACATTAAAAATTACTGTCATGGAGAATATGACACGTTTTAACAATTTTTATATATGAGACAATGAGATAACTGTCTTTATAAAGGCTCTCGACACAGACAATTCAACCATCTTTGTATAAGTTAACGACATTGACTAGTCGTTTATCATTTATAAGCGAGATGGTATCGTCCTTCATAAAGCAAGACAATACGTTTATAGTTTCATCCCCGGAATAGCAGGATAGGCCTACCAGACAACAAAAATTCCATCCCCCCCCCCCCTTACCTTAGTGCCTTGTTGAGTGCCACACCTTCCCTCCGCCACCTCCACCAGAGAGTGCCACACCTGGAAAGACCAAGAATGTGACTGTTATTACACTGATCAAGTATTACTATGTCCCGTCCACAACCTTATCCTCTAAAATAAATAATAAATAAATAAAAAAAAAAATAATAATAATAATAATAAATAAATAAATATAAAAAAAATCATGTTTACTGCCTTCATCGCCAAGAATATTTATCAGAGTATTGAAAAGATGATAATATTTATACATAATAGAATCTCTGAAGTATATTATCATCCTTGACCTATTATAGACACCTTCCTTACTTCTTATATATACATTCTTACACAAATAATTAACTTTTATTTAATATCCTTTGCTAAAAACTCGACTTTGAGGTAAGAATGTAAGAATTGAAGAGAGGTGCAAACAGTCCTGTACGTGTGTATGTATGTATGTATGTAACCTTGTATAAATGTTAAGTTAGGTTAGGTTAGGTTAGGTTAGGTTACTCCACCCATAGATAGACATAGTAAAATACAGTATGCCGTCAAGCTAAAGGTGTTCATGGCAGTGTGTTCAATTATGGAAATGTATATATATGTATCCCACAGCCTCGTACATTTTTAATAGTTCTCACAAATACCTACCTTCTAGCTTCCACCAGTACAGTATCTTATCTATTATCTATCATATTTAACTACACGTGTATATGTACTGTATATTCTTTCATTATATCATGGATTTCCGGAGTTATTGGGCGGCAAAAGGGTAAGTCTTAAGAGTCCCGGAATACATTAGTGAATTTCCCATAGGTTATTAAGTTCCAAGGGTGCGTAAGGGGTGCGGACTGCATTGACCGCACCCTTGGGGGACCGCTGACTGTATTAAACATTCCTACTCTCTCTCAAATGTCCTTAGAAAGAAAAAAAAAACCGAGGGAAGCAAGCATAGGCTATAAACTATCACTACAAACAGACAGAACCGGCGCTTACTTTACTTTTCTTTTCCTTTCCTCACATTAACTCTACACAATAAAAAATAATAATAATAATAATAATAACCCTCCGTATATTTCCAGCGCCTAAAACAAGATGGCCGAGGGGGAGACGGACGAACAGGAGACACTGATTCGCGCCGATGATCTGGAGGTGCTGAGTGTGGAGGGTGTCGGAGGAGGGGGAGGAGGAGGGGGAGGGGGGACAGCTGCAATGCCACCCCTCCCCTCCCTCCTACAGCAGTCCCCCCCCACCTGGCACCTGCCCCTACACTGTGCGGCGCTGGTGGTGGTCTCGGCGGCACTAGTCATCATGCTGCCAGTCTACCTTGAGGTGCGGACAAATTTTTTTTAATGCTATTGGAAAACCGGCGAAGGGAGATAAAAAAAGGGTGAAATGAGGGGAAAGAAAGGGATAAGGGAGGAGTGGAGACACCTTCTTCCTTCCTTCCTTCCCCTCACACCCCTTCCTTCCTTCCTCCCTCCCACAGTCAATCAACGGAGCAGGTGACGCATACTCTGGGCTGCTCTTCCTCTCCCTCTTCACAGCCGTCCCCATCGTGTTGTGTGTCCAGGTGCGCTACAGCTACTTCTGCCAGGTGGGGCGCCTCGGACCACCCTCCCCCCCCCGTGTGATGCGACTAGGGGCGGCACACGGCCTGGCGACACTCATGGTGGTGTACGCGCTGGACCGCCGAAGGGTTGTGTGTCATGCCCAGGAGCCGCTCATGGGTCTGGTGGTGATGTACATGATAATTATTTACTTCTTCTACCGAGGCCCAGGTGAGGGGGTGGACATTTTATTTTTGTTTGTGTCTGAAATTATTTGGTTACAGGATACACGCACATACATACATACATATCTACATACACGCATATATAGATTCATGGTGATGCAGTGTGCTATTCCATGTAGGGTAGATAGGCTTGTTCTTGCTGCTATGTACGTTTTAGAAATCACATCACACCGCCAACACCTCTCCTTAATCAATGCCTTGTTAGTTTGTTTTTTTTCCCATCCTCCCTCACCGCCACACAAGTCTAACCTACCTAACCTAACCTAACCTAACCTAACCTAACCCTACTGGAATGATCTCAGCCACACATATATACAAATAGACGATATGGCAAGAATAACACACAGATTAATGAAAAAACAACATTAGTAAGACGACTTTCTCTCTCTTTATATCTCTCTCTCACTCCTTCCTTCCCTCTTCTTCTCCCCATACAGAGTTGAGTTCGGCCAAAATGTTCTCCCTCTGCGGGGTTCTCAGCGGACTCTTCCTGGCTGTCGATTTCCAGCTCAACAATAAGTTCCGTTGCCGCGGGACTGACCGAGGCATCAGGGGGTCCGAGGATGAAGGGCCGGACTGGGGGGTGGAGGCACACTCGCTGTGGACCATTGTGTATGCTGTGGCGCTGTTCATGTTCACTCTGGCCTGGCTGCTGCTGGAGAGAGAGGTGCTGTCTAAGAAGGTAAGGTGGAGGAGGAGGAGGAGGAGGAGGAGAGATGAGAGTGTTCCGAGTCCAGATTCGTGTAATAGTATAGTGTAGATGTAAAGGAAGTAACCCTGAACACCTTCACCCCAGGGCAGCGATGGTGGGCGGAGGCTCATCACCACAGTGTCGGGGGCGCCGGGTGGTGCGGGGGAGGACACGGAGGCGCTGGTGGTGGTGGCGGGTGGGGGGGGCGGGGTGCTGGCCCTCCCCACTGTCATGCCCAATGCCAAGTGGGAGTTGTACATGGTGTGGTTTTCCCTGGCCTCCCTCGCTGCCACACTGGCCTTGCTCTGGACGGACTTCTTCACCACACTCGGAAAGGTCAACACCATCACCACCATCATCATCACCACCATCACCACCATCATCATCACCTATTTTTTTCCTATATCCAATTTTTGACATTAATAATTTTTCCTATACCATTTACCACCACCTCACACCCCTTCCCATTACCCTTTTACCCCTAGGCCGGCTCCCCTTCAGAGTTCGCACACCTGGCTGCTGGGTCGTGGAGGTGTCACTTTCACTGGGGGGGTGAGTGCGGCCCCTACGGCTCTGTACGGGTGGCTGATGGCGCTCCTTCACGTCATGTTCCTGTGGCTGCTTGGGAAGGTGATGGCAGCTGCACAGTCCATGGTGTTTGCCCTCGCTACCACAGCCCTTGCTCTGCCGATACAAGCTGCATGGTGGTCCTTCTTCACTACGGGAGGAACGCTGGGCATGGTGTGGCATCCCGTGGTAAGGTGTAGGAGGATGAGGGTGAAGGGAGGGTGAAGGGAGGGAGGTATCTATCTCTGTCTCTGTGTTTCTGGTATTTAGTCAAACCACACTCACTCACTCACTCTTCCTTCCTCCTTCAGGTTACTGGTGAGCTTGTGTTTAGTCTGCTGGGAACACCTGTCATGGTGGCCTGCCTTTGCTTTTGGTGCCACATTGACGCCAAGAACATACACCGCACCAACAGCCTACTCCTCACCTAGGCCTACACAGGGGGAGGGGTGCCAAGAGCCTACTATTTGTGGGGGGAGGGGGGGAGTGTGTGTGTGTATGTATGTATGTGTGTGTGAGGGAGTAGTGGTATATATATAAGGAATGTTTTAGCTACTTGGTGAGGTCTGTGGGGGTGTTGATGGGGGTGTGGGGTTTGCGGGGGGGGCGGGGGTGTTCTCAGGTGTTGAAAAGGTAATGGGGAAGTATAAGTATAAGGGTGTGTGTGTGTGTGTGTGTATAGTTGCAATCACTGTTTCACCTTTCCTTGAGTTGACCTTCACTCTTCTACTAATCACAGTGTACAGGCAGGTGACAGTGTTCATCTCGGGGGGGGGGACAAGGTTGGATGTGTGTATAATCTGGTCTCCGAGGATAGTGATAGGTAACTCAAGGTCAGCTCAGGTCACTTCCCGGGTCAGTAATAGGGTTTTGCAGTGAGGTAGGATGTGTATTTGAAGAAAGAGAGAGAGAGAGAGAGAGAGAGAGAGAGAGATGGAGTGTGTGTGTGTGTGCGTTCTGGCAAACTTTCCGAAGATCGATCACAACAAACGGTATATAAAAAAAAAGTAGAACCGTTAGTCTTAAATAAATTCCCTGACCACAGAAATATCACTCTTCACCCTTTGCATATATATACGTACAAGACACGGAAGGTCTTTTTAACTCTCTTGGCGGATCATCAACTGAAATAAACCCACTGTATCATCTTGTCTGTACACTGTGGTTCCTGAGCATCGCGTATTAGTTACTAGTCTGCCCTTGTCTGCCCTTGTTTGCCCTTATACCCGAAACTCATCCCATTACCTAGCTATGCCAATGAACAACTCTAACATATGCTCACTCACATTACGCAACAACTCGAACTACAAGCCTGCGTTCACTACATCAAATCTCAAACCTAAACTCGATTCGAACTCAAGCAAACAAAACAGAGAGTCGAGAAACCCGGTGTATTGATTGGTATTTCCTGGACACACTTGCACACTTGTTTCCATCATGACCTTGTGTGTGTAGCCAGTAAAGGTGAATACTAAAGTGGTCCCCAGGTGTGCCCAGTCCCCGGTATTGTTGTTGTAGTTGACCAGATCCAAGCTGTGTAGATCCCCGAGTGAGGTGTTCAGGGTAGCACAAGATAGTGATGGTGGTGGTGGTGGTGGTGTGGGTGTGGGTGTGGGTGTGGAGAATGTGTGAGTAAACGAGTAAAGTAGGTTAGCGCCAGACATCAATGGTTGTATGGTATGGTGTGGGTGTGTAGAAAAAGACTGGTGGTGTTGCGATGGTGTTAGAAAGCTGACTAGTTATTCATTCAGTCAGTCAGTTATAATTTTGAGTTAGTGATGGTGACTGGTCATTGTATAGGTATGAGCAAGGACAGTCAGTGAAGCAGCTAGTCAGTCCGTCAGATCGTCAGTCCGTCAGTCAGTTACTAGTCTCAGGTGTTAAGAGAGACACAACACAGACCCTCCAGCCATAAGGGAAAACACATCAATAGTATGCCAGTGTGTGTGTGTGTGTTGAATGTGTGTGCGCGTGTGTGTGTGTGTGTGTGCGTGCGTTCGTTCATCATGCTTTCGAGTCTAAATTGCATCTCGTACACATAGTACCGACAAAGTTTTTCTTTTCTTTTCTTTTCTTTTTCTTTTCTTTTCTTTCATACCCTCATACATAATTATACTCATACATGCCATTGAAGACTTAACGTGTGTTTATATATATATACTTTACTTTATGTGCAATAGGGTGTGTGTGAGTAAAGGTGTGTGTGTGTCGGCCTCTTACCAAACCAAACTCACAAACACACACACACACACACACAGATGAATGAAAATGATCTACATATATACTCACTATAAAGATATTCTATAAGAGAGAGACTATTAGAAATATAGTCAACCTTTTCCTCAATTGTGAATCTCATGTACAGGACGTATTTAGGGTGATATAAGGGAGCAAGAAAAGGAGGAGTTAAGGGAGGATTTTGGGGTATAGCAAATGAGTGCAATAGGAAGGTGAGGGTAAGGTTTAAGGGTGAGGGGAAGGAGTAAGGATGAGGGTAAGGGATAAGGATGAGGGGAAGGGGTAAGGGTGAGGGTAAGGGGTAATGGTGTCCTATTTATAAGGATGAGAGAGTGGGAGCCTGGTAGGATTAGTGTGTTTTTTATATTCCTTTTCATTAATAGCTAGAAAATGTTTGTTTATATACATTTCTAGTTTAAATTTTGATTGGAATGGTAGTTTAATTTGATACACATGCACACACACACACACACATTAGCATCTGCCAAGCACCCACAACATATATAATTTCAATGATATATAGACATAACAAGAGAGAACTATTTCAGAAAAAGAAAGTATAACCAATTTTTTAGGCAGACATAAATGAAAAAAAGTTACATACATAATTCTTCCATTCATTCACTTTCCATTTAAAATTAAACTAAAAAATCTAAATTCTCTAACTCAATAAAAACCTAAAAATGACATTAACATAGGCTGGGGAAAGAACACACAGTCATACATCATTACATTCTTTATATACATTCTTTATACACAATGACAAAGATACATGCCAAAGTATTAAGCTTATCATCGCTTCTTTGCTCAAAATAAATTACATCTTCCCCTAAATAAATAAATAAATAAACGCTTGCGATATATTTGAGTTTGAGAGTCAAGTCATAGGCGTTGAAACCCATGTCTTCCTCCGAGTCTAAACTGGAAGATGTTACGGAAAGTGTTTATACATCGAGAGTAATTGGTATTTTGATTTCAGTCGTTCCTGTAATCTGTACTTGTGTTATTACTTAAGCATTCCAGGTGAAGGTGAAGGGAAGGGAAAGGGAAGGGGAAGGTGAAGGGAAGGGAAGATGGAGCCTATAAAAAGAGCCTCAAATAGTGTATGAATGCGTGTACGTACGTCTGTGTGCATGGAGCAAAAACATATTCTCAGCCGCTTGAATCATGTATATATGTACGTATGTAACCTTTGTGTGTGTATATCTCTTCCATGTAAAAGTGCATTATGTAAGTGTGCTTCATTAAGTGTAAGTAGCTAAGTGTCAAAGCAACAGTCAAGGTAAGTAAGTAAGTAAGTAAGGAGACAGACAGGCACTCCGAGGCACCACATCAAGGGGCGCGGTGGCACTCGACACCCTGAAGGAGACACAGCATAAGGTAGAAGGTTGGAGTAACACTATGCTGTAATACTGTAACTCATTGATGCTGTGAAGGGTGACTGACTCCCTTGGGTGCTGTAAATATGAGTTAAGTGCTTCTAAGGGTACAGCACAAAGGTCAAGGCTGATTCATGCCCAAGTTTACTATGAGTGTGTCTGGCCGTCACCACCACCACCACCACTACCCTTGATGTGATGTCTGTCTGTCTGTCTGTCTCTGCATCTACACCACACTGCATCTTGGGGTCGTGGGTGTGAAGCAACGTGCAATTGTTGGTATAGATGTGCTGTGTCCTGTTCTGCTCATTCATTATATACACACATAATAAAAAAAAAAACTGATGGGCGGATGTTTTCTATATTATAAGAATAGATAAACAAAAAAAATCTCCCACAAAACAACATATATAAAGAAGATACTGATATAAGCAAGTAAGAACAAATAAATGAAGTGTTGTTATTTTGTTCTTGTACACATGTAACACAATATAATGCAAGTCAATGGAACACTTAAGGTCACCACTTGCACTGTGCTGGCGTGTGTGTGTGTGTGTGTGTCTGGCACCAAGGTCACGTAGAGCTGGTCATCAGGGGTCAAACATATCGTTGAAGCGAGTGTAATGTTGATATAATAAAGAAATGTACTTGAGGTGTGTGTGTGTTTGTTTGTTTGTTTTTCTCCTGTATGCTTGAAACACTTAAGCTTTGTTTTTGTACCTATGTGTGTCATGAATTTCCTATGGACAGTGAGTAAGTTAAATATGGATCACTATAATACCCCATCTTTCCCTTCATTACTAAAAACACCCCATCAGGTTACATCAGCGACCAACACCTCAAGGAAGGGACGGAGAGAAAGAGAGAGATCGAATGAAATTTTTTTTTTTTCCCCTCTCCATTAAAAGGGTCTGACTGGCCAAGGGACAACACAAATACATAATCCCGCTTATCGCCAGACCCTGTAAAGAGGACTGTAGGAAAAATAGAAGAAATAATGAATAAATTGCGTCTGGTATTAACACTTTCCTTCACCTTCACCTCCATCAGTATCTCGCTCCTTATCCAACTCAGCCAACTCTACGGACATTTGTAATCGCATTTCACTTTGTAACCTACTAACAATATTTCAAGTCCTATCTATCTATCTATAGTCTCTGGCTCTTAAGGGTCATGGAAACCTTTGCAAACGGAGTGGTGTCGTGTAGTGGAATGGGTGAAAAGGAATACATTGAGGCGATTTGGTCATATGGAGAGAAAAAAAGGTGTGAAGAGTTTGTAAAGAAAGTTTATATGAGTGATACTGAAGGTACTAGGAGGAGAGGAATGCCAGTTGTGAGATGGAAGGATAGGGTGAAGGAGTATATGCATGTAAGAGTTGCAGATAGGAGGGGAGGGATTGAACAAGCAAGGAGGGAGTGTTTGGATAAGGAGAGGTGGAGGCTCTGCCGTGGCCATACCCTCTCACTGCCTTAGCATCCAATACATCCTTCCTTTGTTTCTCGTCCATTGTTATCTAATCCATCATGTTCTGCTCACCCCTCTCATCTCTCCTCCATGTGTACCTGTGGGATCATTTATGTTGAAAAAAGGTGTTTGCTAAGAACAGTCCCCTTTGAACACGTGTCCACCAAGTACTCAACACTTTCATTCACTTCATCCACGCCACACTTTCCAACCTCACCTGTTATCTCTTTATTTCTACTTCTTCCATTTATGTCTCCAATTAACACTATTCTATTCCGTCTTCCAATCTCCATCAGACACTCATTCACATAATTCTAGAACTTTCTCATTTCCTCTTTCCCCTTTCTGCTTCTCACATTTACAGTAAAAGGGTAGAGTGGGGGCACACGCTATAGCTGCGCATAGCTGTGCGCGCTCATCTCCCGTCACATTGGCCATTGAGCCTGTGGTGGGAGTTAATCCGTTACCCCGAGACACAGGGCCACTGTGACATCCGAGTGAGTCTCCACAGTTTACCTTCCCCAGGTTTCCCTAGGTACCCATTCATCGACCAACCCGTTAGGGAGGATGAACAGCTGGGTGAGCTGTGCACCGACTGCCTTCGTCCGGGATTGAACTCGGGCCAGCGGATTCGTAGTCAGACGTGCTAACCACTACACCACTGAGGCGCTAATCTACAGGTGCAAATGGGCCCATGCATATTTCACTATTCCTACCTTTCCAACTTCCTACACTATCCTAGACTCCTTCCATCCATCCATGTGCCTCTATGTCTTATCATATCATTAGGAGTACACACCCTTCTTTCCTCTACCCTTGCTTTTGCCATCCACTCCACACCACACCACTTCTCCTTCCACACCCTCCCATACTTCACTCACCCTCCCCATCATATAATATCACTCCACAACTTTTTATATGGGTTTCTTGTACCCCCATAACGTCCAACTTTCCTCTCTCATAACTCTGTATTAATTCCTTTCTTTTTAATACACTCAGGCCATTTACGTCGATCGATCATACACTCAGACATAAGTTCTCTCTCCCAGGGCGAGGTGGAGGCTTTTCTAGACTCATGTAAATTTTTAGTCCTTTCCTCTAAGGGCTCACTAGCAGCTGGCAAAACTAACTGAGGAACACGGGCCAACGAGCGTCAGGTTAATAGGATAAAAACCAACAGATAATTTTTCCCTGGGCTTCCATCATTAGTTTGAGTTTTTAAGTTAATGTTTAAGTTCTACCTCGACTATAAATTCCGTTGCCAGTTTTCTTTAGTGTTATTTGATCCCCATTTTCTTTCACATGCTACTAGGTTGAAGGTCATATCGTCGTGTGTACGTACATGTGTGTGTGTGTGTGTGTGTGTGTATGTCTCTGTGTGTATGTGTGTGTAGGTCAATGTCTACCATAGCAACCCGCGAGGCCCACACACACACACACACGCACACACACGAGACGCAGCCAGGAGAGAAAGGACACACACACACACACACACACACACACACACACACACACACACACACACACACACACACACACACACACACACACACACACACACCTGGTCAGTCAGTTTGTGAGTTCAGGTGGTAAGGAGAGCACGGAGGGAGCAGCGCGGAGGGACAGGTGTGAGGGAGTGGAGGGAGTGGAGGGAAGGGAGGGAGTGGAGGGAAGGGAGGGAAGGGAGGGGGTGGAGGGAGTGGAGGGGTGGTGGAGGCATGAACAAGTGTGAGGGGAAGGAGGGAGTAGGGAGTTGTGAGGGAAAGAAAGGATAGGTGAGAGGGATTCTGAGAGGATGGAGAGAAGAATGAGTGATGGAGAGAAGGTGGAGGGAGGGAGAGGTGGAAGAAGAGAGATGTTGTGATGTGATGTTAGAGTTGATGTTATTCACCACTAACCTCTGTTCATCACCACTAACCACTGTTCATCATCACCACTAACCACTGTTCATCACCACTAACTACTGTTCATCACCACCACTAACCACTGTTCATCACCACTAATATATCCATAATTCTTACACTGTGGTTGAGACAGAAGGAAGGTGTGTGTGTGTGTGTGTGTGTGTGTGTGGTGTGTGTGTGTGTGTGTGTGTGTGTGTGTGTGTGTAAGGTGTAGCAGCACAGGTGTAGCAGCACAGGTGTAGCTGGCACTCATGATGGACAGGTGTGGTGTTACAGGTGTGCAAAGTGGACAGGTAATAAAATAGTTTGTCAAATTTGTCTTTATTTCATTTTTTTTTTCTTTATTAGATTTGCAAGATTGACTAACATATATGAAGAAAAAAAAGTTATATATAATTAATTAGAATCATAAATAAATCTTATATTTCAGTCGTTTCTCCCTATGTATGTAATTGAAGAAAAAAAAATAGTTTAAAAAAATGTTTCGATATTTCTTTCTTTGTCTTTGAAAGGAATCCATATTGTAGGAAGGCGGGAAATTTAATGGGGGTAAAGGGGCATCTAAGGGTGGTAAAGGGGCATCTAAGGGGGGTAAAGGGGCATCTAAGGGGAGTCAGACGTAGGGTTGTTCTGCAAGGGAGTAAGTGTCTATTTGCACTCCCTCTTTGTATAACTCTACGCGACAGTCTACCACAGTTCACTAACATGGCTAGCCTTGACCTACAGCCACTACCACCACCACCACTACTACCGCCGCTACTACCACCACCACAATCACCACCACCAATACTACTACTATCACCACCACCACCACCAACCACCACCACCACCACCACTACTACTACTATCATCATCATCATCATCATCAATGCTACTAATTACTCCTTCCTACCCTTTTTCACCACCACAATCACCACCACAATCACCACCACCACCACAATCACTGGCTTGACCTAAATAGAATAGTGTTATGTGTCTGAGAGAGAGAGAGAGAGAGAGAGAGAGAGAGAGAGAGAGAGAGAGAGAGAGAGAGAGAGAGAGAGAGAGAGAGAGAGAGAGAGAGAGAGAGAGAGAGAGAGAGAATCGGTAATGCGCATTGAAGGAATGTTGATAGCTAATGTGCCCCTTTCAAGCATGTACGTGTATGTATGTATGTATGTATGTATGTATGTACGTATGTATGTATGTATGTATAACCTCTTATCATATGTAAGTACGTAGTAATATACAAAAATAGAATACACACACACACACACACACACACACACACACACACACACACACACACACACACACACACACACACACACACACACAGACACACACACACACACACAGCTTTAAAGGGCACGCACACACACACACACACACATGCACATGGTCGAAAAGTCACGTACACATGAGATAAAAATACCCACGTACATGAATAAAACAGCCATGAAGACGATGAAAACTAACTACGTACATGAAATAAAGTACTCACCTACACAACCACGTACATACATAAACAAAACATCCACGTACACACACACAAAAAAAACGTACATACATACACAATGAAACTAAATCACGTACTAAAACAAAAACAGTCATATAAACACGTACATACAAAATACATACATATATTACCACGTACACAACACAAAACACCCACGTACAGTACTATACATACATACACGACCACGTACACATACATACATACATACATACATACACAGTGACAATTACCACGTACAGTACAATACACACATACACGACCACGTACATACATACATACATACATACATACATACCAAGTACACTTACCACTTATTCATTAATTTATTCACTTATTTATTCATTACTAAAATCGTTGTGGGTGTGTGTGTGTGTGTGTGTGTGTGTGTGTGTGTGTGTGTGTGTGTGTGCGTGTGGTGTGTGTGTGTGTTTAATTATTCCTACACTCCGTCAGTAATCAGCGTTGCCATTATTTCCCTTTGTGTCCCTTTGTTTCCCCTTTGTTTCCCCTTTTTTCCCTCTCTTTTCCCCTTAAGTAACTATAAATTCCCCTCACTTTATACTTTATACACAAGGACTGAAACAACAACAGGAGGAGGAGGAGGAGGTCAAGGAGAGAGAGAGAGAGAGAGAGAGAGAGAGAGAGAGAGAGAGAGAGAGAGAGAGAGAGAGAGAGAGAGAGAGAGAGAGAGAGAGAGAGATTGTTACATAGTGTTATCGTAAAGAACACAACACCATAATTTGCCTTTCTTACTCACTTATATGTAACCTTCTACGTTGCCTCCCCTCACTTCCCCTCACTTCCCCTCACTTCCCCTCACTTTCCCCTCACTTCCCCTCACTTTCCCCTCATTTCCCCTCATTTCCCCTCACTTCACCTCCCTTTCCCCTCTCCCTCTTCTCTCCTTTCCCCTCGCTTCCCCTATTCCTCCCCTCACTTCCCCTCACTTTCCCTTTCCTATCTCCCTCTCCTTATCACTCACTTTCCCTCTCTCTCATATCCCCTCACTTCCTCTCTCTCTCTCTCCTTTCCTTTCCCCTCTTCCTCCCCTCACCCATCCTCCCATACCTGATCACCTCACCCACACTCATCTGTCCTAAATTAGTTCAAGGTCACTACACTCCCCTCACCTCCCCTCACTCCTTCCTCCCCCTGAACCCCCCAAACTTTCTCTCCAACACCCCTTTACCCCCCCCCACAATCAACCCCTTACCATCTCCACCTCTTTACACCCCTTACTCACCCCCTCCTCCCCTCACTCACCCCCTCCTCCCCTCACTCTTCCTCTCCTCCCCTCACTCTTCCCCTCCTCCCCTCATCCACTTCTATTAATTTTTTCACTCCTTCCTTACCCCTCATCTTCCTCCTCTCCTCCTCCCCCTCCTCCTCCTCCTCCTCCTCCTCCTCCTCGGTGTTATTACGGTCATTAGCCTAAATATCCTCCCTTAGCGGGTTTGGACCAATCAGAATGAAGGTTTTTTAAGTGTTGGGAGCAATTTAACCAATCAGCGAAGGCCGTTTGGGTGACGTCACGTAAATATCATAATGCGCAGGAATTCTATTGGTGGTTGTGTGTGTGTGTGTGTGTGTGTGTGTGTGTGTGTGTGTGTGTGTGTGTGTGTGTGTGTGTGTGTGTGTGTGTGTGTGTGTGTTTAGATCGATGGTTGGTCGTATGTATTGATGTGTTTTGTGTGTGTGTGTGTGTGTGTGTGTGTGTGTGTGTGTGTGTGTGTGTGTGTGTGTGTGTGTGTGTGTGTGTGTGTGTGTGTGTGTGTGTAAAACTTTCATTCCTGTTTGGAAGTTATGGAGAATGTGTCATTATTGTTGTTGTTGTTAATAATAATAATAATAATAATAATAATAATAATAATAATAATAATAATAATAATAATAATAATAATAATAATAATAATAATAATAATAATAATTCTTTGTTATTTTTGACTGCTCAGTTTTCAATCTCTTCTGCAACCACCACCATCATCACCACTACCACCACCACCTCCTCCTCCTCTTCCTCCTCTTCCTCCTCCTCCTCCTCCTTCTCACATCACAATCTCACTCAATGAATAATATAAACCCTCTTCTTTCCCCTCACTTCCCCTCTCCTGATACATGTAAGGGGAGACTGTTGAGAGGGGAAGAGGGCTGTGTGTGAGGGGAAAATGTTCAGTTATTGTAGTAGTAGTAGTAGTAGTAGTAGTAGTAGTAGTAGTAGTAGTAGTAGTAGTAGTAGTAGTAGTAGTAGCGTAACCCCTCACCCAACACTTGCTCCCCTCACCCAACACTCACCCGTCACTTGCATCAGGGTGAGGGGAAGTGAGGGGAAGTGAGGGGAATCGAACCCGTGTTAACTTATGCATGAGTTAGCCAGCAATGCACAAGAGAGAGAGAGAGAGAGAGAGAGAGAGAGAGAGAGAGAGAGAGAGAGAGAGAGAGAGAGAGAGAGAGAGAGAGAGAGAGAGAGAGAGAGAGAGATGAGACAAGGTAAGGAAAGAGGGAGAATGATAAAAAAAAAAATTAAGAATAGATAAGAAAGAGAGGGAGAGAGAGATGAAAGAAGGAAGAAGAGGAGGAAGAGGAATGAGACAAGTACACGGATGAAAGGAGGGAGGAGGGAGGGAGGGAGGGAGGGAGGGAGAAAAATGGATAAAGGGAGGAGAAAGAGAGTAGAAGTAAAGGAAAGGAAAGGAAAGAATTCATTATCTTGTCTCCTTTTTCTCTCTCTATCTATATCATCATCATCATCATCATCATCATCATCATCATCATCATCATCATCATCAATTAAAAAAAAAAGAAAAAAATAACAAAAATCACCCTTTCCAGAACAAAAACCCCGCCCCCCCACCATCAAGAACACCCCATCAAGCACCGTTTCCCCTCAGCCGCCCCTCTCTCCTCACCGCTGGCATGGGCGGGGGTCAGTGGGCGGGGGGCAGCGTGGCAGGGTTGGTGGAGGCAGTGAGAAAAGGGCGTCCCAGGCCTGTACAGCTGCTTCTAGAGGCGGGCGTGGAGGTGAACGCCCAGGACCACACAGGTGAGGGGAAAGTGAGGGGAGGTAAGTGAGGGGAAAAGAGGGGGAGGAAAATGAGGGAAAGAGGGTAGGTAAGTGAGGGAAGGAAGGGGTGTAAGTGAGGGGAAACGGGAGGTGAGTGAAGGGAAGTATGTGCGGGGAAAATAAGTGAGGGGAAGAGGGAGGTAAATGAGGGGAAAGTAAGTGAGGGGAAGATACAAAAAGGTAGAGAATGGTAGTTAAGGGACGGAAAGGAGAGAAAGGAAAGGGGAATAGAGAGTTTAAAGAGAGGGAAAGTAAGGGAAGGGAAGGGAAGGGAGGGGAAGAGGGGAGTGAGGGAGGGGAAGGATGAGGAGGGAAGGGTGAGATACACCACCAATGAGGGGAAAAGACAGTGGAGGGGGAGGGAAGGGTGGATGAGGGGAGGAGAGATGAGGTAAGAAGGGAGAAAAGGGGAGTGGGAGAAGAGAGAGAGAGAGAGAGAGAGAGAGAGAGAGAGAGAGAGAGAGAGAGAGAGAGAGAGAGAGAGAGAGAGAGAGAGAGAGAGAGAGAGAGAGAGAGAGAGAGAGAGTGTTAGAGTTCGATAGCACGTGAGGGGCTAGTAAAGAGTTGAACAACCTCATCAAACAGACAGACAGACAGACAGACAGACTAGTGTATTTATAGATAGATAGATAGATAAATAGACATTGATGAATAAATAAATAAGTAGACATTGATTCAGATAGACAGATAAATAGACTGACTGACTGATTAATAATTCAATTGTTATATGATTGACAGATAATTATAAATGTTACATAGCACACACACACACACACACACACACACACACACACACACACACACACACACACACACACACACACACGGGGAGACGCCACAGAGCGCCTAACTTCTGATCTATCCTTAATTAATTTCAGATTGGGTCAGAGTAAGCCTTGTGTTGTTCAATGCTTTAAAAACTCAATTCCTTCATCTATCCACTTGACAAAATCTTCCTGACAACTCTCCCCTCTACTCCGATGACACACACCTGTTCCCCTCTTCCACACTGAACATCCTTGGGCTATCCTTTACTAAAACTCTTAACTGGTAGTCCCATATCTCTTCTCTTGCTAAATCAGTGTCCAAGAAGTTAGGTGTCCTGTGTCGTCTCCACCAGTTTTTCTCCCCTACCAGTTGCTGAGTCTGTACAGGGGCCTTATCCGCCCCTGTATGGAGTACGCATCTCACGTATAAGGGATTCCACGCACACAGAGTTGCTAAACAAGGTTGAGTCAAAGGCCTTTCATCTTATTGACTCCCCTCTTCTAACTGACAGTCCTCAATCTCTTACACTCTTTGCAATCTTCTACCGTTATTTTCATGTTAACTGCTCATCTGAACGTGCTAACTACATGCCTCTCCCCCTCCCTCAGCCTCGCCGCACACAATTTTCTACTCACTCTCTACCCGAGTCTGTCCTTCCACCTTCCTACCTATGACTTGAACTCATTTAAGAGAAGAGTATCAACACGCCCGCAACTTTAATCTGGCATTCCTTTTATATATATTTTTTTTTGTTTTTTTAGGTTACCGGCAATCGAAGTGGGACTTTTTTATTACGTTTTTTTATTGCCCTTGACCGGTTTCCAATAGTATAAAAAGAATAAAACCTACATACCACCTACCCCCCCCCCCCCTCCCCCCTGTCGCCACACACACACACACATGCAAAACAAAACAGCCAGAAATACCTCCACTGACTTATTGACAAGTGAAACTATGCCACATCAATACGCACACACACACACCCACACACACACACACACACACACACACACACACACACACACACACACACACACACACACACCCACACACACATTGGTAAACATTATGTGCACCACCACCACCACCACCACAACCAATATATAAACAACAACAACAACAACAACAACACACAACCACAAATCCACTACTAACACCCCTTCCTTCCCCCTTCCCTTCCCTTCCCTTCCTTCCCCCATCCCCCCTTCCCCCTTCCCTCCCCATTCCTTTGCATAATCTCAAT
>JAPQNM010000019.1:7962687-7965187 GCA_029783475.1 Metacarcinus magister | reverse complement strand
GTAGTTACGGTTGTTTTATTGTTGTTAATGCTGCTGCTACTGTGGTTAATATTTGTCTTGCAGTAGTAGTAGTAGTAGTAGTAGTAGTAGTTATATAAGAAGTAGTAGTAGTAGTAGTTATATTAGTAGTTATATTGATAGTAGCAGTAGTAGAAGTAGAAGTAAAAGTAGTAATAGTAGTAGTAGTAATAGTAGTAGTAGTAGTAGTAGTAGAAGTAGAAGTAAAAGTAGTAGTAGTAGTAATAGAAGAAGTTTTAGTAGAAGTAGTAGTTCTAGTAGTAGTAGTAATATTAGTAGTTATATTGGTGATAGTAGTAATAGTAGTAGTAGTAGTAGTAGTAGTAGTAGAAGTAGTAGTAGTAGTAGTAGTTCTAGTAGTAGTAGTTATAATAGTAGTTATATTGGTATTATTATTATTAGTAGTAGTAATAGTAGTAGTAGTAGTTATATTAGTAGTTATATTGGTAGTAGTAGTAGTTCTAGTAGTAGTAGTTATATTAGTAGTTATATTGGTATTATTATTATTATTATTATTAGTAGTAGTAGTAGTAGTAGTAGTAGTAGTAGTAGAGTAGTAGTAGTTGTGGTGGTAGTGGTAGTAGTAGTAGTAGTAGTAGTAGTAGTAGTAGTAGTAGTAGTAGTAGTAGTAGTAGTAGTAGTAGTAGGAAGCAGCATAAGTGTGGCAGCAGTGGCAGTTGTAGTGTCACTCAGTACGTGTGAGTGGTTAGCCAGTCAATACCAGTCAATACACACACACACACACACACACACACACACACACACACACACACACACACACACACACACACACACACACACACACACACTCATGTAAGTACGTATGTATACCCATATATATACTACTAATCCTACTTATACTGCTACTACAATTATCATCATCACCATTTTCTGTCACCACCACCACCACCACCACCACCACCACCATTCTCAAGGTCACTGTGCAATACTATTCTGCAGTGAATATACTTTTCATGACCTCATAAATATCAACACCAACACCTCCTTTACCCTCCCCCCCCTCCCCCCTTTAAGAAACCACTGTCCTCACTCTCCCCCCTTTCCCTCTCTCTCCCCTCACCCTTTCCCCTCCTGCCCTCTCTCTCCCCTCACCTGTGACACATCTATACCTCGAGGACACAGCTGAAGCCTTGCTGTCTCCCCTCTTTCCCCTCTCTTTCCGGGTGTCTGGTGGGTGGGGATGGAGTGAAGGTTGTGGTTGTGGTTGTGGTGGTTGTTGTTGTTGTTGTTGTTGTTGTTGTTGTTGTTGTTGTTGTTGTTGTTGTTGCTGTTGGTTTCTGTTGCAATTTGTACGTCTTCTTCCTCTTCTTTTTCCTTGTTTTTTCTTCTTTTTCTTGTTCTTTTTTCTTCTTCCTCTTCTTCTTCTTCTTCTTCTTCTTCTTCTTCTTCTTCTTCCTCCTCAACTAACTTCAAGAAATACCAGGAACTTCAGTCGTTTTCTTTCTCTTTTTTTTTTCTCTCTCTCTCTATTTTTCTTTCTTTCTCTTTAATTATTTAATCGACAATCAAGTAAGGAAGGTGATGTGTGACGTGCTTCCGTTCTCTTCTTCTTCCTCTTAAGTAATGTATGTAAGTGTGTGTAAGTGTGTGTATGTAAGTGTATGTGTACGTATTCTATCACTAATATATATAAGTGTATGTAAGTGTATGTGTAAGTATCTCATCACTGATATATATAAGTGTATGTAAGTGTATGTAAGTGTGTGTATAAGTGTATGTAGGTGTGTGTAAGTGTGTGTGTGTAAGTATTTAATCGCGAATGTAAGTTCAAAGAAATCTTGTCTAATATTTTTTTTTTTTCGATTACTGGAATTTTTTTTTATATATATTAATGAATTGTTGTTATTAAGAATGTTTATAAATGTTTATATTAAGTACACGTTCGTTTTAAGTACTTTTATATTTTCTTTCTCTTTCTTTTTTGTTTTTGTTTTTGTTAATGAAACTCTATCAAAAGTAACATGATTAAAAAAAAATCAAAAAAATGAGTGTCAATAAAAAAAAATATTAACAAATGGAGAAAAAAAAAAAAAATATTAGAAAAAATAAAATGAAGATAAAAAATAAAAAAAGTAACAAGTAAAGAATCGGAGAAAAGTAAACCAAATGTAAAAAAAAAAGAACAACAAATAATGGATACAAATTACAGTCACAATACCAACTTGAGAAATGGCTTGAAATTAACGTACAATTCATGAGGAGTCAACGCCAGGTAACGAGGCTTAAATATTAATGACGAAAACAAAGGTCAGAGAATGGTAGATATATTTAGAATCTACCTCAGTCTACCTTCCTCTCCCTCTCTGTTCCTAGTCTCCCTTCCTCTCCCTATTTGTTCCTAGTCTACCTTTCTCTCTCCCTCTGTTCCTAGTCTCCCTTCCTCTCCCTCTATGTCTCCCTTCCTCTCCTTCCGTATTCCAAGTCTCCCTTCCTCTCTCTCTCTCTAATCCTGTCTCCCTTC
>JAPQNM010000019.1:7945187-7957687 GCA_029783475.1 Metacarcinus magister | reverse complement strand
TTTGAAAAGTGACCAAAATATGACCTTAATTAATTGACCTGATCGAAGAAAAGGTGACCAAAATTTTCTGATTGACCTAACATAATTTTGACCTAATTTGACCTTATTTGAGTGACCTAATTTTGTTTTGACCTTATTTAAGTATCCTAATTTCTGATTGACCTTATTTGGGTGACCTAATTTTTATTTGACCTAACTTGACCTTATATCTAAGTGACCTATTCTTGTAACTGTGACATTGTATATTTTTTTTCGTGACCTTGTTTGACCTTGGTATAAATCAGTGCATATAGTTTAGTGACTTATTGTTTTGTTAAGTGACCAAAAATTTAAGTGTTAAGTGTGACGCTGTGACCACTGACTGTTAGGGGAAAAAAGTAAATTGCAGACCTACGCACACTACCACACTCCCTACCACACTCCCTACCACAGTCACCACTCACACTATCACCACACTCTTACCACACTCTTTACATCTCCTACCACTCCCTCCACACTCATCACATTACCACACTCCCACACACCCCTACCACACACACACCACACACACGCACACCACACACACCACACACACACACCACACACACACACACACACACACACACACACACACACACACTTTTCCCCTCCACTATTCCTTCCCTTCTCGCCCCTTTCACTTCCCTCTAATTTCTTAATTATAACCACCTCTTTCCCCTTCCCTTCCCCTCACTTCCCCTGCCTTAACCACTCGTCTTTTCAGCACCACACACACACTCACTCCCCTTCCCTCCACTTAATATCCACTTTGTCATCACTATATCCACCTCATTCCCCTCTTTTCCCCTCCTCGTCTACTATACAAATTTGGTCACCAGAATAATACAAGATGAAAGAAAAGAGAGAGAAAAAAAATCATGTATTCTGAAGTTGTTTAATTAAGTAGAAAAGATTGTATAAATATCGATAATTTCTTTATAAAACATGTGATTATTTATGTCTCAAATATTTTTCTTCCTCCTTCCTCGTCCACTTATTTTGTCTTTTTATTTCATTCACTTTTTTCTTCACTTCACCTTAATTTTCTTTTGATTAACGAGGTGTTTTGGTATTTCCTTCATTTCAGTATGCATACCTCTGTCTGTCTCTCTCTCTCTCTCTCTCTCTCTCTCTCTCTCTCTCTCTCTCTCTCTCTCTCTCTCTCTCTCTCTCTCTCTCTCTCTTCTCTCTCTCTCTCTCTCACCCATATTGGACTTCCTTTCCCCATTTTCTGTGGCTCTCATCCCGTTTTCTTTACCTAACTTAATATATTCAGGCGTAACTTCTTTAATACTTTATAATTAGACTCATTTTAATATTTTCCCTGCAATATTTTTTTTCTATTAAATATTTTTGTTTTCATTTTGTGTATATATCCAATTTTATTTTTGATTATTTTATTTATTAAGTCAAGTTTGGCTTCTACTGTACAAAGACCTAAGTACACATCATTATTTATTGGCTAAGTGTGAGGCAGAGAGGGGAAAAAAAGAGGGGAAAAAAACAAAAAACAAAACACACTGGTCACGTATGATATGAAATGCCATTCAACATTCTTCCCTTTAACCTAAATACCTCTACTACCCACACGTCCCTTCCTCTTCCTCTTCCTCTTCCTGTTCTTCCTCCTCCTCTTCTTCCATTCCTCACGCACTTCCTCCTCCTCCTCTTCCACTGTTTTGTTTTTTTTTCACCTTTCTCTCTTTTCTCTTATATTTCCCACGCATTCCTCCTCTTCCTTCCTTCTTCTTCCTCTTCCTCTTCTTCTTCTTCTTCTTCTCTCCTCCCCCTCTTCCACTTTTTATGTCTCTCTTCTTCTATCTTTTTTTCTCTCTTTACTTATATAGTTTATCACCTCTTTCTCCATTCCTCTCTCCCCTCTTTATCTTTCCCCTCTCCCCTCCCCTCACTTTCCTCTCCCATGTTTCCCCTCTTTTCCTCCCCTTCACCCATCCTTCTACACCGAGTCATTCCTGTCACCCCCAACCCTCCCCCCCTTTTCCTCCCCATCCCCTTGTTAACTCCATCTCCCCTCCCCCCCTCCCCATCCCCTCACTCTTCCCCTCTTTCTTCTCTACCTGGAAGAGGAACACATGACCTAGCGTGACCTGACCTCCTTAACCTTCACCAATAAATTCCAACTTCAATTCGTGACAAGAAAATAAATAAAGAGAGAGAGAGAGAGAGAGAGAGAGAGAGAGAGAGAGAGAGAGAGAGAGAGAGAGAGAGAGAGAGAGAGAGAGAGAGAGAGAGAGAGAGAGAGAGAGAGAGTTATGAGGCAAATTTTCTCTCTCAAATAATATACATAAACATCTTACACTTTTTTTTTCTCTCTCTACAGATAATTTTGGAATATGATCCGACCTTTTTGACCTTGCTATGTGACCTCCCGTGACCTCATGTATACACACATACACGAACAGGTCACTAGAATAGGTCACAGTATACAGGGTGACCGTAGAAGTAACCTTAAAGTATAGAGTTTTTATTAACATTCAGACCAAGACCAAGACCAAGACCAAGACCAAGACCAAGACCAAGACCAAGCACTCCGTACTGAAAAATAATAATAATAATAATAATAATAATAATAATAATAATAATAATAATAAAAAGAAGATAGAACAGTAACCAAAATTATGCTTATTATATTTTCTTCTTACGTGTGCATATATATACTTTTTTTTGGGGGGTTGAGGTCAAAGTTCTCGTTTTAAATAAAGTGAATGAAAAGAAATAAGGTTATCTTGCCACGGAACTAATTTAATTTAGTTTTATTCTTTTTATGGAGTTTTATTGTAGTTTTATGGAGGGTTGGGAGAGAAGGTTAGATAATTTAATATTAAGTTAGGTTAAGTTAGTTTTGAAATACCGAAACAGTTAATGACAGACGCAATTTAAAACTAACCTAACCTAACCTAACCTAACCTAACCTAACCTAACCTAACCTAACCTAACCTAACCTAACCTAACCTAACCTAACCTAACCTAAGAAAAACTTCATAGTTCGTTTTGCCGCCACCTGAAACAACTTTATTATTCTTTAAAAAAAAATATACACAACCTTAAGACGAAAACTTTGGATAAGAAATTAATTACATAACCACACAGAAGCAAATATAACCTACGTGTGTGTGTGTGTGTGTGTGTGTGTGTGTGTGTGTGTGTGTGTGTGTGTGTGTGTGTGTTTAAGGTAGAAAACTCATCTTAGTATTATCATCATTACACAAGATGAAGATGGATGTGTTGTGTGATGCATAGCCTAGTGTTTAGGTAGGCCTAGTACGGATGTGTGTATAGGCTCAGAGTCACCTTACCTTCATCCCCTTACATTATATTTGACCTCTTCCTCTTTGTTTCCCCTCACCCTCTCCCCTTACTATACTGTATTCAAGCTTCCCCTCACTCTCTCTCTCCCATCATCCCTTCCTTCTCCCTCTCCCCTCACCATAACTGTACCCAAGTCTCCCCTCACTCTCCCTCTCCCCTCATTCCTCCCCTCTCATCCCACCCTAACACAACACCTCACCTACATATCCTATCACACTTAACCCTTCCCCTCACTAACCTCTCCCGTCTCTCCCCTCTCTCTCCCCTCTTTGCCTCAGGAGGGCGTGGACCCCAGCGTGCAGGATGGTGACGGTAACTCTGCCCTCATGTACGCAGCGGCACACGGCCACCGCGAGGCCCTCCTGCTGGTGTTAGCCGCCTTCAGGAGCCTCCACAGAGTAACCTTCCACGGTGGGCGAGTAGGGGAGAGAAAAGTTGTAATGGTAGTGGTGATGGTGATAGTAGTAGTAGTAGTAGTAGTAGTAGTAGTAGTAGTAGTAGTAGTAGTAGTAGTAGTAGTAGTAGTAATAGTAATGATAATAACAATAATGAGTGAGGAATGTGCCTACAAACACACACACACACACACACACACACACACACACACACACACACACACACACACACACACACACACACACACACACACACACACACACACACACACACACACACACACACACACACACACACACACACACAAACATACATACTTATATACGTACGTACACGTCAGATTCCAGGAAATGTGCCACGCAGGAAAACAATTATCCAGGAGTACACACACACACACACACACACACACACACACACACACACACACACACACACACACACACACACACACACACACACACACACATCATTTCATTAATTTATTTTAGACTTATTGATCTTTTAAGTGTGTGTGTGTGTGTGTGTGTGTGTGTGTGTGTGTGTGTGTGTGTGTGTGTGTGTGTGTGTGTGTGTGTGTGTGTGTGTGTGTGTGTGTGTACATCGGCACTTTCCAACACACCAATCACTTAATCAACAATCATTACATACACGTGTTAGCAAGCAACAACCAAAAAAAAAAAGATACCTGTACACCCCTTGCTACCCTCTTAAACTCCCCTCTGTTCCTTCCCCTCACACACACACACACACACACACACACACACACACACACACACACACACACACACACACACACACACACACACACACACACCTTCCTCCCTTGACTTAAAGATAATTGACTTACAAATTAATCACAGTTCACCTTACCTTCTCTTTATCTGTATAAGAGACCGACTGAGGGTTACATAACAGCCTGGAAAAGAGGGGAAAAGAGGGGAAAAGAGGGGAAAAAACATGGAAGTCAACGGGTAAGAATAGTAAAAAATCAAAAATAAACAGATATATTTTTTTTTCCATTTTTGTAAAGACGATATGAGATGATTTATTAAAGTTGTGTTTCCGGTTTCATTCCTGTATTCATTTTTGTGTTTATTTTATATTGTATTATATTGTATTATATTTAGTTCTGAAATAGCAAGTCATTGAATTGTTTGACGTCACCTCACTCACTCACTCACGTCGAAGGAAAGAAAGAAAGAAGGAAAGAAAGAAAGAAAGGAGAGAGAAAGGAGAGAGAGAAAGAAGAGAGAGAAAGAATAACAGTTTGGTAAGTTCAATATTAGCTTTCCTTCCCTCCCCTGTACCCCCCCCCCCCCTCCCGTCACCTCCATTCATATTCCCACACAGCGCAAACTATGTCTCATCCTTACATTGCGCAGCTTCCTCATACGTACACTGCGCAGAACACTTACAACACTTACAACCCCACACTGCGCATCAACAACCCTTGCCAACACTACAATCCAGGAAGTGCGCATAACTAACATGAGATCCCGTTACTGCGCAGGTCAGAAGAACGCGCAGGGCCTGACGGCGTGGCAGCTGGCGGAGAAGAACGGCCACGAGGAGTTAGCGGCGCTGCTCAAGACGGAGACGACCCTCTTCCCACGCCCTTCCGCCTCCTTCCAACCCACCCAACCACAGGACCTGGAACGCCCACCCACGCCCACTGAGACCAGGTGTGTGGGAGGGAGATAGGGAGGGAGGGAGAAGGGGGAGAGAGGGAGAGGTGTGCGGGGGGTAGTAAAGGTGGCGGTACACTGAATTAAGATCTCAAGACAGTAACTTAATTTCCTCCTCCTTCTCCTCCTCCTCTTCCTCTTCCTCCTCTTCCAGGTGTTCCCACAGACGTTCACGAACCCCCGCCTCTGCCAAACCAGCCAGCCGCGGCGGGCCCACCGACCCCCTGCCGCCCCCCGCCTTCCTTGCCTTCGGACAGGCCGGGAGCAGCGCCGCGCCGCCCAGCAGTGACAGCGACGAAGACAAGGCTCCGCCCTCCAGGGGACTCAGGCTGCTCACTGCCACGCCAACGAGAGATTTCGTGCCTGAGCACCGACAGGTGGACGCGGAGGTGAGCAGCAGCGACAGCGGCGACAGTCCAAGCGGCAACAGCAGTTACAGAAGCGTGGGGGGTGCGCGGCCCCCCTCACCGGTGCACGTCCCGTCCCCCGACGAGGAGGAACGGCGTATGTTGGATCGACTCATGACAGGAAGTCCAGGATCAGGTGAGTCCTCGGCCGCCCCTCACCCCTCACCCTCCCGGCACCACCCCACAGGCTGCCCACCCACCCACCCTCACCTGCCACCCACCGTCATCCATCCTGCGCTGCCATCCAACACAACCCTGAACCTCTGCACCAGTCCTCCATCACCACCATTGTGCTGCTGACTCACACGGTCACCAGGCCACGCCCTTCCCGGTGCCGAGGTGGTGGTGGTGGTGTACCCGAGTGCTGGGGGCACACACACCCCCGCCTCCCCGTTGCGTGATGTAGGTATATAGGCGGCGTGGCATCCTGTTCACTCACTCCCACTCTGCCGCAGGTAATGAAGGCGACACTGAGTCTCTGATGGAGGTGGACCGAGCTGCGGCAGCAAGCATGGCCATGGCAGCGGCGGAGGATGGCGTGCAGCGTGGAGCGGTGGGCAGAAAGCTTGGCATGTCCAGCCCCGCGGCCGCCATGCCACGGCTGCCGGCAGGGGCGGGCAGCCGCTCCCTCAACCGTAGCATCGCACACCTGGCACATGAGGACTCACAACACCGGCCTGACCAGCGGCCGCCCACGCCGGCACGCCCCTCGCTGCCTACACTCCTGCCTGCCCGCCTTCTGGACGCGCCCCTCACAGTCTCGCTGGGATCCTCGCGTGGCGACGCGCGTCCACCCCAGAGGCGCATCACGCTGGCCAGCTTCCCGCGTTCCTCCTCGGAGCCACGTTCCCTGTTGAGCTCCGCGGTGCCCGCCGCGCCCCAAGGCACCGACGACTCCTACGACGGTCTGCCGCTGGACGCCTCCACCCGCTCCGAGGGTTGGGAGGCACTCAAGGGCACGCGGGGACGTCCATCACAAGCCACCGATGGCCACGTGGTGCCCCTGCCACCCATCAATCGTCCCCGCTACATGGAGGCCAGCGGGCGTGGGCGTGCGGGAGGGCGTGGGCGATGCTTAGGAGGGGATGAGGGCGGTGACACGGTGCTGAGCGTGGCTAAGAAGACCCTAGAACAGCTGGAGACAGTCCTGGCACCCCGTGAGGGCCCAGCTGCACACCGCCCCCCACACCGCACCCGCACCTCACACCAAATTCACCTGGAAACCTAGCACGTGCGGGACGCCCCAGGAGGGATCCTGGGGAGGGGAGGGTGGTGGCGGGGAGCGTCGCGGGGCGCCACGCCCAGGCCAGGACGCGCCCTCCGCACACCGCCGCAGCAGCCCACCACAAGTAAACATGACGTGCCGGTGTCCGTGCGTGGGCGCAGTGAGGGTGGCGTGCAGGCACAGGGTGGGCGCGGGAGCCGCCTACTCGGTGCCATACTGGACCTGAGTCCACCACCTTCCCGTGACTCCACACCATGCGGCGACACGCGCACTCAACAACACCAGGCACGGTGAACACAACACACGCGACTGTGACGCTTCAACCTGAACCTGAACCTGAACCTGAACCTGAACCTGAACCTGAACCTGAACCTGAACCTGGGCGTGTGGTCGCGGTAGAAACACACCCAAACATTGCTTGTGAGACAGTGTTGGTTTGTGCCCGTCCATTGACCCAACCGGTGTTGTGCCTGGCACCGAGTGTACCACGACAATCACACACACACACACACACACACTTCATGTCCACGGTGTTATCAGCCACACTAAGGACAGCCTCATCCAGCACAGTTGTTACGGTGATCGCACACACCTGACTCACGCTGCAGGAGGACACAGACACACAGACACACAGACAACGAATAATGAAACACAACACCTTCCCTTACAACTGTTCGAAGCAGACCACAACCCACACAACCACGCCCACTTTTCATACTTTTCAAAGGGTCACTAAACGCCGCATACAGTACCTCTATTTCCAGCTGTAGTCTCACAAAATCTACCACTCTACGTAAATCTACCACTAGCATCAACCATCGACATGTCAATGAACTTCACTCTCGGTCGATTTCTCCCAATCCATCGACCAAATCTTCCTAATCATTCTTCTTCCTCCCATCCTCTTCCTCTTTGATGCATCCTCGGAACCTCGACTCCCTTTGTATAACACCTACCAACTGTTGTTTTTCTCCCTCTCCTCAGCCTTACACTTACCAACCCAAGATAAAAGGATTTGTTGTAGTTACCCCTAAAACAACTTCCCGAGGTTGCTACGAGGTGATCTAACCCAACAAACCTAACCTAAGCTAACCTAACCTAACCCTAACCTAACCTAACCTAACCTAACCTAACCTAACCTAACCTAACCTAACCTAACCTTACCTTACCTTACCTTACCTAACACTAACCTAACCTAACCTAACCTAACCTAACCTAACCTAACCTAACCTAACCTAATTTAACCTAACCAAACCAAACCTAACCTAAACCTAACCAAACCAACCCAAACCAAACCAACCCAACCCAACCTAACCTAACCTAACCACTTTATACAACATAAGGACCTCTACTGGCGTCTGTGCTAAGGGCGTGGCAGTGAAGTGTGTGGTGTAAGTACTGTCCCTGTGAACTTATGTGCAGAGAAATTTTATAATCCGCTGTGTTGAATTCTACAAAAAAAACAAGATAGTATTATAGAAAAAAAAGGGAAATAAAGATAGGCGTTGACAGAAGTAATGCCGATATATTATACTTATTAATAAAGATAATCAGTATAAAAAAAAATAACACATCGTTTCTTCTTTATGTTGCTTTACTTCCGTGTATGTTCAATAATATCATAGTTTTACCTTCAGTGTGTAGCGCTAATCCATTTTCTTTGGGATGGATATGAAGAACAGACAAAGAAAACGGGTCATAAATGCAACTCATTACAATATTAATAAATAGAAAATAGAAAACAGGACTTGCTAGCACTACACAATGATGATTATGATAACTTTGACATCTAAAATAACAAGGATAACTAACTATGATAATTAGGGTAACATGAGAAAACAGAAAGATTAGGTATAGTACTCTCTCTCTCTCTCTCTCTCTCTCTCTCTCTCTCTCTCTCTCTCTCTCTCTCTCTCTCTCTCTCTCTCTCTCTCTCTCTCTCTCTCTCTCTAATCAATATATTCGTGTGCGTCCAGTCGTTCCAATCATCGTAGGTAACCAATCTGCCTAATCAATACGTGAACGTGAGCAGCGGGAGAACCATTAACCATTAACCTTCACACACGCACACCCACACACGCACACGCACACACACGCACACGCACACACACGCACACACACGCACACACGCACACACACACACACACACACACAAGCCAGTATTGTATATATTCATCTACTACTACTACTACTACTACTATTACTACTACTACTACTAACTTCTTGTCATATGCTCTCTTGAAACTCATGATAAAAAAAAACTTAAAACATGAAAGAAAACGAAAAACAAGAACAGAAGCCTAATCCTTCAATCAATTAATGGAGTCATACACCCCGCCCATCACCCCGCACACGCCCCCATGCAAGCCTCCTTCCCATACCAAGTAACTCTCAACAGGAACCATCAACTTGCCCCAGCCATGAACTTTGTGGGCGCCCCCTTGCCCTCCTCCACCCCTGATTATCCCTTTCAGAGACAACCCGAGAAGCAGGATCAGCCTCTAGGTGACGTGCCACATGCCCATATACCCGGAGGTGACGTTGGTGGACTGTGGTGGTAATAAGCCTTGATTCAGCCTCATGGAGCAGTCGCTAATTTGAGTTATTTGATACTAAGTCATTCCAGCGATACTCCATGATACTGCGAAGGTATTTATTATCTAAGACATCAGTTCGAGCCTCTTTTAGTTCGGTGTTGAGTGTCCATGTCTCACAGCCATACCGTAAGTAAGACAGGGATTACGAGCCCAAGAAAAATACCTTATATAAATAAATAAATAAATAAATAAATAACTAGGAGTAAAAATATTCCCACCCTGTATACACACCTAATATAGTACCAAAAAATTAAAAAATAATAAAAAAAACACTAGTTCTCTCTTATGAAATCACACGTAGAGGGGAAAACAAACACCAGTACATAGGTAACAGCTTGCTACTTAACAACACACAACATTGACAAGCTCTTGATAGCCTATGTCTCTCTTAAATGGGGACTTGATAGACGACCAACCAACCTCCCTGGAAGACCATTAACCTAACCACCACACAGAAAGCACGAAACTACTGCAGAAGGCATGGAAAGTGCATGTATATAAACAATAGTCATTCTCCCGAAGACAAGCACGAGATCCTCAATTCTACTCAAAATATACAAGTCTACCATCAAATCAGTCTTGCACTAAAGAAAATGTAAAGAATGGATAACTTAAATAATCTTTCACCATCTTGAGTTTTACCATAATATCGATGATTTTAGTTAAGAGACAAATTCCCGAGATAACACGCGTAATACATAATAATAAGTATACGTTAAAAAGACCATTCGTATTACAGAGGATAAAGAAGAGATGCAGAATATCGGAAATTTCTAGAAAGAGGATTCACACGTTGACTTCAGAATTTGTATATATAATTAATACAGTCTTAAGGGGAATAGAATGTAATAGACAAATGAAGGGAAGAACGTGTAATTATTGCTGTATGTGTGTATGTGTGTGTGTGTGTGTGTGTGTGTGTGTGTGTGTGTGTGTGTGTGTGTGTGTGTGTGTGTGTGTGTGTCAATTAGTGTGAGTGAATTAGTGAGTGAATAAATGAGTGAGTGAGTGAGTGAGTAGAGTAGAATTAGCATTTTAAATTATCTTACATCAATTATTCAAGACAGAAAAGTGAAAAAGAAAAAAAACATCATGAAAAAGCAGTGTTTCAGAGATTACCAGTGAAAGGGGTGAAAGAGTGAAGACATTGTACTCTTGCATTAGTAAGGTGGACAGAATAGATGTTAGATTAGATTAAGTTAGGTTAGGTTTAAGTTGGGTTAGGTTAGGTTAAAGTTAAGTTAGGTTAGGTTAGGTAAAGTAAGGTAAGGTTAAGTAAGGTAAGGTAAGGTAAGGTAAGGTAAGGTAAGGTAAGGTAAGGTAAGGTTAGGTTAGGTTAGGTTAGGTTAGGTTAAAGTTAGGTTAGGTTAGGTTAGGTTAGGTTAGGTTAGGTTAGGTTAGGTTAGGTTAGGTTAGGTTAGGTTAGGTTAGGTTAGGTTAAAGTTAAGTTAAGTTAAGTGAGGTTAGGTTAAAGTTTGCCAGAGACTAAAAGAGTAAAGGATGAAGGGATGAACACAGAATAGAGGTGACAATACGTGTGAAGTTTAGTGAAGTGAGGCGTTACACTACTAATAATGTGATTCAAGGCAGGCCATTGTTAGGGGAGGCGGAACGAGCATTAATAAGTAATTAGAGTATTTGCGGTCTAATTAGGGTAGGTTAATGCTTAAATTAGGCTGTTAATAAAGAGGACAACTGGGAACGCTGTAATTTCATTTTTTATTTTATCATAGTAACTTAATTAATCTAGTTATTATCGAAATGTTAGTCTCTCTCTCTCTCTCTCTCTCTCTCTCTCTCTCTCTCTCTCTCTCTCTCTCTCTCTCTCTCTCTCTCTCTCTCTCTCTCTCTCTCAGGTAACAGGTGAGCCGGAGGTGGGCCAAGCAGTGCCAGGGGCCATGTGGTAACTGTATGAGTGCCAATTATTGAATCCAGCCAACCTGATGTTTAATGAATGCGTGTGTGCTCCTGAGAGAGAGAGAGAGAGAGAGAGAGAGAGAGAGAGAGAGAGAGAGAGAGAGAGAGAGAGAGAGAGAGAGAGAGAGAGAGAGAGGAAAGAAGTGAGGAAAGAGAGGAAAAAGTGCAAGGAAGGTTAAATTATGGAATGAAAGGTGAGAAGGAGGGAGGATGAAAAAGAGAAAGAGAGAGAGGGAAAGAAAAGAAAGAAAGATAGAAACAAATGCTCTCTCTCTCTCTCTCTCTCTCTCTCTCTCTCTCTCTCTCTCTCTCTCTCTCTCTCTCTCTCTGTGTAGTACATGCGCTTAATAATGAAATGAATTAAGTAATTATTTAAATGCAGACAGGTAGGTAGGTAGGCAGGCAGGTGTACTCTACTAATTGCATGCAGGTGAACTATGCACAACGACCATCATTATAAACTAACACTGTAATGATGATTGCGTAATGAGTGATTAAGTCAAATGATGGAATAGTATATACAATGATAACGACCAGGATGATTAATTAAGACGAATTTGAGGTAATGTGGTGTGTGTGTGTGTGTGTGTGTGTGTGTGTGTGTGTGTGTGTGTGTGTGTGTGTGTGTGTGTGTGTGTGTGTGTGTGTGTGGGAGGATGTAGGAAGGAAGGATGGTAGGAAGGAAGGAAGGAAGGATGAGGAAGAAAGAGGAAGGAAGAAGAAGGAAGGAAGGAAGAAAGGAAGGAAGGAAGAAGGAAGGAAGGAAGGAAGGAAGGAAGGAAAGAACATTGACGTTAAATTTTAAAAAGCAAAGAAAGAAAGAAAAAAAAAATACAGAAGAAAGAAATAATTGAATATGGTCAAACAAACAAACAAACAAACAAACAAAAAAGTAAACAAACGACTAACTAATTAATTAAACAAA
>JAPQNM010000019.1:7920187-7937687 GCA_029783475.1 Metacarcinus magister | reverse complement strand
GTAGCAGTAGTAGTAGCAGCAGTAGTAGTGACTACATTCTACTTCAGACGACAAGTGAATAACGAGTCAAACACACTTAGCCACACTGCTTCAACAGCCTAGTTAAGATCACTTTCAAACCACCTTCATTATTACAACGACATTAATACCTCATCACCACAACGACCAAACCATCACATAACTACTGAAATAAATCCCACATCCTTTTTTAAAACCAAGTATATTATTATAAAAGTCAATTCGTGTTAGATTTTAAAACACATTGAAAGTTTAACACATTGATATATCGTCACCTTAACAAAAAGAAGAAAAAAATCGATATAAGAGGAAATAATACGATAAACACAGACATTTAACTATAACACGTGTGAGGGAAGAGGAGGAGGAGGAGGAGGAGGAGGAGGAAGGGGAGGAGGGGAAGGAGGGGAAGGAGGGTCTGTGTGAAAACTGAATGAAGTAATCCAAAATTCATTACCTTTTCACGTTACTACATGTGTGCGTGTGTGCGTGTGTGTGTGTGTGTGTATGACAAGGAACAGGACTGGACAGGTAACCACAGTGTACAGGTAGGAACAAGTTAATGAGTTACGATATACTGTGATGATGATGATGATGATGATGATGATGATGATGATGATGTAGCTCAGTTGTACATTAGAGAACTGATAGATAACTAAGAATAAAGAATGAAAATAGAGATAAACATGAATAATTGATAAGGAAAATTAAGTTAGTGTACGTACGTCAATGTTTCACTTACAAGTACGATGTTATAGATGAGAGAAGAATGCAGTTCACACTCTCTTTCTCCCTTCCTTCTTTCCTCCCTCTTCCCTCCCTTCCTTCCTTCCTCACCATTAAGTAATAGATACACTCACATCACACTACCATTCACTGTATAACGCTCTTTTAACGTGATAATATAACGAAAACACGAGGAAAAACAACACACATTAGCTCGTGGACACATATTATATCATAGTTACCCTTTAAAACACCTTAACCAACGTACGTTTTCTTTGTATCATTCCTTCTATCTCCTCCTTCCATATAGTTACGTAGCTTATTTAAGAGGAAAAACTGGAAGAACAATATAAAAAGAGAAAGAAGAGGACAAGAGTTGAGTTCCTTCAGTTAGACAATACAATGAAGAGGAAGAAAAAACTAGGAACAAGAGGAAGAGGAAGAGGAGGAAGGTGTAACAGCCCTAACCATCACTGTAACTACCTAACAACCACGTAACAAGCCTGTGTACTTACATTCTCGTGTCGTAGGTGTGTGTATAACGTCCTGTCCTTCTCCTAACACTGACCGCGACCTTAGGGAACTCCACTTATCTTCCTGTATCCGCGGAAACACAGAAAAAAAAATGTGTAGGAAAGAGGAAACATGTGTTGTCCGTATCACTGCCTCTTCAACACTGAGTAATTAAGAGGAAACTAAGATGAATTGGTATCTTTATCTATTATTGCCATACATAAGGTTGATAATTAAACAAAAAATATATACGAATATACACCCTAATGTTATAGAATTGTATCGTAGTTTAGTTTTGTATTGTAGATTTATTTATTTTTATTGCATTGATTATATTGTTGCATTCGTATTAATTAAGATGTAAAGTTGAGAAAGAAACACGATAGTTGGTTAATTGGTTGGCTATCGTGTCGCCATCTAGGGGGAGAAAATGATACCTTACCCCATTTTCTTATCAATTGATCTAGTTTTTTTTTTTTTATGTATGACTTAGGTATTCTGACAAGCAGATTTTAATACACAGATTGTAAGTGAAGAGAAATTATATATCTATTTGTATTGCCTTCATTAAAACTACGAATGACTTAATATTTGCGTGGTGTGTATGTGTGTGCTTGATAAATCTAGTTTCCTCTCTCTCTCTCTCTCTCTCTCTCTCTCTCTCTCTCTCTCTCACACACACAAGACGCCTCGTTCATTCATCCAGGTGAAAGGCGAGGCAGGTATATCCAATCAAGGTGTGTTTTTCTAATATCAATACACATAATTAACGAGCTTTTCATTCAAGGTAACACGAAGAAAAATAAAAAGAGAAAGAAATGAAAACTGAAACGATATTTTTCTTCACCAAACTTCTCTTCCTACTTTTGTTATTTACTTTTTTTTTATCTTATTCCTTTGTTTAGCTGTTTTTTCCTAATTACGTGGATTTTTCTCTTCTTCTTCTTCTTCTTCTTCTTCTTCTTCTTCTCCACAAAATAACATCAATTTAAGTATAAAAAAAAATATTTAAAAACAAATAAAATTAAAATAAAATAAACTTTCTACAACATTAAAAAGAAAAATAAACGTAAATGAGAGAAAAAAAGACAAAACTACAAAGAGAGAGAGAGAGAGAGAGAGAGAGAGAGAGAGAGAGAGGAGGAGAGAGGAGGAGAGAGGAGAGAGAGAGAGAGAGAGTCATAACATAGAATAGATAGGATCGTTCATCTCTCTTCCAAAGTATATTGATAAAACAATAAAAAAATAAAAAAATAAAAAAAAAACTGAAACCATTGCAATTACGTTCGTTCAAAGCTGACTTTTTCGCTCACTGACAAAACATTTATGGAAAACTGCCACAAAAATATAAAAGAAAGTATGAAAAAAATAAGAAAAAAAAGAGGGGAAAAAAGAGGGAAAAAGAGGGGAAAAAAGAGGGGAAAAAAGAGGGGAAAATAAGGGAAAAGAAGAGGGGAAATTTTGTTAATATACATTCGAACATACATATATACTACATAGCTCTGTTCTATTCATATCAAAAAGAGGGAGAGAGAGAGAGAGAGAGAGAGAGAGAGAGAGAGAGAGAGAGAGAGAGAGAGAGAGAGAGAGAGAGAGAGAGATATTATTATTTTACAGATAAATCATAAAGTTGTCAGTTAATCTTATATGAAAAAAAAAGAGAAAAATATATAAAACAGTATTTCTTCCATACTTTTTATATATCTTGTTTTTTAAGTGATGTAGGAAAATTATTATTATTATTATTATTATTATTATTTGTTACTATCATTATTATCATTATCATTATTATCATTACTAAAAAAAAAATCCAGTAATAACAATAGAACAAATAACAAACAAACACACAACAACAACAACAACAACAACAACAACCACTATCACTAAACACTAACTACACACAATCACCAACTCGGGTCACTAAGATGGAAATACTTAGGGAAATTATCTTACACCTGTGAGGACGAAATGTTAACGAGACACCAGGAGGAGGAGGAGGGGGAGGAGGAGCAAGAGGAGGAGGAGGTGGTGGAAACATGTCTGATGGAAATTTGATGAGGACAAAAGCGTTGACTCCTCGACCCAAGGCACAGTGGTGAGGCTGGGCTGAGCGGGACGATGTTCTCAGAAAGACAACAAACCACTGCAGATATTGTGGTGGTACTGGTTGAAGTTGTAATGTTTATTTTGAGTTATAGAAATTGTTTTGTCTATACTAATGCGATAATGATTGTATTAATGATTGTACTAACTTATTATTCTACTAACTAACGACTATATTAATGTTGAAATGACTGACAATGTATTATTTTGAATTGTAGAAAATGTTTTGTCTGCACTAACGCTATACAAACTATACTAACGATTGTACTAACTCAGCACTTCACTAACGACTCTATTAACGCGAGAACGACTAACAATGTAATGGTGGTTCGTTAAGTTTTGATTGCCTTAATGCGATAGATTATTTATTTTTACCTTAATTGAGTGATTCTGTAAATATGTTAGTCGTCCATACTAACTTAATAACGCACACACACACACACACACACACACACACACACACACATACAACGGTAATAATGAAATCTAACACCTAACATTTAATTTCTAAGCAGATCCCAAATTGATACTGAAATGAAAAGTGAAATGTGTATTGGTTTGAATATTTTCAGTTTATATAGACATGTAAATATAGAACTGTAAATTAAATCCCAATATACTTAAACTTTAATCTCTAACTAAATTTTATACATAAACTCACTTTTAACGCCAGCAGAGTTTACATTAATTAATTCCTGATAACAGTAAACAATATACACATTTAAAAATATTGTTGAAACTATTATTAATTTCGATACAATATTTTTCCCTCTTCAACGTGATGCTTATGTAAACATTGATTATATTTATTTATGGCAGCCACTTCATTGTACTCTCTCTCTCTCTCTCTCTCTCTCTCTCTCTCTCTCTCTCTCTCTCTCTCTCTCTCTCTCTCTCTTTCAAAATGACGGCATCAAAATTCTTCCTCCATCTCTCCCTTTTTCCATTTAATCCGTTTTTCCTCTCCACCTGTTACCTCCCTTCTCTCGATTCCTTCCTCCTCATCTACCCTTGTGTGTGTGTGTGTGTGTGTGTGTGTGTGTGTGTGTGTGTGGTGTGTGTGTGTGTGTGTGTGTGTGTGTGTGTGTGTGTGTGTACACTATACATTCTTCCCCTCTGGAATTATGCCAGGCTCAGCTCTCTCTCTCTCTCTCTCTCTCTCTCTCTCTCTCTCTCTCTCTCTCTCTCTCTCTCTGTAACAAGCAATAAATCATCAAAACGGAATAAGTGTGTAGTAGTAGTAGTAGTTATATTAATAATTACAATAGTTTTAGTTGTTGTTGTTGTTGTTGGTGGTGGTGGTGGAGATGATGATGGTAATGATGATGGTGGTGGTGGTGGTGGTGGTGATGGTGGTGGTGGTGAGTGGTGGTGGTGGTGATGATGGTGGTGGTGGTGGTGGTGGTGTAATGAGGTACATATTCGTGTCTCATTATTTTGACATTAACAAGAACAACATTTTAATAGTGAGGGGAAGGAGGGGTGGAGGGGTGGGGGTGGGGGGGAAAGAGGGGAAGGGATCAGTGCAGAATGGAGGGGAGGGAGGGAGTGGAGGAAGGATAGAGGAAGGATGAGGGGAAAGTAAAGTGGGGGGATGGAGGAAGAGGGAGAGAAGAGGGAGGAAGGGAGGGAAGGAGGGAGGAGGTAACGTGCTTGTATGAATGAATTTATATAAAAGAGAGAGAGAGAGAGAGAGAGAGAGAGAGAGAGAGAGAGAGAGAGAGAGAGAGAGAGAGAGAGAGAGAGAGAGAGAGAGAGAGAGAGAGAGAGAGAGAGAAATACAAATCATTACTTTTTTTCTACTTAAATACTACTTTTCCCTCTATCTACTTTTCTTCCTTTATTTCCCCTTTCTACTCCTTTACTTATTTGTACTTTATTCCCTTACTTGTTGTTGCTTATCATTTTTTTCCCAACCACAAACTACTAAATTACTTAAACTATCAATTACTTAAACTATCAATTACTTAAACTACCAATTACTTAAACTATCAATTACTTAAACTACCAATTACTTAAACTACCAAATTACTACAATTACTTACTTTTTTACTTATTTTTTTCACTCCATAAACTTAGAGCAGTTATGCAGGAAAGTAATACAATTGAACTTTTATTTTTTACGAAAAGTAGGTTTTTTATTAATTTAAGAATTGTTTTCCGTACATAAAAGGAACACACACAGACTAGAACGCACACGGCTACTAGTAATCTTATACATACGTACACACACGTACATACATACATACATACATATACACATAGTTACATATGGTACAGACACGGAGACTCTGGGATGATAAATATTTATATATGTATATATAGAATTTTTTATTTTATTATTTTTTTGATTGGTTGAAAAACGGATTGTGTGGGAAAAAAAAACGAAAAATATATAAAATTTCGTTAAGTGAATGCAAAGGGGAAAAAAAGGGAAAAAAAGGGGAAAAAAGAGATAAATAATGAGATAAATAAGAAAGGTAAGTAGAAGTATGAAAAAAATAAATAAATAAAAGTCAGAGAACAAGAAAGAAAAGAAAAAAAAAGAAAGAAAATAAAGGAACAATAAAAATCAACATTCAAAAGAAAAGATAAAAAAAATAAAATAAAGGACGCAAGTCATTCATTTATTTCCAACTAATGATTTTTGTTTTCCATTGAGCACCATGATTCCTTTATATATCTAATTCAGCAATCATTTATAAATCACTTATTCATTTATCTTATTTATTTTTTACATATGTAGAATGAGAATGGGAAACAAAGGAAGGGAAAGGACAACAGTGTGAGTCATTTGTTTACGGAAGGAAAGGAAAAAAAAAGAGGAAGATGTGTGATCATTTACAAAGGAAGGCAGGAGGAGGAGGAGGAGGAGGAGGAGGAGGAGGAGGAGGAGGAGGAGGAGGAGGAGGAGGAGGTGTAGCTGCTTCTCGTCATCACCTATCTAAAGGATTTCACAGTTAAGGAGGTCATTTATTTTCAGTGTAAAGGAGTATCATTATTATTATTATGATTATTACTGTTATTATTATTATTATTATTCATTTATTTGGTTCCACATAACATTGATGACACCGACCATCCAGCACATGTAAATGAACAACGTTACTCAAGTGGCGATCTATTGATATAAAGGAGTCATTGATTAGTGTGTGTGTGTGAGTGGGAGTCATTTAGTTTAGGTACATAAAGGGTGGTTGGAAAAGCTAAGGGAACAATTGGATTATTATTATTATTATTATTATCTTTTGTTTTTCAGTTTTTTTTCTTTTATTTTCTTGATCTTGTCTTGCTATCTGTTAACTTTATTTATTTATTGTATTCATCGCATTTATTCATTCTATTTTCACTCATTTTCATTTATCTTATATCATCTATTGTATTTGATCTTATTTATTCATCTATATTTTCACTCAATTATAAACTTCATAACATCTTCAATTGATCACGAATAATATAACTTCCATTTCCTTTTTCTTTTTTTCTTAATCCCATGAAAAGCGATTCGATTCTCTTATATTTTGTTTCTTTTCCTGCAATATCTTCCTCCTCCGTTATCTGTTTACCTGTTGATCTTCCTTATCTACAGGTGTGTAAATAATAATAATAGTAATATACAGGTGTAAGTAAATTAAGGTGTGTGTGTGTGTGTGTGTGTGTGTGTGTGTGTTAATTTCCCTTTCAGTATTTACACTCTTGTCGGCCTTAAATTCCTATCGTGTTTGCGAGTCTTGGGAAAATAATAATAATGATAATAATGATAATAATAATAATAATAATAATAATAATAATAATAATAATAATAATAATAATAATGATAATAATGATAACTAACCCAAATAAAAGTTAGAAAAGATAAAGAAATAAAGAAAAATTTAGATTATCTCTATTTTTCAGTTTATTTGGATGTAAATTTTGAAACTGAGCTAAAAAAAAACCCAAAAAACAAATAGAGTATATATATATACATAATATATATATAAATATAATATATATATATATATCACAATACAATACAAACTATGATACGATAAAAAAAAAAAAAATATGGAAAAGATATATATAAAAGAAATAAAAAAAAAATACTTTGAATTTATCGAATATATAGTACTTGTATAAAACAGGTTTCCGGGAATACATACATACATACATACATACATACATACATACATACATACAAACGAAATTCTATAGTAACTGAACGCTTGAAGGAAAGAAAAAAAATATGCAAATAAAATCAAATATACAAAAAAAGTTACAGACTCAAAGAAAAAAAAATGGTTGAAAACGTAATTTTATTTACATCCTCGAGTGTGTGTGTGTGTGTGTGTGTGTGTGTGTGTGTGTGTGTGTGTGTGTAATAATCCTACAATAGTTGTATTCTATTTCACTACAACACAAACTGTACAGGAGAAATTCAAGGAGGAGGAGGAGGAGGAGGAGGAGGAGGAGGAGGAGGAGGAGGAGGAGGTTAAAAGGCAAGGAAGTGAAATAAAAAGTTGATAAAATGCCCTTTTGTAAAAATGTATAAAAAAAATGATAAGCTGTATTTCCATCATTCTTATAATTAATCCTAAATTACACTTACCTATAATCATATATTCTTTCCTTTAAGGGGTGAGGGAGCGAGGGGAGGGGAAGGGAGGGGAAGGGAGGGGAAATGAGGAGAGGGGGAGGGGGGAGAGAGGGGGAAGCCATGCCCTTGTTCAGTCTCTTATACTTACAATCGTTAAGTAATAATAATAATACTTTTTTTGTAGTGTAAAAATATAATCTTGCATATATTGGACTTGTGGGAGATAATTACACTGAAACAATTAGGCAGCGAGAAGCCAGGTAATAGCAGGTTATGATAATTGGGAGCAGCCTTGGCGGGCCTCGCTTCTCGTTTTCTTCAAATTTCACTTTTGTACCGGTGACTAGGGTAAAAATTTATATCATGATGAGATTCGTTTTTTTTTCTTTCTTTTTTTCCCCGAGTGTGTGTGTGTGTGTGTGGTTAAACATTATTATTATTATTATTATTATTATTATTATTATTATTATTATTATTATAACTTCATTTGCCACATAGAAACATATGAAAAATTTTAATATAACTAGTGAAAAAAATATACATACTATATATCTAATATTATTTTTAAAACGAAAAAAAAATAATTGTATGATTTAATTTTATGACAAAAAAGATGATAATGAATAAATAAATAAATATAATCAGCGAACAGGTGTGTCTGTGTCTGTGTGTGTGTGTGTGTGTGTGTGTGTGTGTGTGTGTGTGTGTGTGTGATGGGCACGTACAGGTGTGTGGTTCCAGGTGACTTAGTTCCCTGTTGGATAGACTCGTACTGGATCCTAAAAAATAAAAGATAAAATAAAACAATAAATAAATAAATAAATAAATAAAAAGCTGGACGTTTATAAATTTTGAAAAGTGGAAAGTGTGTATCTGTGTCTGTCTTTTATTTTTTTATTTTTTGGGTTGTTGCTAAATATTCCATTATACTATTACTATTCAACACATCTTTTTTTCTTTCTTTCTTTCCGTCCAATAGAATATATTTTACCTTTCATTGATCCATCGACAGCGAAACAAAACTTTTAAATCACTCAGACATAAATAAATAAATAAATAATAAAAATTCAATAATCTTTTACTACTTCAAGTCAACAAAAATCTAATTACCAAAGTACAATAATCCCCAAAAACTACAAAAAAAAAAGTCTACAGGAGTTACCAAAGTGTGTGTGTGTGTGTGTGTGTGTGTGTGTGTGTGTGTGTGTGTGTGTGTGTGTGTTAGTCTACCCAGCACTACAGACTGTCTACTGTTGTTAGGTCCTCCCAGTAATACTCCCGAAGTGGATGGGGGGGGTGGCGTGGGGGCGTGGGGGCGTGGGGGCGTGTCCTCTGCAGGTGTGATGAAGAAAAGTGAGGTTGTGAGGTAATGGCAGAGCTTGTGTTGAAATGAGAAAAAAAGAAAAAGAAAAACATATTGTAGCAGTAGTAGTAATAGTAATAGTAGTAGTAGTAGTAGTAGTAGTAGTAGTAGTAGTAGTAGTAGTAGTAGTAGTAGTAATAGTAATAGTAGTAGTAGTAGTAGTAGTAGTAGCTGTTCTTATCATTACTTTTACAGAAGATGAAATAATAATAATAGAAAAATAACAAGATTAACAAGTGTATGTAAGTATGTGTATGTATATGGTGTGTGTACGTGTGTGTGTGTGTGTGTGTTACCTGCCAGTGCGCTATTGTACCTCAGTATAATACCCTCAAAGAGCACAGGCAGTACCTCCTTCCTGCCAGGTGAAGAGGATCAGAGGAGCTTAGGCAAACTGTCTCAGAACTTCCCTGGCTGGAGTTCGAACCCTGGTGCTCTGGTTGCCTAGGCGAGTGTTCTAACCGCTGCGCCACCACGAACGTTCCTAAGTGTGGTTAAAATATATATAAGAAAGTTAATTAATTTCCACAGTATAGTAATGACCCAGTTTTCTTTCTTTTTTTTCTTTTTCTTTAAGTGTTAAGTAGCCTTGGTTAATGTTTAAGTAAGTGTGTATAAGTGTGTTTAAGTGGTAATGAGTGTGAAGGTTGTTTTTGTGTTGAATGTGATGAGTGCAATGATGATGATGATGATGATAATGATAAAGAAAGTTAATTCAAACGTATATGTTAAAAAAAAAAACTAAAAATGAACCTACTGTGGCATCTCTCATTTTTCTTTCTTTTTCTTTTCTCTAGTCCTTTATTTCCATTCCTTTATATTCCTTTGTTTTGATTCTTCTTTATCAGCCTTTCTTTCATCTTCTTTAGTGTCACCTCCAACGCCCTTGTCACGTTTTCTTTCACCTCTTTTTGTTTTATTTGTTTTGATTTTACACTAACCTGCTTTCAGTTTCCTGTTATTCTCTTTTTTTCTTCTTATTCTTTCTTTTTATTTATTGTCTATCTCCTTTCTTTCGTTTTATTTATTTGTTTTTATTTTTCTTCCATTTTCTTCCTTCACACAAACACACACACACACACACGTTATAAACACTTTGATTTCTTTGTTTTCGTCTAATTTTAGTCTTTTCTTTCAACATTTCTATCTATTTCAGTTCACTTTTAAGTATGTTTTCTTTCTTCTTTTTCTTTCATCATTAATCATAAAAAAAACACAAAGAAAACGGGTCTTAAAGATAATATTTACAGTAACGCTAATAAAAAAATAAAAATAAACCGAATTTCTTTTGTTTTTCTTCTTGTTCTTCGTAGACAGCAAACTAAAAAAAAACATATCATGCATTTTGTTTCCTCCTTTTGTTTTCCTCTCATCCTTTCCTTATTTTCCTTCAATAATGCTACAGTTCAGTTTTTTCCTCCTCATCATCATCATCTTCCAGCTCCTCCACCTCATCTTTCTCCTCGGGTAGGCGTGGGTGTGAGGCTGAGGTCTGACTAGTGGGCGGGTCTTTTATAGAGGCTCTTGTAGCTGTATGCAGGGGGTTGGGGGGTATCTGCAGGGGGGTGGAGGTTGTCTGTGGGGACGAAATGGCCTTCTGAAGGTGTGGAGGCTTGGTGGTGATGGAGGCTGTTTCAGGGATTACTATGGGCGTCTTTGAATTACTTACATGTATAACCTTGAGCGACCCTGTGGCTGTGAGGGTGTCTGTGGCAGGTCTCTGTGGAGGGCTTCGAGCTTTGAGTGACGCCCCCCTGGCTTTCTGTGGTGCTGTGGGCGGTGGTTTGGACGCTGCTGTGAGTTTTGATGTTGCGGTGTTTGTGGTGGTGGTGGTGGTGACCTTGGAAGTCTTCGTCGTCGATTTGAGTGTGTTCCCTTTGGCCGCCTTCTGAGGGTCTGTTAGTCTTTGGGTCATGCGATTCACAGCCTTCGGGGAGGTGGCTGTTGGTCTTTGCGAGCCTCCTGAAGATGGTGGTGCTGGTGCTGGTGCTGGTGTTGATGTTGGTGGTGATTGTGGTGTAGACTCTAAAGGTTCCTGAGAAGCACCTGAAGAAGACGTCTCTGGCACTGCATTAACTATAACTTTTTGGATCGAGACTATAACTTTCTTGGAAGACTCTGTAGGTTCTTCCAAAGGTTCTTGAAGTGTTTGTAGTGAGGTTCCTGCCGGTGTTTCGATCTCTGTGTCTACCTGTTGCTGTCCTGTGGTGATTTGCGAGGCCCCTCCAGCTGCCCCAGAGGCCCTCGGAGGCGTGTGGGAGTCCCCGGTGGGTGACGGGGTGGGTTGGGCTGTCGATTGGGGGCACGGAGGATTCTGCCGCGCCCCCGGGGATGCCTGGGGCGGGAGGGCGGGGTCTCAGGTATCGGACTGGCTGTCGTAGTCGGAGTGTGGAGGGTCAAGCGCCGTGTGTAGGGTGACGGTGACGTTCCGATTCACACTCACGGCAGGGTAAAGGAGTCCAGTCAGGTCCGTGAAGGCGACGTCACCCTGGGGACATGGCAGGGGTTAGAGGGCAAGCTGGCAGGGTGTGAGGTAAGGAGGGCAAGCTGGCAAGGTGTGAGGTAGGGAGGGCAAGCTGGCAGGGTGTGAGGTAGGGAGGGCAAGCTGGCAGGGTGTGAGGTAAGGAGGGCAAGCTGGCAGGGGTTGAGGTAGGGAGGAAAATGCTGGAAGGGAAGAAAGTGGTAAGAAGTGAAGGAGGAAAAGAGTGCGAGAGAAAGCAATTGAGACAGGAATGAGGGAGAGGGAGATGGGTTGAGAAAGGGGAGGGTTTAAGGCAGGGAGGGTGTCAAGGATATTGCAAGAGCTAGAAGGGGCGAGGCAGGGCTTGGCAGGGGGAGCGAGGGAGCGAAGGAGAGAGGAAGGTAAGGGTGGAGAGGCAGGGGTTGTAGTGAAGGAAAAATAAAAAGCAGGGGTTAAGAGGCATAAAGAAAGCTTGGCAGGGGATGGAAAGATGGAGGAGGAGGAGGAGGAGGAGGAGGAGGAGGAGGAGGAGGAGGAGGAAGAGGAGGAGGAGGAGGAAGGAGGAGCTCGTTAAGATGGGGTGAGCAGGTGGCGTCAGGAGGTGAGGGGAGAGGGTGTGAGGATGAGGAAGGGGGAAGGGGGGGAGAGGGGAATGGGGAGGGGAAGGGGTTAAAGCTGAAGAATAATAGGGTGCAAAGACTAAGGGGTGAAGGGGTGTAGGGTGAAGAGAGGGGAGAAGGGGTGCATTGATGAGGGGAATGGGTGAGGGGTGAAGAAGAGGAGGAGGGGAAAGGAAGACAAAAAAGAAAGGGAGAGAATAATAAAAATGGGAGAGAAGAATATGTAGAAATGAGAAGGGGAAGAGAGGGGAGGAAGGGAAAAACAAATGAAAGATGGAAAGAGGAGGAAGAAGGAAGTGAAATAAGAAGAGAAAAATAACGAAAAGAAGAATATGAAAAAAAAAGTAATTGAAAATAAAAGAAAATAACCACAAATAGAAATAATAATAAGAATTTTGTTATTTTTGTTCCTTCTATCTATCTCTCTCTCTCTCTCTCTCTCTCTCTCTCTCTCTCTCTCTCTCTCTCTCTCTCTCTCTCTCTCTCTCTCTCTCTCTCTCCCCTCAACCCTCACTTTATTTCCCCTGTTATCTCCCCTCTTCCTTCTCTCTCCCCTCTCTACTTCCTCTTCTTCTCTCACTCCCATCATCCCCTCACTTCCCCTCATCCCCCACCTATAATACCCTCACTTCCACCCATCATCCCCTCACTTCCCCTCACTCACCTGCTGCTCCTCATTGACGTAGAAGGTAAGTGTGCCGTGGGGGAGGTCGAGCAGCACGCCCACGGTGGTGCCTACGCCCACGCCGCCCTCGCAGCGTCCGTGGTGGGCGGCGCCGTGAAGGAACCATGAACGTTGGTGGTCGATGTACATGGCCCACCCGTGTACGTCGTTACCTGTGTGTGTACGTGGTTAGTTGTGTGTGTGTACGTGTAGTGGGGGGGATGATATTAGTGTACGTAGGAATGAAGGATGAGGGTAGTGGGTGGTCTACACACACACACACACACACACACACACACACACACACACACACACACACACACACACACACACACACCGTAGGACTCACCATGCAGGTCCTACACTATCCTATCCATTAACCTTACGAGGGGAACGTAAACATGACGAGCGTATTAAGGGGAAGGACATTTTACCTCCCCTCGCTCCCTCTCATCCCCTCAGTCCTGAAGGAGGCACTGAAGGAGTAGGATTCTCTTTAGTTTCTGCTTCTCTCATCCTTCAAACAAGAGTCTAAGTGGTGACGCCAGGTAGGAATGACCGTCACCGTCACAGTACTACTCAACTCACGCCCGAACACCCTGGTGACGAACGTGTTTAAGTCATGTTAGCAGCGAGTACTGTTACCTTCAAGGACGGAGTTACAGGTTAGGAATCTTGATATCTACTTTGCTCTCTATCACCATTTTCATCAAGGGCAAATGGCACTTTTGGTGTGCAATATATAAGTAATTCCTTAGTCTTATCATGTTTGTTCCCACAAGGTCAGGGTCACATCCAACGTTCAATAAGTATAGTAATGACCTTCCCTCGAATAACCAAAATCGGATGAGTCATCTGGTTTCCCTGAACAGTTATTCTATATAATAAAAATGTATTTTTCGTGATAGTTTGTGATGGCTCTTCACAAACCGTTCCTCATGGAGGGAAAACCTAGTCAAGTTATTTTATTGCAAATTGAAAGATCTACAACTCTTATTCCGATCATTTTTCACGTATATGTCACGAAAATGGATTTTCAATTTTGGTGCCCGTAATTTTCCACTCGAATTAAGGTCGGAAAGGTTTTTGCCATTTTACTACAAAAATATTACTCCTGCAGCTAACACGCACGGAGACAACTTTATTAAGCTTGATGTGTTATATCAGACGATGTCCTTATTTTTCCATTGGCTTCCATAGTTTTGGAGATCATTTTGAGAAAATTAAGCATTGTGTAACAGTTCAATTTCATTTCATTATAGTTCAAACGAACAGGCGTCTCCTGCTGTGTATTTACTATTCTATATATTTTTTACGTAAATCTCATACTTTTCAAATTATGTAAATATATATATATATATATATATATATATATATATATATATATATATATATATATATATATATATATATAAAGGTGATCTTGTCCCCCTTGAACCTGCTCAATAAATATTATTGCAAATTGAAAGATGTAAAACTTATTTATTTCCATAATTTTTATGCATCTGTGACAGAAAAGGATTTTCGATTTGGGGTCCGAGATTTTACATCAGAATTGAGCTCCAACAGATTTTTGTCATTTTACTTGATAAATATTACTCCTACAACAAAAATACACGGAAACAAAATTTTTTCAAGCTTTGTAAAGTCTATCAGACACTGCAATCACCTTTCCAATAAGTCGTATTGTTTTGGAGAAAATTTGATGAATATTAAGGTTTTGTGAAAACCCAATATTTATATTCTAATTTAATTTCACTATGACTAAAAAAAATGAAATCTTCCTTATCTTTTTTTTAATATTCCATCAGTTCCTTATGTGAATCTCATAATTTTTGAGTTATGAAAAAAAAGCTTGCCAAAATTCTAAGGGTGTGTCCCCTTTGGAAAACTCATAAAAATTTTGACACCTCCGAATCTCATGAAAATGTCACAAAGGGATTATCGGCCGAACTGAACACGAATCCCAACTTAGTTTTCTGATAACTATAATATCAAACCGTATGTCACCCTTTCTTGCCTAACACAAATCATTAAAATAACCATTATTTAACTTTGCTGTGCGATGATGGCCTCCGATAATAACCTATAGAGATGACCCCCCCCCCACACCCACACCCCCGTCACCTAAATCCACACAATACACCAGATTAGAGTCATTTGGTTTCCCTGTTTATAACTATTAATCAATTACACCGGATTCCTTCTATAAATAAGTGTACAGATTACCTCCACTTCAATAAAACAATAACACGAATGAGAGTCGTCTGGTTTCCCTTACTATATAAATAAAAAAGTCGTCTCTCTACACTTCTTTAATTAACGTAGGAACAAAAAAATATATGGTCAAAGGAGCGAAACCCGCGTGACGTGTGTGAGGGAAGGTGTTGTTTTTGCGAGGCTCAGAGAGGATCAAGTCAAAACTCATCCTCGTGTCCGGGAACTCAATGGTTTTTACGTCGCCAACTCCAGCTGAAGTCTGCGGGAAGTTACTGACAACTTCATGCGTCGCGTCCTTGTCCTTGTATATGCACGGGTCCCGGGCGTCTCACTACTGACGGGGAGGCTGTGGGATGCGACAACATACAAGCAGGGAACATATACTCCTTTAAAAGCGTCACATCAACACAGCCACGCCCACGCCCACACCGTCACCACCTCGCTCAGATCACGTGCCCTTCCTGCCGGCCAGTCATAGAAGGTCACCAAGATCACTATTGATGTCCAGCCACTCACAGCCTCCCGGTCATGCCTCCTCGTCGCTTCCACTCCATCACACACACACGACCACTCAACTCTAGGAATGATGTGCCGGGTGCGGGAATGAGAGGAGGAGTGAGAGGGGGGTGTCTGGTGAGGCTGTCCACGCCGCGCACCCCGTCACTCGTTTGTTTATGTAGGATGATGGTCTTGACCTACACACAAGGGGGGCCATTCTGCGGCTGAGGAAGGGCAGCTCATGTCCTGACAGCAGCTTTATCGTCAAATTTAAACCTTTCATCTTGTCCACGTGCTGTAGCTAAGCCAGCATCGTACCGTCTTGACTTGTATTAAAACGAAGAAAAACCGGCACCACAGACCTCCGCACCAGCCTCCCCCACCACGTCATGAAGCCCCTCGTCCCCCACACACCCCGCCACGCCGCTCCCCCCACACGTCGCCTCGCTGTCGTGCAAGATAAAGGGCCTGGCCGCCACAAGGTCGATGCAGACCTCGTTACCGTCACCGTCACGAGGCCAGGCAAGCCGCGCCAGACACCACCTCCATCAGTGATTACAATCCCCCCCACCCCCTCCCTCCCTCCCCAACCCCTCACCCCCTTCCCTTCCTCCCCCACCTGCACACTAACAAGCACTGTTCCGCCACCCAGGCCTGTGTTCTGCCCAGCTTCAGGCACACACCACTAAGGGAACAGAAACACTGTCGGTGCGTCTTGCCACACACCATCCGTCACGCCAGACAGCCTCCATTATTTAGTGGAGTCACCCACCCACCGCGCGCCCACCAAAAACGTGTTACTGAGTCTCCTGATACACACCTGACACGCCTGACACGCCCCACGACCCAGTACCGGCGCCAGGCAAGGGTTGTGTGGCCAAAACATTGACCTGGACACCAAGGCACCAAGACCACCACCACACCAAGACACCAAGACCACCACCACACCAACACACCAAGGCACCAAGACACCAAGGCACCAAGACCACCACCACGTGCCACACTTAGCTATGTTCCCACACAAAGCCACGACACACACACACACACACACACACAGCCTCACTGACAAAACCGCCCACTACCTACCCACGCCCCCTCCCACCGGTCACACACCCCCACCCCTTCCCCATCACTACCAACGACCACACATCAGGAGCCACACACCACCGAGGCACTGGGCTGTCAGGGGGGGCGGGGTGGTGGGTGGGGAACGCGTCACCCAACACCCACCACTGAGGTAATCGACTCCGAGGCCGCCGAGACAAAGTGGCAGGCTTACCAGAACACCATGACGGGGACGAGCTGGCAGACACCCCGCGGCTGACTCACATGACACGCCCATCCCCCACCCTCAACCCTCCACCCATCCTCCACCCACTGCCTTATCAACTCTCCTGACGATGTGAAACGTAACACCTCACTACACCTTCTGTCTCGACCTTTTCCAGTATAACAGAGTAACTATTTATAGGAGTAAGATGAAGCTACAAGATCACACTCCCGCCCTGCCGCCGCCGCCACCACCACCCACGAGGAGGCTTGATGGCTTCCTTACAGCCTCCGTCACCACTACCGCTTCCTACACCCGGAGGAAGCTTGACGCCCCTTAAGGTAGCCCCACACGACAATGCAGACTGGTACAAAAACACCCTCACTGCATGAATAATATATGAATAATTTTCCTCCTTTTATGCAACCCAGTAAGTGTGAAAATCTCATTACAAATTTTAATCAGCAC
>JAPQNM010000019.1:7902687-7912687 GCA_029783475.1 Metacarcinus magister | reverse complement strand
TGATAATTTCGTTCTAATGAGGAAATCGACGGATGAACTACAGCAGATGAGTTAGCAGTTGCACAGAGTAAGCCAGAAAGTGAGTTTAAAGATGAATATGAAATCAAAATAGATGATGAAGTAAGGTAATGGGTCCAGGAATACATTGACTTTGTACAGGAAATTGGTGCGTGTACAGATCATGAAAAATAAATCTAAAGAAGAATAGGGATGAAGTGCTTTTTGGCAGAGAACACAATGCTATCAAAAGTAATCTCCCATTTTCACTGAAGGGAAAGTATACAGTCAATGCATATAAATCAGAAACCTGGAGTCTTACGAAAGCAATGCAACGAAAACTTCAAAGTGTCCAAAAGGGAATGGAGAGAATAATACTTGACATAACATAGAGAGAAAGGAAGAGAACATCATGGAATAGAGAGCAGACTAAAGTTCAAAACATCTAGACCAGTAAAAAAATATATATATAAAAAATAATAAAAAAAAGTGTAGACATGGGCAGGACAGACAGGGAACAAGATGGAGAGATGAGAGAAGAAATTTTGCTGGAATAATCTGAAATAGACAATCAGCAGTGCACTCAAAAAGGCTGATGATGATGATGATGATGATTACTCGGACAGAAATAAAAAAAGAGAAAAACATACAAAAATTATAAAAACCTCAGAACTTAGATAAAAAAAAAGTAAGATATCTTAACTTGACAAAAAAGCAAAATATAAGAAAGTAAGATTCGCAACAAGATAAAAAGTTGTCCTGAAATATTAAAGTTTTTTCGAGGTGATAACTTGACACTCCTTTTAAGAGATTTGGAGAGAGAGAGAGAGAGAGAGAGAGAGAGAGAGAGAGAGAGAGAGAGAGAGAGAGAGAGAGAGAGAGAGAGAGAGAGAGAGAGAGAGAGATTAACCAAACCATACTACATTTTCAAAACTAGAATATATGGAGAAATGACGAATATAAAATGTGAACTCAGGAAGGTCTCTGTGTGTGTGTGTGTGTGTGTGTGTGTGTGTGTGTGTGTGTGTGTGTGTGTGTGTGTGTGTGTGTGTCTGTGTGTGTGTTGCAAAAGGGGTGTGTGTGGAGAGAGAGAGAGAGAGAGAGAGAGAGAGAGAGAGAGAGAGAGAGAGAGAGAGAGAGAGAGAGAGAGAGAGAGAGAGAGACAGGCTTAAAGGGGAAGAGCATCGCGCAATTAGTAAGTTCAAAACAACAGCAACATTGGAGGAAATAGTTGACGGGTAGTAGATAGGAAATTACGCAACACTGAGAGAGAGAGAGAGAGAGAGAGAGAGAGAGAGAGAGAGAGAGAGAGAGAGAGAGAGAGAGAGAGAGAGAGAAATACATACACATACACTTCCATTTTAACATACGAAAAATAACTTTCAACTCCACTTAACATTATTGCTCCACACACACACACACACACACGTACACCCCTGCACACACCACACACATACATATACACACCGTCATGAAGGCAGCCGGATCCGGTTCTTTTATCGCCTCGATGCAGAACTGGATAATACCTGTTGTCTTGTGTAGCCTTCGCGTGCAGACGGCCGCCTCCTCTCTGCAGGGACGGAAGGGAGGGAGAACAAGGAGGAGGATTAGTACTGCAAGATGTGGGAACGAGGAGGAAGGAAGATAGAGGATTAATACTTGAAAGATGAGGGAAGGAGGAAGGGAAGGAAGGAGGGAAGGAGGGAGGGAAGGGAGGAAGAGAAGGGAAGGAGAAGGATTAGTACTGGAGGATGAAGGAATGAGGAGGAAGGAAGAATATTGAGGATTGATACTTGAAAATGAAGGAAGGCAGAAGGGAAGGAGGAGAGAGGGAAGGGAGTAAGGGAAGGGAAGGGAAGGAGGAGGGAGATTAGTACTAGAAGACGAAGGAATGAGGAAGGAGGGAGGTAAGTTAGTGTAGGAATGAGGAAGGGAGGAAAGGAAGGAGGTAGGGTTAGATAGCATGGGAATAAGGGGGATTAATAATGGATGATGAGGGAATGAAGGAAGGGAAGGAGGGAGGGAAGAAGGGTTAAATAGTGAAGGAATGAGGAAGGGAGAGAAGGAGGGAAAGGAGAGTGGAAGGAAGAGGGGTAAGAAGAGAGGATAAGGATGTTAGTGTAGGAATGAGGAAGGGAAGGACGGAGGAGTATTAATATTGGAAGATGAATGAATGAAGGAAGGAAGGAAGGAAGGAAGGAAGGAAGGAAGGAAGGAAGGAAGGAAGAAGGGTTAGTCTGGGCAACAAAGAAGGGAAAGGGAACTGCTATATAGAGGTGGGATGTGATAGATTATGAAGGAGGAGGAGGAGGAGGAGGAGGAGGAGGAGGAGGAGGAAGAGGAGGAGGAGGAGGAGGAAGAAGGGTTTAAGTTGGATTGAAGGAAGGATTATAATAGAGGAGGAGGAGGAGGAGGAGGAGGAGGAGGAGGAGGAGGAGGAGGAGGAGGAGGAGGAGGAGGAGGAGGAGAGAGAGAGAGAGAGAGAGAGAGAGAGAGAGAGAGAGAGAGAGAGAGAGAGAGAGAGAGAGAGAGAGTACGAAATGAAGGAGGAAACACAGATGGTAATAATGAAGATGAAACCTAGAAATTCTTTATAAACAGATAGAAGCGAGAGAGATAAAGAGGAGAGACACACACAGATAGGAAGGAGGAGGAGAGGAGGAGGAGGAGGAGGAGGAAGAGGAGGAGGAGGAGCGCGATGAATGGGAATGGAGGTGCTAATGACAAGGAGTAAGAGAAAGAGGAGGAGGAGGAGGAGGAGGAGGAGGAGGAGGAGGAGGAGGAGGAGGAGGAGGAGGAGGAGGAGGAGGAGGAGGAGGAGGAGGAAGGTGTTAATGGCAGTGAATCAGACGCAGCAGGTGTCCTCTTAAGGATAATTACAGGTAAGTTACAACACCTGGGAGTGAAAATAGTAGGAAGGAAAGGAAGGAAGTGTACCTGTTGAGAGAGAGAGAGAGAGAGAGAGAGAGAGAGAGAGAGAGAGAGAGAGAGAGAGAGAGAGAGAGAGAGAGAGAGATAACACACATTAATACTCAATAAATGAATGAATGAATGAAATATACATGGAATATTAACTGAATGACTAAATGAGTTGATCACAGAATGGATAAGTTAATAAATAAAAAAATGAATAAAATATATAAACACATGAATGAATAAATGTATGCACAGATATATAAATGAATGAATCAATGCATGAATGAAAAAAAGGAAGGAAAAGATAAATGAATGAATGAATGAACGAATGAATTAATCGATAGAAAAACAAACAAATGAATAAATGAATGAGTGAATGAATAGCAGCCCGTCTATTGGTTCTTCCTTGTATTTCATCAGCCAATCCTACATCACTCACCATCATCATCATCATCATCATCAGCTCTGTGTAAGCCTTAGAATGAAGCCTCGTTATCAGCTGGGCTTCCAAAGGTCACTCATAATCTCTCTCTCTCTCTCTCTCTCTCTCTCTCTCTCTCTCTCTCTCTCTCTCTCTCTCTCTCTCTCTCTCTCTCTCTCTCTCTCGTGACTGATTAGCTCCTGCTCCCCTCATTCACGTCATTATCTAATCCAACTGACTAGGAAGATTTATTAATGATGATGATGATGGTAGTGATAATGATGCTGATGATGATGATGATGGTGATTGTTCAGGTCGTAGTGGTGAGATTACTAGTCCTATTATTATTACTACTACTATTACTACTATTACTATAAAGACAACATTTTTAGTATTCATAACGGTAACTATAATATTTACACAACTCTATAAATCTATATATACAAAAAAAAAAAAAGTTATTAGAATCAAACGAACACAAACTCTTCAAAAATAATAGAAATGTGTTGTCACTTCCCCCTTTCATTTCCCTTTCACTCCCTTTCTATTTCCTCTTTTCACTCATTTTTTCATTTTCCCTTTATACATTTCTTTCCACTCCTCCTTTCATTCCCTCCACTCCCATTCAATCCCCTTTCACTCCCTCTTTACTCCCCTTTACACTCCCCATCATCCTCCCTTTCCCTTCCCCTCTACACTCCCCCTTCACACCCATTTCACTTCCCCTTCATCCCCCTTTTCACTCCCCTTCACTTCACCTTTTCACTCCTCCTCCATTTCCCTTTCACTCCCAGCAGCACGGACAGCAAATATTGGGTTCCACACGAGAGAGAGAGAGAGAGAGAGAGAGAGAGAGAGAGAGAGAGAGAGAGAGAGAGAGAGAGAGAGAGAGAGAGAGAGAGAGAGAGAGAGAGAGAGAGAGAGAGAGAGAGAGAGAGAAAAAAAAAGGAACATTCTTGTGGACTCAGCAGTTGACATTAATAGACTGACACTCATTGCCTACACAACACATTAACGCAAACCAAACACACACACACACACACACACACACACACACACACACACACACACACACCAACACACCATCCTTGCACAATAGTAATCACAGCTGCACGCAATCGCACGCCACATTGCACCAACACACACCATTAAGTCATCACCACACACACACACACACACACACACACACACACACACACACAACACACACCTGACTAGCACGTTATTAAATGTTTGTGTGTCTGTCAGTTGCTCGATAATAAATGTGTTTAAAGTTGATAGTTAGACTGATGTGTTTTTTTCAATATTTATCTTAGAACGTGATGCCTTGAAGGGGATACTAGTGTAAACATGTTGTATAGCAAGGCTGACCACCCACGTACACACACACCACACACACACACACACACACACACACAGCATACATAAACCACATTCTGACTGTATCATTATAAGACAAACTAAGTGAAAGCAATACAATAATACAAATAAAAATGGATGAAATAATCTTACACTTAATATGTGTTGTGGTGTATTTGTGTGTTTTATATTTGCTCAAAAAAAAAAAAAAAAAGCACACACACACACACACACACACAGGAGATTTGCGTGCTATTTCATGAACTTCAGTGGATTTCAGTTACTCTCTCCCCTCGATGCATATTTAACATTCTAAAACATTATATCTCGGCCCTGCTAATGTACTCAACTCATTTACATTTTTTATATACCTAATTTGCTAACATTACGACTAGGAAAATATATATATATACTCGTGATTAGCAAGTGTGAACCAACATTTAGTAGAAGCAAATGGATGGCTGAACGAGCATTACGGACGAGCCAATCACCTGCTTGCTTTCAGAGGGCGTGGGCGGGGCTAAAGAGCAGTGTGGGCGGGGCTTATTAGTCAGCTTAGTTGGAACGATATAAATACAACACAAGGCTATACGTATTACAACAGAGAGAGAGAGAGAGAGAGAGAGAGAGAGAGAGAGAGAGAGAGAGAGAGAGAGAGAGAGAGAGAGAGAGAGAGAGAGAGAGAGAAATTCAATCACTTTATACGTAGCCACTCACAGCTACATCCATCTCTTTTGTCTTTACGAGTATATCTATCTATTCGTATACCTTTCTCTCTCTCTCTCTCTCTCTCTCTCTCTCTCTCTCTCTCTCTCTCTCTCTCTCTCTCTCTCTCTCTCTCTCGCCCCTTCCCTTCCCTTACATCCATTCTTATCCTCATTTTTCCACATCTTTGAAATATAAATCTACCTGTCTGTCTCTCTGCCTGTCTGTCTGTCTGTCTGTCTGTCTGTCTATCTGCCTCTCTTGTCTCTTTCTCTTTCATGTATTGTAATCAACCTTCCTCTCTCTCTTTTTTTTTTTCCATACATACAAAGATCGTAAAGTCAAGGATTCTCTCGTTCTGAGTTGGTAGTTAATGATCATACAAACTTCACCTACCTTATGTTACCTGTAATTTTCTCCACAATGGATGGTCGTGTTAGAATGCAGGTAAGACCACAGGAAAGGTAAGGAAATTGCGGTTCTAATCATGTGTGGCGTGTGAATGGTTTCCGAGGATTTGTTTGAGTTAGAGGACTGGTAATGTGTTTCACTTTTTTATGTTTTCTTGTGTAAATTGTTAGAGAAGTGAAGTTTCGTTTGGTGTATAATTTTCTTTGGTTTTCTTTGGGGTAAGTGTATAGCAATGATGAGTTAAAGGTAGATGTATACCGGTGTCCTCTTCAGGTAAAGTTAGTGTGTGTTACGTACGACACCTGGCGAGGGAGTGAAGAACTAAAAAATCTCACGTCCTCCCACCAACTCAATATTTCAAACAGATCCTGAACCACCGACAAAAATAACCGAACCACCAACACTGATAACCGAACCACCAACACTTTTAACCGAACCACCAACACTTTTAACCGAACCCAAGCCTTATCAACTATTGTCTTTGCAAAAAAAAGTCACTTACCCTCAAGGAGAAAATAACGCCTATGGCAAGCACTGAAATTACGTCCCTGTCTAAAGATCTGACACCCATTTTTTTTTAGATAACTTTACCATGAAATGAGCTCAAAAATACCTCTTAAAATGGCGCTTAGGGTACCTTGCCATACCCTAAATACCCTAAATACCCCACTGGTTAACCCTCACTGTTGAAATTATGTTAGAATCTTTCAGGTTTTTCTCTCGTTTTCTTAGTGTTTGTGAATCTGTGTTGACATATTTCCCTTCACTTCAAGTATTAGCTAATTGTCTTATTTGCATATTCTAGTACTTAATGACTGTCTAGAATGAATTAACGACTGATATTATTACTGTTATGTAGTTTGTTATGATACACGTACATACATTCATTCATTCATACATACATACGTGTGTGTGTGTTGTTTGTTATGTCGAGGTGATGAAAGTATGGAAGGTAATCTTGTATGAATTCATGTTTGTTTGGCATGACGAAAAAATGGAAATAAATAATTATCCTCGTTTTATTTCATCATTTTATCATGTGTGTTTTATGTTCATTTTGCAGCGAAACATAAATAGCTACGTGTGTGCTTGACTACAAAAAATATAAAATAAAAGAAAGAAAGAAAGAAATACATGAAAAAATTAAAGAGAAAAAAAATAAATAATAATAATAATAATAAAACAGCTTGGTGCAGCCGTGATTGTGTTTGGTTCTTGGCCGCGTTAACAGAGGCTCACGTGATGGCAACATTGTGCGTGACGACACGTACATACATGTCCTTTGTTATTGGCCGGTGTCTGTCTGTTTGTCTGTCTGTCTGTCTGTTTATTTGTTTGTTTGTTTGTTTGTTATGCCTCTCCATGATTATATTTTGCTTTGTTATGTCTGTCTGTCTGTGTTTTCTATTTCTATTTGTGTTCGTCTGTCTATTTGTAATTCCATATTCATCTTTCCTTTCGTCTGTCAGTCTGTCTGTCACTTCACACAAACAAGACAAGCTGGCAAACACACACACACACACACACACATGAATACACATACAAACACACGAACAAACAGATACAAAACACAAGACAAATAGCTTTAAAACAGCTTTGTAACTCAGAAGATAAAATGACCGATGAAAGATACACACTCTCACCCTTCTCTATCCCTTCCCCTTTCCCCTTGAACACCCATACACAACCTTACACCCCTTTCCCCTTACCTTTTGAACACACCATTACACCCTTTGTCACCAAGTCCTTTCCCCTCACCCCTGAACACACCCTTACACCCCTTTCCCCTCACCCTTTGAACACCCCTTAATGCCTTCCCCTTGCAACGTGTAGCCACAAACGGAATGAAAACCCACACACAGCACCCTTGAGTATTGCGACACGTGCCTCTTTACGGGTCTGCATAATTCAACCCCTAAATTTCACGGCCTCAACTTCCGCCTCCTTAACGTAGACGCTTGGGAGAGGCGGAAAAAAAGGTCGTAAGCGTGTGTGTGTTTCTCAATGCAGCTTAGTAGGCGGGAGACTCGTGGCCTTCCGAGTGGAGTAAGATTTTGAAATGTTTAAGCAAAATTCTGAGTACATACTTGTTTGACCTATTTTTTTGTCTGTAGTTGTTGTTGTTGTTGTTGTTGTTGTTGTTGTTGTATGAGTTTGTTGCGCTTCAAGTTGTGTTTTTTTTGTTTTTTGTTTTTTATTTATTGTGTGAATTTTAGTTTTGTTTTTATTTTGGATTTGTTAGAACTGCCTTGCACGTATTACACAAAATATTATATAATACTCTGGTTAGCATGTGTGTGTGTGTGTGTGTGTGTGTGTGTGTGTGTGTGTGTGTGTGTGTGTGTGTGTGTGTGTGTGTGTGTGTGTGTGTGTGCATCCAGGTTACGACTAACACATCATCCCTTCATGTATTTAAATAATCATACATACATACATATACACACACACACACACACACACACGCACACCATCCCAACTTAAACAATTACACACCAACAGTGAACATTTACCTGAGATTACATAATTAACTTTTCATCCTTACCTGTAGAGCCAATCCCCTCACCTTTACCTTACCTGTCTCCCCTCACCTTCCCTCTTCATCCACTTCCCCTTACCTTTACCTGCACTCACAACCCTCACTCTCTCTCTCCCCTCACCTGCGCCTCCTACACCTGAGCACTCACCTGTATATCTTAGTGGTGGCTTCTCTCTCTACTGCCAGCTGGGAGAGCAACCTCGTTCTCGCCTGCTGTACAGCCTCCAGGAGCTCAGCGCATTGCTTCTCCACCTCACTCGTTAAAGTATCGCAGTGAGCCTATGAGTGAGGGGAAATGAGGGGTAAAGTTAGAGTAGAGATAGGTTTATATATAGACATTTATTCACTAACTCTATACTACCTTCTCTCTATATATATTTTTTTTATATCTCTATCTATGTGTCTCTCCCCTCTTCTCTACTTTCCCCTTCCTCCCCTTTATCCCTCTTCACTTTCCTCCCCCTCCACTCCATGCCTACCCTCTCCTACACACCTGCCTTACTTACTCTCTCTCTCTCTCTCTCTCTCTCTCTCTCTCTCTCTCTCTCTCTCTCTCTCTCTCTCTCTCTCTCTCTCTCTCTCTCTCTCTCTCTCTCTCTCTCTCTCTCTCTTTCTTTTTCTTTCATGCCTTACTTTTCTTTATATCTATCTATCTTTTTTTTAAAGTTTTATTTCTCCTATTTTCTTTATCATTTATCTCCGTTTTATATTCATCCTTTATCTCCCTCTCTCACTTCTTTCTTTCTTTCTTTCTTTCTTCCTACCACCCACACCACACCATCTTTTTTTTTCTTTCTCTCTCTCTCTCTCTCTCTCTCTCTCTCTCTCTCTCTCTCTCTCTCTCTCTCTCTCTCTCTCTCTCTCTCTCTCTCTCTCTCTCTTTCCTTTCATCCTTTCATTCGTATCTCATTTTCAAAACTATCTCTTACATCTTCTTTTTCATTCTCCCTCATTTTTTCTCTTCTTTACCTCCTCCTCCTCCTCCTACTCCTTCTTTTCCTCTCCTCTTCTCACATTTACACTCGCATCCTCCTTTCTCTCCTTCTTTCTTTAACCTAACACTTTTTTTTTCCTATTTATTTTCTAACCTTACTTTTTACACTCTCACTTTCTCACTCTCTCTCTCACTCTCTCACTCTCTCTAACTTACGTTCACTCTATCCTGGAATGTCTTGAGATTCGTGATCTGGGAATGGGCTGTCTTTGCTCGACCTGACAGCTGCTGCAGTGACTCCGACAGCTCCGCCTGCAGGAGGAAACACAAGGGACGTGAGCAAGGGAGGGAAAGGAAAAGGAAATATAACATAGAACTTATATTACGTACAAAGCAAGGTAGACCAATAAAAAAAAATAAATAAATAAATAAATAAAAAAATAAAATAAATAAAATAAAAAATAAATAAGTAAAAAATAAATAAAATAAAAAAAATAAATAAATAAAAAAAAAGGTTAGTCTGCCCTTAAACCTTAAACCTGAAGAAAACGAATGCATGTACCGTGTGTTAGAGCGAGAGAGAGAGAGAGAGAGAGAGAGAGAGAGAGAGAGAGAGAGAGAGAGAGAGAGAGAGAGAGAGAGAGAGAGAGAGAGAGGCTTCAGTTTCTATCTACACTTTTCCAAGAATTATTTCTGTTCACTCTGGAAGGTTCAGTGTTTG
>JAPQNM010000019.1:7890187-7897687 GCA_029783475.1 Metacarcinus magister | reverse complement strand
CTCTCTCTCTCTCTCTCTCTCTCTCTCTCTCTCTCTCTCTCCGGTAGATACAGTGTTATTCTCTCACTTCTTTCCTCTTGTTTTTCCTATTGATAGACAGAAACATGGGCCAGGAAGGAAGGAAGGAAGGAAGGAAACTCTCTCTCTCTCTCTCTCTCTCTCTCTCTCTCTCTCTCTCTCTCTCTCTCTCTCTCTCTCTCTCTCTCTCTCTCTCTGACATTTTGTTTTCCTCACCTCTCCAATATCAACCCTCCCCTCGACACCTCTTCCTCCTCCTCCCTCCTCCTCCTCCTCTTCCACCTCCTCCTCCTCCTCCTCCTCCTGTATCACCCCTACAATTGTTAAGCCGACACGGAGAGAATAGAAAAAAATAAATATATATAGAAGAAAAAAAAAAAAAAAAAAAGAATACTTGATTAGAAAGATTGAACAGAAAAAGAAAAAAAAAAAAAATGAAAAATGATTACGAAGATGAAAATAGAAATTGATGACGGGAAAAAATATTAGAGGTAAAAAAAAAAGAAAATATTATAGTTTCTTTACACCTTTATTACCACTGTCCAGGTGACTCATTACTTTTTATACAGGTAACCATTGTTGTCAAAGGGAATTATTTATATATATTTTTTTTTTCTCTTTTATTTTTTGAACTGTTAATATTAGGGGAAATGATAAATAAAAAGCGATTGTGAGATTGTGAAATGAAGCTGTACTGGGGAGAGAGGGGGTGGAGAGAGAGAGAGAGAGAGAGAGAGAGAGAGAGAGAGAGAGAGAGAGAGAGAGAGAGAGAGAGAGAGAGAGAGAGAGAGAGAGAGGCTGATTACATGAATCCACTTGGGTAAAAATGGCTTATTACATCCTGTTCTCTGAAAACTATTATCATTATTATCATTATTATTATTATTATTATTATTATTACTATTATTATCATTACTATCATTATTATTACTATAATCAATATTTTTACTGTTAGTTTTATTATTATGATCATTATTATCATTATTATTATCATTATTTTTATTATTATTATTATCATCACTATTATTATCATTACCATTATCATTATTGTTTTTATTATCATTACTATCATCATAATTATTGATGTTATAATATCTCTCTCTCTCTCTCTCTCTCTCTCTCTCTCTCTCTCTCTCTCTCTCTCTCTCTCTCTCTCTCTCTCTCTCTCTCCCTCTCCCTGTGTGTGTGTGTGTGTGTGTGTGTGTGTGTGTGTATCTTTCTCTCTCAAGTCAGTCCCCTCTCACTCTCTTCCCTTCATCGTCTCTTCCATCCCAATTCTCCCTTCCTCTCTCTCTGCTTCTTAACTCCTTCTTGTCTCTTCCCTCTTCCTTCTGTCTTTCCTCTTATTCCTCTTTGCCTTTCTCCCCTTCTTCCTACCTCTTGAAATCCTTTACACTCCCCTTTTAGCATTGATGATGATGATAATGATGATGATGATGATGATGAAATTATTATCATTATTATTACTTTTTCTTATTCCTCTTCCTCTTCCTCCTCCTCCTTCTTCTCCCTTTTTTAATTCTTCCTAATACTCCCCTTCCCCTTTCCTCATCTTCTTCCTCCTCCTCCTCCTTCTCTTCTACCTTCCCCCCCTTCCTAATCCCCTTCCCCCTTCCCCCCTACCCCCCCTCCCCTCACCTGGATCACGTAGGTACAGGTGAGGGGAAAGAGGTCACCCGGTACAAGGGCGCGTTGCTCCTCCCTATTTTTTCCTCCTATTCCCCTCTTTTTTAATCCCCCTTCCCCTCCCTGCCCCCCCCCGCCCGCCCCCCGAAACCAAAAAAAAAGTTAAAAATCGGTGTTATCCTTATTATTATTGAGAGAGAGAGAGAGAGAGAGAGAGAGAGAGAGAGAGAGAGAGAGAGAGAGAGAGAGAGAGAGAGAGAGAGAGAGAGAGAGAGTGTGTGTGTGTGTGTGTGTTGGCCTCGTGCACGTCCAGACAAAAAGAATGACATAAAGCAGACCCCACACACACACACACACACACACACACACACACACACACACACCTTACCTTACCTTGGGGATTGGATTTGTTGGCGTCGTAAAAATAGCTTTGTTTTATCTTTCTTTCCCAATCTTCCCAATCGTCTGTTATCATTGGCGCGAAAATTATTACCATAAAAAAAAATAAAAATAAAAATAAAAAAAAAGAAGAAAAAATAAATAGATATAAAATAGAAATAGAAAAGTTTCCCTCTCTTAAAAATGAAGATAAAAGTTGGGTTTTCTCACATGAAAGTAGAAGTGTTGCCACCTGGGTGTATATTATCCAGTAAGTGAGAGTGAGAGTGAGAGTGAGAGAGAGGAGAGAGAGAGAGAGAGAGAGAGAGAGAGAGAGAGAGAGAGGATATAAAGATTTTGATAGGTGAGTCCGACTACATATATATCACTTTATCATCATCATCATCATTATTATTATTATTATTATTATTATCATTGTTATTATGTTGTTTTTGATTGTTATATTCAGAACATTTTTCTCGTTGAATACTGTCTGTCAGTTATGGGTTTTTTTTTACCTCTCTCTCTCTCTCTCTCTCTCTCCTCTCTCTCTCTCTCTCTCTCTCGCTCATATTCCCGCCCACCTCAAATAACATTAATTATCATCTTTCAGTCTAATTCAGATTTTTTTTTTCTTTAACTAACTCAGACATATCCTCACTCCGTGCAGCTCTCTCTCTCTCTCTCTCTCTCTCTCTCTCTCTCTCTCTCTCTCTCTCTCTCTCTCTCTCTCTGGCAGGCACCTCTGAACCTTCGCCTTTAACCCCTTGCTCTGCCCCGCCTCCGCCCCCATCCCCGCCCCGCCCCGCCCCGCCCCCGCCCCCGCCCCGCCCCGAGACAAGTTCAATCTACAAAACCCGCCGCAGGACACAATTAGAGGTGTCTCCCCTTTCCCCTCGCCGCCTGCTGGAATTTTAACAGGCAAAGAAAACGCCCGCGCCAAAAAAAATAAATAAATGAATAAATAAAAAATAAATAAATGTTGATAAAATTGAATAGCGAACGAAAGTGTGAAGCGCAGAGTCAAGTCAGGTCAGGTCAAGTCAGGTTAAGTAAGCTTTTCCCTCCCCCCCCCCCCAAAGGTTGATTTAATACAGCGAATTGACGTTGATGAATTAAGGTTAAAAATATAAAAAAAAACGAGGGTGATGCTAATTTTTTTTGATATTCGTGCGTCCCTTTTTCATTAACTTTTTTTTTAAAGCTAACTTCTTTATGTGTTTATTTATTTGTTAATCTATTTATTTATTCATGTTTATTTATCTATATATCTTCTAGTTGAATTATTATTTATTCTAGCCTAACTTTTTAATTATTTTCGTTTTATTGAGAGAGAGAGAGAGAGAGAGAGAGAGAGAGAGAGAGAGAGAGAGAGAGAGAGAGAGAGAGAGAGAGAGAGAGAGAGAGAGAGAGAGAGAGAGAGAGAGAGAGAGAGATGGTTTGATTATTTATTGCGCACTACGGTGTCAGTCAGTTACGAGTCACGTAAATCAAGTAGAATTTAAATGGAAAAATATAGAATAATAAAACATTTTCCAATCACGCCGCAGGGCCACGTACAGTACACGATGCTTGGAGGCAACACACTCATCACACTGCATGCAACTCAAACCTAACAATACAATCATACTATAGTTACAATTGCAATTTATAGGGAAACATAACTTAACTGTATCACGAAGCGGAGAGAGAAACAATATAAAGGGATAATACGTAAACACAAACTTAATGTTATTGTAAATTTTCAAGGATAAAGAAAATAAGTAAATAAATACATCGGTACAGTTGTATGTAGATGTAGTTAGCACGCAGGAATAGTTTGTTTATCGAAGTTTACCCTTGAGTTTACCGGAGCCACACGTAGACGAAGTGGCGGTGAGGGCAATACTTACCTGCACGGTGACGACTACAGAGGAGGTGCACTCATTCCATCAAGACGAGAGGGAGGTGAGTCTAGTTTTCCAGTAAAGTTCGTCATGGTAGTACTAACAGTTTGTATAGACTCAGAGTATAGTAAATTTAGTGTCAACATCAATATATTTGCTGGCCAGTGCATCAACTCACGCTTCCTTGGCATTGACTCGTGTTGTAAGTGAGGAGAACTGAGACACGAGGGAGGAGGGAACACCTGCCCGAAATGAAGCAACGGAAAGGTGTCAGAGGCTGGTGTTGATGACTTATTACAGGTGACTTATATTTAATAGATGCGAGAGTTTAGTGAAGGGTAACATGTTGGCTGTCTCAATTGTAGCTACAGATGAATCCAAGTGTCAGTGAGGGCCAGTTGTCCTCTTGTCCTCTTGGTCACTGTCACCTACGAACCCAGACAGAGTGGCACGTACAGATTGATCCACTGTCCAATCAGATAGGTAACACAGCAAGGTGAGGTGACAGGTGACTCGTGGACAGCAGTGCAGTGACGTAACGTGACATCACAACAACGTCAGAGCAAGCACGAGGAAAGGGTCGAGTTGGGATCCCGTACAGCCGAGTTTATTTTGTTTATAATTGATAGACAAAGTAGAGAAGAGTTGAAATCCCAATTGACACTTTGCTGACGACTGGATCTTATTGTTGTTGTCAGATCGATCAATCCCACGAAGAAAAAAAAATCTCCATAAATTACTTGGCCCTCTAGCGGTGGAGATGACAAATAATAGATAGATAGATAGAGAGAGAGTTCAAAAAATATGTGAGAATTAAGTAATGTCTTTCAGAATTAAAGAATAGAAATGTTTGAATATGAAAGTAAGAAATTAATGAAATGAAAGAATATTTAGACCCAAGGATTAATATTTTTCATCTTTTACTTCCCAGGTATGATTTTTTAATAAAGGTTAACTGAAAAATCCTAAAAATAAGAATGATGAATAGAGAATAATATTAAGACCATACGTAAAATATTAGAAAATTATAACAAGGAACAATTTTTTTTTCTTTTTAGTAACTCCTGAATCCACATCGCAAGTAATAAGCAAAGAAAACGGCGGAAAATAATGAAGCAAAGAGAAAGAAAATGAGAAGAGGTTTTCAAGGGCAGAGTAATGTAACGTTTCGCTAATTGACGAAAGAACTTAACTATGCATGCAATGAAGTCAATTAGCTAATATTTGTCCGTCTAAGAGTTGATTAAAAATTGCAAAAAAGAGAAACATTACACACTATGAGCATTACGAAAACGAAACGCACTTCTCTCTCTCTCCAACGAGGCACCAAAACGAAACGGAAAAGTCAAAATTATAACATCAAATAATACATAATTCAACATCATGAGAGAGAAAAGAAAACGGAGGGAAAAGACAGAAAACGGAATCAAGTCAGACAGATTAAGGAGTGACTAAAGAAAAAAGAAAAAAAGAAATATATATATATACTCGTACGTAAACCAAAAACCACCTTATCACTCCTTACATTAGAGAGGAAATCCTGCAGTAATTAAGAGCAGAGGTAATTCCTTCCTGGCGGGTGACGGGGGGTAGTTAGCGTGATGTAATAGGGGTGATTAAAGGTGATGGAAGGTGTAATTATGAACGATTTTCAGACTTACGTACGAAGAGAGAGAAAGAGAAAGAGAGAGAGAGAGAGAGAGAGAGAGAGAGAGAGAGAGAGAGAGAGAGAGAGAGAGAGAGAGAGAGACGAACACACACAGATACACACACACACACACACAGCCTTCCACTCAGTACACAACTCCGACACGCACATACCCAAACTATACACACGCACACACACACATAAACCGAATGACAAACACACATGTACACACAAGCAGCCGTACACATACACACACATGTACACACAAGCAGCCGTACACATACACACCTATGTTCCTCATGTAAACATTCTCAGATAAACACGAACGCTCTCTCTCTCTCTCTCTCTCTCTCTCTCTCTCTCTCTCTCTCTCTCTCTCTCTCTCTCTCTCTCTCTCTCTCTTTAACGAGTATTTGTAAACATCACTAGATTTAGCTAACCTTGTGTGTGTGTGTGTGTGTGTGTGTGTGTGTGTGTGTGTGTGTGTGTGTGTGTGTGTGTGTGTGTGTGTGTGTGTGTTTTACCATTACTACTACTAATCCCACTACAGTAACTATCACTATACTACTACTACTACTACTACACTACTACTACTACTACTACTATTACTATTCCACTTAACTTGGCGGAGAAGCCCAGCCCAGTAAGAGACGTGGAGCTGTCATCTTAATCTACGCTAATTGGTCTACAGAAGGTGGAAAAAAAAAGACTATAACCTTTTAATATTTCCTGAATGTTTCTTGAAAATTCTGACGTATTTTATCGTGGGAAAATGTCAGAGTTTTAAAGTCATCAGATTTAATTAACTAACTATAGCCAGGGTTCATAAAAGGTTGTAGTAGTAGTAGTAGTAGTAGTAGTAGTAGTAGTAGTAGTAGTAGTAGTAGAAATAATTTAAACAAAAAACATTAAAATCAGGAAAAGATGATAATTTCTTAACTAAAATCTTTCTTAAACAACCTCGCTCCTCTCTCTCCCTCCCTCCCTCCCTCCGTCCTTCACATCCTCACTCCCTCCCTCCCCACTTTTCTCTCCCTCTCTCTCATGCCCTCGTTCACTCCCTCATTCTCTCACTTCCTCCATCCCTCACGCACCTAGACCTGAGTGAGTGAGTGAATTAATGAGTGAGTGAGTGAGTGAGTGAGTGAGTGAGTGAGTGAGTGAGTGAGTGAGTGAGTGAGTGCGTGTGTCACCCCCCCCTCAGCCTCAGCCTCCCCCCCTAGAACACACCTGCACCCCCCCAACGCCCATTAGACAGGTGAGTTTAACAGGTTTGCATACGAGAACAGAAGCTGGGTAACCATGACAACCATTTCATTCACTATGCACGACTACTGATGGTGAAACGTCTTAAAGGATGAGTGAAGACAGTGAATGCTATATACACGACTTATGACTTACTGACTCACCCACTCACCCACTGACTGACTGACTGACTGACTTACTGACTGACTGACTGACTGACTGACTGACTGACTGACTAACTAACTGACTGACTGACTGACTGACTGACTGACTGACTGACTGACTGACTGACTGACTGACTGACTGACTGACTGACTGACTGACTAACTGACTGACTGACTGACTGACTGACTGACTGACTAACTGACTGACTGACTGACTGACTGACTGACTAACTGACTGACTGACTGACTGACTAACTGACTGACTGACTGACTGACTGACTAACTGACTGACTGACTGACTGACTAACTGACTGACTGACTGACTGACTGACTGACTGACTGACTAACTGACTGACTGACTAACTGACTGACTGACTGACTGACTAACTGACTGACTGACTGACTGACTAACTGACTAACTGACTTACTGACTGACTGACTGACTGACTCTATCTATCTCTGTCTATCTTTCTATTAGTCTATTTCTCTCTCTCTATTTTATTCATTTTTTTAGCTTTATCTCTTAATCTATCTG
>JAPQNM010000019.1:7856157-7885087 GCA_029783475.1 Metacarcinus magister | reverse complement strand
AGTGATGCACACAGACAAATACAGACATGAAAGGACACACACACATATATATACAGACATTTAAGGACAGACACACATGTTTAGACAACACACACACACACTCATGCAATGACATGCATAAAAAGTCATGCATGATAAGCAAACAGACAAACACACAATCATACAGACCTCATCACCTAAGAGCAGACACTGACAAACAAACAAACAAACAAGATAACAGATACACTAAACACAAACAAACACTATACATATACACACAACAACTGACAAATCTTACTTTTTTTCCAATCTCCAAACAAACAAAAACAAACAAACACACACACAGACAGACAAGCGTAACAAACAACAGAAGACAAAACACACACAGACAGACACACAGACAGACAGACACACACATACAGACATAGACAAACAAAGACAGACATACAGACACACACAAACACACACACAGACACACGGGGTGAAGGGAAACAAAACAAACAGAGACAAATAAGTAGACAAAGAACAACATTACACTAAGGAGTCAACCCAAGCCACTCTTCTCCCCGCCCCCCCCGCCCATACACCCCCCCACAGGCCTTATACAACCCCCCACCATCCCCCCAGAGTGTCAGGGAAGAATTATGTGTAGGTGTCATGCGGTGGTTCAGGTAATTGTGAGAAAATACCTGTTTTTGGCGGTAAATAAGGTACCGTCTTCTGCTAATGGTGACCAGACCGTCCTAGCCAAGGGAAGGTGTCTGGTATTTGGTACTTGGTTCTATTATTAACTCACTAAGGTTATATTTATGTATATTAACTTTATTTTGTTGTTATTATGTGTTTATATTTTGTTTTTGAGATTGTGTGTTTGGTTTATAAGTGATTTAGGTAATGTTAAGATTGTTCGTTGTGTCTCCTCTGTCATCAATTGCATTTAATATTGATGAAATTTGCTTTTAAATTAATGATTAGTTGTTGATTCAAGTATAATTAACCAATGTGTCAGTAGGTCGTCATGTTATTGAATTAAATGTTATTCATGCAACAAGCTGGTAATAGTAACAGTTGAAATGCATCTAAGTGGCGTGAATATTCGGTTTGCTGAAATAAATAAAATAATGAACCAGATTAATATCAATTATCTTGTTCACATTAATTCTTAAACACGTAAATAAAAAATAAAAAATAATTGCCGATTTAAAACAAAAAATTCGGTGTGAACAGCAACCAATCAGGAACGATAGTCACGTGACGTCACTAACTAAAATTAACCAATAAACAACAAGACTATCATGACGTCATAACACCAACCAATCACAATCAAAATTATAATGACGTCATAAATCCAACCAATGAGAATCAAACATACTATGACGTCACATGCCTCCAGCCAATCAGAGCCTTGCAATGCCATGACGACACAGTTTAAACGTAAATAAAGCCAAATTTAAGTTCAGTAAGAGCGCCATGGTGGAAAATTTCGTCTATTTCCTCGTTATTTCACCTTCCCTTCCCCTTAGAGCGGCATGAGTGGGAAAAAATCCATCTCAGGGCCGTACAGAGCCACTAAATTGGTGAGTAGAAGGGGGGAATAAGGGGAAATAAGTGATAAATAAGGAAAGACCGTGTGAGTGTGTTTGTGTGTTGGTCAAAGTTCAAAGTAGGAAGTGAATAATGACCTTGTGTGACCTTGAGTAGGGTGCTTTAGGTAATTATTTGACCTTCATGAGTGTTGTGGTGGTTGTAGTTATTGATGCGATTGTGTGGTTTTTTTTTGTTTTATTGTAGCAGTTGACGTGGAACAGATTGGAATTTGGAGTCAGTTTGAATGGAAAAGATTGGAATAGGAGATAAAGGAACAGATTAGAATTTGGAGACAGTTTGATTGGAATAGGAGATAAGGGAACAGATTGGAATTTGAGGCAGTTTGAATGGAAAGAATAAAGACAGATTGGAATTGGAGGCAGTTTGAATGGAAAAAACTGATTGGAATTGGAGGCAGTTTGAATGGAAAAGATTGGAATAGGAGATAAGGGAACAGATTGGAATTGGAGGCAGTTTGAATGGAAAAGATTGGAATAGGAGATAAAGGGAACAGATTGGAATTGGAGACAGTTTGAATGGAAAAGATTGGAATAGGAGATAAAGGAACAGATTGGAATTTGGAGACAGTTTGAATGGAAAAGATTGGAATAGGAGATAAAGGAACAGATTGGAATTGGAGGCAGTTTGAATGGAAAAGATTGGAATAGGAGATAAGGGAACAGATTGGAATTGGAGGCAGTTTGAATGGAAAAGATTGGAATAGGAGATAAAGGAACAGATTGGAATTTGGAGACAGTTTGAATGGAAAAGATTGGAATAGGAGATAAAGGAACAGATTAGAATTTGAGTCAGTTTGAATGGAAAAGATTGGAATACGAGATAAGGGAACAGATTTGAATTGAAAGTTAGACAATATTTGAATTTAAGACATAATGCAAAGATTGGAATTTTAGACAGAAGGCAAAAGATTAGAATTTTAGACAATATAACATTTTTGAATTTGACGTAATGGTAAAGATTGGAATTTCAGACAGTTAGCATGGAAAAGATTGGAATTTTAGACAGTTAGCATGGAAAAGATTGGAATTTCAGACAGTTAGCATGGAAAAGATTGGAATTTCAGACAGTTATAGCATGGAAAATATTTGAAATTAGAGACAGTTAGAATGTAAAGGATTGGTATTTCATCTTTGTGGTTTTGAAGAGAGACTGAAGAAGCTGCATGTATACGAGGTTAATAAAGTGTTGGGTTACTTATTATTTATTATTTATTTATTGAGAAAGTGGAAGGAAAAAAAAAGAAGGGTGGATGGAAAAGAATATAAATGTTAAAATTTCGTAAGTGGGTTTAGGTTAGGTTAGGTCAGGTCAGGTTAGGTTAAGTCAGGTTAGATCAGGTCAGGTTAGGTTAGGTTAGGTCAGGTCAGGTCAGGTCAGGTTAGGTTAGGTTAGATTAGGTTAGGTTACATATAAGACGAGGTGCAAAGGGGAAGGAGAGTACTGTCTCCCTGAACCTTACATACCTTATCTTAACCACCTTGTAATGGAAATATAAACCAAGCATATAGATAGATAGATAGGTATATTGATAGATAGATAGGTATATTGATAGATAGATAGGTATATTGATAGATAGATTGGTATTGATAGATAGATTGGCATAGATATATATTCTACAAACAGTGACATGCCTTCATAATTCATATCATTTATTCATTTGTTTTTACACAGCTCATCTATTTCTATACATGTGAGGCAGTAATTAAGAACAAAAAAGAAAATAATTAAATAAGAATACATTTGATTTTTTTTATCACTATTAATAATGCTGTTGGTGATATTTTTTCGTTCCTTTCAATTATGTATAAAGTAGAATAGAAAGTTGAATAAAACACTTACTTAACTAACAATCCACCTTAATAGTGAAACAATATTTTTTTCACTATGAATAATAAATACTGTTGGTGATATTTTTTTTTCTCTTTCAATTATATATAAGTAGAAAAGAAAGTTAGAAAGTTGAATAAAGAACTTAACTAACAATCCACTTTCCTTTCCACTACCTCACTAACTAACAATCCACAATTAACTTTCCTTGCCACCACCTTAATAACTAACAATCCACCTTCCCCCCCCCGCCCCCCCCTTAGTGGAATGATGCAGTGCGGTCCTTCTACAATGGCATGCCCGTGGCGCGACACTGGCGTGGTCTGCGGCAGTACGAACGTTGCTTCACTGCCACCGAGGCCGTCGACTGGCTCCACTCACACCTCCAGACCAACCCTAACTTTGGCCGAGCTGTGTCCAGAGACCAGACCATCAAGCTGCTCAGGTGTGTGGGCGTGTGTGTGTGTGTGTGTAGGTGTGTGTGTACGTGTGTGTGTGTGTAGGTTTCCATCAGTGTAACCTTAACATACACCTATTAATCATTCAACAATTACAATAAAAAAAAACAAGATATATAGCAAAGAAAAGTCCAATTACATATGTTTAATTACTAATATAATAAATAATTGAATATATATAATTAATTACCACACCTATCTTTAACCTCCCGCTGTGTCGTCTCCTACAGGAAGTTTGTGAAGTCAGGTCTGCTGGAGGATGTGCGAGGAGGAACCACACGGCCGGAGGAGTTCAGGGACGGCAGGGACTTGTACAGGTGAGGGGGGGGTAGGGAGGGAGGATGGATGAAGGGATGGGAGAGGGAGAATGGATGAAAGATAGGAGAGGGTCATAATAGTGATAATATTGACTGGTGATTATAATGATGTTTAACTCGTGTGTGTGTGTGTGTGTCAGGTTCAGCAGCCGGTCCCCCCTGAAGGCCCTGCGCACCCCTGGCCGCTCCGCCCTGGCACCCCTTGACCCCAACACACCCCAGGCTGACCTTGGCGCCTCACCCATGCTGAAGAGGACCCGCAGCTCCATGAGACAGGTGGGTAGCTACCTGCTTGTATTTTACCTGCTTGTAATTACCTGCTTGTATTTACCTGCTTGTTATGTACAGGAAATGGACTCTGCTTGTGTTATCCTGTTATCAAATTTAATAAGAGTTGTGAATGCTCTCAGCTCTTACTATCTACTTATCTTAACTATTCCAGGTATAAATTGGTCTATATTCAAGTAATTCTTCTATACCTTTATGTAACCTGAACCTCACCTTGACCTTCCTTCCTTCCTTCCCCAGTCCGTACGATGCAAACGTAGCAACGCGGACCGGGACGCATCACCCGGTCCATGCCCCAAGACCAGGCCACGGCGCGCTGCTTCCCTCCACCGCGGCGAGAACCAAGCCAACGAGCGGCGGGACAAGGCAGCACAGCGCAGCACAGACCAGCGCGGCACAGACCAGGGGGGCATGCAGGAGTGTCATCTGGTGGCACGACAACCTACCACCGAGGAGACCAACCAGGTGTGGAAGGAGGTGCTGCTCGACAAGTAAGTGTGGTGAGGGTCGAGGGTGATGTGAGGGTGTTATGGTGGTGATGGTGGTGGTTGTGATGCACTGGCTACACCTAACACCATTCTGGCAAGTGGTGGAAGGATGGGATTGAGTTCCTATTGTGTTGTAGGACTAAAGGGAGTAATAGTAAGGTGTGTGTGTTGTAAGGTTGTGATGGTGTGATGCCAGCAGGACGTTCTGTAGCTGTTATGGTTGTTAATTGAGTCTTGTTTTTACCTGTGAGTGTAATGATGAAGGGAGACGAGAGTTTTCACACTTGTTAATTGTTTGTGGTAATGATTGATGTGTGCGATGTGTGGTTCCTCCCTTAAGTTGTGTGCGGTTTAGCTTGACATGGTTTGCAAAGGTGTGTGGGGTTGTGTGTTTTTGTGGTAAGTCTTACGGTGCATCTCAACAGTTATTTTCACGGTCCAGTCTGTGTGTGTGTACGTGTGTGTGTGTGTGTATGGAGGTAACTGTGGAGTGATCCCGTACCACACTCATATACAGAACTAATGCATTTTCACTTTATTCAAGCTAGTTACAATACATATAGTCTCTCTAAACACGGCATTGCTTCTCATACTTTTAGGTGAGGTGCTAGACAGCTTGCAATACGAGAAAAAGCCAAGTGTGCGCGGCAGCTGGAGTACATTAGAGGTGAAGGAAGGAAAGGAAAGGAAGTCTATCTATCTATGCTGGGTTGTGGTCATTATTTAGCTTTAAACTTGCTGCCTTTGCCTATGTTGAGCTTTTATAGTGTTGTGGACGAAAGGTGTTAGTCATGAATAGCTATTTAGATTGCTTATATACTCTATGTGAATTACAATGAGTTTTTTAAAGGAGAGGTCACAAGAAGAAGAAGAATGTGTGGTGTTGAGTGATGCGTTAGAGTAGAGATTAATAGACAAGGTTCATCATTACTGTAGTTGGCGCTTTACTGTAGTTGGTGTTGAACTTGTGTCCTTGTGTTGTAGTTCTTGGGTTGTATCAGGCTTGGTGTTGAGCCTTGGGATGCTTAACAATATATAAGAACAGATACTACATACTAGAAATTGGGTTTATAACTAGGGTATCTGCTGGGTATAACTAGGGTATCTGCTGGGTATAACTAGGGTATCTGCTGGCTATAACTAGGGTATCTGCTGGGTATCTGGGTATCTGCTGGAATGAATGATGAGCTACAGTGTCAAAGAATCTTATCTCTCTAAGTATTAATTAATGTTCCTCTAATTACTAAGTGAGCACGCATACCTGATAATGACTTTAATAATGTGTGATTTATTTGTTTAATTAATTGGATTCAGTTCATTATGTCTCCGTGTTTTGATTGAGTTTGTTGTGCGGAGAGCCATTGTCCTTTGCATCTGTATGTGAGCCTTAGTCAGTGGTAGTACAGGTGTTTAAGTAGTACATGATTCCATTACAGTAATTACCTTATCAGTGCATATTTGTACTACTCATCTGTCTGTTGCTAATGGCTGATTAATAAATGCTTGTTGAATTAAACTCTTGCTTTTCATTGATCCTATGACTGACTAAAGCCTCACATGCAGGTACTGGCTGTGGCTGGCTCTCTAGTAGTAGTAATGGTAATGAGGGTTATTAAATGGTTTGTGATTGTTTCTCTTAGATGGGACGATTAAGAGAAGTAATGATAATGATAATTGATTGATTAACTATAAGGGGAAATATGATGCCGTTGATCATTAAAAACTTTGTGATAAAACCTCTTAGGGTCGTATTCTTAGTCCTGTCGGGTCCTGCGGATATTCAAATGTTCCCGCCTCCCGGCCGCATATTCACCAATTGGCAAGCGAGTACTGTACGGTACTCGCTTGCAATTGGTGAATATGCGGCCGGGAGGCGGGAACATTTGAATATCCGCGGGACCCGACGGGACTAAGAATACTGCCCTTAAACGTGAAGATTAAAAGAGTAATTATAGTGAGAAAAAAAACTGATAATTTCTCATAGAAGTGAGGATTAAGAGTAAAGATAATGAATAACTTACTGATAACTAAACTTGAATATTAAAAGTACTGATACACCTAATTAAACTCTACAACTGTCATTATGAATATTTGTTCTATGACTAATAATTACGCAGTAAAATGAAACCGTATCTTTTTTCCAAAACATGAATTTCCTCCTCATTTTCTCGAAAGCTATTAGAGATATTGGAAATATCATTGCAGCATCTGATAGACCTAATTAAACTCTACAACTGACATTATCAATATTTGTGTCTGTTGGTGATATCTTTATAATTTGTGCCAGTAATTCAAGGTGAGAATATACTGACAACTTCCGCCCCCCCACCCCAACCCCCCCGCCTCCCACACACATACACACACCCAGGAACCTTGTGCTATCCATAGAATCATAGGCTTGGGGGGGAGTTGTGGAAGGCAAATCAGTAGACATATAATAAGCCATTTAACTAATCATAACATCATCACAGTAAATAAAATAAACGTTACAAGAAAAAAACTATGTAGAATAAATACATGGATCTTACGTTTTTATTCTATTTTATTTTACTTATTTAATTATTCATTTTATTTTATTTTATTTATTTATTTATTTTATTATTTTTTTGAGACAATGAAATGGTAAACGAAGGAAATGTTTAGTATGGTTATGTAAAGGTTTGAAAAGTTTAGTGAGGAGTGTGTAAGAATCCTTGTAAGAAAGTGTGTAGTTACTGTAGTGAAGGATGTAAGTTAGGTCGATTCCAAGAGTTTATTGAAGCAGACTTAAGGTTAATAGGGAAGGAATTATAAGTAGTTAAGGAAATGAGGTTAAGGTGAAGCTAATTGAGCATAGTTAGTTGTGTATTTTGAAGGTAAAGGTAAGTCATTATGTAGGAGTGGGAGTAATTATTTATGGAGTATTATAGGTCAATCTCACACTTATGGTCTGTTGGTGTGGCTTCCCTTGCTACACAAAGCCTTACCTACCCTAACCCTCCCTCCCTTCCTCCCTCCCTCCCTACCCTATCCCTCCTTTCCCTCCCTCCCTCCCTCCAGTCAGTTGGGGCAAGAAAAGAGACATGCACAAATGGATAAACAAATAGTGAGACTGAAGAGATGAACACACACACACACACACACACACACACACACACACACACACACACACACACACACACACAAGAAAAAAAATATAAAAAAACAAAAGGTGTATAGAGATTAACAGATAGAAAACCTTTTACACCAAACACACGAAGGCTAGACATAAAAGAGGAAAAAAAAACTAAGGACAGACACATCCTTACACAAAATCTTATACCAACAAAATATTCAGATTAAAACATTAGGAACACACAACACAAGAGAGAGATAAACATTCTTCCTCACATCCTCCTACAACACCTCATCCCTGCAGGCTTGATGGTGTGTGTGAGCGGCTGATCTTCGGAGACATAACCTCAGTGCTGGAGCCTAAGGTAGTGTGTGGTGAGAGTGTGCGCCACAACATGACCCAACTCTCAACAAGGGGTGTGGTGAGGGTGAGGGAAGGACACCCTGAAGACCTACCTAACTGGATCCTGACAGCCATGAAGTGTTTGGCTCATTGTAAGTGTGTGTGTGTGTGTGTGTTTGTGTAGAGTGGGGAGGGAGTGAGGTAGGTGTGTGTGTGTGTATAGAGTGGGTAAAGTAAGGTGTGTAGCTGTGTGTGTTTATGAGTGTGTGTGAGGCCATTTGAATTTATGTGTGTGAGAAGTGAAATGAATATAGATTTAACATTTTTCATACATACACAGATACATGTAAGTGCAGTAGTGATGGGAGTTGTATTTTTGTATTGACTTCCATTGTGTGTGTGTGTGTGTGTGTGTGTCATGCCTCCATCCTTCTCCATTGTTCAGGGCCCAACACTGGTGACTCCACCTGCAACATTCCCAACTACCCCGGGGTGGAGCGAGACGTGTTCAAGATTGTACGAGAATTCTTCACTAACATGGTAAGGAGTGTGTGTGTGTGTGTGTTTGAGTGTTTTCTTCTTTTTTTCCAGATGACGTATAAAATTGCCGATAGTTCTTTCTCTTTCTCTCATCATCATCATCATCATCATCATCATCATCATCATCATGGCCATGGTTCACCTTTCCTCCACATGTTTTCCCTCCTCCCCAGGTGGTGCCGCTGATCCCCTATGAGCTGTACGAGCCCACTCATCCGCCTCTACATTGGTGCAGAGTTCCTGGACATCACCCACCGCTCCCATGCAGTCCCAGCCTCCACCTCATCCTCCACCTCTGCCTCACCTCCCCCACAGCCCTCACCTCACCCTTCAAGTGACACAGACTCTGTTGAGGACCTGATCCTTAACATGAGTCTGAGTGGCCAGACAACCTCCACACCCCATGAGGAGGAGAGGGCCAGGAGGATTTCAGAGCAGGGGAGTAATGGGGGGCTGCACACCCCTCGCCTTGATGCTATGCGCCACCCCGAGGCCTCCCGCCTGCTGCTCTCCCTCAAGCTGCGAGGCCTCAGGGACTACACAGACTTCAAGGACGACAGCCTCTACCCTTCCCTGCCTGACACCACCTCACCCCAGTGCCAAGGGAGTCAAGGGAACCACCAAGGCCAACACCAACACCTGCCACCACCACCACCACCAGCCCCACCACCAGCCCCACACAGTGTCAGGACACCTCCTCCCCCCTACCACCTCACAAGGAGCTGCCAGCCACAACGCACCACCCCTTCAGAGCACCAAGATGCCCCACGTTCCCTCAGTCTCCTGAATGGCAGCCAGGACCGCCCATTGAGCCGCGGGCCTGAGACTGTGCGCTCCATCAAGACCAATGACCAGGCGCGGCGGCTGAGGCGGGAATGTGGTGGTGGTGGGAGGGAAGGTGTAAAGGTGGGGCCCACTGAACCACTGGAAGGTGTCACACTCCCCCACAACTGCTGCTTTGAAACAGCCTTCACCTCAGACAGCCCGCGCACCAGGATCATCCCACAGAAATCTGTTGACTCCATACACTTCCAGCACAGTGAGAGGCAGCGGCCAAAGAGTCTGGCCGTCCCTCTGCTCACCGGCCCCGCTGGCCCCTGGGACTCCACCGTCAACGCATCCTCCGCCTCAGACCTGTTCCGCTCCAGCATCATGTCTTCGGTCAGCACAGAGTACATCACGGCCCCCTTGGCCCCCCTCTCTCCCCTAAACAGATCCCGCTCTGCTGGGAACCTACAGTGTTATGAAGCTGACCCTCCAGCCCCTCCCCCCCCAGCACCCCCCAGAAGTCTGGCCAGTCGCATCAGGGACTCCATCAAGCGCAAACACGGGCGGGACGACTCACTCACCCAGAGGCGGGGTGGTCGGGTGAAGGGTGCCGGACCCAACCACCTCAGGACAGACTCTGGAGGTTACATCAACCCCAGCCTGGCAAGCACACTCCAAGATGACACTGTCAGCACTGCATCCTCGGAGGGGTCAGCGGCCAGACTGGCACACCTGCGCACCAAGTCAGGCGGCTTCCTCAACCTGGCTCTTGCCCCGTCTGGAGACTCCACAGACACCCTGGACTCTGTGCCTTCAGCACCTCTCAGTGCACGCTCTGATCCTGGCCTCCTGGACCACTGGCCAGCCCCTGCCCCCGTCCCCCGGCCACTGTCAAGGCTAAGGACCCGCACCCCCGATGGCTGTCTCAGTCACAGCATCCATTCCAATGCCTCTGGGAACAGCCTCTACCACTCTGCCCTCTCCCACACCAGCAGGGGCGGCACTCCCACCTCCTTGGCCTCCCACACACCCCTGGCCTCACCTTCCCTGCAGCCCATCAGTGGTATGGCCGGCATCTACTCCTCCACCCGGAGCAAAGGTTAGTACTGTGGCCACCATTAGTACTGTGAAGTAGAACACACCCTGACCACTGATCACTACCTTCCTCAGGTTCACCACTCACCTTTAATCCTTGATCATCCCTTCCCTTAGGCAACACACCCCAGCCTCACCCCTCCAGAGACACCTCCAGGGACACCTCCACTGACATCTACAAACAGCTGTCCTCCTCGGCCAATGAGCTGAGTGATGGGTGGGCCGACCGCACCCCTCACAGCCGGGCACCCCCTCCCTTTGGGCGGGGTGGGGTGTGGCGGCACTACCACTCATCGCCAAGTAAGAGACGCATCGGACGCCGGCGAGGGGCACAGGTGTTCTGGGGGAGCAAAGCTTGTCTGCCTGGTAGGCCTCACACCGCATGGTTTAATTTAACTATACCACCTCACCCACCACACTAAACAACCACCCCTTACCACCCTCACCTGTGTGTTAACCCCTGCCACGCCACCATTACTACAGCTGCTCAGGCCGTGCTGGATGCTTGTGTCACACCTGCTAACACTACTACAATACTCACCACAACTAATGTTATGATCACCATCACTGCTGCCACCACACGCTGCTACTTTACTGCACACATCACTGCCACTGTGTTGATATCCAATACTCTATGTACTGCCTTTCAAAATGTTTCACTCACTCAGCAAAGGGATGGTTGTAGCAGAACCATCCCTATGATATTAGGTTAGGTTAGGTTAGTCTCTATATAGTTCATTCATACCACACACCACCTCCACATTCCCCTTCTGCTTGTTCCCTTTACATTCTACTCCTCTCCCTTCTATCACACAATAAAGGGTCTGTTCCCACTCTCATCTATACTGTTTACATTACTCTTATAAAGCTTGTGTTCATCCTTCCTCTTCATGTACCATCTCAAGGTCGTCTGATTGTCCCATTGTACAATCCCACACTTCGTTCCTTAAACCACAGTCAGTTTATACCTAGAGTCAGTTCACTTCAGGTCATTTCTGCCACAAAGCCTTGACAAATCCACTTCATTCACTGTCCATGTTTGATATCAGTACGTCAAGGTCAGTACAGGTTACACTAAATACTTAACTTGTGTGTATTTAGTATATAGTAAAGTTAGGTTAGGTTACACTAAATATTTAACCCTCCCTCAGAGTCTTATTAACATCTTTACTAATCAATCACATTATTAACTTTACTCATTTTTTCAGAACCTCACATTCACTTTGAACATGTTAACAAAATTATGAGTGTTGAGTATTTGAATGACTCCTTAATACCTGTCCACAGCTTAACACTAATACACGAGTACTCACCTTAACGATGCACTGATCAATAATAAGGCATTAACTTTTTAAATGTGTATTGGCCAGCCTCTGTTACTGTAATTCTGTTTATATATTTACATAAAACCTTTTGAATATTGGCAAAGTAGTTGTAGGTGACACTGATGTAAGACCAAATAAAAATAATGAACAGGAGGAGGAGGAGGAGAAGGAAAACGTAAAAGAAGAAGAAGAGAGTATGTAACAGACACTTGGTTGACTTTATACATGTTCTATACAGGTCCATACAGTGCTTCAAAGTCAGTGTATGTATGATGATAAATGCATGATGGAAAATGACAGGAACACTATAGGAAGAATCACAGGTTGTCAAAGAGAGCAATGTTTCTATCGGCATCCAACTGAAGCTTACGTTTTTGAGAACATTTACTTGCATGAGATGGATTAACAATGACAAATAATAGCACTAGAGAGATGCATAAACAAGTGGAGTGTGTGAGGAAGGTCAATGAGCCTGCCATTGAACCATTCCTCTTAGACAAACACACTGCCACTTAACACTTCCTCTGCCAAAAAGACCTACCTTCCTCTTCCCTTCATCCTTCATTCAGACTTACCTTCTATTCATTCTTCCTAAACCCACTATTTCCCCTTCTTCCCCTAACCTTATACTCTACACAAACTTTCTCCCTTACCCCTCCTCTTCCTCCTTTCATCTCTAGAACTGCTGAAAAGTCTTCCCTCCTCTTCTTTACATCCCCAATTCAACCTTCTCTTCTATTCTCTCTCCTAAACCCACCACTTACCATCCTTCACTTATCCTTATACCCAATCACTATCCTATCTTACTATCCTTCATCCTTATACCCAACACAAACTCTTCCTTTTACCCTTCCCCCTCTCCTCCTTTCATTTCCAAAACTGCTAAAAAGTCTCCCCTCCTCTTGCCTCCTCTCCCCTCCTCTTCCCTCCTCTCCCTCCTCTTCCTTACATCCTCCATTCAGCCTTTCCTTCTACATATTCTTCTAAACCCATCATTTACCATCCTTCACCCATCCTTATATTACCCACAAACTCTTCCTTTTACCTTTCCTCTCCTCCTTTCATCTCTAGGACTGTTGAATAATCTTCCCTCCTCTTCTCTACATACTTCATTCAACCTTCTTTTCTATTCAGTCTCCTAAACCCATCATTTACCATTCTTATTCATCCTTATATTACCCACAAACTGCTGAAAAGTCTTCCCTCCTCTTCTTTACATCCTTCATTCAGCCTTCTCTTCTCTCAAACCCATTACATACCATCCTTCACCCTACCTTATAACCTACACAAACTCTTCCTTTTACCTCCCCTTCCGCCCCATCTCCAGGACTGTTGACGAGGGAGGGCAGGGAGGCAGCCACCACCTCTGCCCGCTTGCTGCTGCTCATGCTGCCCCCTGTGCGCCGCCGGAAGCTGCATCTCCTCCTGCGAATGATGAACAAGATGGCGAACAATGAGAAGCTCAGTCTTGACCCTGACCTCTCTACACGTGCCTTGGTGAGTGTGTTGACCCCTTCCTTCCTGACCCGATGATTTGTTCCTTTTTAGATATCTATTTATTTTTCAATTTTTTTCTTTATTATTTTTTTTTTCCTGCAGTTATTTCTTCTTCTTTTTTTCTTCCTGTGGTTATTTATTCTCTTGGATTCTCTTCACCTTCTATTATTACTTGTTTTCTTCTCTCTTCCTTCTACTGTTTACATTTATGACCTACAACTATGAAACGAATACCTGTGTAGAGAGAGAGAGAGAGAGAGATAGGGAGAGGGAGGGAGGGAAAGAGGACCAAGGGGAAAAAAAATACAACTATACTTAACTTTCCCTCTCCCGCAGGTCTTGAACACCTTTGCTCGCAGCATCCTCCTGTGTGAGCGTGAGGCTGACCATGATGAGGTGCTGGCCCTGCGTGTGGTGGCCTTCCTCATGGACACACACGAGGAGATCATGTCTCCGCCTCAGGACCTCTCCGTGCTGGCCCACCGACGCCTCGCTCCACGACACCGCAGCCAGGTGGGAGGGTTTGGGGGGAGCAGGGGGGGGTAATGAGGGGGATGTTAGGTTAGGTTATGGTTAATAGATGCAAGTTTCCTCTCATTGTGGTTTAATAACATTGTCATGTTTATATGTTTCATGGTAATAGGAGGGATGAGTATGGTGAAGGTTTTGTTATGTGGGTTACAGGGTTGGGTCCAAGTACAAGTACTTGTCCTTGGACTTAAGTACAGATTTTCATCTAGTTGTACTTGTACTTGTACTTGGAGTTTAAAATGTTACTTGTACTTGTACTTAGACCCAAAGTACTTGAAAAACACCAAGTACATTCAAATACAAACAAGAACATTGTGTTTAATCAAAAGTTATATACTGTATATACATTCTAGTGAACTTTGTGATGATACTAATATGTAAATAGTGTTTACCCAATAGTATCATCACAAAGTTCACTAGAATGTATTCATTAATGTGTATATATGAAAACTACTAACTTTCGTGCCTTACGAATCTGTGACAGGAATTTTTTTTTATCATATAAAGTACTTGTACTAAAGTACAATGACATGTACTTGAACTTGGACTCAAGTACATAGCAAAGTGACTGTACTTGTACTTGTACTTGAAAAATATCCAGGTACTTGGACTTAGGTACAGTCGCCTGTACTTGGACCCAACCTTGGTGGGTTAATTAAGTTCTAATGTAAGAAGACACTTAAGTATTTATTTTATCCCACTACTTGATATGTGTTTCTGAGGTTAGGTTTACTCTAATGTTAATGTTTTTGTGTTTTTTTTCCCAATTTTTATTGTGATCATAGTGTCAGGTGGGACAAAGAAGGTATGAGAGGTGTACTAAGTTATAGAGAAAGGATTGGTCCTCATCACAGATATATATATATGTTTGAAAAGTAGGAAAACAACTTCTAAAACCCTTATTAGATCTTTTTACACTAGACTTCATTAGTGATGTTATGGTGTTGAGTTATCCTGGGTGTGTGTAGTGTTACTAAGTGTCTGTCCCCTTGCATGACAGGCCTGAGTAAGGGTGTTTGGGTTTGGGGTGATGAAGCACATAACATAAACAGGATCCTAACCCATGTCTTGTCTGGGAACACTCACGCAATACTGTGGCGGGACACTACTGTTTATTTATATATTTATTTATTATTTTTTTTTGGTAAGGTTATGTTGTTATCCAGGTGTTGTTGAAGTTACCTGTGCCTTCCCCTTACCTGAGTTATCCTGGTACACCTTAGAATCAGTGCATTCCTATCCTGGTTAATTAAGAGGTTCAGTTTAATGTAGTCTATGTAAACCTTTGCACCAACCACATGAGTTATTTTTTATGTATTATTCCTCATTGGTAATTTTATTCAATATGCAGAACAAATTTAGTGTTGGTGATAATTCAATAAGTGTTCGATTTATTAAACGGCATGAATCTGAGCTTGAATATTAAGAGAATATCATAATAATACTGTAATGATGGTGGTAGTTCTATAATGTTAGGAATGTGATGCAAGAAGTTCAATTTAATGAGGGAAACATGAGGTCGTGTGGTGGTGGTGGTGGTGGTGGTGGTGTTGATAGGTGTACATCACATGAGGAGGAGATGAATAGGTTCTGTACTGACTCCAGGTGTTCAGAAAGCTCAGGTGGTAAAGCATGGAAGCAAATCAACATTAATATTATCATAACTTGTGTTGAATAATTAGTATATATAGTTATTATGAGTATAGTGTCCTGCCACGTGATGCTGTGTGTGTACATTAGTGTTAGTGAATGTTATGTTTCATGGGAACACTATAACTTGGGCCAAGGTGTGCACATGATCTGGGGAGGCAACAGTCATGTGGGGATGTTCGTGTACGTATGTATGTATGTATGTATGCATCCAGTGATCTCGGGAGTGGGTCTAAGTGGCCTGACTTGAACTGTTTCACTGATTGTTGTGTTGTTACTAATGGGATACTCTCACATTACTTCTTACAGGGATCTGTAGTCACTTTGTATTGTGTTGTCTGTGTCCCATTAATGCTCTGAGAGCCATGTCCTCGGAGCCTTGTGGACCCCCCTGGCCGGACACACACTTGGAACGGAAACGAAGGGAGGCTGTAGTGTAGCTGTAGCTTGGGTGTAGCGGTGGCCTGGCCTATGTTGTATGTTGTATGTTGTAGTGTGGTATGAGTGTGAATGTTGTAAAGACTCAGTTGTTTGCAGGGTTGTTGTATTTATGTTACTGGTATGTATCAAATAATTTTCCATAAGTTTGAACAGACTTAACAGCGTCTCATAGAAAGTACTCATTAATTAAGTATCTAAGTACATAGTCACCCAATAAGGACCCATGGAATTAAAGCAATTGGCCTTTAATTGAATCCTCCTAAGCACAGCATGGGCACTAACACCCAATGGTTGGAGCTCAGTTATACTCTACACTAAATCATGAAAATTTTGAGTTTATCAACATAATTTCATGGTATGAGCATGATATATGAGGAGGAAAATATTCATCAAGATAATGCATCACATCCCTGATAGATATGCAGAATTAATTGCAATATAAACTATACCTTTGTTGATTGTGGTGCAACCTGTAGACTTTGTATAATGTTGACTGTAAGTTATGAAGTCATGTTATTTTCCTAATGATTCCTTGACTAAACGTAAGCCTGAACAGGGATGTACTTATAGGTAAAGATTCTGCCATTGATTGCTGCTCTGGAGGTAGTAAATGGTTTATAACTAAGAAAAATAACTGGCTTTGCTGCTTCAGTATCCAGTATCTTGGAAAATATTGAAATTTATGCAAAAATAGTCCAATCTCGACTCAAAGTGAAACTCAACAACTCTGTGTTAGTTGGTGTTGTAGTGATGTACGATTATGATGAAGTGCTTGGTTGTGGTAGCAAGTGTTGTAGTGTTGTGGTGGTGGACAGCTGGTTGAGGGATGTAGGAAGTGTGTGTGGTGTGACTGTGATAACCTGGCTTGGGTGTGGCTGCTGCCTGACTGTACTGATTGAAGAGAAGGTGAATCACGAGGCAGTGAGTGTGTGTTGAGGCAGCACATTCATTGTAGCTTGGTATGATTTATGCTTTGGGTCTTAGGTTAGGTTATGGTAAAGCACATGTGTGAATATTAAAATCTATTCTATGTGCTGCTCTACTAATATTTACTATTGTGCTCTTTATAACCTGTAACACGTCATGCATATGGTTGTTAACTGCTGGAAAGAAATAATAGAAGGAAAGTTAGATGAGGTCAAAGTTCAGAATTTATAATATATTTGTTCAGTTCACAATTATTTTCTTATTTCTTAGGAGTCATGTTTCCTGGGAAATTAAAGTTATGAGGGAAGAAATAGTGAAATAAGAAGAATTTTGAGGCTAGGAATTAGTAAATGTTTTTATACCAGAGAGGGGAGATGAAGGAAAATAGTGTGTTTGTAAGATAGTTGATAGGGAATGAGTGAAGCTTGGTGTAAGAAGCATGAGTGAGGCGCAGCAGTACATGATGCTGAGTGTAGAGGGAGTGTGAAGGGGTGTGTTGTGGGGAGAGGGAGTGTGAAGGGGTGTGTTGTGGGGAGAGGGGGTGTGTTGTGGGGAGAGGGAGTGTGAAGGGGTATGTTGTGTTGTGGGAAGGCTGAGGCAGGGCAGGAGAGGTGCAGGTGACCCTTGTGTTTGGTCATCATCACAGAAGGCAACAGATTGTGTGTTAGTTATTATTGTGTGCCGCTGGATGGAAGTTGTCCTCTCTTCCTCCTACCACTTTATGAGTTGTAGTTATGTTAGTAGTGGTATTGCAGTAACCATTGCATCTCTAGTCTGTAGCTGGTAGTGACTTTTATCATTACATAGATTGGTAGTGTATGAGTTGAGTTTGTAATGGCAGGTAAAGTATGTTATGTAATTGCTTGGTGTAACACGCTACTTTTTGTGGTTCTTTCTGTGTTGGTGTAAACAAGTAGCCTTTCTATTATTTATTTCTTATTAATTTTATTTATTTATTTATTTATTATTTTTTTCAACTGGTTATATTGCAATCTCGCAGACAGAGGTGCCTTGGCTAATCAGCCTTGTAGCTATGTGGCACTCTTACCTTATGCAGTGGCAGTGGCATTGTGCTTTAACGCGGCTGCTCCATCGGTAAATACTGGTTCTGCAACTGGAAACTATTGCTCTGTAACTGATGTAATTCTTTCCCGTACATTAGGTAATTGTTGTGTAAGTGTTAGAGGCTATGATCTGACAGCCAGTTGTTGTGTGGCTTGGCGAGGGGAAGCAGAGGGTGGTGGGTGCTTGGGGGTACTTGTAATGGTGGTGGTGGCATGAGCTAAGCCTTTGTGTGGCGCGCTGGAGGCATGCTCCCGCCCTCCGTTCCAGGTTGTGTATGCGGCGGCAGCTGGGGAGCGCTTGGTCACCCACACCTACTGCCGGCAGATGTCGTCCTCGCAGTACCAGCGGCAGAAGCTCAGCGGGTCACAGCTCTTCCTCTCTCAGCTCCTGGACCAGCTCGTGGAGAACACTGGCAAGTTCTCGTCAAAGGAACGCAAGAGGAAGCTGAAGGAGGTGAGAGGTGCTGGTGGTGTGTGTGTGTGTGGTAGGGTGTGTATGTCCAGGTATGTCTTAGGTGTAACAAAATTGAATGCAAATGAATCTTAAGTTAGCTGGTGTTTTTTGTTCTTTTTGCTCATTTAATTCTGTTATAGCAGTACAGTGTCATCTGTTGTTACATCTATGCTACATAGATTGAATAGATGAAAGTATATGTGTTGGACATGGAAATATATAGATAGTCAGTAAATATTGTCCCACATCAAGTGTAAATAACTGGCATACAGTATGGTAGAAATGTTTACTTTAATGGTTAGGAGTGACTTGTATTGTTCATTTAAATTCAAAGTAAATTATATACTATACTGTACTTTACCCAAGATGACCACTCCTTCCCTCCCTCCCTCTTACCCTAGTTCAAGTCGCTCTACCCGGAGGTGTACCGAGCAAAGTTCCCAGAGGAGGAGGAGCCACAGAAGCCTGAAGGGAAGAGCCGCATGAAGAGCCTCATCAAGCTGGCCTCCCTCACCTCCCTGGGACGCAGCCGCCAAGTCAGGGTGTGAGGGAAGGGTCCTCGGGAGTCACAACCAACCAGGGGCCTTAGGGGGGTGGTGAGGGCAGCCAGTTAGGGTTTGATATATATGGCTGTTGAAGTGTTTGTTAATGTCACAGCTGATTGGTCAAGGGAGGCTGGATATGCAAGGAGGATGAGGTGTGTGGTATGTAGGCAGTCATGGTTGAGTTATGTGAGGCGTCTTTGGTGTGAACAGAATAATGATAATGAGAGTAAGGTGAGTGTAGGAGTGCTTTGCTATGTTTAGTATGGCTGAAGGGATGACTTAGAGTGGTGGTGGCAGATTCAGATTCAGCACCATGACATTTTATAGTGATGAAGAAAACAGGGAATGAGATGATGAATAGAATATACTAGATTAAATTCTTATGGTGTGAGAGGAAGAGCCTGCATAAAGTGGGAGAATAAAGTGCTAGAATACACGCAACAGGGAGAAAGGAGGAAGAGAGAGAGAGGACTGGAGTGTACGAGGTTGAAGTATGTATATGAAGAGGAAGAAAGGTCAGAGGGAGTTCCAAAGATACACCAGAATGGATTGGTTGGTGGGTTGCCTCCTTTCTCCAGTCATTGGATGCTGTTTAGGTTTGTTGCAGAAACTGGTCGACTTGTCACAGTTAGTGGCTTAGTTTGGCCAGTTGCAAGTGCCATGGGACTGAAAATACAGCCATATATGGAATAAGAGTGCCATCTGGTGCCAAATGTTGAGACTAAATGGTTTGAAGCATATGCCATCTGTGATTAACATTTATTTTATCAGTGAATAGAGTGTTTTAGATTATGTCCAGTCATTGATTACATGATGTGCAAAAGCTTTTTTTTTCATGACATTTAACATAAGTTTTATTCATCCTATATAAGTACATGATTATATAACCTTTTATAGAACTACTCTTGTGTATAGTTATCTTTTTATATATCACATTATCCTCTCTTCCCAAGGACACATGTTAAGGCATTAGTAGTGTTAGTAATAGTGTTGTAGTCTTATTAGTGTGGCATTAGTGTTAATTTTAGCAGTAGTATTATAGTATTCTTTTAGTATGTATACTGTATGGAATGGATAATGGAGGAATGGAGAAGCAGTGAGTGACAAAAACTGGTTTCATATTTGATGCTAAACAGGGGAGAGAAAAAAATAGCAATTTGACGACAGACAGTGTTTATATAAAGAGTTAGATAAATTAGTGAGTGTATCTAATCATATGTTTGAAAAAAGAAAGATGAAAGTACAATGAATGCCATGAAATATTAAGTGTCATAATACATAGTTAAGAGAAGAGATATATGGTTTATAGTACTGAAAAGGAGGAAAAGTAGTTGGTGGGGGAGGAAAAACATGAGAAAAGAAAAAATTTTGAGCTGGGGAGAAAAAATTTTATAAGAGATGGGAGACAAACTTTGAACTGGGAAACTGTAGTCTAGGAAAAGAAAGTAAACAATGGTGGTGAGTTGAAGAGCATTAGTGATATTAGGAAGAATCTCCAAGACAGTATTATGTTACCTGTATAACCATGTCAAGAAATAGGGTGGTTGAGTTTACCTTCCCTAAAATTAATGTAGTTATAGTAATAGTAAAAGGATAGAAACTGATGGGTATTATGGAGTTAACAGAATGGATGTTGAGTACTCGGAAAAGACAAAGACCCATCCAGTTTTTTTTTCTTTCTTGCATCCCCACAAAAAAAATGTTTAAGGAAAGAAGTAAAAGACAAGTGAAGGAAGGAGACTTTCTGTGTGGCCGCGGGTTGGAACAGTATTATGGAAATGGACAGGTGTGATGTGGGACGTGAAATTTATGTATGGACAGGTTATCTTGGGTATAGTTCTGCCAAGGCCATTATCTTGCAGGGAGACTCCTCAGAGGGTGGGGGGGGCAAGACTTAGAAAAGGATGATCGTAATAGTGTTAGTGTGGTGGTGTTAATACAGGAAGTGCTAATATATTTGTTAGGGATAGTGGTAGCAGTGTTTGAGGTAGTGTTCTGTTTAAGTGGTAGCTGTGCAATGTTATGAATAAGTGTAAGCAGCACACACACAGTTCATGGTTGGTGAGGTGTTGATGTTGAAAGAATTGAGTAATGTCAGGAACTGTAAGATGGGAGGTTCAGGTTCAGTCTTTGTATGAATTTTTGTGCCATTTGTGTGTTTTTTTTATCAATTGAAATGGAGAGAAGACAAAAAAAAAGGCCAAATTTAATCTGTTCCTATCTTGAAATGAAGAAAAAGGAACACGATTAATATTAAATCACAATTAATATACATATAATTATACATCAACATTGGGTTAAGGATTGCCTTGCTGTGATCATGACAGTACAAATGTTACCTTTATTAGATTCACCATTATGTGCTGTGTGCTCTGGGCAAAGAAGATGATAGTGAGTTAGACTTTTATGAAACTAGCAATGAGAGTAATGGTGTTAAGGTTGCATTATTAATATTAGTGTTGATTTCCTATTATGCTCAAGTGACTTGTTGCTCTCCATCAACACCAACACACCAGCTTCCTCTCCCTCACTGATCACGTTGAGAGGAAACACACATATCCTCTCGCTATTATTAGGTAAACCAGTAGAGTTTTATCCAGTATATGCCAGTGTTCCTTGAGATAACTTTCATGCCTCTAGAATTAAGACAAATTGTCCTTACTATCTTTATTTACCCTGAATATTAGTCTTGTGCATTTCTATCCTTTATTGACAGTATTGCTTACAGACCTAAGTGAAGGCTCCTGTAAATAGTTTGTAAATATATCACAGATTCTTATTTCATAATATTTTATAACAAGAGTGTGCAATCTTATTAACAGTACACTTTTATCATAGGTATTGAGACTTCAATATCCTATTTATCTACATACCAAAAGTAAGATATTAACATTGACTGTGTGTTTTATATTCTACAAATAAACTTTTTTATCTATACATGTGTGTAAGCTTGTGTGACCAGCACTTTGTATGTTAGGTGTTGCCGTGGCACACACATTAGTACTCCAGATACAGGCAACCACCAGTACTATCTGGCTTGTACCTTCAGGCTGACTCACTCCCACTCCCACACTGTCCTTCATAGTGTTCATTGTAGAAGTGTGTGTAGTGTAGTGCTGCAGAGGAGTCTTTTACGATGCTGCAATGTACCTTTCCCATGTCTCACACACACACACACACACACACACAGTGACTTTTATATTTGGTGTGAGGAGTGTGCAGCCGTGGGTCTCCTGGGTGAATGTAAACGACATTGTATGATTTGCATGATTGACTGTGTGACTGTTTTCCTAAATTAAAAAAGTTTGTATCACTATGTTGAGTTTGTATTTTAACCTCATGTTCAGTTATTTTATTCCCACCAAACAAGTTAGATGCACGTTGAATATAAATTGTGGACTAAAAATAGTAAATACTCCCACACAATAGAGCAGTTGATGAGACAAAAAAGTAGCAAGTATCAAACATATTTAATGCATATTCTGCCAGTCATTGACCTTAACCTATCAATGGAAAAGTTAATTAATTTAGTATGTAAATAGACTATTATCATCACAAATATTAACATTAGTATGCTTTCCAATGAATATGCAGGAAAAAACGCATCCGATTAATTTCATTCCCGTTGAGTGAGTGTTTATTGACGTAAGAAACACATCAAAGGGAATGAAGAGGAAGTAGGCTAATGCATCTGCCTAATACACCCATAAAAAGGGAATATAAAATTGTGTAAATAAATAATTTGTACCCTGCACTTCGAAATGTATCATTAATATTAGAACATGGATATTTTATTCGGTAACTAGTAAGACCATGATTCCTAAAGTTTATTTTACAACAAAGGTCTAGAGTCTAAACATTGCTTCATTATAAGACTTGGAAAACCACTAATTGTTAGGCACTGTTCAAAAGTCTACGCCTCCTATGAATTACAAAATCACACCAACATATGGCGCCACTGTGTTTGAATTTTTGTTTTTTTATGCGCAGCGCACCAGTGTTGGCGCATAACACGCATATCACTCACACACACACACACACACATACACATAGGAGGTAACCCTAGGCTTACTCCCGTACCTATTTAACTGCTAGGTGAGCAAGAGTTACAGCGTTTAAGATAAATCTATTTTATCTTCACCCGCCTGGGATTCGAACCCAGAGAACAATCTCGGTTGTGAGTCGAGCAGTGTTAACCATTACACCAAGCTTAAAAGTTAGTCTTAATAAAAGTTAAAACATATATCATGTGCATAAAAAAACTTGATATATGTTAAATCCATTAATTATGCTAAGAAAATCCACTGAATCACAAGACATTTGATAACTATTTACAGTACAGAACAGCAGACCGCCATAATGCCATTCGCGTCACCATCCCAGGTTGGTATCACGCGGGTGGGAATGGTGGAGTGACGCTAGGTTTTCACAGTTTTCCTACGTTTTTAGTGCCTATTTTAGTGAATACAGTGAGCTAGACGGTGACCAAGTAGTGCTGAGGACCATGAGGTGAAGCAAGGAGTCACCACCACGCCAAGGAGGCTGTGGGTGAGTGTTATCAAAATGCCTTCCTTGCCTACTACCCACCATTACATGTTCTGTTGAGTGTAATTTGTATTATTAATTTTTTCCGCGATTAATGGTGGCGTGGTGTTGGTAGTGGTTAGAGCAGGTTGTCAGCATTCTTGTTAGTCAATATATCTGCAGTAGGTTGGCATATGAAGGCTCGTGGGGAGGGAAAGGGAAACAATATAATAGTTTCCCTCCAGCTAAATAGTCATAAATGGAGATAGTTAATATTTTGACTATTCGCATTTCCACTCGTCTAGGTGTTAGCAGGGATATGTGAAGGTGATAAGATAAACTCCCTGAACTAGGTAGCTATAAACCATATATAGTTCTGCTAGGGTCAACGAGATTGTGTTATCCCTCTCACCAAGAAGCTGCCGTGAGTCAGAATTGAACTCACAACCTATATTTCGTAGCTGCACTTTATGGTCATAGAGGCATTGATACTGCTTATGTACTTTATGATCATACAAACATTAATACTCTGCTTGTGTACTTTATTATGATCATATAAGCATCAATAGTCTGCTTAGAGTGATGTGTTTATGTGCGTGGGTAAGCTTTTTGTGACGAAAATGAACTCGGTTGGCCGGGGAAATTTACGTCTGTTATAGAAAGCTGTATATTTTTTCACCACCTTCATGGGCATTATGGGTTCAGTATTTACTTGTTGTTCAAAATCAAAGTAACTTTCCGGTGTCTAATTTATTACGGTGCGTAAAGATGGTTACAAACACAGGCAAGCTTTGTATCTGACGACAAACTGACGCTTATTTGTGTTGCGCTGGCACAGTGTCACGCCCACAGCACCACCACACGTCCACACGTCACAATACCCACTCGTCCACGTGACTCCATTATAAGCATTCCACCAACACATCTGCGTACTCTCGGTGCTGCGTCATGTCGTCTTGGCAGCACCAAGATTCAGATATCTGGATCTTGGGCAGCACCACGTCTTATAGGCTCGGTGTGGAAAGAGTCCTGCCGGGAAATGACAGGGTTAATGTGTGGAAAGTAGAAAGGTCAGAGGTGGGCTGGTGCTGCAGCTGGGGACTGTAGATCGTCTAGCTCGTTCAGTCGTTCTCTCTTCCCGTGGTTACTGACGTCACCTTTGAACTCGACCAACAAGTGTGGTGGAAACGCCATCTATGGACAGACTCACGCGCTCCAGTACACACACACACACACACACACACACTCAAACAAGCGAGCATGTAAACATACAAGTACACTACAACATTATACAGTATACACGAGGCAGGGAGAGGTACTAGGGAAGTGGACGGCATATCAGCGACTATATATACACTGCCTCGCTGACCTGCCGACCTTCAATGGTTAGCCTAAGTGGACGAGAACTGCTGAACTGCGCGGTCATTTGCAGACAGTAACACACTTTTTTCAGGACTCAAAATTTGTTTTTTTTTCATTTGGTGATTGTTTTGTTTGTTCTGAAAACCAATGAAAACTTTACTTAAGAATTTTTTATCACCATATTCTCAGATTGTCGTTTTTCAGTGATGACAATGTAGCTCCATAATTAAAAGAATAATTTACGCTAAATGTGTTGCTGTCAGATAGAGTTAGAGGAAGTTGTAATCTGGATTAAAGTTTAGATTTAATGAAAATGCTTAAAGTTAATATGTAATGATAATGATACACCTTCCGTGATTATCTTTTAATTCTTTTCGTTTCGCCTTATTTTCTTTCACATTCAACTCCTTTCTTTTTTTACGTTAACACCAGATATTAAATAAAACAAAATTACAATGAAAAGGAAAATAAATGTATATGCACAACAATATTCACTTAGTATTGTGAAAGTAAAGTACATACAATTCTATTTACAAACTGAACCTTTACAGAGGACAAACAGCAGCCACCCCATCCCTTTGTCCTCCAATGGTACTCGATTCTCCTTGGCTCCCTCCATAGAACAGGGAACTCACATAAGGGTTTTTATGATAGCTTACCTATGAAAATAATAGGGAGTTTGTCAGTTAGAAGGAACAACACGATACTACGCTAAATCTCTATTAGCTCTCTCTCTCTCTCTCTCTCTCTCTCTCTCTCTCTCTCTCTCTCTCTCTCTCTCTCTCTCTCTCTCTCTCTCTCTCTCTCTCTCTCTCTCTCTCTCATTATGCAACACTTCATCCCTGAACTAAACTTTTCACCTCGTTGTTAAATTCTCACTCAGCTCATCGTAGGTAATTAGTGGGAAAGTTTTGTTCTTCAGTTCCACGTTTATTGTGTATGTTGTACTCTGCCTCTATTATTTACCTCATTATTCTCCTTCTTTAGATATATTATAATTATACCTATATGCCCGTTTTCTTTTCGGGGTTATGGTGTGGTGTGGGGTATAGATTTACGTTTAATTCTCATTGTATTCTTTTCTTAGTTTATTTTTTATTTTTATTCATTCGTCTTTGTTTTGCTTTTGAAGTGAAGGAAAGAGACATATGCTTCCTCCCATTTCTTTTCCCTCCTTCCACTCCTCACCTCTCCTTTCCTTTCTTTCCTCCTTCCACGCCTCACCTCTCCTTTCCTTTACTTTCTTTCCTCCTTCCACTCCTCACCTCTCCTTTCCTCCTTCCACTTTTCTCCTTTCCTTTCCTTTCCTTTCTCCTTCCATTCAAAATCATTCCGTTTTCTTCTTTCCACTATAGTTCTTATCGTGTTCTTGGTCTTGTTCGTGTTGTTATGTGCTTCTTGTTCTTCTTTTCTTTCATCTAATATTATATCGTTTCCAAGTTTTCTTTTTTCTTTTTCATCTCCTTCCTCCCACTTTTTTTTTTTAATTCTCTTCAGTGGATTCATCGTCATCATCACCATCACCAGTTATTTATATTTCCACCCTCACCACCACCATCACTACTACTACATGTACTACTACTACTACTACTACTACTACTACTATTACTACTACTACTACTACTACTACTACTACTACTACTACTACTACTATTACTACTACTACCACCACCACTACTTCTACTACCACCACCACCACCACTACTTCTACTACCACCACTACTACCACCACCACCACTACTACTACTACTACTACTACTACTACTACTACTACTACTACTACTACTACTACTACTACTACTACCACTACTACTATCAAGCCATAGGGAGTCAGATCACACGTTTCTGTATTCCCTGTATTATGTGATTGGGTCGAGGGGGTGCGGGGAGGGGGGTGGGGTGGGGGGGAGGTCTGGCTACGCCCCCCTGCTCTCTTGGGGATTTTTTTACTATGCCCGCGACACACGAAGGAAGCAGATGTGTGTGTGTGTGTGTGTGTGTGTGTGTGTGTGTGTGTGTGTGTGTGTGTGTGTGTGTGTGTGTGTGTGTGTGTGTGTGTGTTTATTCATAGTTATTTTCTTGGTTGTTTGTTTGATTTTTTTTTTTTTTGTTTCTTAATGATTTTATGTATGGTGTGTTTGATTTGTTTTCTTGTCTTTTTTTTTTTTTATTTTTTTATTCTTTTACTAGGTAATGGAAAGAAGTATTAGTGACTGCATACACACACACACATGATTAGATTAATGAATAAATACGTACATACATACATACATAAATAAATGAATAGATAGATGGGAAACACATTACATCTTTTGGAGTTATACAGTAAAACTAAAAACATGTATTTAGCAAAAAGAAATAGAAAAGAAAATAATACATATAGTGAGTTTATTTTAATTTTGGTCGACTTTGAAAGGAAAAATAGTGTGTGTGTGTGTGTGTGTGTGTGTGTGTGTGTGTGTGTGTGTGTGTGTGTGTGTATGTATGTGTGTGTGTGTGGGGCGGGGAAGGCAGGGGAAGGAAGGTGGTGGAGGTGTTTCTGAAACCCGAAATTCATTTTTGAACGTGGACATTGAATAGTTGAGTGTGTGGGTGGGGGGGAGAGGGGGGAGGGGGGGGCAGTGGCTCAGGCTTGGGAATTAATAAAGGAAGGGAGGGAAGGAGGGAGGGAAAAGAGGAGTAAGGAAGAAGGAAAGGGAGGAATGAGAGAGGGAGTGTAAGAGGTAGTTACATTGTCGTTTATACAAATATTGTCAAAGTCGTGGAACATTTCAGATACCTCTATTAGGTCTCCTCGTAGCCTATGTTTGGATCAACTGAATAAGTTAAGCTCCTTTAGTCGTTTTACGTAAGGCTTGTTTCGCAATCTAGGGATCATTATAGTAACTTTTCTTTGTATTCTCGCCAGATTATCAATATTTTTTTTATAATATGTTGACCAGAACTGAATACAATATTCTAGATGAGGGCGTACAAGTGCTTTAAATAATGTAAGGATAACTTTTTCAGATTTATACTAATAAGTTCTTCTGATAAAGTCGACCAGTTTGTCAGCTTTCTTAACAACGTCTGAACAATTTTACAAGGTTTAAGGTCGTTACTAATAGTTACCACTAAGTCTTTTTCATGGCTAACCTTGGAAAGTTCGGAGCAGTTCATTGTATATTTTGTGTAATGATTATTGTTTCCGATATGAAAAATTTACGTTTATCGATATTATATTTGCCACTTTTCTGACCAACTGACTAAGATGTCGAGGTTGGATTGTAGTTGCATTTTTTCGTCGGTTGTAGTTACTTTACTCGTGATTTTCGTATCGTCGACACATTTTGATATCTTACAGGTGAGGCCTTCATCAATATCATTGACTTAGATTATAAATAGAATGGGGCCAAGTACTGAGACCTGTTTTCTCTCGAAAAACCAGTCTTCGAGCCACTTGAAATTTTCCCAGCTGTCATGTGTCTTTAATTTTTTTAGTAATCGTTGATGGGGCTTTGTTGAACGCTTTTTGAAAGTCTAGGTAAATAATATCTACCGCTTTTGTCTCGTCATGAATGTTGAATACATCGTTATAAAAGTCAAGCAGATTCGTTAAACAAGATGAAAATAAACGTGTTGGCTTGTATGTGTATATCTATATTTTATATGTACGTGTGTGTGTGTGTGTGTGTGTGTGTGTGTGTGTGTGTGCGCACGTGTGTGTGAATGACCTTCATCAGGCTTGCCAGAGGACAGGACGAATGGTTGCCTTTGATTGTCTCTTTTTTTCAACACAACAAACCAACCATTTCTTCAGCAACACA
>JAPQNM010000019.1:7836157-7841157 GCA_029783475.1 Metacarcinus magister | reverse complement strand
TCTCTCTCTCTCTCTCTCTCTCTCTCTCTCTCTCTCTCTCTCTCTCTCTCTCTCTCTCTCTCCTAACCAGAAGCCACGGGACAGGCAGGTTAGGGAGTGATGGTAGAGAGGTTTAGGTAATTCGTGTGTTTTAAAGGTGAACGCCCAGCTGCTTTGTGTTGCCGCTTGCGAAACACTGTGATGCCGCCGCCGAGGGGAAGCGAGGGGAGTGGAGTGAGGGGAGAGGTAGGTAGTGGTAGGTGGGAGTAGGGAGTGGGGAGTACCGTGGTAGTAGTGGAGTGGAGTGAAGTGTAGCTCAGGCTTTATATATACACACACACACACACACACATACAAGGCTTTACTTTTCTCATCGCTCTGTCCCGTCCCGTCAAGGTTGAACCACACCTTACCCCTCCCCCCATCCCCCCCCAACCCGCCCCGCCCCGCCCAGCCACACCCCGCCCTGTTGACGGAAGAGTGTGTTCCGCCTGACCGCCGCGCAGCCTAAATAAATAAACAAACAGGTGTTGTTGCCTCGGCCAGGTGTCAGAACTCACCTGGCGTACGGGGGGTAGGGAGGGGGAGGGGGAGAATAGATTGTCAGCTTAAGGGAGAGAGGGGGGGGGAAGGAGGGTCTCAAAGGGATGCCGGCAGGGTTATGTAAACAAACACCCTGCCACCCTGCCGCCTGACCTATGATAAAGTGTGGCAGGGTGGTAGGGTGGTGGTAGGGGTGGCGTCCCCTTCCAAGGCCTGGCTCGGTAGGGGATGCGAGGCTCCGGGATGAACCATTTACCCATCCCATAGCTTCTGCCCTTCCCTCCCCCTCCCCTCCCCCCCATTGTAAGGGTAGAAGTTCCCGCTATGGGCTCGAGGCGTGAAGACTAGGTGGGAAGGGCAGGGAAGGGGTGGGAGATAGGCAAGGGATAGGTAGGGGATGAGGGTAGGAGGGGCGGGGATGGCAGGGGTAGTAGATAGTAGATAGGCAAGGGATACGCAGGGGGTAGACAGGGGTTGGTTGGGGGGGGCGGGTAAGAAGTCATCGTGGACAGATTCTAGTCTTGCTGTTTTTCCATATTTCACCCAGCACTACCGCCTCACCCCGCCCCGCCTCGCCTCGCCTCGCCTCGCCTCGCCTCGCCTCGCCTTGCCTAGAATTATTCATCCCGGAGGCGGCGGTGGCGGAGAGCGGCAGGCGGGAGCAGGTGTGGGCGGGGCAGGGCAGGGCGGGGCTGGGGCAGCAGGTGTTCGTTTGGTGGCCCCAGAAGGCACACTAACACTGCTTCCGCGGGGCGCCTACATATTTTTTTTTCTCTCTTTCTTTCTTTCTTTCTATCTTGCTTCTTTCTCTCTCTCGTTCTCTCTTTCTGTGTCTGTCAGCGATCAGCAAGTAAAATGATGTCGCAACTCAACTCTGGGAAAGAAAAAATGTGTGTAAAGACAACCAGGAAACATGAGAGTATTTCCGTGTTGGGTCAGATCTTCCTAGAGAACCACACCACCAACACCACATTTTACAGTAGATACAACACCACTACCACACCACCAACACCACACTTTACAGGAGAAACAACACCACTACTACTACTACTACTACTACTACTACTACTACTACTACTACTACTACTACTACTACTACTACTACTACTACTACTACTACATCATTCACCGCCTCTGATCCTCCTCCACATACGCGTTGTATTTATATATTTGAGATGGAAGTCACTTTTAAACAGGAATTCATCTTTTTGAAACCATTTTGACTGAGTTTAGATTTTTCATTTTTTTCATTTTGGCAAAGTTACCTATTTCAGAAAAAGAGGTTAGGTTAGGTTAGGTTAGGTTAGGTTAGGTTAGGTTAGGTTAGGTTAGGTTAGGTTAGGTTAGGTTAGGTTAGGTTAGGTTAGGTTAGGTTAGGAATACAATGAAGACGTAAAAGAAAGTTAATAGTTAATAGAATGTAAGGAAAGAAAAAACTACAATATTTCGTGACTATAGCAATTAAAAAAAAACAATGATACAGGTTGAATACAAAAGAAATATCACGATTGTAGAGAGAGAGAGAGAGAGAGAGAGAGAGAGAGAGAGAGAGAGAGAGAGAGAGAGAGAGAGAGAGAGAGAGAGAGAGAGAGAGAGAGAGGAAACCCAACCTCGCTACCACTCCCTGCACCCATGATTTCCTCTCCCTTCCACCACCTGCTTTACGTATAATTAAGCTGCTGTTTGCACTCCCTCATTACGTAATCACACAACAACATTAACATTCCAACCTGGGTGTGCTGGAATCTGATAAGCCACACCCACGCCCACCCACCCACCCACCCACGCCTTCCCCACTCACTCCTCCCCCACGCATGCCTCACTCACCCAAGCACGCCTTCACCTACGCTTCCCCCACGCCTCACCCACCCACGCCTTCTCACGTCTCACCCACGCCTCCCTACGCCTTCCCACGCCTTCCCCACGCCTTCCCACGCCTTCCCACGTCAACTCTTATTATCAAAAACAACAATGATATTTAGAATAGGAATTATTGTTATTTTTCTTTTGTTATCATTATTGTCATCATTATTTTTGAAGTGTATGGTGAAAAAAAAAGTTGAGCTATATATGTCATGTCACTTTCACTCACTTTCACGCTTCTTGCAATGTGTGTTGGTGGTTTTTTTTTTTTGTGTGTTTTTTTTGTGTTATTATATATATATATTTTTTTCCTATGCCACCTACGTACTACACATTAATTATGAAACCTTTTTCGTAGAATGTTTTTTTTTGTATATTTTACAGTATGTGCACTGATAGATCCATCACACACACACACACACACACACACACACACACACACACACACACACACACACACACACACACACACACACACACACACACACACACACAGTTCTCGGGATTGAGCTTTTGATATCATTATTATATTGTAGTTATTGCTACTATTATTCATACATATATTAACACTATTACGACCATTACCAATACTACTCCTACGGTTACTACTACTACTACTATCACCACCACCACCATCACCACCACCATCACCATCACCATCACCACCACCACCACCACCACCACCACTACCACTACTACTACTACTAACAGCTGACACATCGCCTCTCCAACGGGTGTACTAAACAAAACCACATCTTACGTAATGTTTAAGACAATCATGAATGTTGTCTTCGTTTAGTTACCCTTTAAAAAGAAAGAAAGGGGTAACAGGGTGCGTTCCTTCCGCTGGACCATAAAGACAAAATTTAGGCTGGTCCAACACGCACTCTGGTCCACACACTCGCTTACCTAACCCACCTTTTTATTTTTTATTTAATTTTTTTATGCTCGTATCTTACTGACAGGCCTCGGTATACGAACGGACATCGCTGTATGAAAAGCATCGCTATACGAATACTAAATGCACCAGTCAGTGTTTTCAGATCCAAATGACGCATTGGATAAAATTCATTATGATAATTCCCGCCCATAAAGAATGTAATGAGGATATCATAAAATTACTGCATTAACATTTTTTTTTCTCTACTGCCTTTTATTATCATTATTATTATCATTATCATTATTATTATTATTATTATTATTATTATTATTATTATTATTATTATTATTATTATTATTTTATTTTTTCTTCACATTCTCGTTGTGGTCACTTTAACTCTTGTTTCATCCTCTTCGTCCACCTTTATGTTCGTGTTCTGTGTTCATTGTTTGGTTATAAGGTGCACAGTGTGATGTGGAGTGGCGCTACATTATTCTGTTCAGGGTAGAACTTTTGTTGTTGTGGTGGTGAGAGATAATATGGTGCTTCGTGTTGTTATTGGTGTTATTGTTGTTTTTCTTCTTCCAATATACTACAGCTTCGCATTCGTAAGATCTACAACTTTCCTCTCTATGACTATATTTGTATCTATAAGTCAAATGCTACTTTTGGGGTCATTTGTCCTAATCCCAGTGTTTGTTCGTACAGGCTTAGGAGTGCATGCTAGGGTTAACAAGTATAGAGGTGACTCCACCTATAGAATAGAGTGAAACGTTTGAGCATCACCGGCCATTCTAATCTTTAACTGTTACTCAATTAAAAACAAATAACATGTTTTATTCAGGATGGTTTTGTGATGGCCTTCTCCCAAACCGTTTGTCATACTGGAAAGCCTTTTTGTTACTGTAAATTGAAAGATTTCAAACTTTTATTCCCATCAATTTTCATGTATCTGTGACGCAAATGGATTTATGATTTTGTGGTCAATTAATATTGAACAGGATTGGGATCGAACAAATGTTTACCACTTTGCTGTGTAACTACTATTCATAGTCCCACAGGAACAATGCATACTGACAGATTTGTTAGAATTGACAACCTCTACCATATGATGTCAGCACTTTTCCAATTACGCTTCAATTACTACAGTTACTTTTGGAGAATCTTAATTAAATGTTATGAAAATCACAAATGTATAGTTTTTGGTTACTTACGTTCTAATCTTATTTCACTATAGCTCTAAAGAACGGTGTTTTATTTTTCTTTCTTTACTATTATATACGTTATTTGAATAAACATCATACTTTTTTAAGTTATTTATAAAATATTATTTCAAGCCTAGATTCCAAGGGTTATCCTGATGAATTTTATGAATATTTCGACACCAGAATCTCCTGTTCATTAGTACACAGGTGTTCTCGGACATGCTGAACACGAATCTCGAATCAGTTTTCGGATTATTAAAATTTTAAAACCGTAATTCAACCTTGGTTGTGTAATACAACCAATGAAAATATCCATTATTTCCCTCTTACTGGGCAATTCCAGTCGCCAGAGTCAAAATTACATAGAGATCCCCCCCCCCTTCCCACCCCCCTAGATCTACACCACACAACGGGTGAAGGTCATTTGGTCTCAAATTTTTTTCCTGTTACAGAATTACAAGTAAGTCAAAGTTTTCAAGGGTTGGTTCCTTTCCAACGTCTTCAAAACCGTTGTTAAACAGGAAAACTTC